>CM070614.1:19925163-20525163 GCA_036346395.1 Hsuehochloa calcarea | reverse complement strand
TCTACAAAATTCTAGTTGACGGGATCACCCAATGCAGCCAAAATAAAATACTATCCAGTAGATGAAAATACAAGACAATCTCTGACTAGACGAAAGGAATAGCACTAAAGAACAGATCACAACTTTTAATCTACAACTCCGATTGGGGTGTTCTTTATCAATCTAGAAAGGCTATTAAAATTGCTACAATATTCTAGTTTGGTGAAAACCCTGAATCTTCGATTAACTTATTCATATTTACAAGACAACTTGACAGTTCATTCTCGTTAGGCAATCAGGACAGTATGGAAATATTAAATCATAACTATTGAACCGTAAGTTAGAATCTTGTGTTCTTGGCCGCTACGGAAGGATAAGAACAGTGGCTACAAAACTCCAGGAGACAAAAATATCAAATTCGGCCTCTAAGGACTTGAAACGGACCACGCAACTGACTGGAGAGAACCGATCTACTACAGAGAGAATTCGATCCAAACAATTCTAATCGAATTCGCAACTGGAAAACATCAAACAGCGAAGAAAATGCCTCGTTACCCTTGTAGAACCCAGGAAAACGATGAACGAGGCTTGGGGAAGATGATCCCCTTCTCCGCACCCTCTCCTTCCCTCCTTTGGCCAACACGGGTGTTGTCCTCCTCCTCCTTTCCTCACGAATGCCAGCAGCGGAGAGCTTCGTTGGCGAGATGGGGAGGCACCAATGGCAGGGCCGGCGCCAGGAGTAGCAGGGGGCGCCTAGGGGCAGGAGGGTGGCATCTTGGGGCGGGGAGAGTGGCGGCTTGGGGGAGAGGGGGAAGTGGGGGAGGCGGCTAGGGTTTAGGGCGCCTCCCCCATTTGGCCGGTCCCCCTAGGCCGGCTCCCCCTCTTGGGCCTCTGAGTGCGACCCGCCCAGAGTTGTGAAAACACATAAAACCCCCTCTTTGAACATGAATTTCTAGTTCTTTATTTGCTTTTCTCCCCTGGCTTCTTTTCAAATTACTCGATTCGTTTCTTTACCCGATTCGTTTCCGGGCATTACACGGGGAGGACGGGAGGTGCAGGGAGGGTGGCGGCCGGGGAGGATGGGAGATGCGTGGAGAGGCTGGAGATCGAAGAGGCGGCCGTCGAGAGGATGCAGTTGGGAAGGTTAGAGGATGCAGAGGGGAACGAGATAAGGAGGAGAGAGAGAGAGAGATCGCGCGTACGCTTGGGTTTTCATTTGGTGCTCCTTTTTGCCCGACAGATACATTTGGCACTACTTTTTTCATCTCCCGCTCAGTATTTTTCTAGGCAGTTATGTTGACCTAGTTTATTTTTTCTACGGCGGATATGTTGTAGCTAAAATAAAAATATACCCGACAGATAAGTTGTTCTACATAATAGTTATTGCCGACAGATAATAGGACCTGCAATATCTTCAACATTGTCGGCACATAATTTGCCTCTCACCTATTTCTTTCCTGGCAGATTATTGTCCTTAATACTATGTCATGGTGTAGTGTTGGACTATATGAATTTACAATAATGTCCTTCGGATTGACAAACACCCCTGCTTATTTCATGAATATAATGAACAAAATGTTCATAGAATTCTTGGATAAGTTTGTGGTTGTTCTCATCGATGACATCCTTATCTATTCAAAAGATGAATTAGAGCATGAGAAACATCTCCGGATAATTTTGGAAAAACTCAGGGAACATCAGCTTTACGCCAAATTCAGCAATAGCGAATTTTGGCTAAGTCAAGTGGCATTCCTCAAACATATTATGTCAGCAATAGGAGTTTCAATAGACCCTACCAAGGCTGAAGTCGTAATAGATTGGAAGCAACTCAAGTCAGTCACGAAAGTGAGAAGTTTTCTTGGTTTAACCAGTTATTATCGCAGATTCATTAAGGGTTTCTCCAAAACTGCTAGACCCACGACTCAACTTCTGAAGAAGGAAATTTTTTTTGAATAGATAGATGCATGTGAGCATAGTTTTCAAGAATTGAAGAAAATGCTAGTGTCCGTACCTGTGCTAGTATTACCGGATATTCGTAAAGACTTTGAGATTTTCTGCGACACGTCCCTGTAACACCCTGGCTATTTGGAAGCCAAGATGTCACCTAAATAATCTAACATACAATCGTCAAGCGAAAGAATTTAAACAATATCTCATCTAAGGACATAAAGATATCAACATATAAGCGAACAAATGCAGGAATATAGTCCGAATCCAACGACAACTCACAAACTCCAACTATTCAAGTCTAAGGAATCCACTAAGATGATTATATCGAAGGGGTAATAAAGGATCACAAGCAATTATTTAATCATCCTTAACATAGAGAAAGATATCATCCAACATCTAACTCTATTTATTACAGTTCATCACTTAACAAATGAAAGACAAGAACCAAATCATATTATTGAAACTTGAATATGGTGAAGTGAATGAATAGTGCATGTCTACTCTCTCCCAAATGCCATCATCAATGATCACCTAAAATAAACAACAAAGGCAAGAATGAGTCCGGGACTCAGCAAGTACAAAGAATAATTTGAACTACACTGAACATGAACAATACAGTATCATGAAGAATATGAACATAGAACTAACAGGAACATATGAATGAATGGAATGAATGAACTACACTTCTGCTTATACCGGTATAGCTAGTGACACACCCGTCGGTGTTCACTTAGGCCCGCATTTAACAAAATACAGGGATTCAAGGCCTGTATGAAGAACGTTTCATACGAGGATTCAAATCTGCCCACGTTGGAATGGTGGGTCTTACGTGCCCATACTGGAATTGATGGATCTTTAATTTCCACTCTCGTGGAAGGAATATGAGCAAATGAGTGAATGGAATGAAACATGAATAATGAAAGACATCATCTCTTTTAACATGGATTAACGAATATGAAAGGAACATGAATCATTGAATGTAATCATGAATCATAGAAATAACAGTATGAATACAAACACTCATCATTCATCAACATAAAGAATTTCAATGTACTTGCCTTCCACTCTGCGAAGCGTTATGAGGCAAGACGGAAGCTGCTACACTCGAATTTCCCCCTCCTACACAATTAAATATATTTGAATGAGGAACCACATGAACAGGATCTCGCTCGAAGCATCTAATCGCAGCATACTAACCCAAGGATCACAAAGTCGATCTACTCACATAAACCAATATTCTAACAGGACTACAATCTGGACAGCAAGAACAAAATAAATCATAACTAATGATCTGAGACACGAAATGGAGTGCTCTCAGATCCTATGGAAAGATATTGAACATATCTACAAAAGTCTAGATGGCGAGATCTACCAATTCGGCCAAAAGAATATACTAACAGGTAGATGAAAGTATAAGACAGATTCTGTCTAGACGAAAAAGACAGCAGTAAAGAACAGATCACAACTTTTAATCTACAACTCAGATTAGGGTGTTCTTTATCATTATGGAAAGGTTATAAAAATTGCTACAATAAATATAAGGATCAGGTTCATTCTCGTGAGGAATTCGGACAGCAGTACTAAAAATATCATATCTTTTACTACTAAACTTCGGGCGGGTGATCCTAGACTCTCTGGAAACATGACAAAACCATCTATGATAACCTAGTTGGCAGGTTCTCTTATTCTACCTTCTAATAAATCTAATGATCAGGTGAATTTTCTGTTCCTTTAATCTGTTAGTCAGAAATGCAGTGGTATTATAAAATCCATAACTTTTGATTGACACAATTAAAAAATGTGTTATTTACCAATATAGAAAGCTTACTGGATTTCCTATAAAATTCGTGTTGGATGAAGTTTCTGATTCGGTCTCTAATTAAGTCATATTGGCCAGACACGGTAACTGCTAGTTCTCGTTAGACCTTCTGGACAGTCGCAAAGGAACTATTATAACTTCTAAATCGTAAGTCCAAATCGAGTGATCGTTAAGCCAATAGAAAGCTAAGGATGAGATCTACAACTTTCTAAGAAACCCTATCTCCTGATTCGGACTTTAACTCAACACAATATGATGATCAACCCGAGGGTAGAAATCTGACCTGATTGGCGCTCTGGATCGCAGTGACGAGGATGCGCCAATGGAAGGTTATCTCGCTGGGAAAAATACAAAACCAGCGGGGAAGATGTCCTTGGATACGGGCTATGCCAGGGGAGAGGAGGCACAGCCGGAGGGAGGACAAGGGCTGGCGGCCAAGGGGATGTGGGAGTGGCGGGTAGGGTTTGCCCCTCCCACATATGGCCGGCTGCCCCCTGTCTCTTCCACCATGGGACGAAACCAAGTGGCCCAAAAGCCCCGCCCTAGGTTGTCTACCTTTAACAGAAATCTCCCTAATCCTCTGTTAAATTGCTTTGCTTTTTGATCCTTCTCCCTAATTTATTTATTCTCCGTCGAATAACTTTGGGGTATTACAGTCCCGTCAAGGTCTTGAATGTGTAGTGGTGTAGGAAGCAAAAATTGTGGCGTATGCATCACGTCAGTTAAGTTCGCACGAAGGAAATTATCTGACTCATGATTTGGAGCTAGCAGCAATTGTGCATGCTTTGAAAATCTGGCGACATTACCTCATTATTAATAGCTGTAAGATCTACACGGATCATAAAAGTTTAAAATACATCTTCACCCAGTTAGAGCTTAATCTCCGACAAAGAAGATGGTTGGAATTGATAAAAGATTACGACCTCAGAATCCATTATCATCCGGGCAAAGCAAATGTGGTAGCAGATGCCCTGAGTTGAAAGGCATATTGCAACACTGTGTTAGTTTAAGAGAATCAGCCGAAATTGTATGAAGAACTGAAGCACGTGAACCTACAAATTGTCAGCCAGGGTTGTATCAATGCATTGGAAGTTCAACCAACCATCCAAAGTCAGATCAGAGAAAAACAACTAGAAGATGAAGATATCAAGGAAATCAAGAAGAACATGAGAAGAGGCAGAGCCCCAGGATTTTCTGAGGACGAGCAGGGTAAAGTTTGGTTTGGAAACAACATATGTGTACCTAACATCAGGAAACAAGACAACTGGTTCTAAAATAAGCACATGAATCACCTTACTCCATCCATCCCGGAGGTACCAAGATGTAAAAGAAAAATATTGGTGGGTCAGCATGAAGTGAGAAATCGCTGAGTTCATTGCACGATGTGACGTACGCTAGTGAGTTAAGGCAGAACATGACATACCTGGTGGTTTGTTACAACCATTATTAACTTTCGAATGGAAGTTGGAGGAAATTGGTATGGATTTCATCACCGCACTTCCTAGGACTCAATCAGGATGTGATTCCATTTGGGTGATAATTGACCGATTGACTAAAGTGGCTTACTTTATTCCAGTCAAGACCACCTACAGAAGCAACAAGTTGGCAGAACTATACATGGCTAGTATCGTCTGTTTCCATGGAGTACCCAAGAAAATAGTGTCCGACAGAGGTTCGCAATTCACACCAAGATTTTGGCAGAGCCTACATGAAGCTTTGGGAACTAGACTCAACTTCAGTACAGCTTATCATCCCTAAACAGATGGACAGACAGAACGTGTCAATCAGATTCTAGAAGACATGCTTCGAGTCTGTGCTATAGATTATGGAAGAAGCTGGGATAAAAATCTACCATATATAAAATTTTCATACAACAAAAGCTATCAAACCAGTTTATAGATGTCACCATTGGGATCAAGTGGGAGAACATCAGTTCTTTGGACCGGATTTGATAAAAGAAGCCAAAAGTAAAGTAAAAGCAATAAAAGTACGCCTGAAAGTAGCTCAGTCTGGACAAAAGAGTTGTGCCGATAATCGTCGAAGGGAACTATCCTTTGAGGTAGGAGATTTTGTCTATCTCAGAGTAACTCCACTCCGATGAGTGAAGAGATTTCGGACTAAAGGAAAAATCGCACCCAGATTTGTTGGACCTTATAAGATTTTGGCAAGAAGAGGTGAAGTTGCTTACTAGTTGGAGCTACCAGTATCTCTTTCCGCAGTTCACAATGTCTTCCATGCCTCTTAGTTAAAGAAATATCTTAGAGTGCCAACAGAAGAAACACCGCTTGAGAACATCACCTATGTGGAGCAGCCGATCAAGATTCTAGACGTGACAGAATGCATCACTAGAAGCAAAAGTCATCCGTTCATGCAAGGTCCAAAGGGAGCAATCATTCTGAAGAAGAAGCTACGTGGGAGCGAGAAGACGATCTGAAAGCCGAGTATCCCCACCTTTTTGCTGACCAAGTCTGAATCTCGGGGTCGAGATTCCCTTTAAGGGGGGTAGGTTTGTAACAGCCTAAAATTTCAAATTTCAGTTGAAAATAAAATTTAATTATTTTTTGTGGAATTTTTTGAAATTTTAAAAGCTTTTCCCTAATTATTTTTAAGCCAAAATAATTTATTTGCAAAATATGTTGTCAAGAATAAGTTTGAAATATTTATTTAAACACAAAATGTCTTAGAGATTTATGTGAATTTCTCATAATTTTTAGATTTTATTTGCTAGTGTCTAAAGCTTAAATGAATTGCTGGAATTGTTTAAATTGGAAAATGAATTAAAATTTGCCATCACAGTATCGGTCCAAATCTCCCGCTGCAGAACGCTGTTCTCCACGCTCCGCCCATTTTTCCGCGGTGCAATCAATGTGGGCCGTCCGATTAAAATTGGACGGCTGACGCTCCGACAGGTGGGCCCACGCTACACCGTCGTTTCCCGCCTCTTTTTCTTCCTCCCTGCGACCGTGCTCCTCGCCTCCATTAGCGCTCGAGCCGAAGCTTTCAATTCCGTATTTCTCTCCCGGTTTCTTCGTGATTTAGTGCGCATTGAAATCATCAGTTGCCACCATAATCATTCCCGACCGTTTCATCTCTTAAACGTGCGCATTTACGCCGGGCGTTCGCCGTCGCTGTCGTGACCTCTGCGCACAATCTCCGCCTTCCAGTCTCCCCTCACCCTATAAAAGGTAGCCCCGGGTGCGCATTCGTCTCCTCCACCAAGCGCCGCAGCTCTCCTCGCTCTAGTCTCTCTCTAGTGCTCGTAATTCGAGTTTCTCTAACGATCCACGAAGCTCAGTTCTTCGCCGATTCCATCGCCAACGACCATGCTCCGACCGCCCCGACCACATCATCAGCATCGCAGCTTCACTGCAATCCTTTTGCGCACCTTCCCTTCGCCAGGAGACTGCCGGAACCCCTTAGCCGCCGTCGACCGAACTTCGCCGCCTCTAAACCTCGTCGCCGATGGTCAAAACCTCGTGCTCTGCCGCTGTTTTGGTAAGCACCAGATTCACCTCGACTCCCTCTATCTTTTGTGCCCACTCCCACACCTCGTTGTGCTGCATAGCGCCGGTGAGGGTGTGGCCGGAGCACCACCAGCCTCAGGCCGATGTGGCCCCATCATGCTGACGCGACCTCAGCGCCACGTCCGCACTTCTTACCGAGTTAGCGTCCACGTGGTTGCCAGGGTCAACCACTGCGCCAGCACTCCCCCTTCACTGTTCTGTGCACGGAGTCCACCATGGACTTTGACCGAATCGTGGACCTTGTCTTTGACTCAAAGCATTTCCAATAAAATTTAAATCGACTGAAATTTGGAAATTTCGTACGCTGACGTCAGCATGCGCAATAATTCGAATCTCCTTTAGAAAAACAACTCGGGAAAATCAATAAAATCTGATTTTAGTATTTTCTTAAGTTTTAACCTTCCAGGGGCTCGTATTTCTTCATACGAACTCCGATTTGGGTGAATCAAATTTCTAAATTTGTATAAAATCAAGATCTAGCTAACGAAACTAAAATTATTTCATTTGGAGTTAATTAAAATATTCATTTGAATTTATTTTTATATCATTTGAATTTATTTGAATTTGGCTTATTTTCGCGTATAGATTTTGACGACTCCGGAGAGCTCGATCCATCTGAAGAGTTAGATTATCTGGACTTTGAGCAAGGCAAGTTATACCATTGATCATATTGATCCCAGTATTTTAAAGTTATATAATTATGTTTTTAAAATTACTATTGCATGCATAATTTTATTCAGTTATTTTAAATTCCTGTTTTGAATTTTCAGTTAATCCAGTTCCGTTGTATAGCCAATATTGTATGTTGAATCAACATTTCCTTGTCACCTTAGTCAAATAATAATTTGAAAAATAAAGATATGCTTAGACATTGCTTAGATCACAAATATTTAGTTTTGGGGATGTTTTTTGCTAAAATAGCAAGTATTGATTAAAAGCCTATGACATTGATATGCCATTGTGGATTTTTGCAAATATCTTTGTAAAATGAAAATAAAAAAATGGGTTTGTGAGAGACCATGTGAGAGGTCCTCCACTCTGAGTGATGAGTATTTGACAAGTGTGTTGATTAGATTGAGAATTGAGTCTTTCGGTTTGGGTTTGTTTAAAATTTGAATCGGAAATCGGAACTACATTGTGTATGGAGCGGAAGTTCGATGTCAGAACTACGGTGTTGGAAATAGGATCTTCCGTTTTATCTGGGGTTTGGTCTCGGCTGAAGGAAATCGGAACTTCCGCTCAAGGGGTAGCGGAGTGTCCGATTATACTGACATTGAGTGTTCTCTGAAGTACCAAATCGGAATTAAATATCTGGAAAGTCGGTTGTTACGGATATCGGAAGTACCGCAGATGTTGGCGCGGAACTTCGATATTCTGACAAATCTTGGATGTTCGAAATCGGAACTTCATTTGTAGTAAATCTTGAACTTCGATTGTGTCGAGCTGTGCGAGAGAAGATTATTTTGTGATTTTGATCTTGTATGAGTTTGAGTCTTATACAAATGTTGATGCTATGTTATTGTGCAATGCTATGTGATGTGTTTTTGTGCATGTTGTTGCGGGGCATCAAGATGGAGTCGTGGCGAGACACGTGGACGGACTAAGCGCGAGGCGTTGAGGTCGAGCGGTCGGGATGTGTCGAAGGCGGCGTGAATCTTGAAGCGGTTGCGAGTCGTGCACAACAAGGTGTCTGGAGGCTTCGGAAGGTGCGCAAGGGCGAAAGGGTCTTTTCGCAAGCGGCAAAAGTGGAGCGGTTCCGTTCGGGTGTAGCGGGCTTAATGGGTTGGAGGCCCATTAGCGAGGGCTATAAATAGGGGAGAACCACAGGTTAGGGTTAGACTTTTAGAGAGAGGAAATTAGGGTTAGCTCCACAAAAAGGGTGTGTGTTGCCTTTTTGAGAGTTTGTTGGTTTTGAGAGAATGAACTGAAATCTCTTGTAATCATTCCTCTGTGTTTCCATTTGTAAACGTTTGATTTCTATCAATGAAACTCTGAGTCTTTGATTACATGTTTATGCCTCTCTTTATTCCCTCTCTGTTCATGTTGAATATCTAGGGTTTTGGCATATCTTTTGATTCGTTTTATGAAATAGCATGAAACTTCATATCTAGAATCGTTTTGGTATTGCTATTACTTCCTCAAAGTTTCATGCTCTAAGAATCGAGAATCTAAACTTATCATTGGTTTTGGTCTTTCTTGCCCTTCTTCAAGAAATCCATTTTGGCTCGATTATTGAATCTTTGGTTGCGATTCTTCTCCATAAGGTCAAGATGGTGTTTAGGATGATGTCTGTAAAACTTGACTGAGAAGAGCATTCAAGATTAAGTAGTTTGGATTTTTGAGCAAAAACCGGCGCGTTCATTCTTGGTCGGGATAATCGACTTCGATTTTAGGCGTGAAATACATAGCGGAACTTCGCGCTATACAACGGAACTACATAGCGGAACTTCCATGATGTCTTGCCGGAACTTCGATTTCGGAAAAACGACTGAAACTTGTTTTATTTATTTGATCTTGCTTCATTTACTTTCTTTAGATCTTGAGAGATCTTTGTAGGTTTGTTTTAAATACATGAAGGGAGTATTAATTTTAAGGCACCATTCACCCCCTCTGTTGCCATTTCGGTCCTTCAATTGGTATCGAGCGGTTAGCTCTTCTTGATAGATCTTAACGGTCGGTTGAGCCATAACAGCGGACAAGTATTCCACCAAGCCTCCGAGTTTTGATGGTTTGGATTACCCTTACGGAAGAGCGAATGGAAACTTACATCCGGCTCGGGGTATGCCATCTGGAGAAAGGTGAAGGTTAGATTTGCGTTCTGCCGATGAGAACATCAATCTTTGGAAACATGGCGATGTTGAGGCAAATGCTAAGGCAAGGAACATAATCATTCGAGGTTTAGCGATGTGAGTTTGATCGTATTTCTCATTTGATTTACGCTTACGACATCAGGGTGACCCTCGATGCATACCATGAGGCACCACTCAGATTAAGACGGTTCGACAAGACCGGTTCAAGCGTGAATCTGATGAAATTTGAGATGCTTCTTTGGTGAATCTTTAGGCGAGTGCTTTTGGCGTTTTCACAAGATTTTGAGCAACCTCCGGCGGTCGGTCTTACATACCCGACTCGGATAGCGCTCGACGGATGCTTTCGCACTTGATCTTCGTGTTTGGGAGATGAAAGTGACTACCATCAAAGATAGCACGGACCTCTCGACCACGACTCTTGATGCGCTTTACTCGCGTCTCAAGACTCACGAGATTGACATTGTCTCTCGAAGGTCGAAGTCACGATCGATGGCTTTAGTCACCGATCCCACTTACGGATCTTCTTACGAGTCGATCGTGGGTTCTCCTAGTTGCTCTCGTGACATAGCGATGATCGGTTAGAGCGACTTGAGGATGAACGACTAGCCCTCCTAGCTCGGAAGTTTTCCCATGCTTACAAGAGGAGGAGGGATGGTAAAGAGGAGGTCTGTGATTTGTTTGAGTGTGGTGGCCCCAACCACATCCGAGCAAACCGTCCCAAGCTTGGGAAGGGCAAAGGTGACTATGGCGGTCCAAGCAAGAATGACTACATCGACAAGAACATAACACGAAGCCCTCGGCACTGACCAAGGCAAGAAGAAGTTCCGCAACTTTGGGAAGGCTAAGAAGGCATTTCCATCGCGTCCTCACCGCCCTCGACAGGCTGGACACCGGCGAGGTGGAGGGGTGGAGTAACGATGATGGGAAGGGCGATCATGAAATTTGTGAAAATTGTAATAATCTCAAGATGAACCTAAAACGGGCAGATCACAAAATTGCTGAATTTCAAGCTGCGCTACTAGAGCCTATTGTTTCTTGTTTAAAGCATCACGAGTTAATCTGCTGAATTAGAATCAGTATCTAAGCGGTTTCAAGAAATGATTGATCACGAAAACAAATTGGCTCAAGATGCTTCTAAGGACCTTGTTAGCTCACCTTGCAATCATTGTAATAAACTAAAATGTGATTTGGTTGCATTGGATGAAAAATGTGTGAAGCTAACTAAGGACCTTCTAGAACACAATCATCCGCTTGTATTGTGTGTCTTTGGGAAGAAGCCTAAAGGTTTGGTAGAGGCGCCTAGTAACGTGAACCAATCATTAGCGAGGGGTGTCCCCCAAAGTCACCGTGTCGTGCACAAGCAAATCTTTCCTCTGTTGTTGGTTCTTCTTACGCTCCCTTACCTTCTGCTGTCCCTTCTTCCCCTGCTCTTCTTGCACCTCTCTCTTTCGGAGTGTCGGTATCTTATGAACACTCTCGAGAGGTTTGTAGGAGGCAAGAAGAAGCTCAATCTCATTCTAGACAAATCTAAAATTTGCAGATTTAATCGGGGTCTAGGATATGATATCCGGAGGATATGAGGAAGCATCCACAATCGTGCTCAAAACCATAGCACGGTGTGATCAAAACTAAGCCGGGGTGAGAAAGTCAATTTTAAGTCGTGGGTTTTGTTCAAAGGATTTACACGACAAGGTGATTCCACTGCGGCTTGGCCCCTCGGAAGGCGAAGTATCATTGCACCTTCATCGGAAAGATGGACATTTAGTTGATCATTGCTTGGTAGCGCCAAGATCGCGCGTAGAGACCGTGTTGAGTCTCTTAGGCACATTGAGGTTAGCCCGGATCTTGAGTGCACCTAAGACCAACACGAGGTCTAGGTTTGTTCCATCGATGATTTTGGGCGAGCATCGAGGACTTGGTTTTTACGAGTTTTACGAGTTTCGTCCTCATGCTCCCTTTGGTCGTAACCGCCGTCACGAGGGTAGATCTCTTTTTCCTTCGAGATAGCTACATGGCGAGATCGACATATTCTTGGCACTTGACTCGCTCTTCCATAGCGATCGGATCCGACAACAGTGAGATCTTTGACTTGTTGAGTGACGAGGCGTAGGGTAGATAGAGGTCGGTCTTGCTTGACTACTTCATCACATTCGCCGTGTTACTCGGTATTGGGTGCCAAAATCACTGTTGATTCACCCGATCTTGAGACTTTACTCTGTTTGACTCGAGTCGCCGGTGGGAAGGAAAGGTGCGGATTGTAGACTCGGTTGTTCCGTCATATGGTGGTGAGTCTCGTTGGTTTTCTTCCTAGCCCGTGCTCCGGTGATGAGGCGATCACCTTGGAGATGCTTCATTTGGGCGCGTCATCGCTAAAGGTCTTGTGAGCATTAATGATTCTTTTATTTTAAAAGATGTTGCCTTAGTAAGTAAGCTGCGGTATAATCGCTTTGATCTCTCGACTTCTGATGGCGGTTTGAGGTGAGCTTTAAGAAAAACAATTGCAAAATTCTTGATTCTTGGGTAGTCTAGTTTGCGGGATTTCTCGATATGGGAGGATCTTTCGTGCTGATTTTTCGGATCTTACGGTGATCCTCTCCGATGTTTAATTGCTACGAATCCGTGATTTGACTTTACGGCATAGGAGACTTGGTCATATAGGATTTGATCATCGACCGAGTTAGCGGCCACGATCTCATTCGTGGTTTGCGAAACTCAAAATGGTCAAGGATCTTGTTTGTGCTCCTTGCCGCGCGGCAAAATGGTTCTTCTTCACATCCTCGATTCTGATGACTATGACGGATGCACCGTGTCAAGCTGCTCCATATGGACATAGTAGGACCCGGCTAGAGTGCGATCGATGGGAGGAAGTGGTACGTACTTGTCGTGGTCGATGACTTCTCGAGGTATTCTTGGGTGTTTTCTTAGCCTCGAAGGATGAGGCGTTTACTCTTTTCGTGGTCTTTTAGTAGGCTTTCTGTTGAGCTCCCGGTGCATTACGAGCAATTCATGCGATAATGGCACCGAGTTCAAAATTCCTACTTTGAGAGTTTTGTGGTGAGGCAGTGTAGAGCACCGGTTCTCGTCTCCATCGTCCCCCAACAAAATGGCGTTGTGGAGAGGAAGAACCGTACCTTAGTCGAGATGGCGGGGCGATGCTTGATGAGTACTCTACACCTAGGAAGTTTTGGGTGAGGCAATTGCTCTTGCTTGTCATGTTTCTATGAGTTTTCTTGGGCACTCTTGCATCGCACTTCTTATGAGTTGAGATATGGCGAAAACCAGCGTCTCGCATTTTCGTGTGTTTGGTTGCAAGTGTTTTATTACGAAGTGCAGGAACCTAGATAAGTTCGAGTCACGATCTTGTGATGGGATCTTTACGGGTTACTCGACTTCTTCTCGTGCCTATAGAGTGCAGGCTGCGAGTCTAGTAAATTGTTAGAAACACAGTGAGGTGACCTTGATGAGGCGGTCCAGGACTAGGCACGATATCTCGAGTTCCTTAGAGCGATCGAGTCCATCTTTGTGGGCGATGAGGAGGATGGAGATGAGGGTTGTTTACGATCCAGTTCCTTCTCCTCCTCTTGAGGTGCCTTCTTCCACCGCACCTCGAGGAGATCGACCCTTACCTTCAGCTTCTTGAAGCTAGTGGCTCTGTTCCTATCTCATCGCTAATGAGGTAGAGGCCACTTCTTCATCTCACCTGGACCTCCAAGACACATTCAAAGGACCATCCTTGAGCGGATAATTGGAGATCTCTTTGGCGAGTCACTCGTTCAAAAGCGGCATGTCTCTATTCTGTCTCCATTACGCCTTTGTTGCCTCGTTTGAGCCCAAAGGCGTTTGTCATGCTCTTTCGATGAGTCATGGACTAACGCCATGCACGAGGAATTGGAAAACTTTGAAAGGAACAAGGTGCGGTCCTTGTTGAGCCCCTCAAGGTCACAATATCATTGGGACCAAATGGGTGTTCAAGAACAAGCAAAGTGAAGATGGGTTAGTCATTGAAACAAGGCTAGGTTTGGTAGCTCGGGGTACTCTCAAGTTGAGGTCTAGATTTGAAGAGACCTTTGCCCTGTAGCTAGACTTGAAGCCATTAGAATCACCTTGCCTTTGCGGCTTCTAAGGGTTTCAAGCTTTACAGATGGATGTCAAGAGTGCCTTCCTCAATGGCCTTATTGAGGAAGAAGTCTATGTGAGACTGACCTCTGGTTTGAGAACCCCAAATACCCTAACCATGTCTCAGAGCTTTCCAAAGCTTTGTATGGACTCAAGCGAGCTCCCGAGCTTGGTATGAAAGGCTTAAGTCCTATCTGTGAGCCATGGTTTTGAGATGGGTAAAATTGACAAGACCTTGTTCATCGCCGTCTTGGCACCGATCTTACGCTCGTCGGATCTACGTGGATGACATTATCTTTGGCGGCTCCTCGCATGCTCGTTTCCCGGTTTTCCGATGTCATGAGCTCGGAGTTTGAAATGAGCATGATGGGCGAGTTGAGCTTCTTCCTTGGCTTCCAAATCAAGCAGACTCGGGAGGTACCTTTCTTCATCAAGGCAAATACACTCGAGACCTCTGAGCGTTTGACATGAATGATGGAAAGCCGATATCAACTCCAATGGCATCTCTGTTGCTCTGGATCCGAGATGAAGGCGGCGAACACTGTTGACCAAAAGGATTTGAGGAGCATGATTGGCTCTCTCTTGTACCTCACGGCCTCGAGACCGGACATACACTTCTCTGTGTGTCTTTGTGCTCGGTTTGAGCTTCTCCTCGCGTATCTCACCGTCGGCGGTGAAGCGCATCTTCGGTACCTTGAGCTACCATTGACTATGGTATCGGTACTCTTCCTCTTCTTGTCTATCTCTTAGAGCTTTCTCCGTCTGATTTTCTTTGGTGTAGGATAGATAGGAAGAGCACCGCACTTGCCAATTCATTGGCACTTCTCTTGTCTCTGGTCGTCGAGGAAGCAATCCGGTGTTGCGATCCGCTGCGAGGCGAGAATGCGTTCTTTGCGACCGATTCTTTGTAGCCAAGTGCTTTGGATGGTCTCGACCTGCGGGATTTCGGGCTATCTATCATTGCGTTCCACTCTTACGTGATAACACGTCTGCGATTTGCATTGCCAGAACCCGATGCAACATTCTCGGACCAAGCATATTGATATCGATATCACTTTCTTAGAGACCATGTAGAGAAGGGTGACATTGTGCTCGGTTTGTGGAGAGTGAGCACCGGTTGGCGATATCTTCACTAAGCCTCTGGGCGACTCTCGGTTTTACTCTGCGGGAGAGCTTGGGGTGGTTTGTCCTTACGGATTCTTTGTGAGGGGGAGCTTTGTGCTACTCTTGTATCATATTATATCATATTATATTATATTATACTCTTACTCCTTTACGTTTCATTTCTTTTAATATTTGGTCAAGTCCTTCGGCATAGGTTAGAGTGGTTCTCTTGCCACATTGCTTTGTTGCTACTTCTTGTCTTGTGCTTCTAGGATCTTGCTTATTAGTTGTCTCTTCCCTCTCTAAGTAGAGCTTACTCACTTCTTATAGGTTCTAGCAGGGTCGGGCCACCCTTGGGTAGATAGGGGGCGATGTTTGCTCCTTAGTGTTTGTGTAGATCGGTGATAGTCCTAGAATCATATGGGGTAGATAAGAATGCATGCGGCGATAGTTTTCTCTATATCTTTTCTATGCTCTAAAGGGTTTGCCTTTTTACGGTTTACTTATCGATTCTCGTTTTTGTTCCTTTGGTTCGGGGAGTTATTCTTGGTTATTCCATACTCTTAATTTTGTCATAACTCAACTTTGAATTAAAAGATGCATCTCATTCGAAGGAATCGGATTTTTGTATTTCATCAAGCATTGCATAATAATCAAATGGAGCCTTGTTTATTATCCCTTATGATCTGTTTTCACTATTTTACATCTTGCCATGATTTATGCTAAAGCGCTAGATCTATCATGACTTTTTATGTGTAGTTTAGTCTTTGCCATGCTAAGGTATTTAAAATGCTAAACTTGAATTAAAATCTTGTCATGATAGCTCTTGAGACTAGTCAGTTGAAACTATCCTTTTATGATTTTCGCCATGTCAAGTAGGTGAGTTGAGTCTGAATCTCTTTTGAACTTTTGAGTAAGCTATGTCGGTTTGTTAAGAAACATGACTTATCTCTAATCAACGGTCTAAAAACTTCAAAAGCAAAAATGATCTCTTTTGTGCGAAAAAGCTGATCTCACCAAATCTTTCTCATGAGACGGCTTGCCATTGCACTAGGCATGAACTCGGGGAGCCTTGGATGACCTAAGATCACCTCCTTAAGTCATTGCTTGGGTGGTCGCATAAGGCTTGGGATCTAGCACATGGCTAAAAAAATGGTTGAAGCTCAGGAGGCAGTTGTGGATGGCACCTAGTCCAGAGCTTGCTTTATTGAGATAAAACCATAAAAAGTCTTCAGAAAAAGAAAAATGTGCTAAAATTGCTTATCATCAAAGAGACCAAGTTACGGATAAAATGAGTCCTTCTTCAATGGTAGCACTCTAAAGCATTCATGATGAGTCTTCTTGGTTCAACTTAGATTATTTGACATGGCTTGTATCATCTTTGAATATCTTTAGCTAGACTTCAATCTTGACTTATTTGACCTGCTAAAGAATTGGATCTTTTATCAGATTATGGACTTTCTGTCTTAGCTCTTCTATACATCGATTGTCATGATCTTGATAGCATTCTTCTGTGTTATGGCTTGGTGTAATACTCTAATAGTCATTTTGGATAATCTACATGGCTCCTAATGCTTAAAATGAACATCATATAGTCTTTTCCTCCCTTTTCTACATTTTGATGATTTTATTGCCAAAGGGGGAGAATGTTTGTGAGAAAAAGCCTTCTGAAGAAAAGCCTTGAGTTTTGTGCGAAAATTGCTCTTTCATCTCATCTCAAGTCTTTCTCTTTTTGTCAACTTGGTCTTGAGCTTAATTACTCTTGTTTAGACCTTGGTTGTTGTAATCTCAAACTCATCTTATGCTTTTGGTAATTGTCAATATACTCATCAAGGGGAGATTGAGAGACCATGTGAGAGGTCCTCCACTGAGTGATGAGTATTTGACAAGTGTGTTGATTAGATTGAGAGTTGAGTTTTCGGTTTGGGTATGTTTACGGGGTGAATCGGAAATCGGAACTACCATTGTATGGGCGGAAGTTCGATTAATCAGAACTACGGTGTTGGAAATAGGAACTTCCGATTTATCAGGGTTTGGTCTGGTGAAGGAAATCGGAACTTCCGCTCAAGGGGTAGCGAGTGTCAGATATCTTGACATTGAGTGTTCTCTGAGTACCAAATCGGAATTAAATATCTGGAAAGTCGGTTGTTAGGATATCGGAAGTACCGCAGATGTTGGCGCGGAACTTCCGATATTCTGACAAATCGGATGTTCGAAATCGGAACTTCATTTGTAGTAAGTCTGGAACTTCGATTGTGTCGAGCTAATGCGAGAGAAGATTATTTTGTGATTTTGATCTTGTATGAGTTTGAGTCTTATACAAATGTTGATGCTATGATATTGTGCAATGCTATGTGATGTGTTTTTATGCATGTTGTTGCGGGGCATCAAGATGGAGTCGTGGCGAGACACGTGGACGGACTAAGCGCGAGGCGTTGAGGTCGAGCGGTCGGGATGTGTCGAAGGCGGCGTGAATCTTGAAGCGGTTGCGAGTCGTGCACAACAAGGTGTCTGGAGGCTTCGGAAGGTGCGCAAGGGCGAAAGGGTCTTTTATAAGCGGCAAAAGTGGAGCGGTTCCGTTCGGTGTAGCGGGCTTAATGGGTTGGAGGCCCATTAGCAAAGGCTATAAATAGGGAGAACCACAGGTTAGGGTTAGACTTTTGAGAGAAAATTAGGGTTAGCTCTACAAAAGGGTGTGTGTTGCCTTTTGAGAGTT
Organism: Hsuehochloa calcarea; assembly: GCA_036346395.1. Lineage (NCBI taxonomy): Eukaryota > Viridiplantae > Streptophyta > Magnoliopsida > Poales > Poaceae > Hsuehochloa > Hsuehochloa calcarea. Next base: position 20,507,145 of record CM070614.1, on the reverse strand, counting down.
TGTTAGTTTTGAGAGAATGAATGAAATCTCTTGTAATCATTCCTCTGTGTTTCCATTTGTAAACGTTTGATTTCTATCAATGAAACTCGAGTTTTGATTACATGTTTATGCCTCTCTTTATTCCTCTCTCTTCATGTTGAATATCTAGGGTTTTGGCATATCTTTTGATTCGTTTTATGAAATAGCATGAAACTTCATATCTAGAATCGTTTTGGTATTGCTATTACTTCCTCAAAGTTTCATGCTCTAAGAATCGAGAATCTAAACTTATCATTGGTTTTGGTCTTTCTTGCCCCTTTCTCAAGAAATCCATTTTTGGCTCGATTATTGAATCTTTGGTTGCGATTCTTCTCCATAAGGTCAAGATGGTGTTTAGGATGATGTCCTGTAAAACTTGACCTGAGAAGAGCATTCAAGATTAAGTAGTTTGGATTTTTGAGCAAAAACCGGCGTTACGTTCTTGGTCGGGATAATCGAGACTTCCGATTTTAGGCGTGAAATACATGCAGCGGAACTTCCGCGCTATACACTGTGGAACTACCGCAAGCGGAACTTCCGCAGTGTACTGCCCGGAACTTCCGATTTCCAGAAGAACAGCCTGAAACTTGTTTTATTTATTTGATCTTGCTTCATTTACTTTCTTTAGATCTTCAGAGATCTTTGTAGGCTGGTTTTAAATACAGTGAAGGGGAGTATTAATTTTAAGGCACCATTCACCCCCTCTGTTGCCATTTCGGTCCTTCAATTGGTATCGAGCGGTTAGCTCTTCTTGATAGATCTTAACGGTCGGTTGAGCCATAACAGCGGACAAGTATTCCACCAAGCCTCCAGTTTTGATGGTGCGGATTACCCTTACGGAAGAGCCGAATGGAAACTTACATCCGAGGCTCGGGGTATGCCATCCGGAGAAAGGTGAAGGTTAGATTTGTTGTTCTGCCGATGAGAACATCAATCTTTGAAACATGGTGATGTTGAGGCAAATGCTAAGGCAAGGAACATAATCATTCGAGGTTTAAGCGTATGAGTTTGATCGTATTTCTCATTTGATTTACGCTTACGACATCAGGTGACCCTCGATGCATACCATGAGGCACCACTCAGATTAAGACGGTTCGACAAGACCAGGTTCAAGCGTGAATACTGATGAAATTTGAGATGCTTCTTGGTGAATCTTTAGGCGAGTGCTTTTCGGCGTTTTCACAAGATTTTGAGAAACCTCCGGCGGTCGGTCTTACATACCCCGACTCGGATAACGCTCGACGGATGCTTTCGCACTTGATCTTCGTGTTTGGGAGATGAAAGTGACTACCATCAAAGATAGCACGGACCTCTCGACCACGACTCTTGATGCGCTTTACTCACGTCTCAAGACTCACGAGATTGACATTGTCTCTCGAAGGTCGAAGTCACGATCGATGGCTTTAGTCATCGATCCCACTTCGGATCTTCTTACGAGTCGATCGTGGGTTCTCCTAGCTGCTCTCTGTGACATAGCGATGATCGCTTAGAGCGACTTGAGGATGAACAGCTAGCCCTCCTAGCTCGGAAGTTTTCCCATGCTTACAAGAGGAGGAGGGATGGTAAAGAGGAGGTCTGTGATTTGTTTGAGTGTGGTGGCCCCAACCACATCCGAGCAAGCCGTCCCAAGCTTGGGAAGGGCAAAGGTGACTATGGCGGTCCAAGCAAGAACGACTACATCGACAAGAACCGCAACACGAAGCCCTCGGCACTGACCAAGGCAAGAAGAAGTTCCGCAACTTTGGGAAGGCTAAGAAGCTGTTCCATCGCGTCCTCACCGCCCTCGACGAACTGGACACCAGCGAGGTGGAGGGGTGGAGTGACGATGATGGGAAGGACGATCATGAAATTTGTGAAAATTGTAATAATCTCAAGATGAACCTAAAACGGGCGATCACAAAATTGCTGAATTTCAAGTCAAGCTACTAGAGCCTATTGTTTCTTGTTTAAAGCGTCCTAAGTTAATTCTGAATTAGAATCAGATTCAAGCGGTTTCAAGAAATGATTGATCACGATAACAAATTGGCTCAAGATGCTTCTAAGGACCTTGTTAGCTCACCTTGCAATCATTGTAATAAACTAAAATGTGATTTGGTTGCATTGGATGAAAAATGTGTGAAGCTAACTAAGGACCTTCTAGAGACACAATCATCTGCTTGTATTGTGTGTGTTGGGAAGAAGCCTAAAGGTTTGGTAGAGACGCCTAGTAACGTGAACCAATCATTAGCGATGGACTGCCCCCAAAGTCGGTTGCATGCGTGCACAAGCAAATCTTTCCTCTGTTGTTGGTTCTTCTTCTGCTCCCTTACCTTCTGCTGTCCCTTCTTCCCCCTGCTCTTCTTGCACCTCTCTCTTTCGGGAGTGTCAGTATCTTATGAACACTCTCGAGAGGTTTGTAGGAGGCAAGAAGAAGCTCAATCTCATTCTAGACAAATCTAAAATTTGCAGATTTAATCAGGGTCTAGGATATGATATCCAGGAGGATATGAGGAAGCATCCACCTGTCGTGCTCAAAACCATAGCACCAGGTGTGATCAAAACTAAGCCCAGGACTGAGAAAGTCAATTTTAAGTCAGCGGGTTTTGTTCAAAGGATTTCGACGACAAGGTGATTCCACTGCAGCTTGACCCCTCGAAGGCGAAGTATCATTGCACCTTCATCGGAAAGATGGACATTTAGTTGATCATTGCTTGGTAGCGCCAAGATCGCGCGTAGAGACCGTGTTGAGTCTCTTAGGCACATTCGAGGTCAGCCCGGATCTTGAGTACACCTAAGACCAACACGAGGTCTAGGTTTGTTCCATCGATGATTTTGGGCGACATCGAGGACTTGGTTTTTCGAGTTTTACGAGTTTCGTCCTCATGCTCCCTTTGGTCGTAACTTCAGCCGTCACGAGGTAGATCTCGTTTTCCTTTCGAGATAGCTACATGGCGAGATCGACATATTCTTGGCACTTCGACTCGCTCTTCCATAGCGATCGGATCGACCAGCAACAGTGAGATCTTTGACTTTTTAAGTGAAAGAGGCGTAGGGTAGATAGAGTCGGTCTTGCTTGACTACTTCATCATTCGCCGTGTTACTCGGTATTGGGTGCCAAAATCATCTGTTGATTCACCCGATCTTGAGACTTTACTCTGTTTGACTCGAAATCGCGGGTTTGGGAAGGAAAGGTGCGGATTGTAGACTCGGTTGTTCACGTCATATGACCGTGAGTCTCGTTGGTTTTCTTCCTAGCCCGTGCTCGGGTGATGAGGCGATCACCTTGGAGATGCTTCATTTGGGCGCGTCATCGCTAAAATCTTGTGAGCATTAATGATTCTTTTATTTTAAAAGATGTTGCCTTAGTAAGTAAGCTGCGATATAATCGCTTTCGGTCTCTCGACTTACTGATGGCGGTTTCGAGGTGAGCTTTAAGAAAAACAATTGCAAAATTCTTGATTCTTGGGTAGTCTAGTTTGCGGGATTTCTCGATATGGGAGGATCTTTCGTGCTGATTTTTACGGATCTTACGGTGATCCTCTTCGATGTTTAATTGCTTCGAATCCGTGATTTGACTTTACGGCATAGGAGACTTGGTCATATAGGATTTGATCATCGACCGAGTTAGCGGCCACGATCTCATTCGTGGTTTGCGAAACTCAAAATGGTCAAGGATCTTGTTTGTGCTCCTTGCCGCACGGCAAAATGGTTCTTCTTCACATCCTCGATTCTGATGACTATGACGGATGCACTGGTCAAGCTGCTCCATATGGACCGATGGGACCGGCTAGAGTGCGATCGATGGGAGGAAGTGGTACGTACTTGTCGTGGTCGATGACTTCTCGAGGTATTCTTGGGTGTTTTCTTAGCCTCAAAGGATGAGGCGTTTACTCTTTTTAGTGGTCTTTTAGTAGGCTTTCTGTTGAGCTCCCGGTGCATTACGAGCAATTCGCGATAATGGCACGAGTTCAAGAATTCCTACTTTGAGAGTTTTGTGGTGAGGCAGTGTAGAGCACCGGTTCTCGTCTCCATCGTCCCCCAACAAAATGGCGTTGTGGAGAGAAAGAACCGTACCTTAGTCGAGATGGCGGGACGATGCTTGATGAGTACTCTACACCTAGGAAGTTTTGAATGAGGCAATTGCTCTTGCTTGTCATGTTTCTATGAGTTTTTCTTGGGCACTCTTGCATCGCACTTCTTATGAGTTGAGATATGGCGAAAACCCGCGTCTCGCATTTTCGTGTGTTTGGTTGCAAGTGTTTTATTAAAGTGCAGGAACCTAGATAAGTTCGAGTCACGATCTTGTGATGGGATCTTTACGGGTTACTCGACTTCTTCTCGTGCCTATAGAGTGCAGGCTGCGAGTCTAGTAAATTGTTAGAAACACAGTGAGGTGACCTTGATGAGGCCACCAGGGGACTAGGCACGATATCTCGAGTTCCTTAGAGCGATCTGAGTCCATCTTTGTGGGCGATGAGGAGGATGGAGATGAGGGTTGTTTACGATCCAGTTCCTTCTCCTCCTCTTGAGGTGCCTTCTTCCACCGCACCTCGAGGAGATCAGCCCTTACCTTACTTCTTACGAAGCTAGTGGCTCTGTTCCTATCTCATCTCGCTAATGAGGTAGAGGCCACTTCTTCATCTCACCTGGACCTCCAAGACACATTCAAAGGACCATCCTTGAGCGGATAATTGGAGATCTCTTTGGCGAGTCACTCGTTCAAAACGGCATGTCTCTATTCTGTCTCCATTACGCCTTTGTTGCCTCGTTTGAGCCCAAAGGCGTTTGTCATGCTCTTTACGATGAGTCATGGACTAACGCCATGCACGAGGAATTGGAAAACTTTGAAAGGAACAAGGTCTGGTCCCTTGTTGAGCCCCTCAAGGTCACAATATCATTGGGACCAAATGGGTGTTCAAGAACAAGCAAAGTGAAGATGGGTTAGTCATTGAAACAAGGCTAGGTGGTAGCTCGGGGTACTCTCAAGTTGAGGTCTAGATTTGAAGAGACCTTTGCCCTGTAGCTAGACTTGAAGCCATTAGAATCTCGCTTGCCTTTGCGACTTCTAAGGGTTTCAAGCTTTACAGATGGATGTCAAGAGTGCCTTCCTCAATGGCCTTATTGAGGAAGAAGTCTATGTGAGACTGACCTCTGGTTTCGAGAACCCCAAATACCTAACCATGTCTGAGCTTTCCAAAGCTTTGTATGGACTCAAGCGAGCTCCCGAGCTTGGTATGAAAGGCTTAAGTCCTATCTGTTTGAGCCATGGTTTTGAGATGGGTAAAATTGACAAGACCTTGTTCATCCGCCGTCTTGGCACCGATCTTACGCTCGTCGGATCTACGTGGATGACATTATCTTTGGCGGCTCCTCGCATGCTCGTTTCCCGGTTTTCCGATGTCATGAGCTCGGAGTTTGAAATGAGCATGATGGGCGAGTTGAGTTTCTTCCTTGGCTTCCAAATCAAGCAGACTCGGGAGGTACCTTTCTTCATCAAGGCAAATACACTCGAGACCTCTGAGCGTTTCGACATGAATGATGGAAAGCCATATCAACTCCAATGGCATCTCTGGTAGCTCTGGATCCGGATGAAGGCAGCGAACTGTTGACCAAAAGGATTTCAGAGCATGATTGGCTCTCTCTTGTACCTCATGACCTCGAGACCGGACATACACTTCTACGTGTGTCTTTGTGCTCGATTTGAGCTTCTCCTCGCGTATCTCACCGTCGGCGGTGAAGCGCATCTTCGGTACCTTGAGCTACCATTGACTATGGTATCGGTACTCCTCCTCTTCTTGTCTATCTCTTAGAGCTTTCTCCGTCTGCGACTTTCTTGGTCAGAGGATAGATAGGAAGAGCACTTCGGCACTTGCCAATTCATTGGCACTTCTCTTGTCTCTGGTCGTCGAGGAAGCAATCCGGTGTTGCGCAATCCACTGCGAGGCGAGTGCGTTCTGTCGCAGCCGATTCTTTGTAGCCAAGTGCTTTGGATGGTCTCGACCTGCGAGGATTTCGGGCTATCTATCATTGCGTTCCACTCTTACGTGATAACACGTCTGCGATTTGCATTGCCAAGAACCCAAAGCAACATTCTCGGACCAAGCATATTGATATCGGATATCACTTTCTTAGAGACCATGTAGAGAAGGGTGACATTGTGCTCCGTTTGTGGAGAGTGAGCACCGGTTGGCGATATCTTCACTAAGCCTCTGGGCGACTCTCGGTTTTGGCTCTGCGGAGAGCTTGGGGTGGTTTGTCCTTACGGATTCTTTGTGAGGGAGCTTTGTGCTACTCTTGTATCATATTATATCATATTATATTATATTATACTCTTACTCCTTCTCGTTACATTTCTTTTAATATTTGAATCAAGTCCTTCCATAGGTTAGAGTGGTTCTCTTGCCACATTGCTTTGTTGCTACTTCTTGTCTTGTGCTTCTAGGATCTTGCTTATTAGTGTCTCTTCCCTCTCTAAGTAGAGCTTACTCACTTCTTATAGGTTCTAGCAGGGGTCGGGCCACCCTTGGGTAGATAGGGACAGTGCTTGCTCCTTAGTGTTTGTGTAGATCTGCTGATAGTCCTAGAATCATATGGGGTAGATAAGAATCACATGCGGCGATAGTTTTCTCTATATCTTTTCTATGCTCTAAAGGATTTGCCTTTTACGTTTTACTTATCGATTCTCGTTTTGTTTCTTTGGTTCGGGGAGTTATTCTTGGTTATTCCATACTCTTAATTTTGTCATAACTCAACCTGAATTAAAAGATGCATCTCATTCTGAAGGGAATCTGGATTTTTGTATTTTATCAAGCATTGCATAATAATCAAATGGAGCCTTGTTTATTATCCCTTATGATCTGTTTTTCACTATCTTACATCTTGCCATGATTTATGCTAAACTGCTAGATCTATCATGACTTTTTATGTGTAGTTTAGTCTTTGCCATGCTAAGGTAATTAAAAATGCTAAACTTGAATTAAAATCTTGTCATGATAGCTCTTGAGACTAGTCTGGTTGAAACTATCCTTTTATGATATTCGCCATGTCAAGTAGGCTGAGTTGAGTCCTGAATCTCTTTTGAACTTTTGAGTAAGCTATGTCAGTTTGTTAAGAAACATGACTTATCTCTAATCACTGGTCTAAAAACTTCAAAAGCAAAAATGATCTCTTTTGTGCGAAAAAACTGATCTCACCAAATCTTTCTCATGAGACGGCTTGCCATTGCACTAGGCATGAACTCAGGGGGAGCCTTGGATGACCTAAGATCATCTCCTTAAGTCTGTTGCTTGGAGTGGTCGCATAAGGCTTGGGATCTAGCACATGGCTAAAAAAAATGGTTGAAGCTCAGGAGGCAGTTGTGGATGGCACCTAGTCCAGAGCTTGCTTTACTGAGATAAAACCATAAAAAGTCTTCAGAAAAAGAAAAATGTGCTAAAATTGCTTATCATCAAAGAGACCAAGTTCTGGATAAAATGAGTCCTTCTTCAACTGGTAGCACTCTAAACTGTTCAGTATGAGTCTTCTTGGTTCAACTTAGATTATTTGACATGGCTTGTATCATCTTTGGATATCTTTAGCTAGACTTCAATCTTGACTTATTTGACCTGCTAAAGAATTGGATCATTAATCAGATTATGAACCTTCTGTCTTAGCTCTTCTATACATCGATTGTCATGATCTTGATAGCATTCTTCTGTGTTATGGCTTGGTGTAATACTCTAATAGTCATTTTGGATAATCTACATGGCTCCTAATGCTTAAAATGAACATCATATAGTCTTTTCCTCCCTTTTCTACATATTGATGATTTTATTGCCAAAGGGGGAGAATGTTTGTGAGAAAAAGCCTTCTGAAGAAAAGCCTTGAGTTTTGTGCGAAAATTGCTCTTTCATCTCATCTCAAGTCTTTCTCTTTTTGTCAACTTGGTCTTGAGCTTAATTACTCTTGTTTAGACCTTGGTTGTCTGTAATCTCAAACTCATCTTATGCTTTTTCGGTAATTGTCAATATACTCATCAAGGGGGAGATTGAGAGACCATGTGAGAGGTCCTCCACTCTGAGTGATGAGTATTTGACAAGTGTGTTGATTAGATTGAGAATTGAGTCTTTCGGTTTGGGTGCTTAGGGTGAATCGGAAATCGGAACTACATTGTGTATGGGCGGAAGTTCGATTAATCGAACTACGGTGTTGGAAATAGGATCTTCCGTTTTATCTGGGGTTTGGTCTCGGCTGAAGGAAATCGGAACTTCCGCTCAAGGGGTAGCGGAGTGTCCGATTATACTGACATTGAGTGTTCTCTGAAGTACCAAATCGGAATTAAATATCTGGAAAGTCGGTTGTTCCGGATATCGGAAGTACCGCAGTGTTGAGCGCGGAACTTCCGATATTCCTGACAAATCTTGGATGTTCGAAATCGGAACTTCCATTGTAGTAAATCTTGGAACTTCGATTGTGTCGAGCTATGCGTAGAAGAAGATTATTTTGTGATTTTGATCTTGTATGAGTTTGAGTCTTATACAAATGTTGATGCTATGTTATTGTGCAATGCTATGTGATGTGTTTGTAACACCCCAGCCCAACACTGAGCCTAGAATGCCACCACACTACTCTTTAAACTAATAATTATCGACACACTATAAAATTACAGCAAGGCAACAACAATATTCATATCAATGGACCACAAAAAGGACATGCATAATTATGGATTAAGCGACAATAAATAAACAATGGGAATTATAACCAGGTAAATAATCCAAAATAGCATCAACCAATGAATCCAAATTATTAAAGCAAATAGTCTAGTCCAAACATTGTCCTAGACTTTATTCAACCTCTAACATGTCCAAGTATAAACTAATATTGAATGAGAAGATTATTATGGCGAATGATCATGTGTTGTCCATGTGCTCTACTCGCTCTCAGTTACGGCATCCTCGATGATCACCTAAAGACAACAATAGAGCAAGGGTGAGTCCACGACTCAGCAAACACATCCATAAACAACGAACAATAATAAATCAACAGCATTCAATAACTTCATTATCATCACAGGTACTTCCATTAATATTCTCATGCCCAATAATCTCATGTATCAATGCAAGTCTAATCTACATGTCCACATGCACTTCTTTCGCGTATACCGGTATAGCATGAGTGAATGCTCGCGACAACATTCACTCTCAAGCCCGTTCCTCCATAAGGATCGGGGACCTCCTCCACTCCTGTGGAGTTGTGATCAATCATGATCACCTTCTCTTATGCAAAGATGCTTATGAATGCAAACATGCAAACTCCATCATAAACATCATATCCAACTTTTCATCATGCTTGTCAACAAAGATATAAACATACCAATTCGTTGTTTGCAATTAAACCAAATAAAAGCACAACAATAATGGTAATAGAAGATAAAGAAAACAGTGATCGATCATTGATCGCTGTCTACCATGCACTTGCCTTTACTAGTTGCGACGCACGATTTGGCTAGCAGATGGCAACAAGCACGACGCCTCTCCTATATTAAATACACAAACTTCAATACAAGCTATAGCAACAAGAATAGCAATCAATATACTTCGCTCCTACACGTCCCCAAATATACCACGTTACGCCGGTACCGAAAAGTTACCTATTGCTGACTCGATACTAAAACGAACATAACTTTTGACTCGAAAGTCCGATCACCACGAACCACCCCATTCTGGATTCTTTATAAAATTATCCACATTTTCTTAGATTACAAAGTTTCTAATTAAATCATCTAATCCTCCGTATTTAGCCCAGAAAACCGATCTGTCTGCTTCGGAACAGCAGTCTTATTAAATTCATAACTTTTGTTTTACTCAACCAAAATGCGTGTTCTTAGATCCTACAGAATCATTGGACAATTATCTACAACTTTCATGTAGATCAAAAACTCTAATTAAGCTATTTACTATTTTTAATCCGCAGTCTACCAAAACAGCGCCGAAAGACGACAACCGTAAAAACAGCGGTCTTCCGAAAATCATAACTCGAAATCTACTTGTCCGATTGACATGAGTAAATATGCTATAGAAAGATATCGAAATTATCTACAATTAACTAGTAGATAACATTTCCAAAATTCGCCATTAAGATACCCGAATAAATCGTACAACCGAACAGCAGGTTAACGGATCTATTAATCGACCTCTCTATTAGAAAAATTAAACCTCTCTAATTAATCTCAGTTATAATCTCTAATTGCTGCATGCAGGAACGTCACATACGCACAAACTGACCTCCACGCGACGTCGTGTCAAAGAACAAAGAAGAAGACATGGCTTCTGCGCCGCGGCACCGGCGATCTTGCCTCTCAGCCCAGCGATAGAGTCTCCGCGCTCCAAAGAAGCAGCGATCGGGCGCTCAAGAAGAAGAATGGCCGCGGCGGCTCCACGCAGCGGCGACGCGCAAGCTTCGGCGGCGGCGATTCCCACGCAGCAGCGGACAAATAATGGCACAAGAAATAAGCGCGCACGCCACGCGCGCTTCAGCGGCGCAGGCGAAGCGGCGGCAGCTAAGCGGCTGCAGATGCAGCGCAGGGGAAGCAACCGTGCAGCGCAGAGATCGCCAGAGCTTGGTCATTGCGGCAAGAATCCAAATATAGGCTTTGGGCTTTGGGCAAGCACGAGCCTGAGGAAAAATTGGTGGCGGTCATGCGGCTTGGAAAAACAAAATTGCTTGGTTTTCTAGAGACTCCACAATCTATTTATATGGCTCTTAAAAAAATCCTGAAATAATCTATTTTTCACAAATTCTTTTTATTTAATTACGCACAAGCCCTTAAGACGTTTATTAATTAATTATTTATTGTTACTATTTAATTAATTACTCTCCGACCCTTAAGACGCGATTATTAATATCATTTTTCAGAGTATTACATTCTACCCCCCTTAACAGAATTCGACCCCGAATTCTACTCGCCGTTCTACGCAAATAAAAACAACACTGCTGAAATTAAACAATAAAATAACATGTACCCGACGTGAACAACTCTGGATATTGCTCGCGCATGCGAGACTCCAACTCCCAAGTCGCTTCTCTCTCAGACTGATGCGTCCACAGCACCTTGACGTAAACCAACGTCTTGTGCCTCAAAGACTCGCTCAGACCTCTCCGAATCGCGCACGGACGCGACTCAACCGTGAGGTCTTGCTCAATAGTCACGGCTCTAATGAAATCTTATGCTCGATCTCTCAAAACTTTCTCAAAGATCGAGGCGTGAAACACATTATGAACTCCACGCATGGACTCGAGCAGTCCAGCGGTAAGCTAACTTCCCAATTCTTGCAATAATCGGGAGCGGTCCAACGTACCTCGGGCTAAGCTTCCCTTTGGTACCGAACGAACAATACCTTTAGTGGGAGACACTCTCAAGAGCACTGGTCACCCACCGCAAACTCAAAGTCACGCCTCAAATCAAGATAACTTTTCATCTACTCGAGTACGCTAATGATTACTCGCCTCACCATGGCCACACGCTCAACGGTCTTGTGAATCCAAATCCGGACCCAAAATTGTCTTCTCTCCAATCGCATCCCAACAAAGTGGCGATCCGCACTTCCGCCCATAGAGAACCTCGAATGGCGCGCTCTAATACCGAATGGTAACTATTATTATAAGCAAACTCGCAAGCGGCAATCGGTCCTCCCAACTACCCTTCCAAGACAAAACACAAGATCGCAACATGTCCTCCAAAGTCCAGATAGTACGCCTGACCGCCCATCTGTGCAATGGGTGGAACAGCAGTACTCGCGTGAGGTGTGTGTGCCCAATGCACTCTGCAGACTCTCCCGAACTTGGAGACAAACTTGGCGTCCTCGCCGAAATGATGGTCTTTGGCACACCATGCGCCTTACTATCTTACGCACATAAATAGGAGCTAGATCACTCATTGAATTTATCGTGCGAATAGGAATGAAGTCTTGTGAGACTTGCTGAATCGATCCACCACTACCCAAATCGCATCCTTCCTCGCGGCGAACGAGGCAACGCCACCACAAAGTCCATAGAGATATCATCCCAAGGCCATCGGGTACCTCCAAAGGTCAGAATAACCTGCAGGGCGCTTGTGCTCGGCTTTCACTTGTCGACAAACACCACAAGAAGCCACATAATTAGCAATGTCCACCTTCATTCTTTTCCACCAAAAATTCTGTTTCAGATCTCGATACATCTTAGTCTCACCAGGATGAACGGTGTACGGAGTGCGATGTGCCTCCCTCAAGATATCATCTTTGACCTCCGCCTTTTGCGGCACGCAAAGACGTCCTTTAAACCTCAAAGTACCAGAATCGTCCATGCTAAAATCACTCTCTTTGCCCTCATCCAGACGCTTCCTAACCTCCTGTAATAACCGGTCACTCTGTTGTGTTTCCCGCACACGGTCTGGAATAGCTGACTCAAGAATCAACTGCGTCTCAACATGTGTTGTGCCCGCATAACAATAAGATATTCCCATGCGATCAAAATCAGCAATGAGGCAATCTAGAGTAGCGGGAGTCGCCTTGTGACTAAGAGCATCAGCAACTACATTGGCCTTGCCTGGATGATACTGAATAGTAAGATCGTAGTCCTTGATCAACTCCAACCACCTCCTTTGCCTCAAATTCAGATCCTTCTGAGTGAAGATATACTTGAGACTCTTGTGATCTGTGAAAATATCACAAGGCTCACCGTATAGATAATGCCTCCAAATCTTGAGAGCAAAGACAACCGCAGACTAACTCCAAATCATGAGTGGGATAGTTCGCTCGTGCTTCTTTAACTGCCTCGACGCATAAGCAATCACCTTACCGTCTTGCATGAGAACACAGCCAAGACCCACTCGAGACGCATCTGAAAAGACTGTGAACCGCTTCCCCGGCTCGGGAAGAGTGAGAATAGGAGAGGTCACCAACCTGTCCTTCAAAATGCAGAAACTGCGCTCACACTCATCAGTCCACTGGAATCTCACACCTTTCTGAGTAAGCTGAGACATCGGTTTGGCGATGATAGAGAAATCCTGCACAAAACGCCGATAATATCCAGCCAATCCCAAGAAACTCCTCACCTCCTTCACACTAGTCGGCCTCTTCCAATCCACCATCAGAGAGACCTTGCTAGATCAACAAAGAATACCACGAGGGTTAATCACATGACCCAGAAAACCCACTTCTGAAATCCAGAACTCACACTTCTTCAACTTAGCATAGAACTTGTGCTCTCTCAAAGTATCTAAAACCAGCCTCAAGTGACGCTCATGATCCTCATTGGTCTTGGAATAGATAAGAATATCATCAATAAACACCACCACGAAATCATCTAGATACTCGTGTAACATGTTGTTCATGGTTTCCATAAAATGGCAGTGCATTAGTCAATCCAAAGGACATAACTTTATACTCATAATGCCCATACCGTGGAGAAAGCGCCTTCTCAACATCTCGCTCACGCACCGGATTTGATTATACCCCGATCGGAGATCAATCTTGGAGAACACTTGAGCTCCATTCAACCGATCAAACAAATCCTCAATGCGGGCAATGGATATTTATTCTTGATTGTGACCGCATTAAGCGCCGCGGTAATCAATACACATCGCCAACTCCCATCCTTCTTCTCTCTGAATAGAACAGGAGCTCCCCATGGTGATACACTACGCCTGATCAAACCTTTAGCCAACAAATCGTCCAACTGCTTCTTCAACTCGTCCCGAAACGGACGTGCTAATCGATATGGGGACATCGAGATGGGACGAGTACCCGGAACAAGATCAATGCGAAACTCCACGTCTCGCGCAGGTGGCAAACCCGGAAGCTCACCGGGAACACATCTGATAATCACTAACCACTGGAATCTCCTCAATCTGCGAAGCCACACTCGGTTTCTCAGCAAGAGCTAAAAGAAGCCCAGTTTTCACTGCACGCTGACCCGGGAACAGTCCGACCAACATTGAAAGAGAGCGCGGAGGCGCACTCCTTGAAAAGTCAAAGTCTCCCAGGCGAGGTGCGCATGCAGACTGCTTCTCGTAAACAAGATATCACGGCTCGATAAGAGTGCAACCAATCCATACCCAAGATAACGCCGAGCGGCTCCATTTGAATAACTATCAAATTCGCCGTGAACTTCTCTCCATCAATGACAACGAACACCGGGACAAGCAAGAGAGCTAGCAATAATACCCCCAGGAGAACTAACTAACACTGACTGAGAAATCCACTGCATACTCAAATTCGCTCTCCTAGCAAACGCCGTCGACACAAACGAAAAGGTAGCTCCTGAATAAAAAGGACTAAAGCATCAAACGAATCCACAAGCAAAGTACTGTCACCACGTCAGGACGACCCGCGGACTCTGCAGAGGCATGGCGTACACTCGAGTGGCGCCATGGCGAAGAAGACGATGCGGGGCGGAGAGCCCCAACAATCTGCTGGCGGCGGTGCGGTAAAGCGGGCGTGCAACTGAAGCGGTGTCGAAGGTGGCGGTGCCAGAGTACCCTACCGAGGCGCCCAAGTCAAGGAAATGGCATCGCTGGAGGAGCGATCATCATCCGAAAGATCCTCGAGCAGACCCATTGAAGAAGAAGAGGCACAGCTCCCACTTGATCACGCTAGTGGGGTTCGCGACACACCGCTCCTTGTGACCGGGCCGCCACACCGCGGCAATCTCCCGTCCAAGTGCACTCAGCAGTGCGTGTCCATCTCCGCACTTAAAGCAAAGCATGCCCCGCCTCGAACAGACGAAGAGCCGAGTACTGCAAAGGACGAGGCGCCAAGAAGAAGAACGCCTCGATCGCTTAGACTCGAAAGATCATGCGGTCCTCCTTGAATTTCTTGAAAGGTGTCACGAATGCACTCCACTTCCCTCACTAGAGCCCCTCTTCGGTCACCACCAGATGCTACTATCCACCGGAGGCTTGCTGCCTTTGTGAGTCGCATCTCCAACTCCATGCCCCTAGCTTGCTCCACAACAACTGTAGTCACGGAGTGGAGTAGCTCCCAACACATGTCTCACTCGTAATTGAGACCTCGACGGAACCTCTTGGCTTTAGAAGATCATCGCTTGCTCTTGAAGGGACAAAGCAAACCAAGTTGTTGAACTCACCTCATACTCAAGAATAGATCTCTTCCCCGAGCAAAGGCCACAAGGCAACCTCCATCTTCTCTACAAAAGAGTAGGGTAGAACTTCCCTTGAACTGATCAACAAAGTCCTCCCAAGTGACTGGCCCTTGAGTGGTGGTCCTCGAAGACAACACGCCCTCCCACCAAATATCCGCCTGTTGACGAAGAGCACGGATCTCTCCCACCAACTCTCTCGACAAAGCAGGGGTTTCATCCTCGACCCCAACCGAGGCGGGTCAACAAAGAACCCCTCGACCATCGACTCCTCACTTTCGGAGGTGGCTCCACTGAACCTCGCCACGACCACGACCTCCACGCATCACGCCACCACGACCACGCCCTCTACCCCTCGGCATAGCTATCAACCACAATCAACAATACACAATGATCTCAAAGCTCAAAATAAACTCATCCATCAATAAGCAACATAACGGAAGCGTAAAACTATATTCGTACCTCTCTCTAACCTACTGTGCACTAGTGTGTCAAATTTTAGGTTAGTTAACCATTAGCAAATTTTAGTTGTTTTACTAAACTAAAACAAATTTTTAACAATTTTAGTTTGCCTAAGTTGTTAATCTATTCACCACGGACCTAAAGCCCGCTCTGATACCAACTGTAACACCCCAGCCCAACACTGAGCCTAGAATGCCACCACACTACTCTTTAAACTAATAATTATCGACACACTATAAAATTACAGCAAGGCAACAACAATATTCATATCAATGGACCACAAAAAGGACATGCATAATTATGGATTAAGCGACAATAAATAAACAATGGGAATTATATGTCGGACCCAGGAACGAAGGATCCCGATTCCTCTGTGTTCATACACTAGTCCAGGGTTTCCAGCGTACACAGTTACAAATTGGTATCACAAACATATCACGCATTTCATTAATAGAGTAATTCAAAGTTGGATACAAACGGGCCCAAAGGCCAAATAATAAATAAGTAAATAGCACAAATGAAGTAAAGCGAGAGTAGTAGGCGAACGATTCGCCACAGCAATCGTCTGGGCGCCTTAAACGTCTTGTCCTCACCGTCCTGGTAGAAGTCTTCTCCTGAATAAAGATATTCAGCAAGCATGAGCACTACAACAGCGCTCGCAAGTCACACGCAATATTGAATGGTAATGCATGCATAAAGTAGTCAAGGGATAATGGCAGGGTTATTTGCTTAAAATGGCATTTTGATTTTAAATAATCATATTAATTTCCAAGGCCATTTATATTTTACCTAAAATCTAATTTAGAAATGACAAAGTTTCAATGTGGATAACCTCCATATTTGACTGGTGAAGGATACCCTCCTATGGCTATCCGCCCAATTTTTCCACAAGGATAAATCTTCCTGAAACAACTGTTTAAACCATTTTTAAAACCAAAAACAAGTCTAACTCGGAGTGGCTTTGCTAGCATGTCCATAACCGCGGACGCGGCTATTCGAATAGATTTTTACTCTGCAGAGTTGGTACAACTTTACCCACAAGAGACAGTTTGCTTTATATGTCGGCCATTACACGCTTCCAAAGGCGTGCGACTAAGCAACTATCACAAGGCTGTTACAATGTTCTACCCCAGAGTACTCATGCCCGCTAAGGTTTCGCCTCCTTTGGACTAACCATCCTCCGGAGCCCCTCTTGCGCCAGTGGGATCAACATCTAATCGACACCCACTCATACACATGGCACGAATATCTATGGAATATCCCAAATTATTAAGCGTGTCCCGCCCACACGTAACAAGTGGAAGTACGATAAGGCGTAGCAAAATGCGCCAAAGGCCTGGTCCTCAATTGACTTGGGCGACTTTCAAATCAAACCATGGGCTTTAATCCTAACCAGATTAAACCCGTGCATAAACCTGCACCCACCATTCCTCCGTTTCGCCCAAGTCCAAATTATTTTCATTTTGATTAAAACCATCTTTAATAAACCTCCATGGTAAGACAATACCATGGATTATACTTTTAAATCAAATTGAACCGATTTGGCTAAATTCCCCCAAAACTCAAATCATGACCTAAGCATTTGCTAAGCATATATACTTTGTATAAATTTTATCTAAGGGTGACAAGGGCGTGACAACCAACATTCAAATTGGCCATACGAAAAGAATTGGTATAACTAAGCATTTAAAACGGGAAGTAAAATAATTGATTAAAACTATGCATGCAATAATTATTGAGAAACTGAAATAAATAACTTTAAAATATTAGGGTCAACATGGTCAAAGTGTAACTTGCCTCCGTTGAAGTCTTGAAATTCTAGATCTTCAGTAGGGTCCAAATCCCCGGAATCGTCGAAGTCTAAACGTGAAAATACAACAAATCACAAGAAATTCAACTCAATTCAAAAAGGTAAATAAAATCAAATCAAAATGAAATTATTTTATTTTATTTAGCTAGATAATAATTTTCTCGAATTTTAGCAATTTGAATCACTCAATTTGGAGTTAAGATGCAAAAGATATGAATTTTACAATTTTAATCCTAATTCAAATTTTCGATTTAAATTCTAAAGAAAATCATTTATTGCTTAATGTTGACGTCACCTTCCGATTTTCGAAATTAAAATTAATTCGACCGGTGGGCCCCACGTGTCATAGACTCGGTTTACATGGACCCGATTCACGCGCTTGGTGAGGAGGTGGCGCCGACTTGGCGCCGCGTCGGATCCACGTCGGACCCGACGAGAGTGGCGCCCACGAGATGCACGCGTGGCGAAGCCACGGTGGCGGAGACGGCGCCGGCGCGGGATCAAGGTCGCCGGCGCTTCTGGCTTGGCGGCGGCGAGGTGTGGAACCGAGACAGAGGAGATCGCGAACGTGGTGCTCTCACCCACTCGTCGCGGCGAGGACGGAGGCGACCGGCGGTGAGGAAGAAGCGGCGCGCGCCGGGTGGCGATGAGGTGGCGACCCGACGACTCTGGCGGCGAGTGCGCACGGTTGCTTGCGATGATCCGCGATGCGAGTGGTGGTGGCGGCGGCGGCGGCGGTCCTGGTGGCGGCACAATCAAGCTCCAAACTTTGGCGGTCGTTGGCGGAAAATCCCGACACGGCGAGCACACAGCGATAGAGGGAGAGAGTGGTGGCGGCGAATGAGCGAGAAGAGGGGCCCGGGCTTCCTTTATAGGGGTCGAGGGGTCCGAGGCGGTCTGGCGACGTCGAGGACGTGGCGGCGGCGGCACATGGAATCGTGGCGCACGCACGCGAGAAGGGGCAAGAGGTGGGGTCGTGCGGAGGTGGCGCGGATCGTGCGCGACGACGCGGGAGGAGCGGAGACGGTTGAGGCGGCGGTTGGCGAGCTCGGCCGTCGCGCGCGCTAATGGCGGTCGTGGCGGTGGCCAGCGGAGACGGCGGCGGGAAAGAAGCAGCGCGATGGATGCGCCGTCCGATTTAATCAGACGGTTGAGGATGGAGGAGGCGAGAGCGCTGGGCCCAGATGATGACGATCGGACGGCCAAGACATCGCGGAAAAGGGCCAGCCGGGAGAGGAATAGGAGCGGGCGTGCGATTCACCCCAACATCATTGCAGATTTTTAAATTGGTTTCTTAATTTATTTAATCCGGTTAATTCAAAAAGGGCTTAGAAAATAGCAAATAAATCCCAAAAATTCTAGAAAAATTAACAGAAGTCTCTAGAATAATTCTGGACTTAAATAAAATATTTCCAACTTAAGGTTGTTAATATATTTTGGAGATAAATTTATTTTAGCTTTAAACCAACTAAAGAAAAGCTTTTAAAATTTCAGAACAACCACAAAATCAAATAAGTTTTAAATTTTAACCAAATTGGAAATTTTGGGCTGTTACAAACCTACCCCCCTTAAAGGGAATCTCGTCCCCGAGATTCATACTTGGTCAGCCAAAAAGGTGGGGATAATCGGCTTTCAGATCTTCTTCTCGCTCCCAGGTGGCTTCTTCTTTGGAGTGATTGCTCCACTGGACTTTGCATGAACGGATGACCTTGCTCCGGGTAATACGTTCTGCCACATCGAGAATCTTGATCGGTTGTTCCACATAGGTGAGATCTTCCTGAAGATCGATGCTTTCAATCGGTGTTTCTTCAGTTGGCACTCTGAGACACTTCTTCAGTTGGGAAACATGAAAGACATTGTGAACAGCGGACAAGGATGCTGGTAGCTCGAGCTGATATGCCACTTCACCTCTTCTTGCCAAAATCTTGTAAGGTCCTACAAATCTGGGTGCGAGTTTTCCTTTTGTCTGGAATCTTCTTACTCCTCTAAGTGGGGTAACTCGGAGATAGCCAAAATTTCCTACTTCAAATATCAATTCCTCCGACGATTATCGGCATAACTCTTCGTCGGTCTGCATGCCTTTAGGCGTTCTTTTCTTGTTTTAACTTTGCTTTCGCTTCTTTGATCAACTCGTCCAAAGAATTGATGCTCTCCTACTTGATCCCAAAGGAGTGGAGTTCTCGCATTTCCTCCGCATAAAGCTTGAAGGGAGACATCCGCAAACGGCTTGGTAGCTATTATTGTATGAGAATTCGCATAGGGTAGATTTTTGTCCCAACTTTTCCATAATCTATGGCACAAGCTCAAGCATATCTTCAAGAATTTGGTTGACGTTGTTAAATCGCCATCTGTCTGGGATGATAGGTTGTACTAAAGTTGAGTCCGGTTCCCAAAGCTTCGCGAGCTCTTCCAAAACCGAGAGGTGAATCGGGAACCTCTCGTTTGACACAATCTTCTTAGGTACACCGTGTAGACAAACTATCTTGGCCATGTACAGTTCTGCTAACTTGTTACTTTGGTAGGTTGTCTTGACCGGGATGAAGTGAGCCACTTTAGTCAATCGGTCAATTATCACCCAGATGGAATCACATCCTGATTGGGTCCTGGGGAGTCCGGTGATGAAATCCATACCAACTTCCTCCCACTTCCACTCGTGAATTGGTAACAGTTGCAACAAACCAATGGTCTTTGATGCTCGCCTTGACTCACGTGACAAACATCACAACAGGCATTTAACTCAAAGAATTCCTCGCTTCATACTGACCCACCAATATTTTTCCTTCAGATCTTGGTACATTTTGGTATTCCCGGGATGAATGGAGTACGGCGATTCGTGAGCTTCCTTCAGAATCGACTCCTTTAACTCCTGCTGATCGGGTACACAAATGCGGTTTCCAAACCACACTGTTCCTTGCTCATCTTCAGAAAAGCCTGGCGCTTTGCCTCTTCTCATATTTTTCTTAATTTCTTTGATGTCCTCATCTTCTAACTGCTTCCCTCTGATCTGGCTCTGAAGAGTTGGTTGAACTTCCAAAGCGTTCACGCACCCTTGATCAACAATCTCCAAATTCAAATGTTTCAATTCTTCGTATAACTCGGGCTGATTCTTCTGAACTAAGATGGTGTTGCAATACGCCTTTCTACTTAGGGCATCTGCAACCACATTTGCTTTGCCCGGATGATAATGGATTCCCAGGTCATAATCTTTTATCAATTCCAGCCATCTTCTCTGCCGAAGGTTAAGGTCAGACTGGGTGAAAATGTACTTCAGACTCTTATGATCCGTGAACACCTCACAGCGGTTGCCAATGACTTAATGCCGCCAGATCTTCAAAGCATGCACAATTGCGGCTAACTCAAGATCATGAGTCGGGTAATTCCCTTCATGAGGCCTCAACTGCCGAGATGCATAAGCTACAACCTTGCCTCTTGCATCAAAACACAACCGAGTCCTCAAGAGATGCGTCATGAAAATCACAAAATCCTTATGGATATCCCAGAGGACTAATACAAGGCGTAGACTAGTCTCGTCTTCACTCTTGGAAACTTTTCTCACAGTATCTGTCCATTCAAATTTCTTCTCCTTCTTCGGTTGTGTCATTGGTTTTGCTGCTTTGGAGAATCCTTCAATGAATCGTGGTAATACCCACTAATCCAAGGAAACTTCTCACTTCGTGATGATTTCTGTTGTTCCCAATCCAATCTTGCTTCAACTTTGGCTGGATCTACTGCAACTCCTCCTGCTGACACAATATGTCCAAGGAATGCCACTTGGTTTAGCCAAAATTCGCACTTGCTGAATTTGGCATAAAGCTGGTTCTCTCTGAGTTTTCCCAAAATTATCCTGAGATGGTTCTCATGTTCTTCTGCGGTCTTTGAATAAATAAGGATGTCATCGATGAAGACAACCACAAACTTATCCAAGAATTCCATGAACACTTTGTTCATCATATTCATGAAATAAGCAGGGGCGTTCGTCAAGCCGAAAGACATTACTGTAAACTCGTACAGTCCATATCTAGTGGTGAAGGCAGTCTTCGGAACATCTTCTGGTCTGATCTTCAGTTGGTGATAGCCAGATCTCAAGTCAATCTTCGAGAAAACACTTGCTCCTTTCAACTGGTCGAACAGGTCATCAATCCTGGGCAACGGGTACTTATTCTTGATCGTCACCTCATTGAGTGATCGGTAATCCACACACATTCTCATACTATTGTCCTTCTTCTTGACAAATAGCACTGGTGCTCCCCAAGGTGATGTACTTGGTTGAATATACCCTTTGCTCTGTAACTCTTCAATTTGTTTCTTCATCTCTGCCAATTCATTAGCCGGCATTCTGTAAGGTCGCTTCGAGATTGGAGCGGTCCCTGGCACTAAGTCAATTAAGAATATTATATCCCTATCCGGTGGCATGCCGGGTAAATCGTCAGGAAAAACGTCTGGAAATTCTTGCACTACTGGTATATCTTCAAGCTTCAACTCTTTCAAGCTTGTCAGAAAAGATCTTCCTCCGGTACAGGTCTTGGGCCTGAATTCAACTGTGACTCCTTGCTCATTGGTGAGGATGATATACCTATTGGCACAGTCTATTCGTCCTTGATTTTTGGCCAGCCAGTCCATACCGAGTATTATATCCAGACCTTGAGATTGCAAGACTATCAAGTTTGCCGAGAAGGGGACTCCGGATATTTCCAAGGTAAGGTTCGGGCAGAAAGAACTGGTTCTCATTTCTGAACCCGGGGAATGGATTATCATAGGGTTGTCTAAAGGGGCGGTAAATAACCCGTTTTTTCCCACAAAAGCATTGGATACAAAGGAATGCGAAGCTCCAGAATCAAACAAAACTGATGCTGGTAACGAATTAATAAGGAACGTACCAAGGGCGACATCGGTCTTTGCTGAGCTTCCTCTGCTGTGGCGTGGTTCACACGCCCTTCGTGAACTGGTTCGCCGCTTTGAGGTGGCGTTGGTGGTCGGAACTCCGATGTTGGTCTAGCGGTGTTGCGATCGCCGTCTCTTCGCATTTGTTGGCATAATGCCCAGTCTCGCTGTAATGGAAACATGTCACTCCTGCCGTTGAAGACGCGGTTCTTCTGCTGGCCGCCTCTGAGTGCATTGTTGCGAAACCAAAAGAGTTGGGGCGTTGTGTTGGTGCTGGGGTTCTATGGGTAGAAGGCTGGAATCTTCCACGCTGGGGTGGCGGAGGTTGAACAAGGCGAGGCTTGGGTTGTCCTCCGGAGTTGAATTTTTGGGCGGTCATCCTCCGCTTGCAGTTCTCCATCTCGATGTTTGGCCTCTGGCGAAAAGCTTTGTTCACCACCGCTTTGGAAGTCAGTGTAGTCTGGGAGATCACCGACGGAGATTTCATCATTCGAGCCTTCCATGAACCTTTCCCCTTTCTTCATCTCTAGCCACATCCGTTTGGGCGTAGCGAGCAAGCTGGTTGAACCTATGCAGTACTCTCCCACCGTCGCGGTTGCCTTGACGGCGCGTGAAACTCTCTTTTCTTTAAGGTCATTATTCCGCGGAATATGTGCATGGCGGAAAGCCCGCACAAACTCCTCCTGTGTGATAGCTGCGCATCGATGGGCGATGTTGAAGTTATCCCACCATTCGATGCGGGGCCATTGAGTGATGAGAAGCGAACAGACTCTTTCACGGTCAAGACATTGAGCTATATCTAGTTTCTTTCCGATAGCACGGATCCAATCATCGCATCCATCGGCTCTGTCTTTGTTGGAGAAAGTCGGTGGCGCACGCATGAACTCGCCATGGTAAATCTCTGCGGAGGTGGAGGGGTGGTGCGATCAGAGTTATTGCTCGCACATTCTCGCATCTTCCGAGGGACCGGGCTAGGAGGCTAATCGGTGGTTTTGGTTCTCCATCATCGGACGCTAATCCGGTCCTCCACCGGTGGCGGTGGTGGTTCTTTGCACGGGATTCTCCCGATAATCCATGTTCTCGTTGCTCGTCCTCGGGCACTACCGCCTGCACGATTTGAGTTGTCACCATCTGCTAGAACTCCAAGATTTAGACGAGCTAGAAGGAAGAGGAAGATCTAAAGGGGTAAATTCTAATAGCCCAAGAACACACAAAGCACTCAAAACGAAGAACAATTTTCCAAAAAAATTCTTTATTAAATACTTTTCTTCAACAGAAATTATGGCTACCACAAAGGAATTGGTAGCTCATAATTCTCATCTAATGATCGCACTACAGAAATAACAGCTATGGGGTGCTAGGGGTATAATCTAACTCACTAGAGCTAGTCTCGCTCGCCTTGTAGCGAGCCGCTCCTCTTCTGGCTTTTAACCTCTCCTCTGCTTCTGTAGTCGATCTTGGGCAGTTCCCAAGTCTTCCAGGGTGTTTCCGTATGCATAGTCCATGGCCTTTGCTAGGTCCACTTGGTGCGTCAGCTCGGGAAAATCGTCGCCCAGGGCCGAGCGGAAAGTGTTGTCAACTCTGGTCGGAATATACAGCGGGTGATAATGGAACCCGGTGCCTTGAAAGTAGGGGTCATAGATATAGCGGAGACGGCGGACTGCTTCTCTCGCAGATCTGGATGCCATCGTGAAGGTATCGCGTCCCGATCGGGGCATGGAAAACGTGGAAATGGGTGCGTCCGCAAGGTCGGCGAGAGCGACGACGACTCTCGGAGGGGTCGCCCTTCCATCTCGCCCTGTAGCCTTGGTAGTCCGGCCTTTATGGTACTCGGTGTTGCATCATCTCCCAAAGAATCTCGCCCAATATCCAATGTAAACTCCATGGGAAGTAGCAAGGGGTCTTTCAACCATCTATACTTTTGAGAAAGAGATAAGTCGATAGCTTTTAGAAAGAAGGGTTGAGAAGGACTCGACGGACTCAAAATAGTTTTAATTTTGGAAATAAATCCTTAAGACAGTTCTAAGGCTCGACCTACGATCGATATGGCTCGATACCACTTTTGTCGGACCCAGAACGAAGGATCCCGATTCCTCTGTGTTCATACACTAGTCCAGGGTTTCCAGCGTACACAGTTACAAATTGGTATCACAAACATATCACGCATTTCATTAATAGAGTAATTCAAAGTTGGATACAAACGGGCCCAAAGGCCAAATAATAAATAAGTAAATAGCACAAATGAAGTAAAGCGAGAGTAGTAGGCGAACGATTCGCCACGAGCAATCGTCTGGGCGCAACCCTAAACGTCTTGTCCTCACCGTCCCGGTAGAAGTCTTCTCTGAATAAAGATATTCAACAAGCATGAGCACTACAACAAGCCGCAAGTCACACCCAATATTGAATGGTAATGCATGCATAAAGTAGTCAAGGGATAATGGCAGGGTTATTTGCTTAAAATGGCATTTTGATTTTAAATAATCATATTAATTTCCAAGGCCATTTATATTTTACCTAAAATCTAATTTAGAAATGACAAAGTTTCAATGTGGATAACCTCCATATTTGACTGGTGAAGGATACCCTCCTATGGCTATCCGCCCAATTTTTCCACAAGGATAAATCTTCACAAACAACTGCTTAAACCATTTTTAAAACCAAAAACAAGTCTAACTCGGAGTGGCTTTGCTAGCATGTCCATAATCATGACGCTGCTATTCAATAGATTTTTACTCGCAGAGTTGGTACAACTTTACCCACAAGAGACAGCTTTGCTTTATATGTCGGCCATTACACGCTTCGGCGTGCGACTAAGCAACTATCACAAGGTCATTTACAATGTTCTACCCCAGAGTACTCATGCCCGCTAAGGTTTCGCCTCCTTTGGACTAACCATCCTCCGGGAGCCCCCTCTTGCGCCAGGTGGGACTGCTGTCTAATCGACACCCACTCATACACATGGCACGAATATCTATGGAATATCACAAATTATTAAGCCAGGTCCTGCCCACACAGAACAAGTGGAAGTACGATAAGGCGTAGCAAAATGCGCTCAAAGGCCGGTCCTCAATTGACTTGGGCGACTTTCAAATCAAACCATGGGCTTTAATCCTAACAAGATTAAACCCGTGCATAAACCTGCACCCACCATTCCTCCGTTTCGCCCAAGTCCAAATTATTTTCATTTTGATTAAAACCATCTTTAATAAACCTCCATGGTAAGACAATACCATGGATTATACTTTTAAATCAAATTGAACCGATTTGGCTAAATTCCCCCAAAACTCAAATCATGACCTAAGCATTTGCTAAGCATATATACTTTGTATAAATTTTATCTAAGGGTGACAAGGGCGTGACAACCAACATTCAAATTGGCCATACGAAAAGAATTGGTATAACTAAGCATTTAAAACGGGAAGTAAAATAATTGATTAAAACTATGCATGTAATAATTATTGAGAAACTGAAATAAATAACTTTAAAATATTAGGGTCAACATGGTCAAAGTGTAACTTGCCTCCGTTGAAGTCTTGAAATTCTAGATCTTCAGTAGGGTCCAAATCCCCGGAATCGTCGCAGTCTAAACGTGAAAATACAACAAATCACAAGAAATTCAACTCAATTCAAAAAGGTAAATAAAATCAAATCAAAATGAAATTATTTTATTTTATTTAGCTAGATAATAATTTTCTCGAATTTTAGCAATTTGAATCACTCAATTTGGAGTTAAGATGCAAAAGATATGAATTTTACAATTTTAATCCTAATTCTGAAATTTTCTGATTTAAATTCTAAAGAAAATCATTTATTGCGCAATGCTGACGTCAGCCTTCCGATTTTCCAAAATTAAAATTAATTCCGACCGGTGGGCCCCACGTGTCATAGACTCGGTTTACATGGACCCAGTTCACGCGCTTCGGCTGAGGGGAGGTGGCGCTGACTTGGGCGCCGCGTCGGATCCACGTCGGACCCGACGCTGAGGTGGCGCCCACGAGATGCACACGTGGCCAGGCCACGGTGGCAGAGACGGCGCCGCTGGGATCAAGGTCGCCGGCGCTTCTGAGCGGCGGGCGGCGAGGTGTGGAACCGAGACAGGAGGAGACTGCGAACGTGGTGCTCTCACCCACTCGTCGCGGCGAGGACGGAGGCGACCGGCGGTGAGGAAGAAGCGGCGGCGCGCTTCGGGTGACGACGAGGTGGCAGCTCCGACGACTCTCTGGAGAAGGCGAGGTGCGCACCGGTTGCGCGATGATCCGGCGATGCGAGTGGTGGTGGCGGCGAGGGCGCGGCGGTCACGGTGGCGGCACAATGGAAGCTCCAAACTTTGGCGGTCGTTGGCGGAAAATCCCCGATTACGGCGAGCACACGGCGATAGAGGGGGAGAGAGTGGTGGCGGCGGAATGAGCGAGAAGAGGGGCGCCCGGGGCTTCCTTTTATAGGGGTCGAGGGGGTCCGAGGCGGTGCGGCGATGTCGAGGACGTGGCGGCGGCGGTTACGGAATCGTGGCGCACGCACGCGGAGAAGGGGGCAAGAGGTGGGGGTCGTGCGGAGGTGGGCGCGGATCGTGCGCGACGACGCGGGAGGAGCGGAGACAGTTGGAGGCGGCAGTTGGCGAGCTCGGCCGTCGCGCTAATGGCGGTCGTGGCGGTGGCCAGCGAGACGAAGGCGGCGGGAAAAGCGGCGCGAGGATGCGCCGTCCGATTTTAATCGGACGGTTGAGGGATGGAGGAGGCGCGAGAGAGCGGGAGCCGGTAGATGACGATCGGACGGCCAGCACACGCGGGAAAAGGGCCAGGCCGGGGAGAGGAATAGGAGCGGGCCGGCGCGGATTCAGCCCAACACTGTTGCAGATTTTTAAATTGGTTTCTTAATTTATTTAATCCGGTTAATTCAAAAAGGGCTTAGAAAATAGCAAATAAATCCCAAAAATTCTAGAAAAATTAACAGAAGTCTCTAGAATAATTCTGGACTTAAATAAAATATTTCCAACTTAAGGTTGTTAATATATTTTGGAGATAAATTTATTTTAGCTTTAAACCAACTAAAGAAAAGCTTTTAAAATTTCAGAACAACCACAAAATCAAATAAGTTTTAAATTTTAACCAAATTGGAAATTTTGGGCTGTTACATTATAACCAGGTAAATAATCCAAAATAGCATCAACCAATGAATCCAAATTATTAAAGCAAATAGTCTAGTCCAAACATTGTCCTAGACTTTATTCAACCTCTAACATGTCCAAGTATAAACTAATATTGAATGAGAAGATTATTATGGTGAATGATCATGTGTTGTCCATGTGCTCTGCTCGCTCTCAGTTACGGCATCCTCGAAGATCACCTAAAGACAACAATAGAACAAGGGTGAGTCCACGACTCAGCAAACACATCCATAAACAACGAACAATAATAAATCAACAGCATTCAATAACTTCATTATCATCACAGGTACTTCCATTAATATTCTCATGCCCAATAATCTCATGTATCAATGCAAGTCTAATCTACATGTCCACATGCACTTCTTTCAGATATCAGGTATAGCATGAGTGAATGCTCGCGACAACATTCACTCTCAAGCCCGTTCCTCCATAAGGATCGGGACCTCCTCCACTCTGTGAGTTGTGATCAATCATGATCACCTTCTCTTATGCAAAGATGCTTATGAATGCAAACATGCAAACTCCATCATAAACATCATATCCAACTTGTCATCATGCTTGTCAACAAAGATATAAACATACCAATTCATTGTTTGCAATTAAACCAAATAAAAGCACAACAATAATGGTAATAGAAGATAAAGAAAACAGTGATCGATCATTGATCGCTGTCTACCATGCACTTGCCTTTACTAGTTGCGACGCACGATTTGGCTAGCAGATGGCAACAAGCACGACGCCTCTCCTATATTAAATACACAAACTTCAATACAAGCTATAGCAACAAGAATAGCAATCAATATACTTCGCTCCTACACGTCCCCAAATATACCACGTTACGCCGGTACCGAAAAGTTACCTATTGCTGACTCGATACTAAAACGAACATAACTTTTGACTCGAAAGTCCGATCACCACAAACCACCCCATTCTGGATTCTTTATAAAATTATCCACATTTTCTTAGATTACAAAGTCTTCTAATTAAATCATCTAATCCTCCGTATTTAGCCCAGAAAACCGATCTATCTGCTTCGGAACAGCAGTCTTATTAAATTCATAACTTTTGTTTTACTCAACCAAAATGTGTGTTCTCAGATCCTACAGAATCATTGGACAATTATCTACAACTTTCATGTAGATCAAAAACTCTAATTAAGCTATTTACTATTTTTAATCCGCAGTCTACCAAAACAGCGCCGAAAGACGACAACCGTAAAAACAGCGGTCTTCCGAAAATCATAACTCGAAATCTACTTGTCCGATTGACATGAGTAAATATGCTATAGAAAGATATCGAAATTATCTACAATTAACTAGTAGATGACATTTTCAAAATTCGCCATTAAGATACCCGAATAAATCGTACAACCGAACAGCAGGTTAACGGATCTATTAATCGACCTCTCTATTAGAAAAATTAAACCTCTCCAATTAATCTCAGTTATAATCTCTAATTGCTGCATGCAGGAACGTCACATACGCACAAACTGACCTCCACGCGACGTCGTGTCAAAGAACAAAGAAGAAGACACGGCTTCAAAGCGCAATAAGCAGTAGCCTTCTTCCCAAAGCTCAGCGGCGATCCAAAGAAGAAGAATGGGCGGCTCCATCGCCAAGAATGACGCTGCCGCTTCGGCGGCAGCAGCCCACGCCAGCAAGAAGACAAATAGATGGCACAAAGAGATGGCACAAGAAATAAGCGCGCAGCCACGCGACGCCGGCGGCAAAGACGCTGCAGGGCAAAGCGACGCGGCTTAAGAGGCGGTTGCAGCACGCCGCAGGGAAGCAATGGCGGCAGCGCAGCAGATCGCCAGAGCTTCGGTCATTGCGCAAGAAGAATCCAAATAAGGGGCTTCAAGCAAGCGGCGACAGCTGAGGAAAAATTGGCTAGCGGCTGCGGCTTGGAAAAACAAAATTGCTAGGTTTTCTAGAGACTCCACAATCTATTTATATGGCTCTTAAAAAAATCCTGAAATAATCTATTTTTCACAAATTCTTTTTATTTAATTACGCACAAGCCCATAAGACGTTTATTAATTAATTATTTATTGTTACTATTTAATTAATTACTCTCCGACCCTTAAGACGCGATTATTAATATCATTTTTCAGAGTATTACAGTGTTTTTGTCTGTGTTGACTGCAGGGCATCAAGATGGAGTCGTGGCGAGACACGTGAACCGGACTAGGCGCAGGAGGCGTTGAGGTCAGAACGGTCGGGATGTGTCGAAGACGGCGTGAATCTTGAAGCGGTTGCGAGTCGTGCACAACAAGGTGTCGGAGGCTTCGGAAAGGTGCGCAAAGGCGAAAGGGTCTTTTCGCAAAGTGGCAAAAGTGGAGGCGGTTCCGTTCGGGTGTAGCAGGCTTAATGGGTTGGAGGCCCATTAGCAGAGGCTATAAATAGGGGAGAACCCTAGAGTTAGGGTTAGACTTTTAGAGAGAGGAAATTAGGGTTAGCTCCACAAAAAGGGTGTGTGTTGCCTTTTTGAGAGTTTGTTGGTTTTGAGAGAATGAACTGAAATCTCTTGTAATCATTCCTCTGTGTTTCCATTTGTAAACGTTTGATTTCTATCAATGAAACTCTGAGTCTTTGATTACATGTTTATGCCTCTCTTTATTCCCTCTCTATTCATGTTGAATATCTAGGGTTTTGGCATATCTTTTGATTCGTTTTATGAAATAGCATGAAACTTCATATCTAGAATCGTTTTGGTATTGCTATTACTTCCTCAAAGTTTCATGCTCTAAGAATCTGAGAATCTCGCTTATCATTGGTTTTGGTCTTTCTTGCCCCTTTCTCAAGAAATCCATTTTTGGCTCGATTATTGAATCTTTGGTTGCGATTCTTCTCCATAAGGTCAAGATGGTGTTTAGGATGATGTCCTGTAAAACTTGACCTGAGAAGAGCATTCAAGATTAAGTAGTTTGGATTTTTGAGCAAAAACCCGAGCGTTCTGTTCTTAGGTCAGGATAATCGGAGCTTCCGATTTTAGGCAATGAGTATCATAAGCGGAACTTCCGCGCTATACATCATGGAACTACATAAGCGGAACTTCCGCAGCAGTAACGCCTTAACTTCCGATTTCGGAAGAACAAACAAACTTGTTTTATTTATTTGATCTTGCTTCATTTACTTTCTTTAGATCTTCAGAGATGTTTGTAGGCTGGTTTTAAATACAGTGAAGTGGAGTATTAATTTTTAAGGCACCATTCACCCCCCCTCTGTTGCCACTTCGGTCCTTCAGTTTGGACTTAGGCGGAATGGACAGCTAGTGGGTGCATGTTTATGCACGGGCTGGCCCGGGGATTAATTTTCAAAGTCGCTCAAGTCAATTAAGGACCGGCCTTTGAGCCATATCTTGCAAAGCTCCACCGTACTGCCACATGTTCTGTATGGGAAAAACTAAGCTTATTAATTTGTCATACCTCACTGTTTTATGTGCCATTTTGTTGTGTGAGTGTTGGTTAAATAGTATTCTCACCTGGCGGGAGAGGGGGCTTCTGGCTAGTGGTTAACCCAAAGGAAGTGAAACTTTAGCAGGCATATTAGAAGTGAGGTAGAACATATGAAATGTCTTATGATATTTGCTTAGTCACAAGCCGAAGGAAGCGTGTATTGGCTGGCATAAAGAGCAAATTATCTCTTGTGGGTAAAGTTGTAACCCCTCTGCAGAGTGTAAAACTATTCAAATAGCCGTGTCCACGGTCATGGACTTGCTGAGCAAAGCCACTCAAATTTAGACTTTGATTTTGTTTTAAAATGATTTTTGCAAATAATTTTAGGATGTGATAGGAGGATATCCATCACCACGTTTCATATGGAGGTTATCCACTATAAAACTGTCAATTTAAAATATGATTTTAGTTTTGGATTAAAAATATACCTTGAAACTTAGTATGGTTATTTAAAACTGAAAATTGATCTTTATCGCAAATAAACCCTATCAGCCTCATTTGTTTACTTATGCATACATCATGTTTCCCTATTGGGTGTAACTTGCGAGTACGGAAGTTGTGCTCACTATTGCTAAATAATGTTTATTCAGGAGAAGACTTCTATCCAGACGGTGAGGATCCAGACGTTTAGGCCTACACTCCTAGACGATTGCCTGTGGCGCATGGTCTGGTCTACTACTTATTTGCTTTCCGATGTGTTACTTTAATTGCCCTTAGGCCCTATTTTGTAATAAACTCTGATTCTTAGTAAATAAATATGTGATATGATTGTGATACATTTTTCGTTGGACTGTGTACACTAGAATTCCTGGACTAGTGTAGGAAACACAGAGAATTCAGGATTCTTCATTCCCGGGTTCGACAACAGCTCACTCCCCATCAAATGTGGAGAATGGTACGTAACACGATAGTTCCAATTGAAGACCATGTATTCGCAACTTTCTTTCTAGCCTCTCCGAATCTAGGGGTCGAGATTCCCTTTAAAGGGGTAGGTTTGTGACATCCCAAATTTTTATTTCTGGTTAAAAAAAATAATTTTTTTCCTAGAGTTTTCTGAATTTTTTGGATTTAAAAAAGGTTTTCCCTAATTATTTTAATGGAAAAATAATTTATTTACAAAATTAATTACCAAACTTAAGTTGGAAATATTTTATTTAAGTCGAGAATGTATGAAGGAATTTATGTGAATATTTCTAGATTTTTTGGATTCTATCTTCTATTTTCTAAAATCCTAAATGAATTAATTCTATTTCTAACATTGCTAAATCATAAAAAATCTGGAAAATTGATTTGGGTCGATACCTTTTCCCTGGCCTTTTTCTTTTTCCCTCCCTACGGCCCAGCCTCTGCGCCCTCTCTTCTCTCTCTCCCTCACTGTCATGCTGGTCCCACGTGCAATCTTTCTCCTCCATGCACACAGCCCCGACGCCATGCATGCCGCCCCTCAGCCCATGCTGCTGGCCACCTTGTTGCCTTCACCTCCTGCCTACAAAAGGCAGTGCGCAGCCCCCTCCTGGCACTCTTCTTCCTATCCCCGACCTCTCCTTCCCATTCCCCTTCTTCTCCAATCAAGCAATGATGAAGAAAGCGTAGTGCCCGCGCCGGGCGTCTCCTTGGCATCGTCGTTTCTACCACTACGGTGAGCTCTGCTGCCGGCCGTCCGCGTCACGCCGTGTCCCAAGACTCCACAAGAAATTCCCCTCCTCCAATTCAGTACTTGAGCCACCGAAGCACCGCGCTGACCTGTCTTCCCCGTTCCCGGCCAAACCCGCTGCCACGGACTTTTCTCCTTGCTCGGTAAGCCTCGATGAGAACCCGGATGATTTAACTTGTAATGCTTAACCCTCCAGTTGGTCCTAGCATCATAAATTTAATTTCTCATTCTCGATGTATTATGCACCTCCCAGGAGCGGTACACATATACCATCACAAATATCAATATCAATCCATACACAAGTTTTTACAATATCGAAACTTCATAATTTACAACATATTAACATACATGGTTCAGTTTCATACAAAAGGGCCGACCGGCCAAATAACAAGATAAATATCAAGTACGCAGCAAAAAATAGTAAATAAACTGAAATAAAATCATAAATTAACAAATAATAATGTCCCAATGGCTTGCTATAACCCACAGGGCAACCGACTGGCTTCAAACCATAGCAAATCGACGTTGCTACGCAATCTTTCTTACCCAATTCGATCTCGATACCTGCTTTCCAGATTAGTACAAAAAAGCAAATAGTTAGTACACAAATGTACTCTGTAAGACTTTACCAAGCCTATACATAGCTACATGCAAGCTCTGCTCAAAGGAGAAGGCTATAGGGTTCATTTTTCAGCACAAAGCAATATTTCAATTGAATACAATGTAGTAGATTTAAATGGCAAGTGAGCAAACATTTTTAATACATCAAATGACAGTTAGTAAATAACTTTAGACAACAACTAAACATCAATGTGTGGCTGCCCCTGCAGCACGCAATAATAGCATGAGAACCTCTCTCAATACCACCGATCAAGTTTTAAGTTTAAAATTCCAAAATGTTTTGTATAATTCTTGCACGACCTAGCCAAGCATTTGTAACACCCTGACTATAAGGAAGTCATGACGTCACCTACAACCACTACTCTTTAAAAGAATAACATCAAAACGCATGATAAGGTGAAGCAAGAATTAAGATTATACGGAAACAAATATTCATCATCAAGTTTAAACAACGGGATGGAAATAATCAATTCTGAAAGATAGGGTAAATAAGGCCAAGCTGGCTTATTACAATTCAACACAAGGTATAAATAGAAGACCATAATAAGTTCTCAAATGATTGGTTTATGGCAGTGAGTGCATCGTGATGAACTACCCTCCACAAGATCATTCTTCCTTGTCATTTACCTAAATAAGACAATAAAGCAAGAATGAGCCAAAGACTCAGCAAGCAACTGTATGTATCAATCAAACATACTATGAACAATATATCACAATCATAATTGGAACATTTACTGGAAACGAATTTATGAATGGATGAAGTGGAATGGTGCATTGAAGGAAATGGACATATTTCAAAGATATACGCAGTATAGCGAGTGAATCACCCGTCGGTGTTCACTTAAAGTAATCGTATGAAGAACGTTTCATACGATCGTCCAACGTGGCCCACATTGGAATGGTGGACTCACGTAACGTGGCCCACATTGGAATGGTGGACTCACGTACCCATCCTGGAATTGATGGGATTTTCAAGTGCCCATACTGGAATTGATGGGTTTTACAAAAGTAATGTATGCATGTCATGATGTGATCCCATGTCAATATTGAATAGTACTCATAAATTAAAAGAAACACATGGCATTCATTTACAAATACGAACAAATATAATCAATCATTCACACATCATACATTGCATCAATCATAGAATACAAATTACTTGCCTGCCGCGCTGCAACGGGTTGGGAGGTAATTGAGATACCCCTCCACTCACCGCTTCACCGCCTACAATATAAAATAATCGAAATAAGGATAAACGAGTATGGAAAAGCTACACGTGTCCTCCCACAATCTCTAGCCAAACCAACCAAACAAAAGTTCAATTTGATCAATTTACCCTAACATTCCAAATATCCCTAATCTGGCAGTTTTACTAGAAAATTCACCAATAAAAAACCGTAAGTCCAGAAGACCTGAAACCAGTGCTCAACTTTTCCTAACTTAACTGGCTACAAAACTCTAGTTGGTGGTAAACTCTAATTCGGCCAATACAGAGGTCTAACCATCCAATGAAAAACTATAACTGCAGTCTGCCCAGATTTCAGAACAGCCCTAAAGAAAAGGCTATAACGTTTAAACCACTGATCCAAATAAAGTGATCTTTATCAGCCTGGAAACATGGTGAAATTATCTTCAAAAACCTAGTTGGGTGGCCGACCTGATTCTGAATCTAACTAGATCAAAACCTAGGTGCAACCGACTATACCCAGAATTTTTGACAGACAGAGCAGTGCGTGGTAAAACAGTCATAACTTTTAATCTACTGGGTGAAAATTCGTGATCTAGGTGCCAAAAGAAAGCTAATGAAACCAGGAACAATTCTCCAGAAGGCGAAGACATCCGAATCTGCCTCTAAGACACCTAAAACCGAGTTGCAACGTACTGGACAGAATCAATCTATTAACCGAATCAAAACGAAACTACAAATCCAATCGGATCCTCAATTCTAATGGAATCAAACAACGAATCGGAGGTCTAATTACCCTTGTAGACCAGAAAAACGATGAAGATCCGCTGCACACGGGTCTTCCTCGCTTCCCCTCGCTTTCCTCTCTTCGGGCCGGCCACCGGGAGACGACGAACGGCGTCGACGGCGGCGGGGAACGGAGATGATGGAGGGGCCCTTGAGGAGGAGCGACGGGGATCACCGGGGATAGCACCACCACCGCGAGAAGGCGCCAAGGAGCAGCAAGGAGGCCGGCTTGGGAGGAGGCGGCCAAGGGGGAGGGGAGGAGATAGGGGCGGCTAGGGTTTGGGGGGGAAGTGGTGCCCCCTTTCGGCTCGCCTACATGGGCCGGCCCTCTTGGGCCACTGGCCGCGCTGCGCGCCCAGGTTGACGTACAATTACAATTACCCCCCCCCCGCTGTTTGGAAAATCCATCGAAAGATGTTTCTTTTACTCCCTCCGACTTCTTTCTTTTTACCGATTCGATTCCGGAAAGTTGTAAATCTCGTTTTCGAATAAAATTCTCAGACAATTGAAACGATACAACCTAGCTGGAAAAATGAGGTATTACACTCTAACCCCCTTAGAAAAGATTCGACCTCGAATCTACGCAACAAACTTCGAGAAAGATAGATGAACAACTTAGGTAGTTACCTGAAACGAACAGGTCGGGGTATTGTTCTCGCATGCGGGACTCCAACTCCCAAGTGGCCTCTCTCTCAGACTAAAGAAACCACACACAAATACGTAAAACGACGACTGATCTAACGCTCAACCTAAACTTTCTAGGTTCACTTATCAGAAGAGGATCGAAGGTAAGACCTTACTCGATGGTCAACGTCTTAAACTATAACTCGAACCCTGAATGGTTTAGCTGCCCACTCAGCACCAGAACACACCAGACGTTGCGTACTTCGCGCATGAATCCGAGACGGTCAAATCGAAATACCAACTTCCTAATTTCTGCAACCTTCTGAAACGAAGATAATCCAACTGGAATATAGAGTCCTCATCGCATCCACGCAATGCTAACTCTCCACCAAAAGGTTAGATTCCAAATTTGACAATCTTCTCGAAAACAAATCCATTCTCCAAATAAGCAGTTTACAAAGGAACACCACGACAACCAAAGGAGAAATCACTCGAACGCTCAAACCAAATACTTGCGGTTTGTCTGAATTTGGAAAGAATCAACACGCCAACCCAGCGCCAACTCAAAATTGCGGAAGATACAAGTCAACGACACAAAACTCAAACAAGAATCAAGAAAACAGCTCATTATCTGATGAACATTCCTTTCCACAGCTTCTCTCCTCTAGGAATAAAATTTCTCTAATTTGAATTCATCGCATACCACATGAGATTAAACCTCTTAATTGAACATTATCAAATTATGGTCAAACTGAAGGACATCATCCACCCAATTGTGGAGAGGCTAAATTGAATCCACCGAATACTCTAAACAATTCATTCTACTAACCAAAATTGATTTAATAGAAGGCGTTCAAGGCACCACAGAATAGGCTCCAAACCATCACATTACCTCCAATTTCCAAGAACAACAACTCAGAATCCTTAACCCGCACAATCATGTACCACATCAAAAGGGTTCTATCAATTATCATTTTACTGATCAGGAAACTCCATTATTCCACTTTCTCTACACATAATCATTGAGTGACCAAAGGTCTAACATAACAATGCAAACCCAAATTTAACCTCCAAGATCTCTACCATAAATTTCAATTATAACATATAGGGAAATCAACGGATTGACTCTCCAACATTTTCCCCAATTCTAACATACTCACTCAATTGCATCATCAGAAATCACCCACACCATCTCACAATGCTATTCAATTGCGTTACTCTAAAAAAATTCAATGAAGGTTTCCATACCTCCGATAATCACTAACTTTTCAATCCTGAATCGAAGTTCTAGAATTTCACTATACCAGGTGTTATTCAGCCGTAACACTATTCAGACTTACTTCGAAGTCAAACATTTCAGGTGAATCAATTTTCCTCCAAGGGATACAGATCAAAACCATTTCACATTCTTCTACTCCTCCGATAACTTGGTAGCAAAATATCATCGCCACGATTACTCATCCACCACCAAACAACTGTCAAACTTATCCTTTGCAAACACTTTGCAACCCAAAACTGTGATCCTTTCTCAAAAGGAAAAGGCGAACAAAGATAAGTTTAATCACACAGAAAGACGTTGCTCATCACGGCGAACAGGAAACCAAAAGAAATATTCTGATAAAAGTGATCTTGGAAAACGAAAACGGAGTTCATAATTGGAGGCACACATCCCTCAAAAGAGAATAGCAAATAACAACCGACACGAAAGAAAGATATTACGTTTGAAATTCGCCATCTCTTGAGCGGAAAGAGCAACAAATTTAGGGACGCTTCAAATAACCACAAGATCTAATTAAGAATCGATAAGATCCTTTTACAGGCCAACTGGCTCGAAACAGTTCATCTACTTGGGAAACACGAGATCCAAATGTTCTCAGCCACAAAACTCGAAACATTTCCCTTTACAGGATTTCACGGAAAGCAAACGGATTAACTTCGTCTCGAAGAGATCAACGAAAATATTCTTTTATTGCAACCTCACTTTGCGAACTCAAACCAAGGAGCCTTTCGGACTAAATCACACGAAATCTTTAAGAAACAATAGGTTAATCCAATTCCTCAAGTTACCCAAAATAATTTTAGTTACCAGTGGATTCACGAGCTCCAAGGTACCGTGAAAGCTAAACTTGAAATATTCTTATTTGAACGATGCCAGTAAAGGCGATCAATTTACTACAGGTATTAACATCATGCCCATAACAACACTTAGAAAATATTTCGGAAGACCCACGTGGAATGAATGGGTTTATTCCTTCTCGAAAGAAGAGGCAAATAGAAACGATCTTCACCAACTGAAAAATCATTTACCACTCGCAAGGAATACAGAACTCATGGGAAAACCAATTAGGCAACGAACCCAGAAAACATATGGGAAGTCCACAGTTGAAAACATAGGCCTCACAAAAATAGAATATCCGACCTTAATCGTCAGGAACAAACGGGTATTCAAGATCAAAACACCCGCATCATGGAAGAACTATTATAATTTTTCAACATATCGCTTTACTCGACAAACTATGTTTACCACAAAGAACTTGAATTCCCCAAAAGAGCATGAACACAAAACTGGAAATTTGATCATTTTTAGAAATATTACGAAAGGCGGACAACTTTCTTTCTTTATAAAGGAATCAACATTGCCATCACATTACTGATCATGTCAATAAACCTTCTAAAGGAACATGGCAAATCGTGTTATAGAAATTTTTCAGCATCAAATGGAATTGTAATAACAATTTATTCTAGAAGGAAACTTAGTACGAAAACCACAAAGCTGAAACAAACCTCTCACACAACTCCACCATAACATTAGAAAAGGGTTTCGACATTTTTTTTTCAAGAGAGGTTCTAAACTCCAACATTCCAACTACTTCAAAAGAAACGAGTAGAGTCAAGACTTTCTTCGACAAACTTTGTAAAAGCTAATTTCCGTTCCCCAAAATACCAAACGGTTAACCAGATTCCCTTAATCAACGGGTGAGATAGGACCCTTACAAAAAGAATGATCTTGTTAAAAATATCGTGTACAAGTAGCAAAGAGAGCTCAGCAATCATAAAGACAAGAATTGTTTTGAAACAACATCTAGGGACCAATAGGAACCCGTAGCCAACCAATTTGTTTGATAACCATCTCCGACTTAATCACCACAAGGCACCCCAAAAAGGGTTTTAACACTAATCCTCAGAAAAGAGATGCGTTACTTCAAGACGCGGAATGATCCGAAAGAAATACATGGAGCCAATGCTTCCTCGTGTTAACGAACTTGCAACAGAAAACTCTCATTATACAAACTATCAAACGAGTAAACGAGTCGTTACTTTCCAATGAGAAGGAAGGAACAAACATGGAAATATCAATATTGCCAACTGTCGAAGATCATTTTAAATAAAATAAATTCAACAACTGAAAAACAATAATATTTTCAGAGAACCATTAAAGACCTATTGGATCTCATCAACTACCATGAATCATGAACCTAAGAGAAATTCAACAACTACCACCGGACAAGAATTTGTCAAAATCAGAAATCAAGGAAGAGAACCACTGTCTAAAGCATCCCAAAAGAAATATGCAAGATCATTGTGCACTTGATAAAGAACTTACAAAAGAAATCTGCCAATGCCCGAAACCCCAGCGAACACACGGTTGAATTTTCCAACAGGTAAAACAGAACTTCCGTGAAAAGGTAAATCTTGCAATTTAACTACGCTCACGTGGAGCAGAAATATCACAATAGTAGAAAGAACAATAATTGTTTCAAAGAACGATCAGAAATCTACTAGAGATTGCCCACTTCATTATAACCCTCTATTCAAAAGAAATTTACGAACTATCAGAAACTACAACCAGAAAACCAGATACAAACTTGAGAAGGACAACAACTTCATCAATGAGCTCAGGCTCAACACAGAACTATGGAGCAAGGGTAAGAACTTCTCTACTATTACAACACGAACAGTGGTGTAGCCTGGCAAAACCCAGGACGACAACCACGAACTCAGCTGCTCGACGTCCGCTACCGATACGTATAACTAATGCAATCAATTATGAATATATAGGATCATCTCATGACAATCATAGAATAATTCATAGATATATAGGATATCGCATCACGTCATAGATTAATAACAAGAAAGATAGTACAGAATCAATTCTATACCACACCACATAATGAACAACATCACTAGAAATGCGGAAACAATGGATTTCCCAAACCCCACCTACTGTGCACAGTGTGTCATTTTAATAACTTAATTACCACGGACCTAAAGCCCGCTCTGATACCAACTGTAACACCCTGACTATAAGGAAGTCAAGATGTCACCTACAACCACTACTCTTTAAAAGAATAACATCAAAACGCATGATAAGGTGAAGCAAGAATTAAGATTATACGGAAACAAATATTCATCATCAAGTTTAAACAAGGGGATGGAAATAATCAATTCTGAAAGATAGGGTAAATAAGGCCAAGCTGGCTTATTACAATTCAACACAAGGTATAAATAGAAGACCATAATAAGTTCTCAAATGATTGGTTTATGGCAGTGAGTGCATCGTGATGAACTACCCTCCACAAGATCATTCTTCCTTGTCATTTACCTAAATAAGACAATAAAGCAAGAATGAGCCAAAGACTCAGCAAGCAACTGTATGTATCAATCAAACATACTATGAACAATATATCACAATCATAATTGGAACATTTACTGGAAACGAATTTATGAATGGATGAAGTGGAATGGCGCATTGAAGGAAATGGACATATTTCAGCATATACCGGTATAGCGAGTGAATCACCCATCGGTGTTCACTTAAAGTAATCGTATGAAGAACGTTTCATACGATCGTCCAACGTGGCCCACATTGGAATGGTGGACTCACGTAACGTGGCCCACATTGGAATGGTGGACTCACGTACCCATCCTGGAATTGATGGGATTTTCAAGTGCCCATACTGGAATTGATGGGTCTTACAAAAGTAATGTATGCATGTCATGATGTGATCCCATGTCAATATTGAATAGTACTCATAAATGAAAAGAAACACATGGCATTCATTTACAAATACGAACAAATATAATCATTCATTCACACATCATACATTGCATCAATCATAGAATACAAATTACTTGCCTGCCGCGCTGCAACGGGTTGGGAGGTAATTGAGATACCCCTCCACTCACCGCTTCACCGCCTACAATATAAAATAATCGAAATGAGGACAAACGAGTATGGAAAAGCTACACGTGTCCTCCCACAATCTCTAGCCAAACCAACCAAACAAAAGTTCAATTTGATCAATTTACCCTAACATTCCAAATATCCCTAATCTGGCAGTTTTACTAGAAAATTCACCAATAAAAAACCGTAAGTCCAAAAGACCTGAAACTAGTGCTCAACTTTTCTTAACTTAACTGGCTACAAAACTCTAGTTGGTGGTAAACTCTAATTCGGCAAATACAGAGGTCTAACCATCCAATGAAAAACTATAACTGCAGTCTGCCCAGATTTCAGAACAGCCCTAAAGAAAAGGCTATAACTTTTAAACCACTGATCCAAATAAAATGATCTTTATCAGCCTGGAAATATGGTGAAATTATCTTCAAAAACCTAGTTGGGTGGCCGACCTGATTCTGACTCTAACTAGATCAAAACCTAGGTGCAACCGACTATACCCAGAATTTTTGACAGACAGAGCAGTGCGTGGTAAAACAGTCATAACTTTTAATCTACTGGGTGAAAATTCGTGATCTAGGTGCCAAACGAAAGCTAATGAAACCAGGAACAATTCTCCAGAAGGCGAAGACATCCAATTCTGCCTTTAAGACACCTAAAACCGAGTTGTAACGTACTGGACAGAATCAATCTATTAACCGAATCAAAACGAAACTACAAATCCAATCGGATCCTCAATTCTAATGGAATCAAACAACGAATTGGAGGTCTAATTACCCTTGTAGACCAGAAAAACGATGAAGATCCGCTGCACACGGGTCTTCCTCGCTTCCCCTCGCTTTCCTCTCTTCGGGCCGGCCACCGGGAGACGACGAACGGCGTCGACGGCGGCGGGGAACGGAGATGATGGAGCGGCCCTTGAGGAGGAGCGACGGGGATCACCGGGGATAGCACCACCACCGCGAGAAGGCGCCAAGGAGCAGCAAGGAGGCCGGCTTGGGGGAGGGAGGAGGCGGCCAAGGGGGAGGGGAGGAGATAGGGGCGGCTAGGGTTTGGGGGAAGTGGTGCCCCCCCTTTTTGGCCGGCCCCTCTTGGGCCACCTGGGCCGCGGCCTGCGGCCCAGGTTGACGTACAATTACAATTACCGCCCCCCCGCTGTTTGGAAAATCCGTCGAAAGATGTTTCTTTTACTCCCTCCGACTTCTTTCTTTTTACCGATTCGATTCCGGAAAGTTATAAATCTCGTTTTCGAATAAAATTCCCAGACAATTGAAACGATACAACCTAGCTGGAAAAATGAGGTATTACAGCATTGTCATAACCAAGGAAGTGGCTACTCGAGTAGATTAAACCCTGCAGGGATGTACCAATGTACCCACACACCAGACAACCTCTTTTGCCAAGCTATTTAGCACACTTCCTTAGGTATGCCGGCAAGGCTAAGTCCTACGAGACATTTCCAATATAATGTGTTATCTACAAGTCGCCCGTATAAATAGAAACCCATACATTGTGTCAGAGTTAGTGTAAAGCCTCATTCAACTACCCCTCGAGGTAAAGCCTTGGACAACTACAATGCCCCTCTGTGTGGATAACCTACCCAGAACTCCACCCCCTCACACCCAACACACAGATTATTTCCTTTTTCACACAACACACACAACCTCCTACGACTCGGAGCTAACACACGCCAAAGTACTAAGTCAAGAGAGGTTTCATATCTCTCTCATGTGGTTAGCATGCAAAAGTGCTTAGATCAGTGACACAAGTAATTCGGTCCTTATTGACTTGGGCACAAACCATTCACACCAGACATTCACACCATACAAGCCATTTTCCCAATACCAAATCTTTTTATTTTTATTTTTTATTTTTCAAATATAATAGCACAGGGTGCAGGATATAATATAATAAAAATGATTAATGTGATCAAGGTCATCAACAAAGTCGACAACCGCCCAATCTACCAGAAACTAAGCATTGCTAAGCATGACATCACATAAGCATAATTAGACCGGATAACATCCACCGGGCTCTAATTCACCAGCGGAATTATTAACTTAGGCTAGTGGCAGGGGATGAACAATATTAGAGAAATCGTGCAAAATGATTAACTACATCTAATCGCAAACATAATTTTACAAATAAAGCATGCATACATATAGATGCAAAACAAGATAATAGTTTTTGAATATAATAGGATCAACATGCATCATTGGAATGGGTGCTTTCTTTTGCTTATTGGTACTGTGGACATTTACACGATTATCTCCGGTGCACTCCCGAATCATCGTTGTCTAACGATAATTACCGACAAAGCGAAAACACTGAATAAATACCAAATTTCCAAAAAAATCTCTAAAAAATTATGAAATTAATACAAAAGGTATATTATGATTTTATATGAATTTATAAATAAAAATAATTTGATTTGGAGTTCGGATGTGACAGTTATGCTCTAAACAATTTCTGCGGAGAGAAAAAACTGAGAATAGTGCTTTCGGCACTGTTCATCAGAAACTAATTATTTCGTTAAAATTTCTGAAACAGTGGTTGATATATGGATTACAAAGTTAGGTAGATAATATAATTTTAAGACTAACACAAATTGATTTACCTCATTTGGAGTTCAAATGAATTTCTTATGAATTTTTGAAGTTACATCAATTTCTAGTGTAAAAATAATATTGTTTTTGGATTTAATCCTAAATTCAATATTCTCTGTGACATAAACATGTTTCAAATATATTTCAAATTAAAGTACAGTAAACATGGAAGCCAACAAAATTTGTTTCACTCGAATTGGAGTTGATTTGAATTAGTTATGAATTTATTATAAGTATATATTAATGATTCTTAAACTCTAATTGCTTTACCGATTTTCACCGACCATCCAGTGACCTAGTGCTACTATTTCTGTTATCATATCAAGGTGTAAGGTCATCGTCATAAGGGTTCCACAATTCAATTCTTGCCTCCCATTTAGCTTTTGCTTATATATGATTAAGTGCCAATAGCCCACTAATTTCAACCTAACTTCCTAACTGCATTTGAATGCCAAAAGCTCATTGCCTACTGTTATTTTTAACTATTCTCATATCATTCTATCTGTTCATCCAATTTATCCAATGAGTTTGTTGCAATAAGGTGCCGTTAATACTTCTTCTCACTTAATTAATTTAATTATCCATTTGTTAATTACCCTTAA
The DNA here is from genome assembly GCA_036346395.1 of Hsuehochloa calcarea. NCBI lineage: Eukaryota > Viridiplantae > Streptophyta > Magnoliopsida > Poales > Poaceae > Hsuehochloa > Hsuehochloa calcarea. The sequence continues at coordinate 20,462,999 of CM070614.1, read as the reverse complement.
ACATGCAACAATACAAAAATACCACGCTTATGAGGATGCAACATGCATAAATAAATATCGAAATACGGTAACATAATTTAACTAAAGATTTTACCACCGTACGTGCTAGGCATGCGACTACTACGGGACGTCGTCTTCTCGGTGCTCGATCGCGTCCACCGTAGTTGTCACCGTTTCCACGTCTGTGCCCTCGGTGCAGGTGCATGAAAGCGCCGTCTTCCACTGAGCTCTCCCTCTACACCGCATCCCACTCCACATCGGCACTGCCACATCATGCGCAACACGCCATGCCGGCCCCGCCTCCCTCAGGCCATCGCGCTGCTGCATACATAGTCGTCGCATGCATGTGTCGTGCTATGGGACGGCTCCTCCATGCCAAGCTGGCCACGTTGTGTCTCCTCGACCCTCCGTCGCGCTCCCTTACCTTGGGCTGACGTCGTGCCATCGGCACCGCAGCGCTGCGCCTCATCGTCCTCCTTCTTGGTTTCGGGCTGCCGCTGCAGCCCCGCAGCTCTCGCTGCCACGCCGCCACCAGGCTACCTCATCGAGCTGAGCATCGGCCGAGCCACCTTGATGCTGGGCTGCGTGCACCGCCTCCGCGTGAAATGGCTCTGGTACTGGGCTCGACGAGGCCGCCTTGCCACTTTCCTTCAAGTGCCGCTGTCGGCGCTCGGGCTCACCTCACCGAGCAATCGCTACTGGGCCACCACCTCCCTTGCCTGTTGGAGCCGACCCCAACGAACAGATCGGCGCGAATGCTCGGTGCTTCCTCTTCGCCTCGGAGACGCTATGAACTCGACTTAGAACAGTATGCGAACGGCTAGCTGGCTCGAACACACACGCGAGAATAGAATTGGAATAGACACAAGGATTTGCGGCAACACATGCCCCGGCGACGAACGCCGTATTTTTCTGTATATTTCTACTTCCTTAATGCAACTGAGTACATGGCTGTTTTTATAGCCCAACGACACACTGCCGAGCACCAACTGGAAGGCCGGGTCTTACGTACGCACGAGCACACGTCGATGCACATGCACGGCCACTACCCCATGCACGACTCCCACTCGTTCCACACAGAACTGGTCCTCCTAATTCCACCACATCTTCCTAACGACTCTTCACAAATTAATGCCTATCTAGTGCATGCAAACTACTAGATAAGTCCTCCACGAGAACACATCTCGTGTCAACTACATGCACTCAGAATTACGTGACACACATGTACTCTAACAAACAAACATGACCTACATGCAAAGACTCAAACTAATTCAAGTCATGATTAGTGCTAACAATTTCTCCCCTAATCTTGACTTGCTTATTTTACTTTCTAGACAAACTTCAAAGTAGTGCTGGTTCATCATCCGCCATTGCGAGAAGTGCTTCTTTCTTTGGTGGATTTGGACATTCCCTGGCAAAATGTCCACGAACACCACAATTGTAGCATTTACCTTTCTTCCCCGGAGACTTGAGCTTCTCCCGAGCCTGCCACTCGGCAGCCGTGAGCAAAAGCTGGCCGTCATTCCGTTCACCGCCGGCCTGTGCGCGCCGCCGTGAGCGTTCCTCAAACGCCTTGAGCCTGCCCAGCGCCTCCTCGAACGCCATCGTCTCCACGTCGCAGAACTGCTCGATCCCGGCCACCGCGGAGTACAGCCGGTCGGGCACGGTGTCGAGGAGCTTCTTCACCATGGCGGCGTCGCCGAGCGTCGAGCCAAGGCCGGCGTACCTCGCCGCCATGCCGCTGATCTTGCCGGCGTAGTCGTCCAGCAGCTCTCCCTCCGCCATGTGCAGCTTGTCGAACTCGCCTCGGAGAGTGGAGAGCCGCGCCGCCTTGACGCGATCGGCGCCGACGAACCTCGTCTTGAGGCTGTCCCACACCTCCTTCGCCGTCTTCTTCGTCGACACTTGCATGAGGATGTCCTCCGACAGCGCGCCGAAGAGCTGCGCCCTTGCCGTCTTGTTCTTCTTCTCGTCCACGTCCGCGCCATCCGCCGGGCACACCACCTCCCAGAGACCCTGGGCGTCGAGGATCGCCTCCGCCTTGATCGCCCAGACGGTGTAGTTCGCCGGCGTGAGTACCGGGCAGGTCAGCGACACCGAGCTCCCCCCGGCACCGTGCGGAACCAGCGCCATGTGGCTCTGATACCAACTGTTGGAGCCGACCCCAACGAATAGATCGGCGCGAATGCTCGGTGCTTCCTCTTCGCCTCGGAGACGCTATGAACTCGACTTAGAACAGCGCAACGAACGCTGGCTAGCTGGCTCGAACACACACGCGAGAATAGAATTGGAATAGACACAAGGATTTGCGGCAACACATGCCCCGGCGACGAACGCCGTATTTTTCTGTATATTTCTACTTCCTTAATGCAACTGAGTACATGGCTGTTTTTATAGCCCAACGACACACTGCCGAGCACCAACTGGAAGGCCGGGTCTTACGTACGCACGAGCACACGTCGATGCACATGCACGGCCACTACCCCATGCACGACTCCCACTCGTTCCACACAGGAACTGGTCCTCCTAATTCCCAGCCACATCTTCCTAACGACTCTTCACAAATTAATGCCTATCTAGTGCATGCAAACTACTAGATAAGTCCTCCACGAGAACACATCTCGTGTCAACTACATGCACTCAGAATTACGTGACACACATGTACTCTAACAAACAAACATGACCTACATGCAAAGACTCAAACTAATTCAAGTCATGATTAGTGCTAACATTGCCTAGGCGCCGCACCGTTGTATGTACGCAGTGCCTCGACCTCACCTCACCGAGCTGCTGCGCCGAGTGCCGCTACATCTCGCGTCCTCGTCTCCTCCCTCGACGCCATGGGCTGCTGTTGCCGTGTGCAAACAGCCGCGCCGCATGCAGCCATTGGACAGCTCCTCAGTGCCCTCGTCTTCATACCAGGCTGCCACTGCAGCGCGGTAGCGTCGTCCGCCATGCTAAACTATGCCGAGCTGCCACTCGGCCACGTCCGGGCTGCGTCGCCGTCACTGCGCGCTTTGCCGCCCACCGGCACCGGCCTGGACGTGGCCATTGCAGCGAGTCAAGCCCCTGCTCGCTAGGCCACCGCTGCCACCTGAGCCACTGGCCAGCGCCTCTGGACCGCGCCGCGTGATGCACCCACTACCGCGCCGCTGGGCTATTCCGCCGGCCGCTCGCCACACGCCCTGCAGCCTGCAGCCGGTGCCGCTGCTCCAAGTGCTGGCCGAGTGCTCAGCATGCGCAGCCAGCTACAGTATGTGGCCTCCCTCTCTCTTCTTGTAAACTGCTTAAAAGAGCTCACATGTGAAATTCGATGGTATGGATGAAAAGTTTAGGTGACGACGAACACAACGGCATAGCATGCATAGTCCGATTTTGGTTTTATGGATGTGATTGGAAGGAGAGGAGCAGAAGAAATGAATATGTTCTAATGTTATTGCCTGCTTGGTGACTAGAAGTTCTGAGGACAAATGGAGTTGGTGTTGAAATAACCTTGCTTAGTTAACTTCTGTTGTAATGAAGTGACGCATTGTTTTATTTCCTAATGAAGTGATGTATTATTTCGCCAAATGACGCATCGCCTGATAGTGGAGGTTGCGTTGTTTCATGTAACAACGCGTCGTTCCAATTAGTATAAATACCATTTGTAAACGCGAAAGTTGTAGAGCACAACCTAAAGTTTATTATTATGTGCATTGTTCTTTGTATTGTTCTTCTTCTCAACAGAAGTTCTTGGCAAGAGAACTAGACTTGGTGTATTTCGTGATCGCGTGTGTGTAAACACCTAGTGTTTTTCTAACAATTGGTATCAGAGCATCCAGGTTCTTTCGACTATGGCGACCATGGCCAGTGAAGCGCGCAGTCCCCGCCTGGCTCGCGCACTCCATCGAGATTCCGTGGGCGGAGCAGGACACGGAGGGGCGGATGCGAGTTGTTGGCGCAGGAGTGCATCATGAGGGAATCCAGTTGCATGGTCGTCTACCCGACATTGACGAACACCAACTACACCGAGTGGGCACTTGTAATGCGCATCAACCTCCTAGCGCAAGGGCTTTGCGAGGCGATCAACCCCGAGAACGCTTCTTTCCGCGACGATCGCATGGCGCTCTTGGCCATCCTCCGCTCCATCCAGCCTGACATGCTCGCAACGCTCGTCGTGAAGGACACGACAAAACAAGCATGGGACGCCGTCAAGCTGATGAGGATTGGGGTGGAGCGCGTGCGCGAGGCTAACGTCCAGAAGTTGTGGAAGGAATTCGAGGCCATCTATTTCAAGGATGGGGAGTCCGTGGATGCGTTCGCAATGCGCATCACTGAGCTTGTTAACAATCTGTGCACGCTCAGGAACGCCATCACCGAGGAGATGGTGGTCCAGAAGTTTCTCTGGGTAGTGCCCCTACGTTACACGCAGGTAACGACCACGATCAAGACACTACTCGACCTAAGCACGATGACGATTGAGGAGGTGACAAGCTGGCTGTGCTCAGGGGAGCAACGCTATGGCCACAACGATGACAACGCGCAAGAGCAGGGAGCCGTCTGCTCCTCACGGAGGAGGAGTGGGCTGCAAGTGTACGGCAGCGTGAGTAGGCCCGAGGCGCATCTGGGCGCGGCCACAACGACAACCGATGCCGCGAAACCAAGGACGGTGGCAACTCTGGAGAATGCGATATGACCAAGGTAAAATGTTACAACTGTAACAAGATGGGTCATTTCTCCAGGGATTGCCGTGCACCGCGCCGTGAGCGCAAGTAACACACCAATTTGGTAGAGGTCGACGACAACGAGCCAACACTACTATTGGCATGAGCGAGCACGCTCGAAGATGAAGTACCAGCACTGCAGATGGTGCATGTGAGCACCATCACCGAGATTACAACGGGCACCACCGAGCATCACGCTGAACGAGCGATAAGCAACCTTGGATCCAAGGAGAATTTCACTGAGTTGGATTCCAACGTAAGGGATCTGTCAAGTTTGGGGACGGCTCCGTCATTTGAGATCAACAAGATTAGAGGTGATTTGTTGAAATAATCTTGTTTAGTTAACTTCTGTTGTAACGAAGTGACGCATTGTTTCATTTCCTAATGAAGTGACACATTGTTTCGCTAAGTGACGCATCACCTGATAGTGGAGATTGTGTTGATTCATGTAATAACGCGTTGTTCTGATTAGTATAAATACCCTTTGTTAACACAGAAGTTGTAGAGCACAACCTAAAGTTCATTATTATATGCGTTGTTCTTTGCATTATTCTTTTTCTCAATAGAAGTTCTTGGTAAGAGAACTGGACCTGGCATATTTTGTGATCGCATGTGTGTAAACACCTAGTGTGTTTCTAACAGTTGGCAGTGGCGTAAGGCTTGGTTGGGTGTCTCTCGGCTGGGGGAAAAGAAATGTCTAGGAGAAGAAAAGGCAGTGGAGAGGGAGGTGCTTCGGTGGAAGAAAAGATAGCAGGAGCAAGTGCTGAATAAAGAAATGGTATGGTGGCTGTGTAGTAGGGATAGCAGCAGGAGAAGGATTCGGCTGGGAGCTAAACAAAATGGGAATGGCAGTGGTGTGCAATGGTGAGGTGAACACCAAAAAAAAAAAAAAAAAAAAATTTGCATGGGTTGAAGGGTGGTTCGGGCTGGATAAGAAAATGGGCAGTGAAATTAAATAGTAGTGAATTTCTTCCTTATTTTTCTAACTCGCTCCAACGACTTTGCATGTGCGAACTAACTGCTAAAATTGAACGCTTTTGAGACGACGATTGCAATGGTATAACATGCGTTGTACGATTTATTGTTTTTGGTTGTGATTACGAGGAGAGAAGTTGGGGAAAAGAAAGGACACGCAGGTGTTTTATCTGCTCCTTTTTCGTTTTCACAAATTCACTCAAACTGCAAGCATGTGAAAAAAATTACAGAAATGGGTTGGTCGTGTGATGCCGATCATGGTGGTATGACATGCATGGCTTGGTTTTCAGTTTTTGGATGATATTTGAAGGAGATAAGCAAAAGTAGTTAGAAGGGAAGGGAAAAAAAGATGATCGGAAAAGACGGAACACGCTGGCGAAACATCCGCAGTCAGTTGAACCGGAAAAGAAAAATGAGGATACTAATACATGCATAATGATATGATCTTTGTGATGCATGCAAAAACATAAAATCAAAATAATTAAATTTCTAATTGCAGTTTTTCAAATAATTTGATCTAATATTGATTATTAATACTGATAAGAAAATAATTGCAAAACATGCTTTAATTATTTCTCAATTTATATTTAGTAATTATGCCGAGTTTAGATTTTTAATTATCAATTTTTATCTCCATTTTTTTATTTAGCTATATTGTGTTTTAAATTCAAATTCAACATTGAACATGCAAATTAAATACGGAACCAAATAAGCGCCAAAAATGCCAGAACAATTTCAAGCATATAAGAGAAGATAGAATCAAACTAAAATATTCCCACACTTAAAACCTTTTTCTTTGCAACAAAAAGTTTTAAAAAGTCAAAAATTTCACAAATACATATTAGATGCTTACTAATCCAACTTATGGATCTTGGGCTGTTACAGCCTCTACTCAATTCCTCTCGTCAGGAGCAACCCCTTACCCTCCCCTTTCATCCCCTACCTCTCAATCGAGCTCTCCCCCACCCGAGTGGTGCCCCCACGGCGGACCTACCGTGCCGCCGCCAGTTCAAGTCGCCAGCTCACCTCCAACCTCCTCTCCGCGGTCCAACCCCACCGGTGAGTTCCCCACACCCGGCCGACACTCATGCTTCACCTAACTTCTTCCCTCTCTCACCCGTGTGCCACCGCGCCTTTCCTCCTCCGCGGTCGGCCACCGCAAGTTGCCGCCCGGCCGTCACTGGTCACCTTGAACCGCGTCAGCACTACCCACGGGTTCACCTCCCTCTGCGCAACCCATTTTGGCCAACCTTGGTCACCATCGTCGCTCCCTCCACCAGCACCGCTCATGCCGCTACCGCCTGTAATACCCCTAAATTTAATCGGGCAATTAGAAAAGAATTCAGGAGGGAAAAACCAATTAAAGAATGGAATTTTCAGAGGGCTGGAGGGGGTTTCCGCAAAATCCTGTCAATCTAGGCCACGGGCCATGGCCCAGGAGGCCGAAGGGGGGCCGGCCAAAAACAGGGGTGCCTCCCCCAAAAAAACCCTAGATGCCCCTTTCTCTCCCCCTCTCCCTTGCCTTGGCCGCCACCCCCTCTCTCCCACTCCTTGGCCGCCATCCCGTCTGGTCCTGGCACCCCCTCCCGTCCAGCAGCACCTCCCTCCATTGGTGAAGTGGCTGCTGCCGGCCAAGAGCTTTCCTTGTTGCTACCGGCCAAGTGGAGGAAGAAGGCGAATCACCCGGGTGTTTTGGTTGGCCAAGAAGAAGAAGGAGGAGGAGGGAGAAGAGAAGGGGAGGGATCGTAGGCTTGGTTCGTGTTCTTCATTGGTTCTCCAAGGGTAACGCTCATAATCTCGATAGTTGGGTGTTTAATTTCTGCGTTTAGGCGTTACTGATAGTAGATCAGTTCTGGTAGTCGGTAGAGATCGTATGTTTTGGGCCAGTTAAATAAGGATTTCGAGCAGGGTACCTCCTAGAGAGTTGTGGGCGACGTCGCTAGATTTCCGTAGAGTATTTGTTGGACCGTAAAGGCAACTAGAGGGGGGGGGGTGAATAGGAGCACGCTCACTTTTTCACAAATTATGAACTCAATACAATTTCACTCCAGTAGCTATTAGAAAGCTATGAAGATCAATATACCAGTACAGCGGAAGACTAGAATTGAATCCAAATAAACCCCTAAGCAATGCGATAAATATCAGCAAGAATCAAAGCAACACAAGTATCTTGGCGGTCTCGACCTCAGATCTTGAACCGGTCGGACATTGTTATCTTCATGGTCGGACCGCTCAAATCGGTCGGACCGGTGGTGAGGGGCGGTCGGACCGGCGATCTGAACCGATCCAAACAATAAAATCAGCCGATGACGGTTGCAATTAGGTGAAACTTTTGATTCTCAACTCCAATCTTTATGAAACTTTGCACACACCTTCTATATGCTATTGAGGACCTATTCCAATCGAATATTATGATAATTCTTGGAACGATCTTGAGCAATTGCCAATTGATTAACAGAAGGTCTAAAACCGGGCAAGAACGAAAACTTGATCCTAAAGCTTGTTCGTGAGAGATTGATGATCAAGATGATGCTAGATAGATTCACACATATCACAGCAAGCTAATTCACGTGAAAGAATCAATCACAAACTCGCGGATCAAAGAAAGCCCTAAAACACGAAATTGAAAGCAAGAACGAAAAGAGACTTATCTCAAGCAAACCTTGCATAGATTGATTTCGTGATTGATGCTTTGGATTACATCCACACCATCATGGATCGATGAGACAATCAAAGATCACGAAATTCACCACAAACCATCAAGAGCCCTAGCCTCCACCTCAACTCCCTAAAGACAATTAGGGTTTTGAAACATAAAAAGGCGAGAGAGAGGGTGCACCACCACCTCCTCCTATTTATAGTGGAGGCCTAAAACTCCTGAGCTTGACTCAATTGGGCTCCCGTTAAGGCCCACTAACAAACGGGTCACACACGCACACTTCGCAAAGCGCCGTCTTTAACCTTTTGACCTAAACCGCTTCACCATGCGTCATGGATTTGCCAATAGGTCACCATTGTCCATCTTGTGTCACACTTGAGTTGTTGACCTCACCCGGCATCGTCAATCGTTCTGGACCTCAACTCTCCGAGTCTAGTCCCGATCCTCCTCGCCGTTGACCGTCGTTGACCACCAAGCAACCTGCACAACCACAGACAAACAAACACGAATTCGGGAACAAGTTCTTCACAACTTGACCCATGTTAGTCAAAACATGCATCATGCAAAACATATGACATGAAACCAATGACTTTGACCTAACAAATCAACATCGCCACGAAGTTGGCGGACGTTCAAGTTATTACCGGTCTGACCGCTCCAGGTGAGCCGGTCGGACCGCCCCATGGCCGGTCGGACCGTTCCCTGTGAGCCGGTCGGACCGCCCCTTGGGACTTAGCCGAAATTCAAGCTTCCAAATTCCGAAACCTTCTGGAAATTAAAAACCAATAGAACTTTTTATTGGAGACTCCAAAAATCATGAGACCAAGTGCATTGGGATCCCCTCACTTGCCTACAACACCTATTTTTGGCACAGCTCGTTTTGAACACTTTTAGGTCACCGCCGTCCGATCAGCTTCATGGCCGGTCCGACCGATTTGGGACCGTCGGACCATTGCAAGGACCGGTCGGGCCGCCCCTGTCCAGAATACCTGTAGCTTTGTCGAAAACACGTGAAACTACAAACCGTAAACGCCATTGCCAATTGTCACATCATCCTAAGATCTAGAAATATCCTCATGAAATCCACAATCTCCCCCTTGATGAACACATTGGCAATTATCCAGAAAATGTAAGTAAGAGGTTTGAAAACGAGTTTACTCGTAGTTTTCGCACAAAGGCACAACTTGATCCATAAGCAGGAAAAAGCAATGTAAGTGACCAAGCTGGCATCAGAATAGTATAGGCATGTGAGACAAGGCAAAAGTAAGCATAAAAACTTTGATTTCCAGAAAAGGGTCAAAAATCTCACATAAGGTCCACATGAAAGAACAATTGTTCAATTGACTTATGATCATTGTGAGGATAAAAGAATGCAATTCAAGTTCAGAATATTCAATAAGACAATAAGAATGCAACTCAAGAACTCCCCCTCACTATGATCATCAAATTTCAAATTTTCAGTTTCTCCCCTTTGTATAAACTTCTCCCCCAATCTTCTCCCCCAATAAAGAAATAGAGAATAATTAACACATCTTCTCTTCTCATTTAACACATCTTCTCCCCCTTTGACAATGGATTCATCAAGGAATCACGCCTTCCTCTCATCCAGAGATAACAAAATAGAGAATAAAGGAAGAAGCAGAAACAAAAGAAGCATAAAGAGGAGTATGCATGATGTGCAATGGAGTGGCTTCAATTTTGTTTTTTTGTATTTTTCAATTTTTGATGACAAGAAGCTTTGGAGATTACCCAAAAGAACAATCTAGTATCTTGAATATTGCACAAACAGCATATCAAGCCTGACAGCGCTAGCAAGATCATGGTAAGACATATATATCAAAGCTAAGCACAAAGGCTCAAAAGTAAAGCAGTAGATTTGATCAATTTAAGCAACGCTTCAAATTCAGCAAGTTCATCAACAGGGATCCTAAAGTGAAATTGGCCATGTCAAAATGTCAAAGTGAGATCAAAAATCTAACAAAGACCACATTAAGAGTCAATCAAGTCCCGTATTGAATCATTTTGCTCAATCTTTTGTAAACGCCCATTTGTCAACATTTTTCTCATTTGCATTGAATATTGAAGTTGACTAATGATCTAACTTAGTGACAAGATCCTGGACTAGGAGCCATCCACAAACTCATCCTAAGCTTCGACCAGAAGTTGATTAAAGGTATATCTTAGTAAAGAAGATCCTGGACTAGGAGCCATCCACAAACTCTTCCTAAGCTTCTACCACAAGTTGATTAACGATATATCTTAGTAAAGAAGATCCTGGACTAGGAGCCATCCACAACCTCTTTCTAAGCTTCTACCAGGGCGACAAATCTTGAGATTCATGTCATTTTTGACAAGCAGTCCCCATGAGATCGTCTGGTTCATCAAACTATCTCCAAGTTCATGTCATTTGACAAGCAGTCTCGTAAGAATAGTTTGGCACAATTTAGGCATAAGACAATCTTGATTTTCATTTTTCACCAGAGCATTTTTAGAATCTCAAGAACACAAAAGCTCAAGTAATGGTCAATTTTAGATGAAAGAGCTAACAAAACAATTCTGACAGGGCCAATGTCACAAGAGGAGCACTAATTGCGCAACTCGCTAAAACATCCACAAATTGCAATTTCTTAGTTTGAGTTGTTTAAAAGATTCTAGCTCATATAGCAAAGACTTAGCTACACATGTAAAAGCATGATAATTCTAGCAAGTCAAAGAACTAGACATGACATTGAGCAAGAATTGAAATACAAAAGTTCCAAAGGGTAATAGGCAAAGCTTCATCAATTTTAAAAGATAAGCAGGAAATCTTATATTACAATGCATCTTTTTGGATTTTTCATACCACTTGTTGTAACCATTTGTTGGATTTTTCATATGAATGCAATATGACACAATGAGATGCAATTAAAAAGCCTAAAAACCTAAAAAGCTCAAAAAGATCACTAAGTTCAGAAAAAGAATAATAAAAGATCAAAAGAATAAGGAAAGATTAGAAAAGATCAAACTCCTCCTCAAACCAACCCATAGGGATAAATTACCCCTAACTCGCTTCTTAAAGAGGAAAATCTGGTTTGATCTAAAGGCTTGGTAAGAATATCTGTCAATTGAGCTTCGGACTCTACGAAGTGCATCACAATATCACCTTTTTCAACATGATCTTTAAGGAAGTGAAAACGAATGTCTATGTGTTTAGTCCTAGAATGTTGCACTGGGTTTTTAGCAATATTAATAGCAGAAGTATTATCACAGAAAAGAGGAACACTAGCAAAGTTTAACCCATAATCTTTCAAAGTGGACGTCATCCACAAAATCTGGCTCTAACAGAACTAGCAAGCAGCTACATACTCCGCTCAGCAGTGGATTGTGCAAGAAAAGACCTTCCTAGAAGACCAAGATACAAGAGAAGTGCCTAGGAAGTGACAGGTGCCTGAGGTACTCTTCCAATCTAACCGACAGCCCGCAAAATCAGAATCTGAAAAACCTCTAATGGACAAAGCTGAAGAGCAAGAATACCAAATGCCATATAAGAGGGTAGAGTGTAAATACACGAATATGCGCTAACGACTTGGCGATGGGAAGTTCTCGAGACGCTGAAATCTTGCACAAAGGCATACGGTGAAGTGAATGTCCGGTCTCGAGGCCGTCAAATCGTAAGGGAGCCGATCATGCTGCGGTACTCGCGTTGATCCACGACTTCTCCTTCTTCATCGGATCCAAAACAGTCGAATTTGCCATGGGAGTGGAAATTGGCTTGCAGTCACCCATGTTGAAGCGTTTGAGAAGATCTTTAGTGTACTTCGTCTGATGGATGAAAGTTCCTTCCTTACATTGCTTGATTTGAAGTCCCAAAAAGTAATTAAGCTCTCCCATCATACTCATCACAAATTCCACGGACATAGTGTCAAAAAGTGGAAACAAGAGCATTAGAGGAACCACCAAAATAATATCATCCACGTAAATTTGAGCAAGCAAGAAGTCATTTCCACGCCTAAGAATAAATAGAGTTTTATCCACTTTACCCATCTCAAAATTATTTTTAAGCAAGAAGGTCTTAAGTCTATCATACCAGGCTCTAGGGGCTTGTTTAAGACCATACAATGCTTTAGATAGCTTGAAAACACGATTTGGATATTTAGAATCCTCAAAACCGGGGTTGCTTAACATACACTTCCTCATCTATGAAACCATTTAAAAAGGCACTTTTAACATCCATCTGATATAATTTAAAACCTTTTGATGCAGCAAATGCAAGCAGAATGCTAATGGCTTCTAGTCTAGCAACAGGAGCAAATGTCTCATCAAAATCTAACCCCTCAACTTGGCTGAAACCCTGAGCTACCAATCTGGCTTTATTTCTAACCACAGAACCATCCTCACCTTGTTTATTCTTAAACACCCAACGGGTTCCTATAACATTATGACCACTAGGAGGTTCTACTAGGTTCCAAACTTTGTTTCTTTCAAAATTCTCTAACTCCTCATGCATGGCATTTACCCACTAGAATCGGATAAAGCATGTGATATATCGCGGGGTTCAAAAGAAGCAACAAAAGCCGAATGAGAGTAGAGATTTGGATCATTATACCTGGAGCGAGTGACTCGCTCATGTAGGTTACCTATTATCTGTTCAGGAGGATGTTGTCTCTGAATGCGAAGTGGGCGCCGGGTGAGATACTGTTTCTTCGACCTCCGCAGTACTGATGATGAAGATGCGCAGAGCCTCAATCGAAGGTGAAGTAGACGTAGCGGTGTTCTTGTATCAATATGGGCGCCTCGGCGTGAGATGAGGGAATGACATTAGCTTCGTCCTCATCTTCCTCCACAAAATGCTCTCTGTCACTGTAAATCATCTCAGAGCAATTGATCTAGCTCGGGGCTAGTCTCATCAAAAGTGACATTACAAGTCTCCTGAATAATGTTAGTCTCAGTATTAAAAACTCGAAAACCCCTCGAATGAGCAGGATAACCCAGAAATAACCCATAAAACATTTTGATCCAAAAACTCGAAAATGCGAAACAGAGGGTTTTGTACCAAAACGAAGCTCATAAGGAGTCTTGCCTAAAGAAGGTCTCAAAAAGACACGATTTGCAATATGGCAAGCGGTAGCAATAGCTTCGGCCCAAAATCTCCTCGGTGTGCTATACTCATCTAGCATCGTCCTAGCCATTTCGACCAAGGTCCTATTCTTCCTTTCCACCACGCCATTTTGTTGAGGGACGTGTGGAGAGGAGAACTGATGCTCAATACCACGCTCAGCACAAAAAGAAGCAAAAGAAGCATTTTTGAACTCCGTGCCATTATCACTGCGAATCGCTCTCAAAGCACCAGGAAGCTCAGAAGCCAAACGAAGAACAAGGTCATGAAAATAACCAAAAGCTTCATCTTTTGAAGTAAGAAAGAACACCCAAGTATATCTAGAAAGATCATCGACTATGACAAGAATATACCATTTACCACCGACTGACCGGACTCTAGCAGGACCAACAATATCCATATGAAGCAAGCATCACGTCCCGTCCGTCATAACCATAGTCACAGAAGGGTGTGAGCGGCAACTTGTTTGCCATGCCTACAAGCGCCTGACAAAGATCTTTGGCATTTTGAGCTTAGGCAAACCTCTCATGAGATCAAGGTTGCTAACTCGTGTCGATGATCAAAACCAATGTGCCCCAAACGTCGATGCCAAAGCCGTAAATCGAGAAGAAGATGTAAGCAAACATTTAAGAGATCCAAAGAAGAGATTCGAAAAATCAGCTCCAAAAATTCTACCAACTCTAGAGATTCCAAACACGAGCTCACCAAGAGAATCAAGCACACGACAAGCATTTTTCTTAAAAGCAGTCTCATAGCCATCATCAAGAAGTCGAGAAGCAGAAGGAGATTATACCTAAGCTTGTCCACAAGAGCGACATCCTTTAGAATGAATTTGTTGTTCACCCTAATTGATCCTGTTCCTTCAATTCGCCCTTGTGTATCATCTCCAAAGGTGATGAAGTCATCACCTGTTGCTCGCGTGAAAGAGGTGAACCATTTTGAGTTCCCGATCATGTGGCGTGAACATCCGGAGTCAACGAACCACGTGTTCTTCCCCTTTCCGCGATAATCCACGAAAATCAAGGAACAAAAGAACAATGTGTCTCAATCTCGGGTTAGATAAACATGATTTAGGAATCCAGTACTGAGACACACGTCTGCAAGGAGTATACAAACCAGAAGTACTATCCTTGATTTCATCTAACATTCGGTTATGAGCAATGTTTAAATTAAAATGAGACTTAAACTGTCCATGGGCGGTCTGACCGGCTTTGTGCTGGCGGTCAGACCGGCGACCAAAACGGTCAGACCGGTGACCACCAGCGGTCAGACCGCCAGTCTGATAAACATTAGAATTAGGATGTCTAGAAACATAATGATTTGCATGTGTAACACCCCAGCCCAACACTGAGCCTGGAATGCCACCAAACTACTCTTATCATCTATTATACATCAACACACTGTGAAAAATTCAGCAAGCATAACAACATTAAAACCCATCCACGGGTCGCATTAACACAAGCATAACACTATGACAATCATAAATAAATTAGACCTAGGAGCATAGCAAAATAATAAACCAAGATTAACATAAACCAAGTATCTATGGTTATTCAATACCATCATGTCCTAGATATAAATATTCATGTTATTCTAAAAGTTTCTCATGTCCAATGAATCAAATAATTGGGTGAAGTGCATGATTCCAAGTGCGCTAGCCCTTCCCAAGTAAAACGTCATCACTGGTCACCTAAAAACAACAATAGAGCAAGAATGAGTCCAAGACTCAGCAAATACATAATAAATCCATAAACAATAGTTTATTAACCAAAATCAAAGTTATCAGCATCATCCATTTAGTTAATGCCATTGTCATTCTCAAACAAACAAGCCATATTCCATATAGGTAAAGTTGCACAATTTAACAATTTACTTAGATATGCGAATGCACCAACATGCTCATGCTCATATGCATCTCATCAGCTGATACCGGGATAGCGGAGTGTTCACCCGTCGATGACACACTCTATCCTTCACTCCCGTGAAGTCCCCACCAAAGTAGGATTTTATCTAGAGCTCTCCGGACTAGTCATGTATCTTTCTCACCGACCTCACCGGAATAGTTACATGACTTTCTCACCGACCTGGCTCATGCAACCCATGTCATGATGAATGTAAATGATGCGACATCTTTATTTATTCATCAACATAGTCCATCTCATTAACTCAATATCTACTCATTATCTCATTATCATAATCTCATTCACTCAAGGTCATCAATATCATGTATAAGAATAAGCTGAACGAAAGCATAATAAATAGCATGATAAGTAACATCAATGATCATGGTGAACAACCCATTGTTCACCACTCTACCATATACTTGCCTTCCGCGCTGTGACGAGTTAGGAGGCAACGACGGAATTTCTCCACTCCCTGCCCCACCGCCTACACAAATATTTATTCAAAATAAGAATAATAAGTCATGACGTGGCTACAAGCGTTTTACCATAACCCTCTATCTAATCAACATAACCAAAAACTCAAAATGACGAATTAACTAATCAGCCAATATCAGCCCTTCTGATTAGCAGTACGAGAAAAATCGTAATTAAATATCTATAACTCCGAATGACTTGAAACCAGTGCTCAAATACTTTTAACGTAACAGGCTACGAAACTCTAGTTGGTGGAATCCTTTGATTCGGCCAAAACAGTGGCCTAAATAACAGTTGAAAACACTAACAGATATCTGCCCAGATTTCAGAACAGTGGTAAAGAAAATGGCATAACTTTTAATCTACAGATCCAATTGAGATGATCTTTATCAACTCGGAAAGATAATTTCAAGGGCTACAAAAAACCTACATGGGTGGAAGTTCTGAATCTGACTCTAACTAGATCAAAACCGAGGGGCAAACCGACAGTTCCAAATTCTCAGGAAGACAGGACAGTGCGCGATTAAAAAATTCATATCTCCTAAACCGTAAGGTGGAATCAAATGATCTCGGTGCCAAAAGAAAGATAACGACATCAGGAACAAAACTCTAGAAGACGAAAATACCAGATTCGGCCTCTAAGTAAATCATAATGGCCCGACAAGAAAATCTGCCAAATCACGTCAGCTCTCCTGGACAGTCGCGGTAAAACTTCCATATCTCCTAAACCGTAACTCCAAATCAGATGAACTCGGTGCCAAAAGAAAGCTAAGACCAAGGGCTACAACTTTCTAAGAGGTGAGAAGATCAGAAAACGTACAGAGCTTACCCAAATCTGACGAACAAAAGCGCTGCACTGCAGAGAGGAGGGTGGCGGCCGGTTGGAGAGGGGGAGGAGGGGGTGGCGGCATGGGGAGGGGAAAAGGGGAAGGGGGAAGGGGTTTTAGGGTTTAGGGGAGAGATACCCCCTTTGGCCAGCCCCTCATGGGCCACCCAGGCCGAGGCCCGAGTCCAGGTTGCTGAAAAACACGAAAACCCCAAGAAAAATGATTCAGATTTTCCCATTAGCTCCTTCTTCTGAAACTTCTTCTAGTACGCCGATTTACTTTTGGGGTATTACATTCTACCCCCCTTAAACGGGATTCGACCCCGAATCTACTCACCGATCTTCCCGAAAGAAATCAGCTCGGAATGAAATAACGATATCCCAAGCTTGGAATTGCTCAGTTACTCACTTAACACTCGAGCACACCAAACGATGCGTACTTCGCATAAGGACTCGAGACGGTCAACGCGATATGCCAACTTCCAAATTTCTGAAATTTTTGGAAACCAAGAGAATCCAACTGGAACTAGAGAGTCCTCATCGCATCCACGCAATGCTAACTCTCCACCAAAAAGGTTAAATCCCAAAATTTGACATTTCAACACGAAAACAAATCCATTTTCTAAATAGGCAGTTTACGAATGTACACCACGACAGCCAAAGAAGAAACCACTCGAATACCCAACTCAAATACTTCTTTTGTTTTGTCTGAATTAAAATGAATCAGACATGCCAACACAACACCAACTCAAATTGCGGAAAACAACAGTTAACAACACATAACTCAAACGAAATCAGGAAAACGCTTCACTAACCGAGGAAACATTCTTTTCCTCAGTTTCTCTTTTAGTAGCAAAACTTCTCTCGAACCTTGGAATTCGAATTCATCGCATACCACATGAGCTTAAACCTTTTAATTGAACATCCTCAAATTATGCTCAAACTGAAAATACATCATTAACACCATTGTGAAGAGGCTCCATTGAATCCTCCAATTACTCTAGGCAGCTCATTCTACTAATCAACATTAATTTGATTGAAGGCACCCAAAGCGCCACAAAACAGATCCCACACAATCACATTACCTCTAATTTTCAAGAACAACTCAGAATCCTCAGTACACATGCTCATGTACTACATCAGAAAGGTTCTATCAATGATCATTCCACTGCTCAGGAAACTCTGTTATTCCACTTTCTTTACACACACTCATTGTGTGACCAAAGGTCTAGCATAAAAATGTAAAGCCCAGATTCAACCTCTAAGACTCTTACAATGAACTCCGGTATACTTGATAGGAAATTCTTTGATCGGATAACTAAAATTCCTGGAATCCAAACAATATCCTCAATCATTAATATCAACATTCCTCACTAATCAAGTAACTGCCTAATGTGATTAGCTTCACCAAAATTGAACCCACTAAACCACACTATTCCATTTCACTCACACGACCGTAACATACACATTCGCAAGACTCTAACTAATTGACCAAGTTCCAAACTTTTGAATATTTCAATATTCCACCGACATGAACAAGGGTTCTTGAATTACAATTCACTATTGGTTTTACTAGTTGTAACAACATAATCAGTTTTACATCAATGACCATCATTCCTTTTGGATCCAATTCTCTACAAGATTTATATCACAAACTCAATTCTTCCTCCAATGCTCTTGAAATAACTTACAACATCAGGTCTCACATCAACATATACTTGACCACTACTAACCAGATGCCACTGTATACCCCATAAGGTTTTGTAAAATAAATTGATGAAGTGGCAAATAATTTTTTTTTCAGCACCCAGGAAAAAAATATTTTCTTTTCGCAACAAACATAAGACCGGGAGAAATAGACAAATAACAAGGATCTCGGAAAAGCAAAAGCAAAGACCACAATTGAGGGCACAAGTCCCACAAAAAGAGAATATGAAATCTCAAATAAAACAAAGCACCACTTTTGAAAATCGAGAAACTCCTATGGGGCAAAAATAGAAAGTTTAGTCACACTTCAAGTAAACTGCGAGTTACAAAACTTGACTTCGATCTCGAATACTTCTACTTCACTCTTTCTTTAACAAAGAAAGTAATTCTTTTTTTTTATAACGTCACGTTGCCCACTCAAACAAGAAAAGTTGTAAGACCAAATCACATGAATCACTTAAGAACCAATAAAGCTTTCCAACAAGCCACTTGCTCAATCCAATCCCAGCTACTACATAAACCATGAACTACAAAAGATCACGGATGCAAAACTTGAAAATTTTCATTTGAGCGATACCACGAGTGACGATCAAATTACCTTCTTTCTATAAGAATCGACAACACACTACCAATCTATTGCTGATAATCTTACTAACATCCAGAATAATACACTGTTAACGAAAATTCATCATAGTCTAACCTTCCATTGTACAGCTCTCTAAAAACTCACCAAATTGTTTCATACTACTTTATCATCTCGTCCTCAAATCGAGAGTCCACCAAAAGCTTACAAACTACTACAACAACAGCTTTATTTTAGCAGAGATCTACTACACAAATCAAAATGTTATACCGAAACCCTTTCATTATGGACATGCTATCGTCTGGCAATTCCACTATTATGAAAGCATAGGCCACCAATTAAATCCCACAGTTCAACTCTTATAGATGCTCAACACCAAACGTCAACACACAATTGTTACACTCCAACCACTGTTGCTATCAACTGGCTTCATCAAGAAATCTAGATGCTACCTACTTTCCTTTTCAAATCACATGAACAATCACAAATACATGTTCAACTGTCCATCCTCATATTCATATTTCGGTGCAAAATCCCGACAAAACTTCCAAAATCATAGCCTCCCATCGATCAAAAAGTCTCAACAACTCTGCTACCAAATTCGTCTAATTATTCTAGTTAAAATAACTATATAGAAACTCCTTCTATAATATAAAATCATCTAGTATCTACAGATAAGATAACTCCAAGATTAATATCCACTATGGTAATAATCTAGCATCTCTCCAACTTATAATCTAGCATCTCTCCAACTTTTCCTTCCCACACAGTAAGATTAATCCACTGAGACCAACTAATCCAACAAGTTTAGCAAAACTAAATAATTTTAATTATCATACCGGTCATCAATGTTCTACAATTCTTAATAACTCCTTTTAATCCAATTAGGTATAGCCATACTATTAATCATAGTTCATCAAGAACTACCACATGACACCATCAAGTTAATCAACTTTCCTTCCAAGGTTCTTGGTTAAGATTGATTATACACCACACTATGCACTCCAACTTGATAACACATACCATATCTATTAATTTATTTAATTACAACCTTTAACTTAACCACAACAAGACATCGCTAAAGGGTTTTAATATTTTCTTTTATAACAGAGAAGCATTCAACTTCAATACTCAAAATACCCAAAAGAAATACATTGGGTCAAAGCTTCCACATGTTAAAGGACTTGAAAAAGAAAACTTTCGTTATCCAAAATACCAAGCTAACAAATGAGTCATTTTTCCCAACAAGAAAGGCGATCTCTCGTGAAAAGATCAACCTTGCAAATTAACGACGTTCACAAGAAACAACAACAGATCAACAGTCAGGAGAACAAATAATAACTTAATAGAACCAACAAAGACCAATGAAAATACATCAACTGCATTGTAAATACTAACCCAAGAAAAATCATCAACCGCAACTATAACAGGAATAATCAAATTCAAACTCAAGGAAGAAAACAACTTTTCTAAATAAACATATCCTAAACACCTGTAACTAAGTTACTCGACGTAAACACTTCACCACTATCATACAACAAACGGTGATATAACTTGGCCATGCCTATGGCCACAACCACAATCTCTACCTCTCGACTATCATGACCCATAGCAATCACATAATCAAATCATAAGTACTCAGGACCAATTCATAACATAAATCATCAATACAACATAACGGAAGCGTAAATGCGATACTCATCCCGTTCCCATCTTACCGTGCACCAGTGTGTCAAAATTTTAAGTTAATTAACCATTATCAAATTTTGGTTTATTTTACAAGTCCTAAAACAAGTTTTAGCAATTTTAGGTTAACTAAGTTATTAATCTATTCACCACGGACCTGAAGCCCGCTCTGATACCAACTGTAACACCCCAGCCCAACACTGAGCCTGGAATGCCACCAAACTACTCTTATCATCTATTATACATCAACACACTGTGAAAAATTCAGCAAGCATAACAACATTAAAACCCATCCACGGGTCGCATTAACACAAGCATAACACTATGACAATCATAAATAAATTAGACCTAGGAGCATAGCAAAATAATAAACCAAGTATCTATGGTTATTCAATACCATCATGTCCTAGATATAAATATTCATGTTATTCTAAAAGTTTCTCATGTCCAATGAATCAAATAATTGGGTGAAGTGCATGATTCCAAGTGCGCTAGCCCTTCCCAAGTAAAACGTCATCACTGGTCACCTAAAAACAACAATAGAGCAAGAATGAGTCCAAGACTCAGCAAATACATAATAAAGCCATAAACAATAGTTTATTAACCAAAATCAAAGTTATCATCATCATCCATTTAGTTAATGCCATTGTCATTCTCAAACAAACAAGCCATATTCCATATAGGTAAAGTTGCACAATTTAACAATTTACTTAGATATGCGAATGCACCAACATGCTCATGCTCATATGCATCTCATCACCGATACTAGGTATAGCGGAGTGTTCACCCGTCGATGACACACTCTATCCTTCACTCCCGTGAAGTCCCCACCAAAGTAGGATTTTATCTAGAGCTCTCGGACTAGTCATGTATCTTTCTCACCGACCTCACCGAATAGTTACATGACTTTCTCACCGACTGCTCATGCAACCCATGTCATGATGAATGTAAATGATGCGACATCTTTATTTATTCATCAACATAGTCCATCTCATTAACTCAATATCTACTCATTATCTCATTATCATAATCTCATTCACTCAAGGTCATCAATATCATGTATAAGAATAAGCTGAACGAAAGCATAATAAATAGCATGATAAGTAACATCAATGATCATGGTGAACAACCCATTGTTCACCACTCTACCATATACTTGCCTTCCGCACTGTGACGAGTTAGGAGGCAACGACGGAATTTCTCCACTCCCTGCCCCACCGCCTACACAAATATTTATTCAAAATAAGAATAATAAGTCATGACGTGGCTACAAGCGTTTTACCATAACCCTCTATCTAATCAACATAACCAAAAACTCAAAATGACGAATTAACTAATCACCAATATCGCCCTTCGATTAGCAGTACGAGAAAAATCGTAATTAAATATCTATAACTCCGAATGACTTGAAACCAGTGCTCAAATACTTTTAACGTAACAGGCTACGAAACTCTAGTTGGTGGAATCCTTTGATTCGGCCAAAACAGTGGCCTAAATAACAGTTGAAAATACTAACAGATATCTGCCCAGATTTCAGAACAGTGGTAAAGAAAATGGCATAACTTTTAATCTACAGATCCAATTGAGATGATCTTTATCAACTCGGAAAGATAATTTCAAGGGCTACAAAAAACCTAGATGGGTGGAAGTTCTGAATCTGACTCTAACTAGATCAAAACCGAGGGGCAAACCGACAGTTCCAAATTCTCAGGAAGACAGGACAGTGCGCGATTAAAAAATTCATATCTCCTAAACCGTAAGGTGGAATCAAGTGATCTCGGTGCCAAAAGAAAGATAACGACATCAGGAACAAAACTCTAGAAGACGAAAATACCAGATTCGGCCTCTAAGTAAATCATAATGGCCCAACAAGAAAATCTGCCAAATCACGTCAGCTCTCCTGGACAGTCGCGGTAAAACTTCCATATCTCCTAAACCGTAACTCCAAATCAGATGAACTCGGTGCCAAGAGAAAGCTAAGACCAAGGGCTACAACTTTCTAAGAGGTGAGAAGATCAGAAAACGTACGGAGCTTACCCAAATCTGACGAACAAAAGCGATGCACTGCAGAGAGGAGGGTGGCGGCCGGTTGGAGAGGGGGAGGAGGGGGTGGCGGCTTGGGGAGGGGAAAAGGGGAAGGGGTAAGGGGTTTTAGGGTTTAGGGGAGAGATACCCCCTTTGGCCAGCCCCTCATGGGCCACCACAGGCCGAGGCCCGAGTCCAAAGGCTGAAAAACACGAGAAACCCCTGAAGAAAAAATGATTCAGATTTTCCCATTAGCTCCTTCTTCTGAAACTTCTTCTAGTACGCCGATTTACTTTTGGGGTATTACAGCATGAGAGAAAAATCCTAATCCAGGTTTATTCTTTTCAGTGTTACCATGTCTCATAGAAGCTCTAGGTTGCATGAATGAAATTCTATCAAAAATTTTCTTATCATTTTTCAACCTACGCCAACAGAATTCAATCAAATGTCCACCTTTTTTGCAATAAGTGCAATGGTACTTGGTACCACTAGAAGAAGCACCATTTGAATTAATACAAGGTTGGGCAAAGCCTGCAGATTTAAAAGATATTTTTGCAGGTTGAGTTTTGAATTCAATTAAACCTTTTTCCAAGACTTGAATGACTTTTGGGTTTGAATTGTCTTGAAAAGAATTGAATCCTAAACCTTGCTTCTTATAAGGAGTTTTAGACTTGTCAAGAATCATGTTTAATTGTTTCTTACCTTTAGAAAATTTCTCTAATGTATCATGAAGGTAAGCATTTTCTTTTCTCAAGTTAACACAAGCATCACAAGTTTTATTCATAGATTTCTCCTTATACAAAGCAATTTCAAGCTTAAGAGTGGAACAAGAAGCACAAGTAGTATTTTCAATATTGTCCTTAAGCTTAGCATATTTGACTCTAGCAGCTTCTAAGATATCTTTGATTTCACGTTCTTTTTCTAAACATGAAGTGCAAGGGCTAGAATCAAATACATCAAAAGCAATTAATTTACTAGATCCTAAACATTTTTCACAAGGAGCACTTTTAATTTCATTTAGTTCAGATCTAGCATTCTCAAGTTGTTGTACAGAAATGTTATGAGCAGATTGTAACTTGGTAATTTCTGAATGCATAGCATGACAAGATAAACATTCATCAGGTTCAAGAGTCTTAGCAGTTTTAAGCTCTACTTTCAGTTTGCTAATCTTTGACTCTAATTTCTTATTTTTTGTCATAACAAACTCTAGCGCTTCATCTTGACTAAGCAATTGCTCAACTATAGAATCATATTTAGCAGAAAGCTCATCATAAGTAAAAGATACCTCATTATCATCAATGTCGTCCGTGTCAGCCATGAAGCACATGCTAGTGAAGTCTTTGGCCTTTCCTTTCTTTTTACCTTGAGGGATCTCCTCCTCCTTGTCCTCCTCACTCCCGGTATCCACATCGCTCAAGGATTGATCCTCAAAAGCGGCAAGGACCCGGTGAGCAGCCTTCACAAGCTTATTAGCCTCATACCTTGATTTGTTGAAAGGAGGCTTCTTCCAAGCTGGCTTTCCTTCCTTATGATTGTTCTTACCTTTCAGCTTGGGGCAATTTGCCCGGATATGATTGAGCTCACCACATTCATAGCATATCACTGGACCACCTCTCTTTTTGTTTCTCACATTATTGTAGGCCCGTGTGAATTTTTTAGCTAGAAGAGCTAACTTTGTTTCAGGAATACTTTCAAGCTCCTCTTCATGAATAGCAGATAAACAAGCAAATGAAAATCCAGAAGAAGATTCAAAAGAGTCATCAAAAGCCTTTTTGAGAGGATCTGCTACCAAAGCTAAATTATATTTCTTGGGATGATCAACTCTTTTAATTTCATGAGTCTTGAGTTTACTATAAAGTAATTCTAAAGTAAGACTTGAAAGATCAACATTTTCCTCTATAGCAAGAGCCTTCATCTCCCACTCCTTGGTGTTGATTGCAGCCAAGAGATGGGTGGCATTTTCAGATTGAGAATATTCAATATCAACACTTTCATTTGATTAATTACTTTATTAAAGCGATGAAAATGTCATCGATGCTCTCTCAGACGCATCTCGAATTTATTGTATTCACGCTTGTAAACAGCTTGGCGCACCTTTTTGATTTGGGACGAACCTCATGATATGTTTCGAGAGTGTTCCAAATTTCATCTTGCTTGAAAGATTACAAATTCTATTATATTCTTGTCTACCAAGTGCACCATATAAAAGATTCTTAGCCTTATTGTTGTTAACCAAAGAATTGCGAAGCGGTGTAGCAATTTCAGAATAACCAATGGGGCTCTAACAACATCCCAAATAGCTTGTCCTCGCTCTCAAGAAAGACGCGCATACGATTCTTCCAATAGGCATAGTCGTGCCCATCGAAGATATGCGGTTTAGTAGAAAACTTATCCATCGCCAAAGTTCAAGGACCTGTTAAGATCAAGATTGAACTAACAAGGCTCGATACCACTTGTTGGACCGTAAAAGGCGACTAGAGGGGGTGAATAGGAGCACGCTCACTTTTTCACAAATTATGAACTCAATACAATTTCACTCCAGTAGCTATTAGAAAGCTATGAAGATCAATATACCAGTACAGCGGAAGACTAGAATTGAATCCAAATAAACCCCTAAGCAATGCGACAAATATCAGCAAGAATCAAAGCAACACAAGTACTGGCGGTCTGACCTCTGTACTGAACCGGTCGAACCGCTGTTATACTGGCGGTCGGACCGCTCCGAAATCGGTCGGACCGGTGGTGA
Organism: Hsuehochloa calcarea; assembly: GCA_036346395.1. Classification (NCBI taxonomy): domain Eukaryota; kingdom Viridiplantae; phylum Streptophyta; class Magnoliopsida; order Poales; family Poaceae; genus Hsuehochloa; species Hsuehochloa calcarea. Next base: position 20,437,616 of record CM070614.1, on the reverse strand, counting down.
GGGGTCGGACCGGCGATCTCAAGAACCGATCTGAAACAGTAAAATCAGCCCGATAACGAAGTTGCAATTAGGTGAAACTTTTGATTCTCAACTCCAATCTTCATGAAACTTTGCACACACCTTCTATATGCTATTGAGGACCTATTCCAATCGAATATTATGATAATTCTTGGAACGATCTTGAGCAATTGCCAATTGATTAACAGAAGGTCTAAAACCGGGCAAGAACGAAAACTTGATCCTAAAGCTTGTTCGTGAGAGATTGATGATCAAGATGATGCTAGATAGATTCACACATATCACAGCAAGCTAATTCACGTGAAAGAATCAATTACAAACTCGCGGATCAAAGAAAGCCCTAAAAACACGAAATTGAAAGCAAGAACGAAAAGAGACTTATCTCAAGCAAACCTTGCATAGATTGATTTCGTGATTGATGCTGGATTACATCCACACCATCATGGATCAGTAGACAATCAAAGATCACGAAATTCACCACAAACCATCAAGAGCCCTAGCCTCCACCTCAACTCCCCTAAAGACAATTAGGGTTTTGAAACATAAAAAGGCGAGAGAGAGAGGGTGCAGCCACCACCTCCTCCTATTTATAGTGGAGGCCTAAAACTCCTACGGTTTGACTCAATTGGGCTCCCGTTAAGGCCCACTAACAAACGGGTCACACACGCACAATTCGCAAAGCGCCGTCTTTAACCTTTTGACCTAAACCGCTTCACCATGCGTCATGGATTTGCCAATAGGTCACCATTGTCCATCTTGTGTCACACTTGAGTCGTTGACCTCACCCGGCATCGTCAATCGTTCTGGACCTCAACTCTCCGAGTCTAGTCCCGATCCTCCTCGCCGTTGACCGTCGTTGACCACCAAGCAACCTGCACAACCACAGACAAGCAAACACGAATTCGGGAACAAGTTCTTCACAACTTGACCCATGTTAGTCAAAACATGCATCATGCAAAACATATGACATGAAACCAATGACTTTGACCTAACAAATCAACATCGCCACGGTTGGCGGACGTTCAAGTTATTACGGTCGACCGCCCAGTGAGCGGTCGGATCACCATGGCGGCCGGACCGCTCCTCGTGAGCCGGCGGACCGCCTTGGGACTTAGCCAAATTCAAGCTTCCAAATTCAAACCTTCGAAATTAAAACCAATAGAACTTTTCTTGGAGACTCAAAAATCATGAGACCAAGTGCATTGGGATCCCTCACTTGCCTACAACACCTATTTTTGGCCCACTCGTTTGAACACTTTTAGGTCACCGCCGGTCCGACCGCCCCACATGGCCGGTCCGACCGATTTGGGACCGGTCCGACCGCCGTGCAAGGACCGGTCGGACCGCCCCTGTCCAGAATACCTGTAGCTTTGTCTAAACACGTGAAACTACAAACCGTAAACGCCATTGCCAATTGTCACATCATCCTAAGATCTGGAACATATCCTCATGAAATCCACAGTATTGGTTCATGTCGTTTGGATGAGCGGATTGGGAGATATGATTTTCGTGGCGCTGCAATTATGCAATTCTATCGTAATTCTGATAGGTATTAGTAATCGGTCATTAGCGAATAGTTAATGGATTAATTAGGGGATCTCACCATAAGGAATTTTGTAGAAATTGTGATAAGCTTTCTAGAAAGCTAAAGACCATAAAATTAGGTCATGTGTACTGAAAGTTACATTGGATTTTGTGCCGCTATCCAAAAACTGTAACGAAAATTACCTATTATGTAATCAGTTTGTTAAGGATAGAAGATGGCCGAATTTGGAACGCTCTCCAACTAGGTTTAGGTGGGAAATTTGATAAGATTTCGAGAGGGTCCAAGAACGCCTCATTTGGATCTCTGATCAAAAAGTTATGAATTTTAGATTATGACTGTCTGTCGAGGGGACAGATCGATATTTAGGATTTTGGAGTTGGGTTTGCGCTAGAGATTATAGCGAGCTCGTATTTTCTTCTAATTTTGTTTTGTCCAGAATTGCTATCTTAGAGTGTTTGTTAAATTAATCCAGGTAAGAGTTTGGTTCCGGGGGCAGCACCCTCTTCGCGTCTTCCACCTTCGCACGGTTGAGGTAAGTGCATGGTAGACAGCGATCAATGATTGATCACTGTGTTTATTTATTTTTCAATACCATTATTGTTGTTATTTTATTTTTATTTAATTGAAAGTAATGGAATGGTATGGCTATATCTTGTTGGCAATCATGAGGAAAAATTGGATATGATGAATATTATAAAATTCTGCATGTCTGCATTCATAAACATCTTTGCACATGAACAGGTGATCATGATTAATCACAACTCCACGGGAGTGGAGGAGGACCCCGATCCTTGAGGAGGAGCAGGCTTGAAAGTGAATGTTGTCGGGAGCATTCACTCACGCTATACCGGTATACACGAAAGAAGTGCATGTAAACATGTAGAGTAGAGTTGCATTGATATGAAATGAATGGGTGTGAAACAAAGAGAAGAGGACAACATGAGAATATTAATAAAAGTACATGTGATGATAATGAAGCTATTGAATACTGTTGATTTATCATTGTTCATTGTATATTGATGTATTTGCTGAGTCGTGGACTTACCCTGTAACACCCCAGCCCAACACTGAGCCTAGAATGCCACCACACTACTCTTTAAACTAATAATTAATGACACACTATAAAATTACACCAAGAAAACATCAATAATCATATCAAAGGATCACAAACTAGCATGTATAAATATGGATCAAACGATAATCAATAAGCAAGGGGAATAAAACCAGGTAAATAATCCAAAGCAACATCAACCAATGAATCCAAATTAATAAAGCAAATAGTCTAGTCCAAATGATATCCTAAACATTATTCAATAACTAACATGTCCAAGTGTAAACCAATATTGAATGAAAAGATTATCATGGCGAATGATCATGTGATGTCCATGTGCTCTACTGCTCTCAACTACGGCATCCTCGAAGATCACCTAAAAACAACAATAGAGCAAGGGTGAGTCCACGACTCAGCAAACACATCATATACAACGAGCAATAATATATCAACAGCATTCAATAACTTCATTATCATCACATGCACTTCCATTCACATTCTCATTCATTAATCTCAAATATTAATGCAACTCTAATCTATATGTCCACATGCACTTCTTTTCGCGTATACCGGTATAGCGTGAGTGAATGCTCGCGACAACATTCACTCTCAAGCCCGTTCCTCCTCAAGGATCGGGGACCTCCTCCACTCCCGTGGAGTTGTGATCAATCATGATCACCTTCTCTTATGCAAGATGCTTATGAATGCAAACATGCAAATTCCATCATAAACATCATATCCAACTTTCATCATGCTCATCAACCAAGATATAAACATACCAATTCATTGTTTGCAATTAAACTAAATAAAAGCACAACAATAATGGTAATAGAAGATAAAGAAAACAGTGATCGATCATTGATCGCTGTCTACCATGCACTTGCCTTTACTAGTTGCGACACACAATTTGGCTAGCAGATGGCAACAAGTACGACGCTTCTCCTACATTAAATACACACATCTCAATACAAGCTACAGCATCATAAGAATAACAATCAATATACATCGCTCCTATACGTCCCCAAATATACCACGTTACGCCGGTACCGAAAAGCTACCCATTGCTGTCCGGTTACTAAAACGAACGTAACTTTTGACTCGAAAGTCCGATCACAACAAACCAACCCATTCTGGATTCTTTATAAAATTATCCACATTTTCTTAGATTACACCGTCTTCTAATTAAATCATCTAACCCTCCGTATTTAGCCCGGAAAGTCGGTCTGTCCGCTTCGGAACAGCAGCCTTACTAAATTCATAACTTTCGTTTTACTCAACCAAAATACGCGTTCTCAGATCCTACAGAATCATTGGACAATTATCTACAACTTTCATGTAGATCAAAAACTCTAATTAAGTCATTTACTATTTTTAATAGCCAATCTACCAAAACAGCGCCGAAAGACAACAACCCTAAAAACAGCGGCCTTTCGAAAATCATATCTAGAAATCTACTTGTCCGATTGACATAATAAAAATTCTATAGAAAGATATCGAAATTATCTACAATTAACTAGTAGATGAGATTTCCAAAATTCGCCATTAAGATACCGAATAAATCGTTCAACAGAACAGCAAAGCTAAACAGATCTAATAATCGACCCTTCGACTAGAAAATTCTAAAACCTGTAATTAATCTCAATTCTATTCTCTAACTAAATTAGTAAAACAGAGAGAAATAAAATTACAGATCGTTACCCACAAGAACCCGGATCCTGGCGTCTTTCTTCTAATTTTTTTTTCTCTTCTCTTTCCTTTATTTCTTTTCCTATTCTTCTTGTTTGTACGTGCCCATGCGCTGCTCTACTAAATCCATTGCTTTCCCGGCTTCTCTCCTGGTTGATGCACTACAGAAGTGCGGCTTCTCTCCTGGTTGATGCACTACAGAAGTGCTCTCAGCAAAGCACTCGCACAAGGCTGCTAGCACTGCATGGCCTGAAGAATCACGACAAAGACAAGACGCAGCACGGCTCAAAGACAGATCGGTAGCAGCGGCTCCACGCTTGGAGGGCGACCACGCAACGGCCACCAACCAATAGCAGAACCACGCTGCAGCGGCGCTAAGCAACAACAAAGAGCGCAAAGAATTATTGCTTGCTACAAAGCGACGAGAAGGCGATGGAAAAAAATGCGCGCATACTTGGCTCTGGCGGTGGAAGAAAAATGCGGCTAGGGTTTCTAAAAAGCCCACCATCTATTTATACTGCTCACAAAAATCCGAAAATATTCTATTTTTCATGAATTCTTTTATTTAATTACGCACAAGTCCTTAAGACGTTTTTAATTAATTATTTACTGTCACTACTAAATTAATTACTCTCCGACCCTTAAGACACGATTATTACTAATATTAATATTATTTTTTTCAGAGTATTACATTCTACCCCCCTTAACGGAATTCGACCCCGAATTCTACTCGCCGTTCTACTCAAAGAAAAACTGCACAGCTGAAATTAAACAACAAAACAACACGTACCCGACGTGAACAACTCCGGGTATTGCTCGCGCATGCGAGACTCCAACTCCTGTGTCGCTTCTCTCTCGATCGATGCGCCCACAAAGACCTTGACGATACCAACGTCTTGTGCCTCGGCACTCGCTCGACCTCTCCGAATCGCGCACGGACGCGACTCAACCGTGAGGTCTTGCTCAATAGACAACGGCTCTAATGAAATCTTATGCTCTGGATCTCTCAAAAACTTTCTCAGCATCGAGACGTGAAACACATTGTGAACTCCACGCATGGACTCAGGAAGATCCAAACGATAAGCTAACTTCCCAATTCTTGCAATAATCGAGAACGGTCCAATGTACCTCGGGCTAAGCTTCCCTTTGGTACCAAACCGAACAATACCTTTAGTGGGAGACACTCTCAAGAGCACCTGGTCACCCACCGCAAACTCCAAGTCACGCCTCCTCAAATCAAGATAACTTTTCTCTCGTCTACTCGAGCCGCTAATGATTACGCCTCACCATGGCCACACGCTCAACGGTCTTCAATCCAAATCGGACCCAAAATTGCCTTCTCTCCAATCGCATCCCAACAAAGCGGCGATCCGCACTTCCGCCATAGAGAACCTCAAATGGCGCGACTTTAATATCGAATGGTAACTATTATTATAAGCAAACTCGCAAGTGGCAATCGTCCTCCCAACTACCCTTCCATGACAAAACACAAGATCGCAACATGTCCTCCAAAGTCCGAATAGTACGCCCGATCGCCCATCATGTCTGTGGGTGAAACGTCAGACTAAGGCGGAGCTGTGTGCCCAATGCACTCTGCAGACTCTCCTGAACTTGGAGACAAACTTCGCATCCTCGCTCGAAATGATGGTCTTTGGCACACCATGCGCCTTACTATTTCACGCACATAGATAGGAGCTAGATCACTCATTGAATTTGTCGTGCGAATAGGAATGAAGTCTTGTGACTTCTTGAATCGATCCACCACTACCCAAATTGCATCCTTCCCTCGCGGCGAACGAGGTAGTGCCACCACAAAGTCCATAGAGATATCATCCCAAGGCCACTGGGGAACCTCCAAAGGCTGCAACAACCCTGCAGGACGCTTGTGCTCAGCTTTCACTTGCTGACAAACACCACAAGAAGCCACATAATTAGCAATGTCTACCTTCATTCTTTTCCACCAAAATTCTGCTTTGAGATCTCGATACATCTTAGTCTCACCAGATGAATAGATTACTGAGTGCGATGTGCCTCCCTCAAGATATCATCTTTGACCTCCGCTTTTTGTGGTACACAAAGACGACCTTTAAACCTCAAAGTACCAGAATCATCCATACTGAAATCACACTCTTTACCCTCATCCAGACGCTTCCTAACCTCCTGTAATAACCGGTCACTCTGTTGTGCTTCCCGCACCCGGTCTGGAATAGCTGACTCAAGAATCAACTGTGTCTCAACATGTGATGTGCCGGCATAACAATAGGATATACCCATGCGATCAAAATCAGCAATGAGGCAATCTAGAGTAGCAGGAGTCGCCTTGCGACTAAGAGCATCAGCAACAACATTGGCCTTGCCTGGATGATACTGAATAGTAAGATCATAATCCTTGATCAACTCCAACCATCTCCTTTGCCTCAAATTCAGATCCTTCTGAGTGAAGATATACTTGAGACTCTTATGATCTGTGAAAATATCACAAGGCTCGCCGTATAGATAATGCCTCCAAATCTTGAGAGCAAATACAACCGCAGCCAACTCCAAATCATGAGTGGGATAATTCTGCTCGTGCTTCTTTAGCTGCCTCGACGCATAAGCAATCACCTTACCGTCTTGCATGAGAACACAGCCAAGACCCACTCGAGACGATCTGAAAAGATCGTGAACCGCTTTCCGGCTCGGGAAGAGTGAGAATAGGAGAGGTCACCAACTGTCCTTCAAAATGCGTAAATCAAGCGCCACACTCATCACCCACCGAAATCTCACACCTTTACGAGTAAGTGAGACATCGGCTTGGCAATGATAGAGAAATCCTGCACAAAACGCCGATAATAACCAGCCAATCCCAAGAAACTCCTCACCTCCTTCACACTAGTCGGCCTCTTCCATTCCACCACTGTGGATACTTTGCTAGGATCAACAGCAATACCCTGAGGGTTAATCACATGACCCGTAAAACCCACTTCAAATCCAACTCACACTTCTTCAACTTAGCATAGAACTTGTGCTCTCTCAAAGTATCTAAAACCGACCTCAAATGACGCTCATGATCCTCATTGGTCTTGGAATAGATAAGAATATCATCAATGAACACCACCACGAAGTCATCTAGATACTTGTGCAACATGTTGTTCATGGTCTCCATAAAAATAGCAGGTGCATTAGTCAATCCAAAGGACATAACTTTATACTCATAATGCCCATACCGTGGAGAAAGCGCTTCTCTACATCTGCTCACGCACACGGATCGATTATACCTCGATCGAGATCAATCTTGGAGAACACTTGAGCTCCATTCAGCGATCAAACAAGTCCTCAATGCGGGCAATGGATATTTGTTCTTGATTGTGATGCATTAAGTGCGCGGTAATCAATACACATGCGCCAACTCCCATCCTTCTTCTCTGTGATGTAGCAGAGCTCCCACGGCGATACACTACGCCTGATCAAACCTTTAGCCAACAATTCATCCAATTGCTTCTTCAACTCGTCCTGAAACGGACGTGCTAGTCGATATGGAGACATCGAGATGGGACGAGTACCCGGAACAAGATCAATACGAAACTCCACGTCTCGCACAGGTGGCAATCCCGGAAGCTCACCGGGAACACATCTGGATAATCACTAACCACTGGAATCTCCTCAATCTGCGGCCACACTCGGTTTCGGAAGAGCTAAAAGAAGTCCGTTTTCGCACGACCCGGAACAGTCCAGCCAATATCGAAAGAGAGCGCGGAGGCGCACTCCCCTGAAAGGTCAAAGTCTCCCCAGACGAGGTCTGCACAGAGACTGTTCTACAGAAACAAGATATCACGGCTCGATAAGAGTGCAACCAATCCATACCCAAGATAACGTCGAACGGCTCCATTTGAATAACTATCAAATTCGCCGTGAACTTCTCTCCATCAATAATAATAGAACACCCAGGACAAACAGTAGAGCTAGCAATAATACCCCCAGGAGAACTAACCAACACTGACTGAGAAATCCACTGCATACTCAAGTTCGCTCTTCTAGCAAACACCGACGAGACAAACGAAAAGGTAGCCCCTGAATCAAAAAGGACTAAAGCATCAAACGAATCCACAAGCAAAGTACCTGTCACCACGTCAGGACGACCCACGGACTCCGCTGTGGGCATGGCGTACACTCCAGGTGGCGCCATGGCGAAAGAAGACGACGGCGGGGCGGCGAGAGCCCCGACAATCTGCTGTGGCGGTGCAGGTAAAGCCGGTCGTGCAACCTGAAGCGGTGCCGAAGGTGGCGGCTGCCAGTAGTACCCTACTGGAGGCGCCCAAGCTGAAGGAAATGGCATCGCTGGAGGAGCAGTCATCATCTGGAAAGATCCTCGAGCAGACCCATCAAGAAGAAGAGGATGGCACAGCTCCCACTTGATCACGCTTAGCGGGTTCTCGCGACACACCGCTCCTTGTGACCACGTCGGCCACACCGACGCAATCACCCGTCCAAGTGCACTCAGCAGTACGCGTGTCCATCACCGCACTTAAAGCAAAGCATGCCCCGCCTCGACAGACGAAGAGCCGAGTACTGCAAAAGGACGAGGCGCCAAGAAGAGAACGGCCTCGATTGCTTAGACTCAAAGATCGCGGTCCTCCTTGAATTTCTTGAAAGCGTGTTGAATGCACCCACTTCCTCACGAGCTCCTCTTCTCGTCACCACCAGAAACTACTACCCACCGAGGCTTGTCGCCCTTTGTGAGTCGTGATCTCCAACTCCATGCCTCTAGCTTGCTCCACCACAGAGTCAGTAGTCACAGAGTGGAGTAGCTCCCAACACATGTCGGTACTCGAATTGAGACCCGACGGAATCTCTTGGCTTTCGAAGATCATCGTTCACATCAAGGGACGGTTAACCAAGTTGTTGAACTCACCTCATACTCAAGAATAGACCTCTTCCCCGAGCAAAGGTCGTCAAGGCAACCTCCATCTTCTCAACAAAAGAATAGGGTAGAACTTCCCTTGAACTGATCAACAAAGTCCTCCCAAGTGATCGCCCTTGAGTGGCGGTCCTCGAAGACAACACGCCTCCCACCAAATATCCGCTTGCCCTTTCAAATGAAAGGCTACAAACGGACCCTCGATGTGAAGACATCTCCAAAGCTCCAAACGCTTCTCCATGTAGCGCAACCAGTCCATTGCTTGGACCGGTGTGCCCGACCACAAAAGAATCAAACCTCAACCCCATCCACTCTCGGTGACATCCGCCTCAAAAACCAAAGTGGATGTGCGACAGAGCAACAACAGATGCCGCGACAATGTGGTGCGGCGCTGTTGACGAAGAGCACGGATCTCCCCACCAACTCTCTCGGCAAATCGGGGTCTCATCACGACCCCAACCGAGGCGGGTCAACAAAGAACCCCTCACCATCGACTCATCTCACATACAGGAGGTGGCTCCACGGAACCTCTCCCATGGCCACGACCTCCACGCATCAGGCCACCACGACCACGCCCTCTACCCCTTGGCATAGCTATCAACCACAATCAACAACACACAATGAGTTCAAAGATCAAAATAAACTCCTTCATCAATAAACAACATAACGGAAGCGTAAAACTATACTCGTACCTCTCTCTAACCTACTGTGCACTAGTGTGTCAAATTTTAGGTTAGTTAACCATTAGCAAATTTTTAGTTGATTTACTAAACTAGATCAAATTTTAACAATTTTAGTTTGCCTATGTTGTTAATCTATTCACCACGGACCTAAAGCCCGCTCTGATACCAACTGTAACACCCCAGCCCAACACTGAGCCTAGAATGCCACCACACTACTCTTTAAACTAATAATTAATGACACACTATAAAATTACACCAAGAAAACATCAATAATCATATCAAAGGATCACAAACTAGCATGTATAAATATGGATCAAACGATAATCAATAAGCAAGGGGAATAAAACCAGGTAAATAATCCAAAGCAACATCAACCAATGAATCCAAATTAATAAAGCAAATAGTCTAGTCCAAATGATATCCTAAATATTATTCAATAACTAACATGTCCAAGTGTAAACCAATATTGAATGAAAAGATTATCATGGCGAATGATCATGTGATGTCCATGTGCTCTACTGCTCTCAACTATGGCATCCTCGAAGATCACCTAAAAACAACAATAGAGCAAGGGTGAGTCCACGACTCAGCAAACACATCATATACAACGAGCAATAATATATCAACAGCATTCAATAACTTCATTATCATCACATGCACTTCCATTCACATTCTCATTCATTAATCTCAAATATTAATGCAACTCTAATCTATATGTCCACATGCACTTCTTTTCGCGTATACCGGTATAGCGTGAGTGAATGCTCGCGACAACATTCACTCTCAAGCCCGTTCCTCCTCAAGGATCGGGGACCTCCTCCACTCCCGTGGAGTTGTGATCAATCATGATCACCTTCTCTTATGCAAGATGCTTATGAATGCAAACATGCAAATTCCATCATAAACATCATATCCAACTTTCATCATGCTCATCAACCAAGATATAAACATACCAATTCATTGTTTGCAATTAAACTAAATAAAAGCACAACAATAATGGTAATAGAAGATAAAGAAAACAGTGATCGATCATTGATCGCTGTCTACCATGCACTTGCCTTTACTAGTTGCGACACACAATTTGGCTAGCAGATGGCAACAAGTACGACGCTTCTCCTACATTAAATACACACATCTCAATACAAGCTACAGCATCATAAGAATAACAATCAATATACATCGCTCCTATACGTCCCCAAATATACCACGTTACGCCGGTACCGAAAAGCTACCCATTGCTGTCCGGTTACTAAAACGAACGTAACTTTTGACTCGAAAGTCCGATCACAACAAACCAACCCATTCTGGATTCTTTATAAAATTATCCACATTTTCTTAGATTACACCGTCTTCTAATTAAATCATCTAACCCTCCGTATTTAGCCCGGAAAGTCGGTCTGTCCGCTTCGGAACAGCAGCCTTACTAAATTCATAACTTTCGTTTTACTCAACCAAAATACGCGTTCTCAGATCCTACAGAATCATTGGACAATTATCTACAACTTTCATGTAGATCAAAAACTCTAATTAAGTCATTTACTATTTTTAATAGCCAATCTACCAAAACAGCGCCGAAAGACAACAACCCTAAAAACAGCGGCCTTTCGAAAATCATATCTAGAAATCTACTTGTCCGATTGACATAATAAAAATTCTATAGAAAGATATCGAAATTATCTACAATTAACTAGTAGATGAGATTTCCAAAATTCGCCATTAAGATACCCGAATAAATCGTTCAACAGAACAGCAGGCTAAACAGATCTAATAATCGACCCTTCGACTAGAAAATTCTAAAACCTGTAATTAATCTCAATTCTATTCTCTAACTAAATTAGTAAAACAGAGAGAAATAAAATTACAGATCGTTACCCACAAGAACCCGGATCCTGGCGTCTTTCTTCTAATTTTTTTTCTCTTCTCTTTCCTTTATTTCTTTTCCTATTCTTCTTGTTTGTACGTGCCCATGCGCTGCTCTACTAAATCCATTGCTTTCCCGGCTTCTCTCCTGGTTGATGCACTACGGCGCGGCTTCTCTCTGGTTGATGCACTACGAAGTGCTCTCGACAAAAGCACTCGCACAAGGTCGCTAGCACCGCATGGCCTGAAGAATCACGACAGCACAAGACGCAGCAGCTCGGCTCGGCCAAAGACACGGTAGCAAAGCGGCTCCACGCTGCAAATGGGAGCAAACCACGACAGCCGCCACACCAGTAGCAGGAACCACGCTACAGCGGCAATAAAGCAAGAAACAGCCAAGAGCGCAAAGAATTATTGCTTGGCTACAAAGCACGCAGTATGCGATGGAAAAAAATCGCGCCTGCTTTGGCTCTGCGCGGTGGAAGAAAAATGCGGCTAGGGTTTCTAAAAAGCCCACCATCTATTTATACTGCTCACAAAAATCCGAAAATATTCTATTTTTCATGAATTCTTTTATTTAATTACGCACAAGTCCTTAAGACGTTTTTAATTAATTATTTACTGTCACTACTAAATTAATTACTCTCCGACCCTTAAGACACGATTATTACTAATATTAATATTATTTTTTTCAGAGTATTACATACCCTTGTTCTTTTGTTGTTTTTAGGTGATCATTGAGGGCGCCACGATTGAGAGCGAATAGTGCACATAGGATAGTTGAATACTCCAAACACATGATTATTTCGCAATGAGAACGATTTAATTCATTATTGTTGGACTACTTTTAGGATATGTTAGAGATTGAATAAGCTTAGGTCAATGTTTTAGACTGGTCTATTTGTTCCAATATTTTGGATTTTTTGGTTTGGTGCGGTTTTAGACTGTTTACCTTGCTATGTTTCCCTTGCTTATTTATTCATGCTTGACCAATCTTTATTCATGTTCTATTGTGACCCATGGATGGGTTTTATTATTATTTTGCTTGCTGAAATTTCATAGTGTGTTGATGTTTATTAGTTGTTAAGGGTAGTTTAGTGACATTCCAGGCTCAGTGTTGGGCTGGGGTGTTACACCGCCAGCCTAGCCTCCTCTCTTTCCCCTTCCACTGCCATGTGTTGTCTCTCTGTGTAATATGAGCCAGTGACTAACAGTGGGTCCACCCGTAAGTACTTAGGTCTATTAGGAGGTTAAGTAGCTAGTAGTTGTTCTGTTAGCAATATGAAATTGTGCTAACTAGGGACTAATTCAAAATAGTCCGAGTATAATTAAACAACTGGCTAAGTGAAATGTTAAAGTATATGTTATATGCAAAACTTCAATGACAGTAGGGTACATCCTTGACTAGAGGTTTCATTAAGTTAAATGGGGGATTGTTTAGCAGTTAGCGATTAGATTAGTTAATAGATAATTGGAAACAACTATAATTTAACTAAATAGTTGGCTTAGATGAATGCTCCATGGTAGTATATGAATCATTAAGGTTAAAATGCTAGAAGTATGTACATATACATATGTGCAGCTTTGTATACTATAGGATGATGAATAGATCATATCAATTAGGGTCTAGTTAAAGTAAATTATTTAGGCAAATTGGAGGTCAATTATGAATAGCATTCTAATGTAAGCAATTAGAGGTTAGTAAATAATCAATTCAAGATCTAATCCAAGCAAATATGCATTATCAAAATAATCTTATTTTTAAAAAGTGCCTACATGTTAGTAGGGTTCTAAACCATTAAGCCATTGTTTTAGAATTTCGGTTAAGACTAACCCAATATAGTGTTCCTAACTTATGATATGGTAATATGATTAGGTCATCATATTACCTAGGTCAAGACCATTGTTGTGATCATAGAAATGATAATTTAATTAGATAGCTAATCGAAGGTTTATAGAACAGTTGGGTAATGATCGAGTACCATTAACCTATAAGCCCCATGTCTAGGAATGCCCAAATGAACATAAGGTGGTATAATATAATTTGACAACTTCATGTCCAGGATTAATCCTCGCATAGTAACCATGTAGTAAAGTGTACGAACTCGCATGTGCGTACATAATATATTTAATTTAGGTAACTAGAGCTCATCCGCAAGTAATAAAGCTAGCTAAAGACTACCACCACAATAAACCCAAACCCATAGACACCACTAAGGGTGTTAAGCCGATATCTAGCCAATGCTTGGAAGTTCCAGCTGAGGTCCATGAAATTTCCTTGATAAATATAAAGTAATAAAAGAAGTCATTAAGTGAACTAGGCCCCTTGTGTCGGTGAGACTTATGTCTACACAGAGAGAACCCTGCACCTACACATAGGTCTCACCTTACTTTCATGGAACTTCCTCGGTAAATAGGAAATAACAACTCCTTTGGATATACTTCGTGTGAAGTATTTCCTCCATCAACTTCCTTTGACTATACTTTCATCTGCAGTATTTGTTTTATCAACTCCTTTAGTTATGATTAGTTTCACTTGGAATAATTCCATTCTTCAAGATATCGTTAGATATGTTTACTTTCGTTCGAAGTGTTTTCTTTATTCGAATGTATTTGGATTTGACTTGTTTTCACGTATATATTTCGACAACTCTAGGGAAAGTGATCGTTTTGAAAAGTTTGATCCTCAAGCATACGAGCAATGCAAGTTACATCCTTTGATCGTATTTGAATCCCAGTATCTAAAATTATTTAAATTCTGTTTTAAACTATTACCGTATTCTTATTTAAATTCTGTTATTTAAATTCTTATTTTAAATCATAGTTATTCCCAATACCTTTGCATGGCCAAATTTTGCTATTGAATTAGCCATTCCTTGATACCATAGTTAAAATTTGGTTGGTACATTAGTATGACTAGAACATGTTGGAAAATTATGCTTAGTCAAAGCGTAGACCAAAAATCTTGATTTGGAGAATTTAGCCTAATTATTCAATCATGATTTAAAATAAGACTATGGTATTGTGTTTACTATAGAAATTTTAGCAAATAATTTAACTTGGAATAAATAAATAAAAGTTAGTTTAGACTTGGGTGAAATAGATGTTTTGGAAAGTCGCCCAAGTCAATTAAGGACCGGTCTTTGAGCCGCATCTTGCAAAGCCCCATCGTACGTACTACCACATATGCTATGTGGGCGGGACTAGGTTAAATAATTTACAATATTTCACCGGAGTTGTGCCATCTAGTTGTGTCGGTGTCTGAGTGACTTATTATTCCCACATGGAGCAAGAGGGGGCTTCCGGCGGTGAGTCCAAAGGAAGTGAAACATTAGGGGCATAACTATGTTGGAATAGTGCACTATAAAGGCCTCATGATATTTGCTTAGTCATACGCCTTGGGAAGCATGTCTTGGCTAACATATTAAGCAAACTATCTCTTGTGTGTAAAACTATACAACCTCTACAGAGTGTTGAAAACTATTCGAATAGCCGTGTCCGCGGTCATGGACATGTTGAGCAAAGCCACTTAAAGTTAGATTTTGGTTTTGTTTTAAAAATGAATTTGGTAAATGTTTTTGGATAGTTTATCTAATTGAAAATTTTGGGCAGAAAGCCTGGTGTAAAGGGGAAATCCTTTACCATTCGTGTATGAAGGTTTATCCTACACTTGAGAATTGATGAATCAAAATAAATTTTGGCTTTTAGTATAATATAAAAATGCCTTGGAACTTAGTAAGTATATTTCAATTGGAGTAACCAGCAAATGGTGACTACTCGCACCGGCAATGGTAGTTCCAGCAGAGAAGGCACCGAAAGTATGGATTATCAAGAGAACCTGATTCCTCTGCCACCACCCCCTCCAGCTGAAGGACTCGATTGGGGCCAAATGATGGCCAACTAGTCCCATAAGATTGATCTACTTGCCAAGTCACTTAATCAGAATCAGAAAGCAGCAGCACCAGCTCAACCTCAAGCTCAGACTTCACCTCATCAAAGGACCAATATATCTAAGTTCATGATGATGTGTCCTCCAACTTTTTCCAGCAGCACCGAGCCAATGGAGGCTGATGATTAGCTTAGGTGATACGGATCAATATGTGTTGATGTGTAATGTGGTCCAATCTTTCATGGTACTTGTATTTCAATCTTCATCGACGACGCAAAGCTCCATCTTTCCTCCTGCTTGGTTCGGCCAAAAGAAAGAACAGGTGTATCTCCAAAGTAAGTAATGATAAGTTGATGTTGAATCAATCCGAAGAGAGAAACAAAATCAAACCCGAAGAACAACACCAAACTGTGAGCAATTGAGGATGCTACGAATTAGTGAGATGATCCACAAGGAATCACGGATCTTAGAAAATAAACAATCCTCCAATATTTACACAATCATAAAACCCTAGATGGGAATTTCTGAAACGCATGTGTTCATTATACGCCACATAAACATGTGACTTTTATGTATTTTCTTCAACTCTGACTTGCTTACAATGGGGGTCTACCGCTAAATATATAGTTCCGATGAACAGTACATGTGGGTGAACAGTAATTCAAGACGGCTACAATAATCCGATCGAAATAGTGTGCGTGAACAGTAAGCCGAACCCACTCCTATTGCAAACTCCTACTTTAATTTGAAATTTAAACTACACTAATTGCAGAAAATAAATTAAACTATGCTATTACAAGTAATTTCTAAATTAACTTCTAGTGTGCCATTTCTTCTTGTTGAACTAGTTTCGGTTGACTTGGTGGCCCCCATCCAAGATTGCATATAGAAAAGATAAAACATAAACGTATTCTCCTGGCCAAAACGATTTCCTTTTTGTCAAATAAATTTGACTGGCCTTCCTTGAAGGTACCAATGTCAAACTCAAGTAACTCAAACTCTTTGACGTGCACTACATGGCCTCCTCCTAGATCAAACATACCCAGCATAATGCGTGCACATGTATATGCATGGCTTGACTCCATTGACCACTCAAGTACAACATGCATACATGTAGTTTTCTTTCCTTGGCTATGAACAGCATGCGTGACGTCCTCATGCACTAACAGTCTTGATAATGTCATACCTATTGTTTTGATCAAGTGTTAAACAAGAAAAATCAGAAATATTCGTTATAGATAATATGGCTGCATCCTCCTCCTTTTCTTCAAGAGAAATCGTCCTCGGTTTCAAGGCGATCGTTGAAGCTTCTCCTTCCTGATGGATAGCCAAAGAAAAACTTTCCTCCTCTGTATTTTCTTGTTGTTTCTTTGCATCTTGGTTCCTTCTTTGTGGCAGTTTCTTCTCCCAATCACCTTGAATCAATAGAATGTCTATTGGACGCAAACAAATCGGTGTAACCATGTAAAGATACAACCCTGGGTGCACCAATTATGTGTTGATGTTCCTTGTTCTTCTCACCATGGTCCTCCCAACATTAGATGACACGATACCATAGTGACACAAAACCTCACATGAGAATTTGCCCAATGAAAACAATACTTTAACTTTATTCGTGATCTAGAGCACACCGGAATACCACTTCAGGACATAAGGTTGTGGATGCCGCATCATTGGCAACTCCAACTTCTTGACGAGTTTTATACTTACAGCATTAATCAAACTTTCGCGATCGATCGAGATGGCACAAACTTTCTTCCTAACTTTGTAGCGAGAGTGGAAAGTCAAATCCACGCCATAGCCTTCTTCTTCATATAGGATGTTGGCACTCGACATCCTAAAGCTCTCCTCCGAAGACGTCATAGAAGAACCATCTCCACTATGAGCAACCTTCGCTCTGATACCTAGATGATACGAATCAACATGTGTTGATGCCTAATATGGCCCAATCTTTCACAGTACTTGTATTTCAATCTTGATCGACGACGCAAAGCCCCAGCTTTCCTCCTTTCTGGTTCGGCAAAAATGAAGAACAGGTGTATCTCCAAAGCAAGAAATGATAGGTTGATATTGAATCAATCCAAAGAGAGAAACAAAATCAAACCCAAAGAAAAACATCAAACCGTGAGCAATTGAGGATGCTACAAATTGGTGAGATAATCCACAAGGAATCACGAATCTTGGAAGATAAATCACTCTCCAATATTCACACAATCATAAAACCCTAGATGAGAATTTATGCTACACATGTATTCATTATGCATCATATAAACATGTGGCTTTTCTATATTTTCTTCAAGTCTAACTTTCTATATAGTGCCGATGAACAGTACACGTGGGTGAACAGTAATTTGATACAGCTACAATAATCCGATTCATAATAATGTGCGTGAACAGTAATCCGAACCCCCTCCTATTGCAAACTCCTACTTTAATTCAAAATTTAAACTACTCTAATTGCTAAAAATAAATTAAACTATCCTATTACAAGTAATTTCAAAATTAACTTCTAGTGCTTCATCTCTCCTTGTTGAACTTGCTTCAGTTGACTTGGTGGCCCCCCTCCAAGATTTCATAGAGAAAAAATAAAACGTAGACGTAATCTCCTGGCCGAAAGGATCTCCTTTTTGTCAAATAAATTCGAGTGGCCTTCCCTGAACGTACCATTGTCGAACTCAAGGAACTCAAACTCTTTGACGTGCACTACATGGCCTCCTCCTAGATCAAACACACCCAACATAATGTGTGCACATGTATATGCATGGCTTGACTCCAAGCACTGCTCAAGTACAACATGCATACATATAGTTTTCTTTCCTTGGCTGTGAACAACATGCATGATGTACTCATGCACTGCAACAACCTTGATAATGGCATACCTAGTGTTTTGATCAAGTGTTAAACAAGAAAAAATAGAAACATTTGTTATAGATAATCTGGCCACATCATCCTCCTTTTCTTCAAGAGAAACTATCCTCAGTTTCAAGGCAATCGTCGATCCTAACGGATAGCCAAAAAAATTCCTCATCTGCATTTTCTTGTTGTTTCTTTGCATCTTGGTTCCTTCTTTGTGGCAATTTCTTCTCCCAATCACCTTGAATCAATAGAACGTCTATTGGTTGCAAACAAATCGGTGTACCCCTCCATGTAAAAGTTACAACCTTCGGTGCACCAATTGTGTGTTGATGTTTCTTGTTCTTCGCACCATCGTCCTCCCAACATTAGATGGCACGATACCATCGTGACGGGTATAACAACACACAAAACCTCCCATGAGAATTTACCCAATGAAAACAATACCTATACTCGATTCGTGATCTGGAGCACACCGGAATACCACGTCAGGACATAAGGTTGTGGATACCGCATCATTGGCAACTCCAACTTCTCGACGAGTTCTATACTTACAGCATTAATCAAACTCTCGCGATTGATCGACATGGCACAAACATTCTCCCTCACTTTGCAGCGAGAGTGGAAAGTCCAATCCACGCCATAGCCTTCCTCTTCATACAGGATGTTGGCACTCAACTTCGTGAAGCTCTCCTCCAAAGACGCCATAGCAGCACCATCTCCACCATGAGCAACCATCGCTCTGATACCAAGATTATACGGATCAACATGTGTTGATACGTAATGTGCCCTAATCTTTCACAATACTTATATTTCAATCTTGATCGATGACGCAAAGCCCCAGCTTTCCTCCTTCTTGGTTTGGTAAAATGGAATAACAGGTGTATCTCTAAAGTAGTAACGATAGGTTTATGTTGAATCAATCCGAAGAGAGAAACAAAATCAAATCTGAAAACAACACCAAACCATTAGCAATTGAGAATGCTACGAATTGGTGAGATAATCCACAAGGAATCACGGATCTTGGAGGATAAACCACCCTCCAATATTCACGTAATCACAAAACTCTTGATGGAAATTTTTGAAACGCACGTATTCATTATGCGCTACATAAACATGTGATTTTCTGTATTTTCTTCAACTCTGACATGCTTACAATGGGGGTCTACCCCTAAATATATAGTCTCAGTGAAAAGTGCATGTGGGTGAATAGTACTTCGAGACAACTATAGTAATCCAATTCGTGTAATAGCCCAAAATTCAAATTTCAGTTGAAGATAAAATTTAAATTATTTTTATGGAATTTTCTAAAATTTTAAAAACCTTTCCTTAATTATTTCAAAGCCAAAATAATTTATTTGCAAAATCCATTACCAACTTCAAGTTGGAAATATTTTATTTAAATCCAAAATGTCTTAGGAAATTTATGTGAATTTTCTCATAATTTTTGGATTTTACTTGCTATTTTCTAAAGCCTTTTTGAATTACTGGAATTATTTTAATTGGAAAATAATTTTTAAATCGTCAAGACAATGACAGGCGAATCTCGCCACCAACCTATTCCTCGGCCCACCCACGACGCCCGCGCCTCGGTGCCGCTGATAGTAGGGCCCATGCGTCAGCCACAGCCGCCCGCGCGCTCTCTCCCTCTCCGCTCTCGCCGACAGGTGGGGTCACCCCGTCAGCCTCTCCCTCTCTCTCGCCCGCTCCTCCCGTTCGTAATCGCCATGGATCGTCTAATCTAAATTGAACGGCCCGGTCTTGATGGCGTGTCCGAACAGCCAAATCAGTATGAACCGTCCGATCTAAATCCAGCTGCCCAAACACTATCAACTCCTTTCCTTTCCTTGCTGTCGCCGACAGGTGGGGCCCGCACTACAGGGTCGTCGTCTCCCTCTCCTTCTTCCTCCCGCGTTTGCGTTCTTCGCCGCCATTAGCTCAAGCTCGGAGCTCTCAATCCCGTGATTCCCTCCTCCATTTCTCGTGCAATCACGCGCATTAACTTCCCCGATCGTCGCCTCACCCGTTTCCGACAGTTTCCCCCTCAATCGCCCGCATTTACACCGGATCGCGTCGTCCTGCCGAGAACCTCGCGCGCATGATCTCCTCTCCTGGTCTCCTCATCGCACATTTATATCAATGACATCAATTGCATATGACCAGAATGCTAGATAAAACAAAGAATATTGCTTCCATGCTCTCCTGATAATTAAATTGCAAAAAAAATCAGAAAACAGCATATGGTTGATAGTGGTGTAATATTAGGTAGCTGTAACATCCCAATTTTTGGCTTTCAAAAATCTTTTTGGGTAGTTTAGTTCTTTGGAAAATTTCACCAAACTATATTTGAATCTAAAAGGCTTAATTTGGAATTTGAGAAGACAAAAGGATTTAATGTGAATAATCCATACATCAATTAAATTCAAAACTATTTTATTCGAGTTCCTTGTGCCTGGAAATATTTCATAGATTTTTCTGAAATTTTTCCAAAGTTCTTTTGTTGTTTTCTTGGCATTTTCTATTTTCTAGTATTTTCTTAAAATAAAAACTAAATTTAAAAGGCTGGAAAGCTTTTGGGCCTAAATCCATTTCCCTAGCCAATTCCATCTCTTTCCCTATCCCAATCTCGCGCACATCTGTAGCCCAGCCCAGCTCCGCACCACGTTGTACCTATGCTCACCACACATCCTCGCGCTCGCCCGCTGTCACTGGCCGGTGGGGCCCATCTATTAGGCTATCTTCGTCTTCGCACTGAACTCTGTCCCGTGTGCAAACTGGACACCACCACCATGTTGAACACGAACACTCCCCGCCGCTCGGTCGCCCTAGTCTATTAACCCTTGACGTTCGTGTCAAAACCCAGCCGCTTGACCCCGCCGCCAGTTCCCCAAGAACCAAACCCCTAATTCGCCATCGTTCCATTGGATTTGATGATCCAGCCCTAGCGCCACCGTCGTCGTGTTTGTTCGATTATGTCATTGTCGGTGAGCTCCCACCGCCGTTGTCTACAACATCGGAACTGCCTTGCCGTGTTCTACCCCGTGTGTGTACCCTCTTTGCTGGAGAGGCCCTGTAGCAGCTTAGCCTGTCGAGCCCACATCGCCGCTCTGCTTCGTCGTCACCTCCGATGACCATTGGTCCTCGTATGCCGCCTGTTCGCATCGTGTAGACCTCAGGAACCCAGTGCATGTGTCCAAACCCTCGTCAGAACCCTCCTTCACTGTTGTGGAGTTCACCCTTAGCCATCATCATTGCCATCGTCACTATCGAGCACTTTGCCAGTCGATCCAATCCTGTCAAAGCCACCATATGTATTCTCCGTGGCATGGTGATGCCGTAGGTGCACTCCATTCACCGCCATTCGCCGTCGTTGTCGCAAGCCCATCGCCGCCACCGACGTGTCGTCCACGTTGCCACCACCTCTGCGCCCCGGGTGCACCATGTCAACCCCACTGCTGAGCCAACTACCACCTGTGTTTGTGCCCCACATGGAGTCCACATGTCCGAGCCTTACTCCATAGACCGAGTCCACCGTAGACCGTGAACCAAGCCCGTGAACCCGGTCCATAAACCGTGGGTCTCGTCTGTTAGTGACTCATTTAATTTTTGGGAATTATTTTCATTTATGAAAATTATCTTTCCCGTAGGTCCCACTTGTTAGTTTTCTCTCCCCTTTTTTCCCCCAAATTCCCCAGTCAGTCAATTTCCAAGAGTCTGTTCTTCCTTATATGAATTCCAATTGAGCTCGTTCAAGTTTATAAGTTCATCTAAAATGGACTCTACCTTCAAGTATTTTTATTATAATTTTTGGAGTTTGTTTTATCTATTTTTACTATTTATTTATGTTTCTTCTCTCTCATTGCATTAGACTTTGATACTTCGGGAGCATTCAAGGAAGGGGGATTTGGTCAATATCAAGACCAAGGCCAAGAGCAAAAGTTGTACCAAAGCAAATTGTCCTTTTATCATGTTGCACCCAATTTTATAAAACTATTTTGATTCAAATTATTGCATTGCTAGTTCAATTATCAAATGTTTTCCTTATGTTGGGATTACTTATGCAACCCACTTGCCTATGTCACCCTTGTTAATTGTATAACTATGATCTTTTGTCACCCTAGCTTGGTTAAACTACTAGTTGGTATTATCTTAATGTAATACCCCGAAAACGGATCGGTAAATAGAGGTTCAGTCGGAGGAGAAAAATGCAAAGAAAAGAATATAAATTTTGAGAAAAGAGGGGGGTTTTCGCATTTTTTCGACAACCTGGGCCGCAGGCCGCGGCCCAGGTGGCCCAAGAGGGGGGAGGCCGGCCCAAGGGGGGCCGGCCAAGGGGAGGGGGGAGGCGCCCCAACCCTAGCCGCCTCCCCCACTCCTTCCTCTCCTCCCCTAGAGCCGCCGCCTCTATTCCCCTCCTCCCCGGTGTTTCTTGCTGCTCCTTGACGGCGTCTCGCTGCTGCGGAGATCCCCGGTGTCGCCCCCAAGCTCTCCCCCGAAGCCGTCTCCTTCCAACGGCGCCGCCGCCCGTTCGCCGGCGATCTTGTGGCCGGTCTTGGAGAGGGAAGGGAGGAGAAGGGAGGGAGGTTCTTGGGAGGTGGATCCATGTCTCCCTGCAGATCTTCAAGGGTAACAAATATTTTGGTGGAAGTTTGATTCGGTTTTATTGATTAATGGTGGATTAGATCTAAATCGGGTTCTGTCCTGGAGATTCCAGAACGCATCTGTCTTCTTGCGCGGCCAGTTTTGACCCTTTAGAGGCCGAATCTCGGGTTTACCTCTCCTAGAGATATGTTCCTGGTTTCTTTAGCTTTCTTTTGGCACCTGGATCACGAACTTTCACCCAGTAGATTAAAAGTTATGACTGTTTTACCACGTACTGCTCTGTCTGTCAGAAATTCTGGGTATAGTCGGTTGCACCTAGGTTTTGATCTAGTTAGAGTTAGAATAAGGTCGGCCACCCAACTAGGTTTTTGAAGATAATTTCACCATGTTTCCAGGCTGATAAAGATCACTTTATTTGGATCAGTGGTTTAAAAGTTACAGCCTTTTCTTTAGGGCTGTTCTGAATTCTGGGAAGACTGCAGTTATAGTTTTTCATTGGATGGTTAGACCTCTGTATTGGCCGAATTAGAGTTTACCATCAACTAGAGTTTTGTAGCCAGTTTAGTTAAGAAAAGTTGAGCACTGGTTTCAGGTCTTTTGGACTTACGGTTTTTTATTGGTGAATTTTCTAGTAAAACTGCCAGATTAGGGATAATTGTAATGTTTGGGTAAATTGATCAAATTGAACCTTTTGTTTGGTTGGTTTGGCTAGAGTTTGTGGGAGGACACGTGTAGCATTGCCTTATTCGTTTGTCCTCATTTCAATTATTTTATATTGTAGGCGGTGAAGCGGTGAGTGGAGGGGTATCTCAAATACCTCCCAACCCGTTGCATCGCGGCAGGCAAGTATTGTATTCTATGATTGATGCAATATGTGATGTGTGAATGAATGATTATATTTGTTCGTATTTGTAGATGAATGCCATGTGTTTCTTTTCATTTATGAATACTATTCAATATTTCCATGGAATCACATCATGACATGCATAATTACCTTTGTAAGACCCATCAATTCCAGTATGGGCACTTGAAAATCCCATCAATTCCAGAATGGGTACGTGAGTCCACCATTCCAATGTGGGCCACGTTGGACTGTCGTATGAAACGTTCTTCATACGATTACTTAAAGTGAACACCGACGGGTGTTTCACTCGCTATACCGTATATCTTTGCAATATGTCCATTTCCTTCAATGCATCATTCCACTTCATCCATTCATAAATTCGTTTCCAGTAAATGTTCAAATTATGATTGTGATATATTGCTCCTGGAATGTTTGATTGTTACATACAGTTACTTGCTGAGTCTTTGGCTCATTCTTGCTTTGTTGTTTTATTTAGGAAAATGACAAGGAAGAACGATTTCAGGAAGGGTAGATCAACACGATGCACTCACTACCATAATCCAAAACATTTGAGAATTTATTATTGTCTTCTATCTATACCTTGTGTTGAATTGTAATAAGCCAACTTGGCCTTATTTACCATATCTTTCTGAATTGTTTATTTCCATTCCGTTGATTAAACTTGATGATGAATACTTGTTTCCATATAATCTTAATACTTGCTTCTCCTTATCATGCGTTTTGATGTTAATCTTTTAAAGAGTAGTGGTTGTAGGTGACATCTTGACTTCCTTATAGTCAGGGTGTTACAGTTGGTATCAGAGCGGGCTTTAGGTCCGTGGTAATTAAGTTATTAAAATGACACACTGTGCACAGTAGGTGGGGTTTGGGAAATCCATTGTTTCCGCATTTCTAGTGATGTTGTTCATTATGTTGTATGGTATAGAATTGCTACGCACTATCTTTCTTGTTATTAATCTATGACGTGATGCGATATCCTATATATCTATGAATTATTCTATGATTGTCATGAGATGATCCTATATATTCATAATTGATTGCATTAGTTATGCGTGTATCGATAGCGGACGTCGGCGGCAGAGTTCGTGGTTGTCGCCCGGTTTTGCAGGCTACACCACCGCTCGTGTTGTAATAGTAGAAGTTCTTACCTGTTCCATAGTTACGTGTTGAGCCCGAGCTCATTGATGAAGTTGTTGTCCTTCTCAAGTTTGTATCCGGTTTTACGGTTGTAGTTTCGATAGATCGTGAATTTCTTTTGAATGGAGGTTATAATGAAGTGGGCAATCTCTAATAGATTTCGATCGTTCTTTGAAATAATTATTGTTCTTTCTACTATTGTGATATTTCGCTCCACGTGGCGTAGTTAAATTGCAAGATTTACCTTTTCACGGAAGTTCGGTTTTACCCTGTTGGAAAATTCAACCCGTGTTCGCTTGGGTTTGGGCATTGGCGATTTCTTTTGCAAGTTATTTATCAAGTGCACAATGATCTTGCATATTTCTTTTTGGGATGCTTTAGACAGTGGTTCTCTTCCTTGATTTCTGATTTTGACAAATTCTTGTCCGGTAGTAGTTGATGAATTTCTCTTAGGTTCATGATTCATGGTAGTTGATGAGATCCAATAGGTCTTTAATGGTTCTCTGAAAATATTATTGTTTTTCAGTTGTTGAATTTCTTTTATTTAAAATGATCTTCGACAGTTGGCAATATTGATATTTCCATGTTTGTTCCTTCCTTCTCATTGGAAAGTAACGACTCGTTTACTCGTTTGATAGTTTGTATAATGAGAGTTTTCTGTTACAAGTTCGTTAAAACGAGGAAGCATTGGCTCTATGTATTTCTTTTGGATCATTCCGCGTCTTGAAGTTTAACACATCTCTTTTCTGAGGATTAGTGTTAAAACCCTTTTTGGGGTGCCTTGTGGTGATTAAGTCGGAGATGGTAATCAAACAAATTGGTTGGCTACGGGTTCCTATTGGTCCCTAGATGTTTTTCAAAACAATTCTTGTCTTTCTGATTGCTGAGCTCTCTATGCTACTTGTACACGATATTATTGACAAGATTATTCTTTTTGTAAGGGTCCTATCTCACTTGTTGATTAAGGGGACCTGGTTAACCGTTTGGTATTTTGGGGAACGGGAATTAGCTTTTACAAAGTTTGTCAAAGAAAGTCTTGACTCTACTCGTTTCTTTTGGAGTAGTTGGAATGTTGGAGTTTAGAACCTCTCTTGAAAAAAAAAATATCGAAACCCTTTTCTAATGTTATGGTGGAGACGTGTGAGTGGTTTGTTTCAGCTTTGTGGTTTTCGTACTAAGTTTCCTTTCTAGAATAAGTTGTTATTACAATTCCATTTGATGCTGAAAAATTTCTATAACACGATTTGCCATGTTCCTTTAGAAGGTTTATTGATATGATCAGTAATGTGATGGCAATGTTGATTCCTTTATAAAGAAAGAAAGTTGTCCGCCTTTCGTAATATTTCTAAGATGATCAAATTTCCAGTTTTGTGTTCATGCTCTGTAACACCCCAGCCCAACATTGAGCCTAGAATGTCACTAAACTACTCTAACTAACAAATTCAGCATCATTTTGTGATAAATTACAGCAAGCATATCAACAATAAAACCTATCCACGAGTCACAATAACACCAGCATAATACTATGACAATCATAGATAAATTATACCCAGGTGTATAGCAAAATAATAAACTAAGATTAACATAAACCAAGCATCTAAGGTTATTCAATACCATCATGTCCTGGATATAATTATTCATGTCATTCTAAAAGTTTCTCATGTCCAATGAATCAACTAATTGGGTGAAGTGCATGATTCCAAGTGCGCTAGCCCTTCCCGAGAAAAACGTCATCACTGGTCACCTAAAAACAACAATAGAGCACGAATGAGTCCAAGACTCAGCAAATACATAATAAAGCCATAAACAATAGTTTATTAACCATAATCAAAGTTATCATCGTCATCCATTAGGTTAATGCCATTCTCGTTCTCAAACAATCAAGCCATATTCCATATAGGTAAAGTTGCACAATTTAACAATTTACTCATATATGCGAATGCACCAACATGCTCATGCTCATATGCATCTCATCAGCTGATACCGGTATAGCGGAGTGTTCACCCGTCGATGACACACTCTATCCTTCACTCCCGTGAAGTCCCCACCGAAGCAGGATTTTATCTAGAGCACTCCGGACTAGTCATGTATCGTTCTCACCGACCTCACCGGAATAGTTACATGACTTTCTCACCGACCTGACTCGTGCAACTCCTGTCATGATGAATGTAAATGATGCGACATCTTTATTTATTCATCAACATAATCCATCTCGTTAACTCAATATCTCATCCTCATTATCTCAATATCATAACCCCATTCACTCAATGCCATCAATATTATGCATAAGAATAAGCTGAACGAAAGCATAATAAATAGCATGATAAGTAACAACAATGATCATGGTGAACAACCCATTGTTCACCACTATACCATGTACTTGCCTTTACTGGTTGCGATGCACGGTTTGGCTAGAAGATGGCCACAAGCACGACGCCTCCCCGCGACGAAGATCACCGATTTCCCACGCGACCCCCTCTTTCTTCCTCTATTCCTTCTTCGTCTCCACTTCTTTTCCTTCTCTTCTAGTGCAATGCCATCCAGCGACCATGCATTGGATGCGTCCAGCGGCTGCAAGCAACAATGCATCCATGTAGGCGCACGCACGGCCCGACTGGGCAGCGATGGTGGTGCATGGCGATCAGACGATCGGCTTCCACGCGACAAGCGAAGGCGCTGGGCAATCCTTCAGGAGCGGGCAGCAGCGACGCGGGCAATCACGTGCGGGGCGGCTGGTGCGTGGCGAATGAGCGACGCGACTGCAAATGGCGATAGTGACGGGCGAAGCACCGGCGATGGCGCAAGAAGGAGAAAAACTAAAGAGGCTAGGGTTTCTGATCATCTAAACCTCACATCCCCTTTTTACCCCGATACGAGTTGGCCCCTCTAAAAAGTCCAAATCATCCCGTTTTCAAGTACCCTCTTCTATCAAATTACGCAAAGGTTCTAACGGGGGTTATTTTTCAGAAAAACCCCACTAATCCTTTTTGTTCTCTCTGCAAGGCATTTCTGGGTATTACATGCTCTATTGAGGAATTCAAGTTCTTTGTGGTAAACATAGTTTGTCGAGTAAAGCGATATGTTGAAAAAAAAATTATAATAGTTCTTCCATGATGCGGGTGTTTTGATCTTGAATACCCGTTTGTTCCTAACGGTTAAGGTCGGATATTCTATTTTTGTGAGGCCCATGTTTTCAACTGTGGACTTCCCATATGTTTTCTGAGTTCGTTGCCTAATTGGTTTTCCCCTGAGTTCTGTGTTCCTTGCGAGTGGTAGGTGATTTTTCAGTTGGTGAAGATCGTTTCTATTTGCCTCTTCTTTCGAGAAGGAATCAACCCATTCATTCCACGTGGGTCTTCCGAAATATTTTCTAAGTGTTGTTATGGGCTTGATGTTAATACCTGTAGTAAATTGATCGCCTTTGGTGACATCGTTCAAATAAGAATATTTCAAGTTTAGCTTTCACGGTACCTTGGAGTTCGTGAATCCACTGGTGACTGAAATTATTTTGGGTAACTTGAGGAATTGGATTAACCTATTGTTTCTTAAAGATTTCGTGTGATTTAGTCCGAAAGGTTCCTTGGTTTGAGTTCGCAAAGTGAGGTTGCAATAAAAGAATATTTTCGTTGATCTCTTCGAGACGAAGTTAATCCGTTTGCTTTCCGTGCAATCCTGTAAAGGGAAATGTTTCGAGTTTTGTGGCTGAGAACATTTGGATCTCGTGTTTCCCAAGTAGATGAACTGTTTCGAGCAAGCTGGCCTGTTGAAGGATCTTATCGATTCTTAATTAAATCTTGTGGTTATTTGAAGCGTCCTAAATTTGTTGCTCTTTCCGCTCAAGAGATGGCGAATTTCAAACGTAATATCTTTCTTTCGAGTCAATTTGTTATTTGCTATTCTCTTTTGAGGATGTGTGCCTCAATTATGAACTCGCTTTTGTTTTCCAAGATCACCTTTATTAGAATATTTCTTTTGGTTTCGTCTTTCGCCGTGATGAGCAACGCTCTTTCGTGTGAATAAACTTATCTTTGTTCGCCTCTTCCTTTTGAGAAAGGATCACAGTTTTGGGTTGCAAAGTGTTTGCAAAGGGTAAGTTTGGCAACTGTTTGGTGGTAGATGAGTAATCGTAGCTGTGATATTTTACTACCAAGTTATTGGAGGAGTAGTAGAATGTAGAATGGTTTTGATCTGTATCTCTTGGGGAAAAAAAATTAATTCACATGGAATGTTTGGTTTCAAGTAAGTCCAAAAGTGTTACGATTGAGTAGAACCTATGGTATAGTGAAACTTCGAACTTCAGCTCATGATTGAATGGTCGGTGATTATCGAAGGTATGGAAACCTTGATTATTTCTATAGAGCAACGCAATTGGATAATGATGCAAGATTTGGTGAGAAATTTCTAAGTATGCAATTGAGTGAGTATGTTAGAATTGTGGAAAATATGGGAGAGTCAATCCGTTGATTTCCCTATTTGTTATAATTGAAATTTGTGGTAGAGATCTTGGAGGTTAAATTTGGGTTGCATTGTTATGCTAGACCTTTGGTCACACAATGTTTATGTGTAGAAAGTGGAATAATGGAGTTTCTGATCGAGAATGATAATTGATAGAACCCTTTTTGATGTAGTACATGATTGTGCGGGTTAAGGATTCTGAGTTGTTGTTCTTGGAAATTGGAGGTAATGTGATGGTGTGGAGCCTATTCTGTGGTGCCTTGAACGCCTTCTATTAAATCGATTTTGGTTAGTAGAATGAATTGTCTAGAGTATTCAGTGGATTCAATATAGCCTCTCCACAATTGTGTGGATGATGTCCTTCGGTTTGATCATAATTGAGGATGTTTAACTAAGAGGTTTAAACGCAGGTGGTATGCGATGAATTCGAATTTCAAGGTTCGAGAGAAATTTTATTCCTAGAAGAGAGAAATTGAGGAAAATGATGTTTCATCGGATAATGAGGCGTTTGCTTGATTCTCGTTTGAGTTTTGTGGTTGACCGGTGTTTTCTGCAAATTGAGTCGGCATTGTGTGGGCATGTTTGATTTCTTCCAATTCTGATAAACCACAAGAAGTATTTGATTTGGCATTCGAGTGATTTCTTCTTTGGTTGTTGTGGTGTTCATTTGTAAACTGCCTATAAAAAAAACATACAAAGATTTGTTTCCGAGATGAATGGTCAAATTTGGGGATTTATTCTTTTAGCGGAGAGTTAGCATTACGTGGTTGCGATGAGGACTCTCTATTTCCAATTGGATTCTCTTCGTTCCTGAAACTTGCAGAAATTAGGAAGTTAGCATATCATTTTGCCCGCCTCGGTTCATTCGCAAATACACAACGTCTGCGTGTTCTCGGCCGAGTGAGCAATGAGCCATTCAAAGTTTGAGATTTAGTAAAAGTCGTTGACCGTCAAGTAAGGTCTTACCTTCGATCCTCCTCTAATGAGTGAACTTAGAAATTGCAGGTTGAGCGTTAGGTCAGTCATCGTTTTACGTTTTTGTGTTGTGGTTTCTCTACTCAGAGAGAGGCTACTTGTATTAGAGTCTCGCATGTGCGAGTAGTATTTAGACCTGTTCGCTTCATATGTGCTAATTTGTTGATTGCAATTCGTGATATTTTTTAATCGTATTCGTTTCGTTGGTAGAATTCGGTCGAATTCATTAAGAGGGTAGAATGTAATACCCAAAACGGATCGGTAAATAGAGGTTCAGTCGGAGGAGAAAAATGCAAAGAAAGGAATATAAATTCTGAGAAAAGAGGGGGGTTTTCATATTTTTTCGACAACCTGGGCCGCAGGCCGCGGCCCAGGTGGCCCAAGAGGGGGAGGCCGGCCCAAGGGGGGCCGGCCAAGGGAGGGGGCGGCCCCAACCCTAGCCGCCTCCCCACTCCTTCCTCTCCTCCCCTAGAGCCGCCACCTCTATTCCCCTCCTCCCCGGTGTTTCTTGCTGCTCCTTGACGGCGTCTCGCTGCTGCGGAGATCCCCGGTGTCGCCCCTAAGCTCTCCCCCGAAGCCGTCTCCTTCCAACGGCGCCGCCGCTTGCTCATGCGCGATCTTGTGGCCGGTCTTGGAGAGGGAAGGGAGGAGAAGGGAGGGAGGTTCTTGGGAGGTGGATCCATGTCTCCCTGCAGATCTTCAAGGGTAACAAATGTTTTAGTGGTAGTTTGATTCGGTTTTATTGATTAATGGTGGATTAGATCTAAATCGGGTTCTGTCCTGGAGATTCCAGAACGCATATGTCTTCTTGCGCGGCCAGTTTCGACCCTTTAGAGGCCGAATCTCGGGTTTACCTCTCCTAGAGATATGTTCCTGGTTTCTTTAGCTTTCTTTTGGCACCTGGATCACGAATTTTCACCCAGTAGATTAAAAGTTATGACTATTTTACCACGTACTTCTCTGTCTGTCAGAAATTCTGGGTATAGTCGGTTGCACCTAGGTTTTGATCTAGTTAGAGTCCGAATCAGGTCGGCCACCCAACTAGGTTTTTGAATATAATTTCACCATGTTTCCATGCTGATAAAGATCACTTTATTTGGATCAGTGGTTTAAAAGTTACAGCCTTTTCTTTAGGGCTGTTCTGAATTCTGGGCAGACTGCAGTTATAGTTTTTCATTGGATGGTTAGACCTCTGTATTGGCCGAATTAGAGTTTACCATCAACTAGAGTTTTGTAGCCAGTTAAGTTAAGAAAAGTTGAGCACTGGTTTCAGGTCTTTTGGACTTACGGTTTTTTATTGGTGAATTTTCTAGTAAAACTGCCAGATTAGGGATAATTGTAATGTTTGGGTAAATTGATTAAATTGAACCTTTTGTTTGGTTGGTTTGGCTAGAGTTTGTGGGAGGACACGTGTAGCATTGCCTTATTCGTTTGTCCTCATTTCGATTATTTTATATTGTAGGCGGTGAAGCGGTGAGTGGAGGGATATCTCAAATACCTCCCAACACGTTGCAGCGCGGCAGGCAAGTACTTGTATTCTATGATTGATGCAATATGTGATGTGTGAATGAATGATTATATTTGTTCGTATTTGTAGATGAATGCCATGTGTTTCTTTTCATTTATGAATACTATTCAATATTTCCATGGAATCACATCATGACATGCATAATTACCTTTGTAAGACCCATCAATTCCAGTATGGGCACTTGAAAATCCCATCAATTCCAGAATGGGTACGTGAGTCCACCATTCCAATGTGGGCCACGTTACGTGAGTCCACCATTCCAATGTGGGCCACGTTGGACGGTCGTATGAAACGTTCTTCATACGATTACTTTAAGTGAACACCGACGGGTGTTTCACTCGCTATACCGGTATATGCTGCAATATGTCCATTTCCTTCAATGCATCATTCCACTTCATCCATTCATAAATTCGTTTCCAGTAAATGTTCAAATTATGATTGTGATATATTGCTCCTGGAATGTTTGATTGTTACATACAGTTACTTGCTGAGTCTTTGGCTCATTCTTGCTTTGTTGTTTTATTTAGGAAAATGACAAGGAAGAACGATTTCAGGAAGGGTAGATCAACACGATGCACTCACTACCATAATCCAAAACATTTGAGAATTTATTATTGTCTTCTATCTATACCTTGTGTTGAATTGTAATAAGCCAACTTGGCCTTATTTACCATATCTTTCTGAATTGTTTATTTCCATTCCGTTGATTAAACTTGATGATGAATACTTGTTTCCATATAATCTTAATACTTGCTTCACCTTATCATGCGTTTTGATGTTAATCTTTTAAAGAGTAGTGGTTGTAGGTGACATCTTGGCTTCCTTATAGTCAGGGTGTTACACTTAATACCAATGTGGGTTGGTTAGAGATGATTAGTATGCTTAACCTTCCAATGGGTCATTGATATCATTTTGAAATGTTAATCCTATACTTGACTAAGTGATTACAAAATATCTTTGTGAATAGTTGTGTGTTGTATGTTGTCACCTGTTGATGGCATGAGTTGCACTTAATCAACATGGTGGAAAAAAGATTTAGAATGAGGCGAGTGTAAATGATTGTGGCATGGTGGACTTTGTGTTTGGAAAATATGAATCTTGGTGACTGAGTGTATTTTTGTAGTCTCACTTTGGTCAATTAAGGATTTAACTTTGTGTATCATTGAATTGAGCCATATCGGACTACCTCAAGCCTGGTATTGGACAGACCTAGCTTAGTAAGTTATGGAGTCTCGACACTGTCTACTCATGAGGTAGGTTAAGTGCTTACTGATGGGTGGAGGTATGAACTACTTGGCATGGTCACATCTATGGACGGCTTATCGTTTACGTGTCCAATGGTATGAGTTGGGCCAACGAGATGAGTGAAGTTTGGTACTAGTTGTATGCACATCGGGAGGGTCAATTGTCGAGATGAAGTTTTTTAAAGGCTTTGTTATGATTTGTATTGGCCGCACTGGTTATATCTTGTAGGTAAAGTTGTACAGCTTTTGCAGAGTGTTAATAACCTATTCTAATAGCCGCATCCTTGGTCATGGATATGCTCAGTGATTTACCCGAAGTGTCGAGTTTATAAAACCTTATGAGAGGGAAACTGTGTGAAAGAATTGAATCAAGCTTTGTGAACTTTGTGGAAACACTTGTTACTTATTATTATTGTTGTTTTAACTTACACTTTCAATATATTATCCATATTCAATTGCAATTGTTTTGTTTTTTTGCAAAACAACCATAGAAGTTATTTTCTTTAAAATAAGCTGTCATTTATAATTGCATTCTGTGATATAACTTGCTGAGTACTAGATGTGTTGATTCTTGCTATAATCATCATTCAGATTAAGAATTGGAGGAGTCAACTTGTGCATTGGAGGAGGTGTTATTCGACGAGGTTGATTATTAGGTCTTGTTCCCAGTCGGTTGCCTGTGGCAAGTGATGGGTTCCGCTGAAGTTGCTTTTTATTCCGTTGCTACTATTTCTCTTTATTTGCCTAAGCTCTGCGTGGCTGAATAAGTGTAAACTAGACCATTAGGTCAACACCCTTATTTGTTATCAAATTTAGTCGTTTATTCCTTTTAATCGCTTGTATGGATTGATGTTCATTAATGTTGCCACTGCATGCACTAATATAATTCTGAACTAGTGCAGTATATATAGAGTATCCGGATTTATAGATTCGGATCCCGACGGTAGCCAAAACTTAAGCTCAATTTGCTTTCAAAATTGTGTTCTCACTTTTAGGGATAGCAACGAGGCCTTCCCATGCAACAAGCAGTTACACAACTTTCAATAACCTTTGCCCACAACGCCTAGCAAAGCGGAAAACGCCCTCGATCTCAGCCTGGACCACAAAGAATCGTCTCCCACTCAAAAGCATTACAAATCACAACTAAACCATAGCCAGATCAAGAAATATATTAACTTGCAGCATTTTGGCAATGTACAAAGGTAATTACTCTCCACAATGCATGCATATCGATTTAAACATGAACAAAACGAAGACAAGACCTAACAGGCAAATCCCTTCCTACCCTGTAGCTAATTTCAGTGTTTACAATAGCAGCAAAAAAAGATACTCCAAGCTGTACTACACGAGAAGAGAGCTTTCGAAACTTCTCAAGGTTGCAGCGAAACCAAAGAGAGAAACTCGGTGCTCTTCCCCCCTGCATTCCTTATGTTGATCACAAAGTGCTCAGGGTACTTTCTTAGCAACACTGAAAGTCCATGCCATGGTCTACCAACAGTTTCACTCTCGGGCCAGTCTTCCGATGTCAAATATTTCCGCACCCTGTTGTGGTGCCATAAGTTGCCATACTGTTCAGACATCTACAACAAGAATATGATTGTCAGAATGACCGGAAATAGATACAACGTATATGAACAAGTATCAAAAGTTTGCAGAGCATAATCACATAAATATTACAGGAAATTGAATATGACAAATTCATCCAAGTGGAAGCACAAAATAATATCTAGCAGTTCAAAACATGCCTACATAATTTATTGGGGCAATCTTATTAGCACAGATATCGGGCAGAGCCCCAAAACTACCCCGGAACCAAACCCAACAAAGCACACCCTAGTCTACCCGAGTTAAACTATCAGTGAACAATCCCACCCTGAGATTAACAAATAAAAAGTATTCCAGGCTTCATAAAACCAGTACTGGAGCAGTTACTGCTGGTAGCAAGTACCAGCTTCTAGCAGATTACTAGTAGTAAGCAGTTAAGCACTAAGCAGATCATAGTAACCGCCTTTGGCAGCTGCCAATTTGGCTGATTCAGATATTGCAATGTAAACTATACATTTATCACCATACATAAAGTTGTTGGCTTCAAATTACTAAAAGCTAGCCAAGTGTGTCCAGTTTCCAGCAGAACACAAGCTATTTTTTATATATTTTTTTAAAAGGATACAGCGAAACAGAAAGTTTCCAATCAGGAACAATAGAAAAGTTGAAACAACCAGCAAGAATCATTAATAGCAAGTAAATAACTAATTACTATGTATTATCAGATGAAAACCCAGACTCACAGGTCGACCAGATGATTAACAAAAAAAGGGGCAAAGTACAGGTTTTAGGGTTCGAAATGTTGCATGATTATACAGCTACGTGCCTACGTACCTTAAGAATGCCACAAGGTTATTTTTGTCCTAAGCAATGCTCTGAGCTGGAAAGAACTGCAAATATTACATCGTTTTGGGGGCATGATTCTAGATTTCTAGGTCATTGTCAATTTGTCACTTCAATTCCAGTCCACTGCTAAGAAGCTACTTCACGGGGCGGGTGGACCAACCTTTGATAATTCATTGTCGTGGATTGTCAGAATAAAATAGGGGATGTGGTCAATTAATACTTACAAGAAAATTTTGACACTAGATTCAAGTCTAATCTCATCAGTTGTAATAAGGATATTTGCAGCTGAATGTCTAGTCAAAGCTATATCCGATCCCACTCCCACTTAGTGCATGATACCTCCATATACATCTTAGCCAAAACAAAGTTAGTTAGTTACTTTGCTTTGCTCATTTGAAGAAGCTACTCCCACTGTACTAGGATGCATGTAGATCACTGAAATATATAGAAGTGTGTACAATGGACAAATAGAAGATTTTGTCATGAACAGTACTCCCTCTGTTCATCTTTGTATGACGTTTTAGCCTTTGGCACTAGGATTAAGTACTTTTTGTGCTGAGTAAAGAGCATCAAGTTAAATGCATGTTAACAGTGCACAATACTCCATCTGCCCCTTTTCTCGTTAAACAATGCATGCATGGACAATAATTTCACACCTCCCAGCTTTGTTGAATGTGAATGCTCAACTGAACAAGACCTCCCATTTTAGTGTTCGTGTGACGACGGTGATAGCCATCATTGGCATCGGGAGCTCGAGCATGGTGCCATGCATCGTCGTGGTTGTTGGTTTGCTGCCTCCGTCGTCCTCATCTCTCGCGCAATACCGAGTCCATTTCCTCCGCTTGCTGCAAGTTGTTCTCATTTTCTTGCTTGTCCATTGTTCTTCCCAGACCACTATCGAGTAGCGCTAGTAGTACTAGTCCATGGCCATATATATTCATGGATATTAGTATTCCAATAGTCATACTTTGAGAATTGCAGTCAGTTATGGTCAATAAGAAGAGCATGCACACAATAGTTTTGTTGACTGAGTGGACATCTGTGAAGTGGTATTTAGTATGGGTAGGTAAGCTGGTTAAGTCATCTATGGAAGGTAAAGGCATAATAGGAAATGCCATGAAACATTCTTAAAATTATAAAATGTCATATATTCTTGAAAAAAAACAAGTCTACAGTATCGTACATTTACGGAGGGAGTACTTGAGTAATATTGTATTAAGAAAATAATGGTCAAACTTTTTGTTTTTGAAAAGGGGAATAATGGTAAAACTTGTACCTGGAAGATCATTTAAAAAATAAAACATCATTTGTTAAGAACCCAGAGTATAAGTGTCGGGACCGGATGGCCTAGTTAGAATGGCAAGCCTCAAGGATTTATATTTTCTAAAAATTAATTTATAAACTTTAAAGTTTCTTTGCTACTTTCTCTTCCGCCTTAGTATCCTTTTCTTGTCTTCTTTCATTATTTAAAATGGTTACTGATCTTCTCTTGTTTTTCAAAATCTTGTAGATGTGTTTCATCAATACCTGTGCTGAGAACGAAGGAGGATTCTGTGCTGAGTTGTGGTTTATACTTCAGGGATTGGGCTACATCCACCATCCAAAAGTATCACGGTTTCACCATCAACAATTATGATAAGGAGATGTGTCGTGTCAAGATCAGCACTACGCAAAGAGCCACCTACGAGGAGATAGGCCCTACCGCTTCACGGTAGAGAGAGACCGACAAGCTCGGGATGCAAGATGCTGCCCAGGAAGCAATCATCCGTC
Organism: Hsuehochloa calcarea; assembly: GCA_036346395.1. Lineage (NCBI taxonomy): Eukaryota > Viridiplantae > Streptophyta > Magnoliopsida > Poales > Poaceae > Hsuehochloa > Hsuehochloa calcarea. Next base: position 20,400,166 of record CM070614.1, on the reverse strand, counting down.
TGGGGTTCCACTACCGCACTGCCCTGGGATGCACCACTTTCCGCTACTTTCCCTACCACAAGAAGGGGAGATATTTAGCAGGTTCAGTCTACTAAGAAGGAGCAGGACACCACCACCCACATGGCGTCCCTGATCAAAGCGCAAGATGAAGCCTATGTGTTTATGGCCAACAAGATGGAGCGAGTTTATGAGGTTGGATGCTGCAAAAAGAGAGCTCGCCCAGCTGAAGAAGCCATCTCGTCCCTCCTGTATCGGCACGACTGCCCGCAAGAGGGTGCATCGTCCTGAAGACCACATGACTGCATCTGTGTTTCGCAGCTTGTTTACCCTTGCCATCGGAGGAGAGTCTTCCCAGCACACCTGCTGTGCCATTCCCTCTAATGCTATCATCGTTGGGGGTGTTAGCGACTCAGAGGACCAGCCTAAGGAGCCCAAGCATGTGGAGCATATCATCGAGGTCGATGTTGAGGACGACGTTGTGGGCTTTGAGGAGGTAGAATTTGAGTAGTCTTTGGTCGTGTGTCTGCAGGGTCCAATAAAAGTCTTGCGCATTTAGATGATTATTTTATTTGCCAGTGTGTAGATTGGACTGTATCAAGCCTTAAACACTTGTGATAAGTCATTCTAAAAGCTATTTCCTGTTTTTATTATCTCAGTGGAGTTCTTTCTTGTTGAGCCTGTTTTGGTTGTTGTTTGGGATGTTAGTTTTACCCTTGTTCCCTTATCCGTGCTTTTCTCTCTTTTCTCCTTGCTAACCTTGGACCGCTCAGATGGAGAACCCTAGAAGAGGACATGGAAAATGTCACAGAGCAGCCCATGGAGGAGCTCGCGGAGGTTGTGCAGTTGGCCGTGGCTGTGGTCCTGGAAGAGGTCGTGGTCAACCGTTTCTCGAGGAGCCAGTTTTGCCTTAGGTACCGCAAGAACATCAAGTTCAACCAGAACAATTCTTTGAGGGATGGCCATGCAATTACAACTACTACAGCGCCGCTCGTAACCGTGTCAATCAACTCGCACTCACCTCTGCTCCGATCTTACCGCCTTTGTCCGATCGCGAATTTCGAGAACTAGGCTGCCAACCGTCGTCGGTTCAGTTGATCCTCTTGAAGCTGATGACTGGTAGAATAATGTAGAGAAGTTGATCTTGGCTCAGTGCAATGATGAGAAAGTCCTCTATACTGCTCACCAACTGAAAGGAATTGCAAGAACTTGGTGGGAAAATTATTGCATGACTCACTGTAACATGCGAGCCATTTCTTGGCAGGAGTTTTTTGTTGCTTTTCGCACCGCTCACATTCCTACGGGAATGATGGAGATGAAGAAGAGGGAGTTCCACAAGCTGCAGCAGGGCAACCTCAGCTTGTCTGAGTATCTCAACAGATTCACCAATTGTCAAGGTATGCACCGAGGACGTTGCAAATGAGGAGCAAAGATTTGGCGCTTCATGGAAGGACTTGACCCTAGCATTAAGGTGCAGTTGGTGTCAGCTCACTACCCTAGCTTTTAGGCAGATCCCAACTTAAGGCAAAGAAGGTGGTTGGAGCTAATCAAGAATTATGAAGTTAGAATGCACTTTCATCCAGTGAAAGCTAATGTAGTAGCGGATGCTTTGAGCGAGAAAAACTATTACAATAATGTTTTGATTAAAGAAAACCAGCCTGCATTGCACGAGGAATTTCAGTGACTCAACTTGGAATTAGTTGATGAAGGATGTGTGAATACTGCTGAGGTCCAACCAACTCTAGAAGATCAGATCATGGAAGCTTAGAAGGAAGATCCAGATGTCAAGGAAATCAAGGATAATATGAGAAAAGGCAAAGCACCTGGATTTTCAGAAGAGGAATTGTTTGGGTTCAAAAAAGAATCTTTGTACCAAATCTGAAGGAAATCAAAATTTTGATTCTAAAGGAAGCCCACGAATCTGCATATTCGAGTCATCCAGAAGCACGAAGATGTACCAAGATCTTCGCGAGATATTAGTGGTCAAGCATGAGAAGAGATTGTTGAATATGTATCATTTTATGATGTGTGTCGGTGATTAAAGTCGAACATTAGAGGCTGCTAGATTACTTCAACCTCTAAAGGTACTTGAATGGAAATGGGAAGAAATTGGAATAGACTTTATCACTGGTGTGCCAAGAACAAATATGGATATGATTCTATCTGAGTTGTTGTGGATCGGTTATCAAAGGTTGCACATTTTATTCCTGTGAAGACTACCTACTCGGGAGATCGACTCGCAGAGTTGTATATGGCAAAAATTGTATGTCTGCATAGGGTACCTAAGAAGATTGTATCAGATTGGGGATCCCAGTTCACCTCCAGATTCTGGCAGAAAGTGCAGGGAATTTTGAGCACCAACTTGAACTTCAATACAACTTACCATCCACAGACAGATGGACAGACTGAAAGGGTAAACCAAATTCTTGAAGATATGTTAAGAGCTTGTGCTTTAACCAATAGTATAAGTTGGGATGTAAGTTTGACGTATGCAGAATTTTCTTATAACAACAGTTATTAGTTAAGCTAGCAAATGTCACATTTTGAAGCACTCTATGGAAGAAAGTGCAGAACTCCCTTATATTGGAATGAAACCGGAGAACGATAAGTATTTGGACCAGATGTTTTGAAGGAGGCTGAAGAATACGTGCGGAGGATTCGACAAAATATGAAAACAGCTCAAACCAAGTAGAAAAGCTATGCTAATAACCTCCGACGAGATCTAGCTTTTGCACCTGGAGGTTATGTGTATCTGAAGGTTTCACCTCTCAAGGGAATGCATCGTTTCAGAGTGAGTGGAAAACTTGCACCAAGATACATTGGACATTTTCCAGTGCTAGTCAGAAGGGGAGAAGTTGTGTACAACTTGAAGCTTCCACCGCAGCTATCAGATGTGCATGACGTCTTTCATGTTTCCCAGTTGAAGAAGTGCCTCAGGGTTCTGGAAGAACAGATGCCTCTAGAGGAAGTTGAGTTGAATGATGATCTCACCTACCTGGCGAAGAATCTAGACCCGCTATTATGAGTTAATGGAACATTTTGGTGATTAATGACAAATCTATATGTGAAATTAACACTTCTATTGATATACATACTGTGTAGTTTTATTTGGATAAAAAGATGAAAATCATGGAGGTATGCACTCGACATCATATTCTCATATATTGTTGCATTCCTCAGACCCAAAATATAGGTTTGACGAGGATAAAAACCCCTATGTATTACTTTAATACATAAAGAGAGACCATACGTCTTTGTGGTCGTAACATCTAATGCTAACGACCTCACTGGTCGTAAAGATTCCAGAGGTTACATAATAAATACCCTGGTCGGACAAGGTCCCGTACCTAGTCCCCGACCAGTTAACTGCTCGTAAAGTTATGAACTGATATCACCGTGTGATGAATGGAACACGTGTTGTATACTCTATACCATGCGACGTTACATAATCATAAGACACTGATTAATGGTTGAATGTCTCACCGACATTTAACCGCACAACAGTTTATACTTTAACCAACTGCCACCTCCCTCTGACCAAACGCAACGCTTCGCACATGCGTCTTCTCCAGAAACAACTACCACCTCTTCGGAAGCTATGTAAAGATGGAGCATGGAAAGATAAAGGGAAAAAGAGGGACAACGGAGAAACATAAGAAGCTATTGGAATTAGATTCATACTTTTGATCTATTTCAGTAGCATAGCCAACATCATACTCGGTGTAACTAGGATTAGTCATTTGCCTAATCATAGACATTCCTTGTAAACAACAAGTTCATAGTAATCAAGAGCGACCTCATTCTCTTCTAGGAGATAGCATCATTTTTCTAATTTTATATATTTTCATAAGATCGACGATTTAATCGTTGCCAGCTGGCGTCGTCCGTGGAGAAGAGGTTGCAAATTTTCTGAAAAATTATTCGCTCATCAAATCCTCACCCGTTCCTCATAATCGCTCATGCGACTATGGCAGGGATTTGGGACGAGGAGAACTGGTTCGACTTGGATGACTACTCTAACCTCGACATGGAGGGATGCATCCGCGCCATGGATGAGAACGGGATGTCGTCATCATCCTCCTCCGCAGATTCGCATGTTGCACACATCAGCAAAATCGGACCTGCAACTTGGTGGAGTTGATGAAGCAACTTGGTGAGCTGCAAGAGAAAGGTTTCATCCACCCTATTTCATCTCCGTGGGGTTGTCCAGCAATCTTTCTAAAGAAGAAGGACAATACTTTGAGCATGTGTGTCGATTACCATCCGCTTAATGAAGTCACGGTAAAGAACAAGTATCCATTGCCCGTATTGATGATCTCTTTGATCAATTAACTGGAGCTCGAGTTTTCTCCAAGATTGATTTGAGAGTGGGATATCATCAAGTTCGGATACGACCTGAGGATATTCCAAAGACGGCTTTCTCTACTCGCTACGGCTTGTATCAGTACACCGTCATGTCATTTGGCTTAACCAATGCTCCTACCTTGTTCATGAACCACATGAATTCGGTATTCATGGAGTATTTGGATAAGTTTGTCGTGGTTTTCATCGATGATATTCTTATCTACTCCAAGAATGATGAGGAACACGATGAGCATCTAAGACTTGTGTTAGGCAAGCTTCGTGAGCACCAACTGTATGCGAAGTTCAGCAAGTGTGCATTCTGGTTGAAGAAGTGGCTTTCTTAGGCCACGTTCTTTCAGTAGGAGGTGTAGCCGTTGATCCTAGCAAGGTTAGCGATGTTCTTTCATGGAGTCAGCCCACTTCGGTAACCGAAGTGCGGAGTTTTATTGGTTTAGCGGGATATTATCGTTGCTTTATCGAGAACTTCTCCAAGATCGCGAAACCGATGACGGAGTTGCTCAAGAAGGACAAGAAGTTCTTGTGGTCCGATGCTTGTGAGGAAAACTTCCAAGTACTCAAGAAGCGTTTGACCACCGCTCCCGTCCTCGTTCTTCCCGATATTCATCGAAGCTTCGATATCTTTTGTGATACTTCTCGTCGAGGACTCGTCCTTATGCAAGAAGGCAAGGTAGTGGCCTATGCATCAAGGCAATTGAGACCTCATGAACTCAACTATCCTACCCATGATTTAGAGTTAGCTGCTGTGATTCATGCACTTAAGATTTGGCGACATTACCTCATCGGTAATCGTTGTGAAGTGTATTCGGATCACAAAAGCTTAAAGTATCTCTTCACCCAACCTGACCTGAACCTCAGGCAAAGGAGATGGTTGGAGTTGATCAAAGACTACGATATGGGTATTCACTACCATCCGGGCAAGGCTAATGTCGTTGCCGATGCGCTTAGTGGCAAAGCTCACTGCAATGCCTTGTTGCTCAAGGAGCTTCAGCCCACCCTTCTGGAGGAGTTCCAGCGTCTCAACCTGGGTTTAGTTGAGCATGGTTCCCTCGCTCCTTGGTTGTGCAACCAACCTTGGTGGATCGGATTAAGATCGCTCAACAATCGGATGTTGGAGTGAGCCGCATCAAGGAAAATGTCAAGAACGGAAAAACCAAGTGCTTTTCAGAGGATGAGCATGGCGTTGTAAGGTTCGGGCAACGCCTTGTGGTTCCAAAGGACACAGAATTGCGGAATTTGATCCTCCGCGAAGCCCATGATTCGCCTTTGTCCATTCATCCCGGGGCCACGAAGATGTATCAAGATCTCCGTCGGGGATTTTGATGGACCCGAATGAAGAGGGAGATTGCGAAGTTCGTGGCCGAGTACGACGTGTGTCGTCGTGTCAAGGCCGAGTATCAGCGTCCAGCAGGACTGCTTCAGCCTTTGCCTATTCCTGAATGGAAGTGGGATTCGATCGGGATGGATTTATCACCGGTCTGCCCCGTACCTCCAAGGGCAATGATGCCATCTGGGTTGTCATTGATCGGCTAACTAAGGTGGCGCATTTCCTTCCGGTCAAGACGGATCTCCGTGTAAGTCTTTTGGCGGATCTCTACATTGCCCGTATCGTGAGTTTACATGGTGTACCTAAGACGATCGTTTCTGACCGCGGTTCCCTTTTTACCTCCCGGTTTTGGCAAAGTTTGCAAGAGGCTATGGGAACTCGCCTTTCTTTCAGCTCAGCATATCATCCTCAAACTGATGGCCAGACTGAGAGGGTCAACCAAGTGTTGGAAGACATGCTCCGTGCTTGTGTCCTCTCCTATGGGAAGAATTGGGAGAAATGCTTGCCATTCACTGAGTTTTCTTACAACAACAGCTTTCAGGCCAGTCTCGGCATGACACCTTTCGAGGCCTTATACGGGAGAAAGTGCAGAACCCCGTTGAATTGGTCTGAGACCGGGGAAAGACCTTTCCTTGGTCCGGACTCGATCAATGAGGCCGAGAGTCAAGTCCAGCTCATTCGTGATCGTTTACGCACAGCTCAATCTAGGCAAAAGAGCTATGCGGATCACCGTCATCGTGAGTTGAGCTTTGAACCTAATGTCTTTGTTTATCTCAAGGTCTCTCCGTTGAAGGGCCATCAGCGTTTCGGCGTCAAGGGCAAGTTAGCTCCTCGATATTTTGGTCCCTACCGGATTATCGAGAAGAAAGGAGTTGTTGCCTATAAGTTGGAGTTGCCAGCTGCACTTGAGGGGGTAGATGATGTTTTCCATGTGTCCCAGCTAAAGAAGTGCCTCCGTGTTCCAACTGAGGAAGCTCCGTTGGAAATTCTCCATGTCCAAGAGGATTTGACCTATCCCGAGCACCCTGTTCGCATACTCGATGAGGCTGAATGAAGAACAAGGAGTAAAGCCATCAGATTCCTTAAAGTTCAGTGGTCGAACCATTCTGAGGATGAGGCTACTTGGGAAAGGGAAGATCGTCTCCGTGCAGACTATCCATCTTTCTTTACCGAGTGAGCCAAATCTCGGGGCGAGATTTTTGTAAGGGGGGGGGAGGTTTTGTAACATCCCAAATGTGGAATTGTGTTTCAAATGTAAGAAAATGAGAAGGAATTAAAACTTTTCTTGCATCTTGAAGTCTTTGGCAATTTCTGTAATTCTTGTAAAGGAATTATGGAAATCAAAACCGAAATCCTCAATTGACTCCAATCAAAAACCTCCTTGGCAAATATCTTGTGCCAAAACCCATGTAAACATTTTCCTGAGTTCTAGGGAGGCTTGGTAACACCTCTGAATTATTTCATGATTTTTAGAAATTATTTGATAATTTTGGAGGTAAGTCAAACCAAGTCAAACCTTGTACCAACCCTAATTCACACCTTCTGGAATTTCTGGAGAAAAATATAGTTCATAAAAATCTCTGAAAATTTTATGTGAGGTTTATTCTGAAGTCAGCCACCTCCAGTTAAAATTTCATGATTTTTGGAGCTTGTTTGCTACCTTAAGCAAATTCTCAAAAATCAGCTCTTAATTCAAACCCTAGCTGGCTTTCACTGTTCTTTGGGTTCGAGTCAGACTCGGGCTCGAGCCACTTGACTTGGTTCAATCAACTAACTGCACCGCCACGGTCGCTCGGGCATGAGTATCGTGGATCGTTGGATCTGAGATCAACGACTCATATGTGCGTGAACGTTCGGATTCGGACCATCCGAACGTTTCGATCAACAAGAGTCGTTGGATCTTAGATCAACGAACTGGATTGAAGTGAGCGTTCGGACCGGCCGATCGTCCCTTTCATCTGAACCGTCCAATTTAGAGATAACGGCCTGGATCGATTTGAACGATCGGACTGTTCTAATCGCCCCGTTTCATTTGAACCGTTCGATTTAGATCCAACGGTGGGCAAGTCGTCTTCTTCCTCGAGTCTGAGCGTGCGTTTGAGTCAAGCAATGGCGTGAGCAGAGGAGAAGAGCGCAGCGTTGAGTCACCTCGGTGGTCACCTTTAAACGGCTCTCTCTGCTCGCATTAAATGCCCGTCGTGCACCGCCCTCAGAAGTCCATGGCTCAACTGCTCCCGTCGCTCTCAAGTGCTCTCATGGCAGTGTTGACCCGAGGAGAAATATCGCCGTTGCTCTCTGCCATTTCCTCTATTTAAGCTCCATTGCTTCCCCTTTGGCTTCCTTTAGCATCTCCACTTACATGAGATTGCATGTAGCATATGTATAGGTCTGTTATTCTACACGTAAGTCTTGCGGAGTACAATTTTTGTACTCATTTGCTTTGCTTAACTATTTATTGCAGAGGAGGAAGGTGAGCCCCAAGGGCCTCACTTTTGTGAAATGTGCTGCGGTTTCGACGACTAGCTTGACGGTCCGGTCGGTTGCCTTGTGGGTAAAGGCACACTGATTGGCTCTTTTGTTTATGGCCATCTTATGGCACTTTTGCTTCCGCTATTAAATTTTTGTATTTACTTGTATTTGGCCGGTTGGACTCTCTTTTGTAATAACTATCCTTTATTTATTTCAACTTCTGGTTTTTTGCTGTGCTTCGGTTCTATGTGAATGAATGGAATTGACGCATGAATTTTGTAAAGGGTGTGTATCTTGCATTTAGGAAGTATACATGTCACGAAGACACGGGTTATTTTGTTTGTGATGCTAGGGTCAATTGGTGACTAAGCATTACAAGCCTAATAATCCGGGGTCCTCACACGCCCGCTGCTTTGGTGGTACGGCAATGGCGACGGGTTGCCCTGCCGAGGATACCTGTCTTGACGGATAGCCGTGGCCGGTGACACGTCCTTCCCGGATAACCTTGCGGCGGGGCACGCCGCAGAGATCGATCGGCACCTTGGATCGGGCCGCACCGCCTCTGCTCGCTCCTGAGCCGACGTCGAAGCCCAGCACACGACCGATGCAGCCTTCCCGTCACCGCCAGCCTCGATCCCCGTCGAACGGGCAACCACGCCACCGTTTCTTCGTCCTCGTCGACCTCCTAGCCGGAGGAGAACGGCGGCAGTCGTAGAACCCGAGGCGGCGCCGCCGCTGGCCGACGTACTGGATCTGCAGACTTCGCGCCTCCGCCTCTACCACATGCTCGCACAGAAGGGAGGAGCCGAGAAGCCGAGAGCGCGGCGAGAGATGGTTTCCACCGCAGGTCGGATCGGACCGCCGCCGCCACCGTCGCCCGTGTCATACTCGATCGAACCACCGCGCCTCTGCTCCGAGTGCCTCGCTGGATCCGGACGTCGCTAGGTTCTCGATCCTGTCGGTCCGTAAGGTCGCGCGGTTCCCCACCCTGCCTTGGTTGGCTTTGGGAGTGGAAGTCGAGGAGCGGGCGAGGTGGCGCGATGGAAGCGAGCGGCTTCGTTGCCGTCACGCCGAGGCAAAGATCATAGAGGTGCGTGGCGGCGTGGAGCCGGAGGAGGGAGGAAGGAGGCGGAGAGATCGAAGCCCATGGCAGAGAACTCAATATGGTTTTAATCGGATCAGCGGCGGGCGGCTGCCGGTTTTGCATTGGCTTCTCGGCTCGATTAGGTTTACGCAATGGTTTCACCACTCGGCTTCTTCCAACTTCTTCTGTTGTTTTTAGAGTGCTACTCCTAGTTATCCTTGCTAGCTTTTATTATTTGTGTTCGTTGCTTCCGTTGCGTCCATCCAAGTCCGTAGCACTCGGTTTTTGAGTTCGTCTAAGCCACGCGAGTCCACAAATTTATTGTCAGTCATAGAAGAATAGGAATTGTCTTATGCATGTCAGCAGCCGCCGCTCCCGCTCTTCTTTCTGAGCTGCGTGCAGATCGTAGAAGTCGTTATGATGTCGCCGCTTTCTTAGCCGCCGCCCCGAGCTTTTAAGGCTGCCGCGCTTCTTTCGTGCCGCCGCCGTCTTGGGCTTCGATCTGCGCTGCCATGCATCCACCTATTCCTATTCGACTTGATTTGACAGCTCTTTCTATTCATGTCGGTTTCATCATCTTCTTCGATCTATTGCCGCGGTCGACTTTGCTCTCGCACCTTGTGCTTTATGATCCATCGCACGACACCGGATGGGAGAAGTTCTTTTAGTACTCGACATATTTTCCAAGAGCTGCATGCTACGACGACATTATCAAGACTCGGATTTTGGATTTTTAATATTTTAGTGTCGACCCTTTCCATGCAATGCTATTGCATACGCCTTGCATTTGAGGGGGTGTTAGAGATATATTAGAGATAGGGTACTAGAGATATGTTAGAGAAAGAATATATCTCTAACATATCCTTTATCTATACCTCTTGTACTCTATATATTGTCCTTTAGGCCTCTTCAATACATACACACAATTCATAACAGACCCAACCAAGTATTGGGTACCAAAATGCGCTTAAATGCTTAATAAGTACTTGGCGAGGCATTGGAGGTTTGGCTCACACATGAAGAGTAGATTCCATCATATATCAAAATTGGAGCTAAGCTTGAAGATAATCATTTCATATCAAGAACCAATACCATCTCGGTAACAAGTATTTACATTGAAACATATAACCCTTTTATGCCTTCTGTAGGTTATATTTCCTGAAAATCTTATTAAAATGGTATTCTTGCTCTTGTTCGTAATGTTCATTATTAAAATCTTGAGCAAGATGGTATGTGGTACATTAGGGGGGAGTGTTAAATCATAATCATGTATATCACATCCCTAGGTGTGCCTAAATAAATTAAGTGGTAGTATTGTTTATAAAAAATGAGCATTTTAGCCAAAAGTCAAAATTTTTGTAATTATTAGTAATTCTTTGAAAAGCTAGTTGCAAAATGTATACAAATGCTTTCCAAAGGTTTTGACTCTAGAAAAAACTATTTTGAGTAAAAATGAGTTTCTAGCCAAAGATCAAAATTATAATATCTCGTTTTTGACATAAACTAGATTTTTGTGTAAAATCCTAGAGTAGGTTATTCTAAACATTTTTGGTATTCAAAAGATTTCCAAAAGACCAACCTATGAAAAGTTATTTAATTTTGAAATTCGTCCAAAATCTTACTTTGACCAAAATGGTCACATTCTAGCACTTAAGTGAGTTTTATCATATGAGCCAAAATTATTCACATGAATATGTTCATAATGGTATTTATGACTCATACATGCAATTGGATGCTTTAAAATTCTACATTTGCTCATTTTGAAAAATTTCATGAAAATATGTATCATTTGCGAAAACCAAAAGCTTAATTTATAAAAAATATATTTAAGATTTGATTTTCCATGGGCTATATAAGTTGGAAATACTCCAGATGTGTTTATTTGGTTGATTGTGTAAAATTTTGGAGTAAAATACAATAATTCCCACTTTTCTTCTTATTCCAAGATCAATCCTTGAAGCTCGAGAAAAATCGGAACTACAGCAGTATAACAACAGATGATCAGCATTATGGTACTACTAGGAAGTTAAATGGCGGTATTGGATCGATGACGACCTTGAGCTACATGTCGGTACTACCGATTTTTCCGTCAAAACAGCCATTTCATTCCATTCAATTCTAAAATCTTTTGTAGCTGCTTCATGTGGTCAAGTTAATTTTTGCTATCCTTGTTAGCTACCCACTACTATTTTTCCTTTATTACAAATGCAATTGCATCTTTCAAGTGGTATTCTTTCAAAAAAGTGGTAGCTTCTCTTAATCATCTTAATCTCGGCATGAGATTTATCCTTACAAGGGATATCATCTTATTCTTTAAAGTGGTATCTTCTATTCTTACTTGCCGATCAGTATTTTCTCTTATCTAAAACTCTTTCTCTCTTCTCTTTGGATGCTTTTTTTGAAGATCTTTTGCGCGAGAAGATCGAGCACAATGGAATTTTCAGTCATGCTTACAAATGGTACTAAGTATTTACAAATGGAATCGATTACTCTTGGTATCAAGTGCTTTTCACAAAGTGGTATCAAGTTTCTACAAATGGAATTAATTATCCTTGATATCATTTACTATTGCAAGGTGTATCAAATGTCACCATGAGTTTGTGGATGGATATATCGCAAAGAGATGACAAGATAGAAGATAATCCTTTGTGTGTCAAAGGAGAAGAAAGTATTTCCAGGAAAATCCTTTGTGTGTCAAAGGAGAAAGAACATTTTTAAATAGGAACCTTTGTGTAAGGGGGAGTTTTTCTGTGTGAAAAAACTTATTAAATATTTTTGGGCTTAATTAAAATTTGGGTAAATTATTAGTATTGAAAAACTATTTTATCTATTTGCCCAAAATATTTTATGGATCTTGTGAATGAATGTTTTTCATTCTTATTTGCTTTATTTGATATTCTTGGAGTGGTATTGTAAATCTTATACAAAATTATCTGTTTGAACAAGATTTCTTTATGAAAAAGCAAAATTTTACAAGTGGTACTCTTTTAAATAAGCCTTCTATTCAAAAGTCAAAAGGATTTTACAAGTAGTATCTTGTTTTAAAGGCTAGAGTTTTGTGAAAAATCAAAATTTAACTAGTGGTATCTTATTTAAAAAATATTTCAAATGTTTTCAAATGCTCTTGATTTTTTTTGGGAAAAATAAATATCAAAATTGGCCTCATTTCAAGTTGCGTTGCTCTTCTCGGCCATACAAGGGAGTTTGTGATCGTTTTGGTTTTGCTCAAATATATTGGAAAGATATCTTTTTGAGCGCAACATGATTTCAAATGCATATGTCCCTTTGGATTTTTTTAAATGAGCATGATATCTCCATGCAAATGTTTATTAGAAATACTTCAAAATGGAGATTATTTGAATATGTTTTAAATATCATTTCAAGTGGTTCTCAATCTATTGGTTTAAAAAGGGAGAATGTGATATGATCAATAGGTTTGTGACCTATTTTATTTCTCCTCACACATCTTGAGAACAACATCTCCAGTGGTCATAAGTATCTATTTCATATTCTTTGTCACCAAGCTCCTCAATTTGAAAAATCCTCTTTTTCACCTTACTGTTTTTTGGATGATTTATATCAAAAGGAGAGCATATTTAATGATCAATAAAATGATTTTGATCGCCAAGTTCATTGCTTTGCAAAATCTTCTTCTTGGCTTTAGATTTGTTTTGGACTTTTTGGTGTTTAATGCCAAAAGGGGAAGAATATTTATGTTATCAATATCCCCACATTTGGATGATTAATATATTCTCCTCCGTTATTTGATTTAGCCAAAAAGGGGAGAATGTTTATATCCATATTCGTCCATTTAGATGTTTGATTTGGTTAATATGTATGATGCCAAAAGGGGGAGAATGCATTGATTATATAAGCATATCATTCTCATATGCATAATATTTAATGCTTTAAATTTCACCTTACGATATGAATAGACATAGTTCAATAGCATAAATTCTTATATTATGTCTATATCTCCTCACACATCTTGAGAACAACATCTCCATTGGTCATAAGTATCTATTTCATATTCTTTGTGACCAAGCTCCTCAATTTGAAAAATCCTCTTTTTGACCTTACTGTTTTTTGGATGATTTATGTCAAAAGGATCAATAAAATGATTTTGATTGCCAAGTTCATTGCTTTGCAAAATCTTCTTCTTGGCTCTAGATTTTTTTTTGGACTTTTTGGTGTTTAATGCCAAAAGGGGAAGAATATTTATGTTATCAATATCCCCACATTTGGATGATTAATATATTCTCCTCCGTTATTTGACTTAACCAAAAAGAGGAGAATGTTTATATCCATATTCGTCCATTTAGATGTTTGATTTGGTTAATATGTATTATGCCAAAAGGGGGAGAATGCATTGATTATATAAGCATAGCATTCTCATATGCATAATGTTTAATGCTTTAAATTTCACCTTACGATATGAATAGACATTTTTCAATAGCTTAAATTCTTATGTTATGTCTATTTATATCCAAATGTTGTTATTGATAATGAATTTGTCATCAATCACCAAAAAGGGGGAGATTGAAAGACCTAGACCTACCATTATGAGTTAATAGAATGTTTTGGTGATTAATGATAAATCTAAACATGAGACTAACTCTCTTGTCTAGTATTATTTTGTGTAGTCTCATTTGGATATAAAGGTGAAATTCAACGAGGTATGCATTCGACTTATACTCTTATATATTGTTGCATTCATCGGATCCAAAATATAGGTTGAACTCCACCATAAGTATAACTTGAATATGTGCATATGTTTCTCTTTACACATTTGTGTATGCACACATTTAGGGGGAGTTCACTCTATATTTTGTGGTTTCATTAGTATTGATCCATATTCCATTCTCCATACATATTTGGGATCATTACTTTGAAACAAATCCTTTGAGTATATAAAACTTGTGTAGTTCATATATACTCATGTTATGTTACATTCAAATTATCTACATTCAATCATGTGCAATTGAAGTGGTCATCATTAATTACCAAATGAGGGAAAGATTGAAGTATCTTGTCCCACCATTATGTGATAATGGTTTGTTATGGTAACTAATGGTAATCACATTGTGAAACCAATATTTTCCATGAGTTGGATGAATAGGTTATGTTCCAGGGTGATGAAGACTTTGGATGTCATCATGTGTCAATGACATTAAAGTCAAGAGCTTAGTGTAAAGGATGCATCATGAGTTGATGCTTATTAAGAAGAGGAGATGATCATGAGTTGATCGTCAAGACAAGAGAAGACTCATCAGGTGCTGATAGAGGTCAAGCAAAGAATGCATCATAAGTTGATGCATGTCAAGTAAATGACCCGGACTTGAAGTAATGATGTGCGTCATCAAGCTTCAAGAAGATGTTCAAGGCAAAGGAATGACTAGCTATAGCTAAGGATGTGTCCTATTCTTATACCGGTCTTGGTGTTTGGTTGGAGGACCAAATTGCTAGTATAGGTTGTCGTACTATTAAGAGGGGTCTTAACTAGTGGCTTGAGTTAGTCATGTGTTGATAGCTAATTGTGTTTGCTCTAGCTCATCTAGGCATGATGCTATTATTTGCGAATGTGTTTTGCAAATAGTAGACGGTCATGCATAACTCTTGTAGCATGTGACTTTAATTTGCAAATGTATTTTGCAAATGGTTTAAATCCATGTACCTTATTCCTTGTGGTGTTAATTCTAAAAGTTGGCAAATGTGTTTTGCAACTTGTTGATAATATCACCTTTAAATCTTGATTGGATTGCACTCAAATTGGCAAATGTGTTTTGCAATTTGAGTTTGGCAAAGTGCAAAGTTTCTCTGAGTCAGCGGTCGACCGCTTCGCACCACCGATCGGCCGATGGCATATCGGTCGATCCGCCGTGTGTTGGGCGGTCCAACCGATTGCTCCATGAGTGTTTTTCGTCGCGGAAGTACCACCATTGAGAATACGGTACTCTGGGAGGCGGAAATCTGAGCGTATCTCGTGGTACATGTTTTCCAAAGAAGCACCTTTTGGAATAGCGCTGATTTTCCTTGGGCAGTCTGACCGCCCACCCTTGGCAGTCTGACCGGTAAAGCGGCGGTCCGACCGGTCGGTAATTGGCAGTCCGACTGACCGAGAGTCCAACGGCTACTTTTATAGCCGTTGGCGCCTAGTCGGTCAGACCGGCCATTAGTTGGCGGTCAGACCGAACCCTCTCTGATTTGATGGAATCTTTGCTCCAACGGCTAGTTTTTGTGTGCAGGGTATAAATACCCACTTTGACTGGTTGGAGGAAGTTGTTGTTGCCATTGCAAAGTGTTCTAGTGTTGTTAGACACTCTTTTGAGCTAGGAGCAAGCCTCTCATCTGTTTTGTGTATGTGTCACACCTAGTGAGCTTGGAGAGCAAACCTTAAGTGCATGTGTTGCCTTAGGTAGTGGATTGTGTATCCACTTGAGCTTTGAGACTTGATTAGTTCAAGTGAAAGTCGAGTCTTGTTACTCTTGTGTTTATCGACACCTAGACGGCGTGGAGGCGTCGTGACCAGTGATCTTCTCAAGAAGCTTGTGAGAACGCCCGGCGTGGTTGCAAGTGGTTTGGTGCTCACCATCTCCGGAGTGGAGGAAGAGCAACCTGAGTGGAGCGAGGTGTTGGTTCGTGTTGGAACCGGTCCAAGTGGTTGGACTTACCTCAGAGGTGTTGGCTTAATTCATGGAGCCAGTCCAATTTGTTTGGGCTTACCTCAACGTGGATTAGGGGAGACCGGCAAGTCTCCAAACACCACGGTAAAACATCATTGTGTCATCTTGGTTTATGCTTTACTTGAGCAATTTACATTCTTGCTTTAATTGCTTATATATCTTTGTATGATTGCACTCGTTCAATTGTATTCATATTGTTGGTGCACTTAGGGGAGTCTAGTTGATTTAGGTTCTATTTGTGCAAAACCAAATTGTTATATCTTCCGTATTAAAATTGGTTTTAACCAAAAAGTTTTTAAAACCGTCTATTCACCCCCCTTCTAGTCGGCCTCCTCGATCTTACAGCTGGCCAACCCCATCTTTGTTCAGAAAAGCAATGGTAGTTGGCGGATGTGCATCGACTTCACTGATCTCAACAAAGCATCACCGAAGGACGATTTCCCCTTGCCCCGCATCGATTAACTTGTGGATGCCACGTTGGGTTGTGAGCTGATGAGTTTCCTAGACGCTTATTCCAGTTACCATCAAATGTTCATGGCAAAAGAAGACGAACTCAAAACAGCGTTCATCACACCCATCGGCACCTACTGTTACAACCGCATGCCCTTCGGGCTCAAAAACGCTGGCACCACATTCACTCGCCTCATCACCAAAATATTGGCCAACCAGCTTGGCCGCAACGTCGAAGCTTATGTTGATGATATAGTGGTCAAAAGCAAGCACCAAGCTTCACACACTACAGACTTGCATGAAACATTCAGCAACCTTCGGCTGCGAGGCATCAAGCTGAGCCCAGACAAGTGTGCCTTTGGTGTCAAAGCGGGAAAGCTTCTTGGTTTTCTCATCTTCGAGAGGGGCATCGAGGCAAACCCAGAGAAAATAAAAGCCATACAAGATATGGCACCACCCCAAACTGCTCGTGAGGTGCAGAAGCTAACAGGCCGCCTAGCAGCGCTTCGCAGGTTTCTGTCCCGCTCAGCAGAGCGGGCATTGCCATTTTTCAGAACACTCCGAGGAGCGGAGCCACTCAAATGGACTGAAGAGTGCCAAGCGACATTTATCCAACTCAAACAGTACCTGACCCAGCTACCATGCTTAGCAAGCCCGGACCGAGGCGTGAGCCTCTTGTTATATCTCGCGGCCTCTTCCTCTGCCGTCAGCGCGGTCCTTGTCCAAAAAGATGGAGTGCAACACCCGGTGTACTACACCTCAGAGGCTCTCCAGGGGGCAAGGGTCAGGTACACCGAGTTAGAAAAGTTGGCTTACACCCTACTCATGGCTTTGCGCAAGCTCTGACACTATTTCTTGGCACATGCCATCATAATTCCGACGTCGTACCCATTGGCTCTCATGCTAAGAAACAAGGACGCCTCGGGACGCATAGGCAAGTGGGCAGCGGAGCTGGCACCTTTCGACAGTACCTCTGCCGCGCACGCCGCAATAAAGTCACAAGCATTAGCCAATTTTGGCCAGAGATCATCCACACGTCGAAATTTAACCACCTTGGGTGATATACACTGAAGGATCATGGTGCGCGACCGGGGCAGGCGCTGCAGCCATCATAACCGCACCAGATGGTCGCCAGATCTCTTACGCCACGTGACTGGAGTTCACAACAACCAACAATGCTTTCGAGTACGAGGCGTTGCTTCTTGCCTTGCGAAGGGCAAGAGAGTTGGGTGTGAAACGTATACTCATCAAGACAGACTCAAGCCTTATCACAGGGAACTTGGATAGAACTTTTACAACCAGGGATCCAGATATGGCACGGTACTTGGCGGCAGTTCGGGCCGAAGCGAAGCACTTTCACGGCATCATCGTTGAAAACATCCCAAGAGACGACAACGACGCAGCGGATAAAATGGCCAAAATGGCCAGCTCAAGCGAATGCTCTCCACCGGACGTCATCTACGACATAGTATTCAAGCCTTCCATCAACCTGGAAGATCCAGGGGCTGCCAGGCAACCCCACGTGCGGATTGGCGAGACGTCATCCGCAAATACTTGGATGGAGACAAGCCAGACGACGCTGCTGAAGCCAACCGCGTAAAGCACCGAGCGCGCAACTACCACATCATCGACGGTCAGCTGTACAAAGTAGGCGTTTGCGCCCCTCTGTTGCGATGCATCTCCCTAGCGGAAGGCCAATATTTGATAAAAGAAATACATGGAGGCCTATGCGGGGCGCACCAGGCCCCCCGAGGCCTCGTCTCCAAAACCTTCCGGCAGGGTTTCTATTGGCCTAAAGCGTTGCGGGACGCGTAAGACCTAGTGCAACACTGTCAAGGCTGCCAGTGGGCGAGTCACAGCAGCAAAGCGCCGATAACACCACTTCAGCCGTTGCCACCAGTGTGGCCCTTCGCTCGATGGGGACTTGACATCATCGGGCCATTCCCAACGGCCAAGAGCAACCTTCACTTCGCCTTCCTCGCTATGAGTACTTCTCCAGATGGGTGGAAGCCGAGCCGGTTGCGAAAATAACGGCGGCAGCGGCGCAGCGCTTCGTATGGAAAAATGTTGTATGTCGATATGGCGTACCTCGCAATATCGTCACCGACAATGGCACCCAATTTGACGCCATGGCATTCCGAGAGTTTTGCGAAAACATTGGTATCACATTATGTTTCGCATCGGTTGGTCACTCCGAGTCAAATGGAGCAGTCGAGATGGCAAATGGTAATTTACTATAGGGCCTATCCAAACGGCTTGTAGTTCTACCCAAGGGACTGTGGCCGGCGGAGCTCGAGAAAGCTCTGTGGGCAATTCGCACTCACCCGTAAGAGCAACGGTTCCTCCCATTCAAACTGTTATTCGGGGATGAAGCAATAACTCCATTCGAATTCCAGGCGAAGTCCTTTCGGACAACGCATAGTGCAAGCTCAGAGGTTTGAAGCACATCAGTGGACCTCCTGGAAGAACACCGAATCCAGGCCATCTCAACGATGACGAAGTATGCTGAAGGGGTAGCTAGAGTGTACAATAGAAATTTACGCGTCGCAACCTTGCACCCGGTGATCTGATGATCAAACATGCGGCCAACACCACGACCATAGGAAAACTAGAATCCAAGTGGGAAGGCCCTTACATCATCATTAGAAGCACAAGAGCAGGATCATATTATATCGCAACACCGGAAGGGCAACAGCTCAACCACACGTGGAACACAAAAACCCTATGAAAATACTACCCGTAGAATATGACCCAGTTGCAGCCGGAGAGTAACTCCGCACTTACGTAACTGTAGTTTGTATCAAACTTGTAATGTCATGTACAAATTTGTATCAAACTTGTAAGGTCATGTACAAATAAATGTATAGAAAAGAGACCGTGCGCGGCCCGGAGCCTCGGTGCACACTAACTCCCCTCGCAGGGGTGAAGTGTATAAAAAGATACCGCGCGCGGCCCTGAGCCCCGATGCACACTAACCGCCCCCCTCGCAGGGGTGAGGTGTACAGAAAGGCACCGCGCGTGGCCCCGAGCACCGGTGCACACTAACCCCCCCGCAGGGGTGAGGTGTATAAAAAGACACCGTGCGTGGCCCTGAGCCCCAGTGCACAATAAACCCCCTCGCAGGGGGGAAGTGTATAAAAAAGACATCGCGCACGACCCCGAACCCCGGTGCACACTAACTCCCCCTCGGACCGCGGCCATCGAAAGCGCTCCGCAGAATATAAAAGGGCTCCCTCGGAGCCCTATTTGAAAAGGTACGGGGAACGGCGCAGGCTTCGCCTGCACCTCGGAGCGTAGCCTTCGAAACCGCTCTGCGGAATATAAAATGGCTCCCTCGGAGCCCTATTTTAAAAGGTACGGGGGACGGCGCAGGGTTCGCCTCCACCTCGGAGCGCTACCCTCGAAACCGCTCCACGAAATATAAAAGGGCTCCCTTGGAACCCTATTTTAAGAGGTATCGGGGATGGCGCAGGCTGCGCCTCCCCCTCGAAACGGGATCTTCGGATATACAAGCCAAACCATCTTACATAATATGGGAAAAATTCCACGAACAATAGTACAAGTTACACGCTATACGAAAAGCTCAACAACTATAGTACAGCTACGCGGCAATAGTACATACATAAGTGCCCCACGAAACTAGGGCACGAAATGCTACTCCCCACTGGGCTCCCCCGCTTCGCTCACGACTGGGTCTTCTGGGGCGAAAATGACACATCGTTTCTCCCAAAATGTGTGAATCTCCGTGCGTGCCTGGGCAACCTTACGTTCCCAGAATTGATGAAACTGCTCCATAGACCCCTTCAGATTCGCAAACTTACATCGCTGCCACTTCGCGCCGTGGTGCACAACACCACGGTAGCACAGCTTCAAAGGCCACTTGGACAAAATAGCCCATTCATATTTTGTACCGCGGGGTGGCATGGTCGTTTTCAATTTTTCGCCTTCTGAGGGTCATACATCTCGGCGAGCGGCACAACCAAACCTCACCGGTACAGCCTAGTCAAAGCAATAATGTAAGCTATGAAAATTACGAGATAGCGTGGTAATTGTTTCTTTTCATTCAAAAGTCAAGCGTGGTAATTGTTTCTTTTCATTCAAAAGTCAAGGGTTACAAAAAAAACAACAAACCCCCATACGCCACCGTTCGGCCACGGGCCAAAATGGGGCAAACGGTTACAACTCAAAAACCTACGCCTCAAAAAGCTACAATAGGGCGGAGGGTCAAACCTTGTCAGCGGTGGTGACCTCTTCGCTCGCCGCTGCCTTCGGTAGCCCCCACGGTTTTTTTCTTCGCTTTGTGCTCCAAAACCTTGCGTAGGGAGCTCATTGCTACGTCATGCCCGTGCGGTACCCAGAAGGCTTGAGCACAAGCGTTGCTCGCTTTCCACACCGCACGATTATCCGCAGAAACCACCGATGACGAGGCAACAGGCAGGGTGCGCGCGCCGAGGGTATCCACATGCTCACAGCGGCCTTCTGCAGCGACACAAAGGCCACTGTCCAAGCCGCTTTCGTGCAATGGTCGCCGTATGCCCGCGCGGCAGGTAGGCAAATCTCACCAGCACGCCGAAGCCGGTCAAGTGTCTGGTCAATTTGAGCAACTGTATGTCTCCGGGGCGGGGGCAAGGCTCCGAGCTCTGTCCATCAATTCCATCGTTTCCCAGCAGACACGACAGACCGTCTCGGAGAATTCTCTCTGCCTAGATTTCCGCTTCAAGTTGTCGGCGGGCGCATCGGAGGACTCCACTTCCTCCCGAAGCTTGCCTCGTTGAGCTAGCCGTGCCTCAAGCCCAACCATTTTTCGGTTAGGGCTTCGTGCTCAGAGCGCAGCGACTCATTCCTCGAGTGCTCCGAGTTGATCTGCCCTTGGATCTCCGCATAGCCGCGATCAATACTCCCTTCGAGGGCGCGGGACAGCATTAGAGTCTGCACAACAAGCGCCCACCATAAAAAAAATATAAAAAGGAGAAATGGAAAGGTACATGCCTTGGCGGCATTCGCCTCGATCGAGCGTAGCATCCCCTGCAGAGACATTCTCTCAAACAGGTGCTCTACTATTGGAGGGGCGGCGAATCGAGCCACCTCCTCGCATATAGTGGTTGCGCCGGGGCTTAGCTTGAAGTCGTTCAGGCACAGCGGCCCGACATCGGCCTTAGGCGAAGCCCCAGGAGTAACAGGAACAGCTTGCCCGCAGGACGCCCCCGCACCGGACCGTTCCCCAGTGCCGCCATTATCGGAGTCGTTATTCGAACCGCCGGCACCTCCGTCACCACCAGTGGTTCGTTCGTCACAAGCGGATATAAAAAAATATATAGACATATATTATGGGCATCCCGACAACAACTCGGCCAGTATTTCAAACAAAACATACCCACGGCGACGGGGGGCTCCTCAACTAGTGTGTCGGTTGAACAACGCCCATACACGTGCGAGGGCGTCCCAACCGACGACTCCTCGAGGGCTAAGCTCGCCACCTTAAAAGAGCTGGTAGCCCTCGTCGGAACGCCGGAGGTCACAACGGGACACAACGTTGTTATCACCCGAGGTCTAGAGGAAGACTCCATTGAGCACACTTGCTCAACCCGCTCCATAGGGCGGCGAGCTACCTTCGAGCCTCAGAAGGGCGTGTCCAGCCTTGCGCCTCCTGGCCTACCAGGATCCGAGGGCCCGCCACATTGCACAGGCACCGCGTCACTGGGCCCTGCAACATCCAGCTCCTCCGGCACGCGGCTTTTCTTCTGTTTCCCCTCATTGGGATTGGGGCGCTTGGCCAAACAGGAGGCTTGATCTGAATACGCCCGGTTGAGACGAGGCTCGCGAATCACAAGTCCCCATTTCGAGTGCTCCTCCCCGGTGTAGGGCCCCAAAAGCTGCTCTGTAGCTCGAGCCGCCTCGTCGATAGGTAGCACCGCCCGTCGCCCTAGTATAAGTTCAGTAAATTGACGATCAGGAGATTTTAAATACAAAGGAAGTAGTACATACCATCTTCCCCACATGGCAAGTCAAACGAAGGAACACCACTCCTCGCGGTTCTAAGCTTCACGTCCCATCCGCGCGCAAACGGCCATAACCGAAGTGCGCAAAATTCCTCCACAAGATCCCGAGTGGACAGCCTTCGCATAACGCTTAGCAAAAGCTGCAACAACGCTTCCTCGCGAGAGGTCAATTGGATCTACGGCGAGGGAACAAGTTGAATAGGACCACCGGAGGATTCAAGACCATCGCCCGACGAGGACTTATGGTAGAATCACCTTCGGGTCCAGTCTGACTCCCATCTATTGCGGGACGCGGGCGCAGGCAGGTACCGAAGACAACGCGTCTTCGGTTGAAAGTTTACGCTCCCAAAGTTGAGCGTTTCTCCTGTGTCCTTCTTAGGCTGGCAGCGCCCATCGTGAAGATACTCGAATAAACGACCTTCTCCGGTCGCTCCGGCCAATCGCATAATCCACTCAAAGACGCCCAGCTTCACAATGGAATTGGGTGTCAGCTGCGCAAGCTGCACCCGGTACAGCCGAAGGGCACAAGACACCAGCTCAATGCAAAGGAACTGGATGTCCGCGTCCAAGAAAGCAACAAAAAGGATTGCCTCATCTTCCCGAGGCTCCGGCACCACCTCTGAACCGGGCGCTCGTACTAGAGACAAGTCAGCAATCTTGCCTTCATCTACAAGTGACCGAAGAATCGCCAGAGTAACAACTGATTGGCCCAGCTCGTTCGTTAGAACCGAAGAGGACCCGCTATCTCGCGAATGCTTCGTCATCACAACAAACATGGCGAAAGAAGGAAACAAAAGACAGAATTGGAAGGCAATCAGATACAGAGCAGCGAAAGGGGGACGGCGCATCCCCTATTTATAGCCAACCGGCCGCAAAAAACCAAACGACGCAAAAATCGAAGAGACGCGAACCAATTGCAAGCCGACACGTGTACCGCACTCACCCCAACATGAGCAACCGCAACCCTAAAGGTCACACCAATAACACCATTTTCTTTCGTAAAACGTAACCGCGCATCGCGATGAGCAACAACGCTTCACCAGGCCGAAGGGGACGGTCTGCCTAAACCCTTTGGGAAGAGCGGTGCGGTTTCAGCCTTTGCGAAGCACGACCTCGATGGCGAGGGACTTATCGTAAGGGCGGCCCCACCAACCCCAACGACCAGGCAAAGCCACCTCCGGAGAAGAGTCGAAGCAGCCTCGGAGGGTCCTCGGCGCTTCGCGACACCCAGAGCAGCAGGCCCTCCAGGCCCCTCCTGAGATGAGCTGAAGCACTCCGGAGGGTCCTCGGTGCTTCCGGCGCCGGAAGTAGCAGACCCTCCGGGCCACCTCCGGAGATGAGCCGAAGCACTCCCGGAGGGTCCTCGGCGCTTCCCGAGGTCTGGAGCAGCAGGCCCTCTGGGCCACCCCCGGAGGGTCCTCGGCACTTCGCGATGCCCAGAGCAGCAGGCCCTCCGGGCACCTCCGCACCTGTTAGTAATGGCTTGTTCAGAAGCATTTAATGAAGATATATCTTGGTAATTAATGTTAATCATTGTGGGACTAACATTTTCCATGAGTTGGATGAATAGGTTATGTTCCAGGATGATGAAGACTTTGGATGGCATCACGAGTTGATCGTCATCAAGTCAAGGTTCAAGAAGAGGATGTATCGTGTGTTGATGCATAACAAGATCTCGAAGAGGAGATGATCATGAGTTGATCGTCAAGTCAAGAGAAGGCCCATCATGTTTTGATAGAGGTCAAGTAAAGGATGCATCATGAGTTGATGCATGACAAGACGATGACCCAGACTTGAAGTGAAGATGTGCGTCATCAACCTTCAAGAAGATGCTCAAGGCAAAGGTATGACTAGCTAGGGCTAAGGATGTGTTCTTAGTCTTTTACCGGTCTTGGTGTTTGGTTGGAGGACCAGATTGCTAGTATAGGTTGTCGTACTATTAAGAGGGGTCTTGTCTAGTAGCTTGAGTCCCATCATGTGTTGATAGCTCAACCTTGCTTGCTCTAGCTCTACATGGAATGATGCTATTATTTGCGAATGTGTTTTGCAAATAGTTGACTCATGCATTTAATCCTTGTGGCATGATCTAAGTTTGCAAATGTGTTTTGCAAATTGTTGGAATTTATGCATTTTCCATTGGCATGGTCTAAGATTACTTATTGCTATTTCTTTGGACTTAGACCATGGTAGTGGCTCTTTGGAGTTGTACTTTTTCATTTGATCAAATGTGTTTGATATCAATCGAATAGATGGGTTGTGTAGCCCTCTGAATAAGCTTTCCATAGAGTCCATGATCACTCAATTCCGACATCGGAGTCAAAAGTTATGACCTTTTTACCGAGTGTCGTCTGTGTTGAAATTGTACTGCAGTAGTACTGCCCGAGAAGAAAGGTACTACCGCAGAACGGTAGTATCACACTTTGTACTGCAGTACTACCGCACCAAAAAATTTAACGGCTAATTTTTTAGCATTCAATGCACCATTTTCGATCGTTGAGCAAAAATAGGTAGTACCAGCCTTTGTGCTGCGGTACTACCGCATTTTGCTGAGTTTGCTGTTTTCTGCTCCCAACGGCTAGTTTTTGTTGTGGGGGCTATAAATACCCCCTTTGGCCAGTTGAGAGACAATCTTTGGCATCACATTTCACTCACTTGAGCTAGTATGAGCTTCTCCTCTCAATTGTGCATATGTTGCATCTTGTGAGCAAGGAGAGAGGACTCTAGTTGCATGTGTTGCATCTAGAGGTGGATTTCATATCCATTTGAGCTTGTGCATTCGTTGCACGTGGTGGGAGTCAAGCAAGGAGGCATCGTGGACCGGTGATCTTCTCAAGAAACTTGTGAGAAGGCTCGGCGTGTTGTGAAGGTTAGAGCTTACCTACCCGGAGCTGGAAAGAACTACTATTAGTGGAATTGAGGAGTTTGACGTAATTTGTGGAGCTGGTCCAATTAGTTTGGGCTTACCTCAACATGGATTAGGGAAGATCGGCAAGTCTCCGAACACCACGGTAAAACATAATTGTGTCATTATGGTTTGTTCTATTGTGTTTTACTTTGTGCAATTTACATTCCTTGTATTAAATTACTTTCAGGTCTTTGAATGATTGCTATCATTATCAATAGTTTATGTTGTTGGTGCACTTAGTAAAGACTACTTGATTTAGGCTTTAATTGTGCAAAATCGAATTGATTTACAATTCCGCATAAAACTCGGCTTTAGCCAAAAGATTTTAATACCGTCTATTCAACCCCCCTCTAGTCGGCCTCCTCGATCTTACACCAGGAGTACCCTGTCAGAATTCTCGAAAAAGCAGAAAGTCATACCAGAAGCAATACTATCAAATTCTGCAAGGTGAAGTAGAGCAATCATTCAGAGGAAAAAAAAAACAACCTGGGAACGCGAAGAGGATTTGACAGCGGAGTACCCAATCTTTTTCCCGGTCCATTCGAATCTTGGGGTCGAGATTCCTTCTAAGAGGGTAGGTTTGTAACATCTCAAATTTTGACCTTTTTCATAAATTTATTTTAAAGTATTTAATTCAAATTGTTGGATTTATTTTGGAGTTCTTGCATTTATTTTAAAAATTCCAAATTCGAAAATTCAAATCCAATTCGATTGGCAATTCAGAATTCGTCGTCAAATCCGAAATTTAAATTTAAATTTCCCCGTGAAATCTTTTTCTTTTCTTTTTCCTTTCTTTTTCCTTCCTTTTCTCTTTCCCTTTTCTTCCTTTCTTCTTTTCCTTCTCGGCCCCTAGCTCGCCCCAGGTATTTGCGATCGCTCGGTGCCCAGCGCAGACGCCATGCCGCCCAGGCCGCCGCACCTTCGTTGCGCCATTCAAGCATAGCCGTCATCACCGCACCATTACCCCGGTGGAATCAAAGCACCATTACGCAGCCCTCCATCAGCGCAATTTCGATTTCTTTAGTTTCCAAAACCGAGCCCGTGAATGGCGTCAACATTCTCGCTCTCCCAGCCATTCAAATCATGGGAGAGGCTATAAATTGGTACATCGACACCTCTTCTACCCCTTTGCACTCCCTCAAAATCTCGTAACCCCGAGTTCGACGACGTCGATTTCTCTTTTCCGCACCGGTCATCTCACTGCTTTGGCGATTCGTCGCTCTAGTGAGTTTTTCAAACATCTTATCACGTCACATCATGTTCCCGAGCACGGTGATCTAAACCCCCCCAATCAATTTCATTTTCCATGCAATGAATCACCCGAATTTTGCAGTCCCTTCTTATAGGCTGAATTCATCCCCGAGGATCGATCTCCTTCACCAATAAGTTTCTCACCGAATCGACCGCGTCACCGTGTGTTCCCGAAGGTTTTCTACCCATCCCTCACCTCAATTCGTTCAATTTTGTACCATGGACCGTCGTCGCCGTTGTCATCTCTTTTGCGTCGCCGGCCGCCGTTGCCTCGCCTCCTCGAGCACTCCCTCGCCTCCCCGTTCGGCCAAAACCATCACCATGCCTAGGCGCTGGCCATACTCGCGTTGCTTGCCTCAGGGCGCCGCTACACTACCGGCGATCACTGCAGGCGCTTCGCCATGAGCCACCGCCACCGCCCCGTCCTTTAAATTTGCCGCCTCCCACGCCGCCGCCTGACAGCGCCGGTGCAACTTCAAAGCCGCCTGGAGATGCTCTGTTTTGTTCTGTGATGTGTTCTGTGAAAGAACTCTCTTGTGTCTATGAATCTTGGGCCCCACCTGCCATTGTATATCACAATTTCTTTCTGTTGCGAACTAGTGGTCCCACATTCATGGTGTTTAGCAATTCCTTCACTAGCATCTGTAACATGTGTCTATCGTTGTATATTCAGTCAACCTGAAACAGAAATTCCATAATAGTAAATTTCATATTTTCTATCATTTCATGTGAGAATCGAGCTTCCGAATGTTCACTCTCCTTCATAGGAACTCCAAATCCATCGATTATCTCTCCTAAATTTATAAAAATTCATTATCTACCTTCCAATATTTATTTTATATTTTATTTGTTTTCTGTTATTAGAGTCCGACGTTGTTGACACTAGTTTGGATCAACAGGAAGCTCTAATCTCCAACGTCATCGAATGCGAGTCTCCTTTGAACATTTTGTACCCATATTTTTAAAATATCATTTTCAGTTTTAGAGTATTATGCATTGCTATTTCACTTAAAGTGATGAGTTTAATTGTAGGTTGTTAGTTAAACATAAAATTGTTAATATCTTCTTTTGATGATTGTTATTCATAACTTTGTAACCCTAGCATATAAATTCCACAATATTGATTACAACTTTGTGGAATAGTTATATACGGTAGAATTGCTAACTGTGGATATCGTGGGTATATGCGCATGATCTTAGAGTGATAGGTCAATTGGCAATGGCATTGTTGGTTTGTAAAATCTCGCGTTTTCGGGTTTGCTTGATTCACGGACCACGGTGATCACGGCCATGATCAGAACCGCCGAGCAACGATCCGACCTTGATGCTTGTCGGTCCGACCGGACATCGTTCAAATTGGATTTTGAAGCTGAGCCAAAAATAGGTTGTGTAGGCAAGTGAGGGGAGTCTCCTGGATGTGGTCACATAATTTTTGGAGCTCCCAGTCAAAAGTTGTATTCATTTGAAAATTCCAGAAGTTTTCGGATTTTCGAGATGAAAAATGGCTAAGTCTTTTGGTAGTCAACCGCCGTTATGGAATCGATCGGACCGACCTGAAATCGGTCAGACCGGCCGTATGGGGCGGTCCGACCGCCAATCACTTTGAGTGTAGCCTTTTTGGCATTGGTGTGATTTGATTGTGTTTTATGTATGAATTTCAATGCTTTATTGTTGCATATTGCATTGTTGAACTAACGTGGGTCAAGTTGTGAAGAACTTGTTCCCGGAGACGATTTGTTTGTCTATTCTTTGTGCGGTGGCTTGCGTGTCAACGGCGTCAGCGGTGAGGTGGATCGGGACTACACTTGGAGAGCCGAGGTCCGTAACGATCATGGATCTTTGGGTGGTCGTGTGACTCAAGCATGGTGCGAATGGGCAAGATGGATCGAACAGGCGATTCGTTGTAACCGGTTGGATCAGCGGTCGGAAGTCGGTGCGAGTCCACGGAGGTTCCGATGGGATTCGGACGGGAGAGACTTGCCGACATGATGAGAGCCGCTGATCAACCTACACGTGGTGAAGCAGGCGATTGCTTAAACAGATGTGTGTGTGTGGGTCCCATGTGTGTGTGGGCCTTCATGGGAGCCCATGAGTGAAACCCTAGGCCTCTCCTATAAATAGAAAGGGGGAGATGGAAAAACCCCTTGAAGCACTAAGCCCTCATTTGCAAAATCCCTTATTAGGGTTAGGGTTTGGAGAAGAGAGGAGAGGAGAGGAAGATTGTGTGTGCTCTTTGGTTTGAGCTCTTGTCCACCTTGAGGGAGTGGCTTTGTAAGCAACTTGTTGAATCAATCAATCTATTGATGTTTGCTTATGGGTGAAGTCTCTTTTGTGTTCCTCTTTCTTTTGATGATTTTTGTGCTTCCTTGATCCAAGTGGTTTTGCTTGGTCTCTTGACCGATTTTATCTTGCTTTGATGTGTGGGAATACTCCTAGAATCATCTAGATCATCAATCCCTCACAAGCAAGTCTTGGATCAAGATTTTCATATTTCTAGATTTTGGAACACTTCTTTGGTAAAACCTTAAGAGATCGATTCTTTGAAGTGGATCTGGACGATTGTCACTAGAAATAGGTCTTAGATACCCTTAGGGAGGTGTGCTCCAAATTTAGTCAAGTTTCATTGGTTGAATCAAAAGTTGGACCAATTTTCGTTTTGAATTTGGGCTTTGTGGTTTGGTACTGGACTAAATCGGTCCAACCGACGGCAATCGCGATCCGACCGCCACTTTTCGACCGCCGGTAGAGTGCGGTCGAACCGATTTCAACGGTCAAGCCACAATACCACGGTCCGACCGCTAGTCAACCGCCAGTACTCAGACCGATCTCCTGAGATCATTTCCCTTTTGTTTGGGTCTTGTGGTTAAGGGGGTAATCGGATTCAGCACAAAGCTTCCTCTGTGCATTCACTGATCTTCTTAGCTTTCATAGCTAAAGGAGAAAAGTGCGTGTTGAATTTGATTAAGGCGAAAAATTAAGAAAGCGCCTATTCACCCCCTCTAGTCGCCTTTACTATCCCTACACTAACCTTTGGGGGAAAATCATTATTATCAGATATGCTTTAATTTGGAAAATATTTGACATTTGGTAATATCAATATTTGGAGAAAAAAATAGTGGAAAATATTTTAGACTAGGGTGAGTTGCATGAGTCTTGTTTGTCTCGCCCTGGTCAATTAAGGACTGACTCTTGTGTTTATTCAAACCAAGTAATATCGTGCAACCACATGTCCTAAATGGGAAGGCCCTGGCTGATTAATTTACTAAGTCCGGACATTTAGCCCGCAGGTTGTAGATGCTAGTGAAGGAATTGCTAAACACCATGACATGTGGGACCACTAGTTAGCAACAGAGAAAGAAATTGTGATATGCAATGATAGGTGTGCGGCGCCCCGTGTCATTACCCCGAATGGTAATCACACTTAAGCATATGGATTATTGTTCGTCTACCCGGTAGGACGCCGCTCTGACAAATAGTAAGCCATTACCAGAGTTAACGCAATAGAGCAATAGAAATTGTACTTTATTACACAATTAGCCACGCAAGGCTATGGTTCTTAATATAATTATTTAACTACACGGGAAAGAATTCCCCTCGCTTGCCTGCCTCACTCCATCGGTCGCATACTCGTCCTATTCGCAGAATAAGGCCTCCACCTCACCCTGCTCCTCGTAGTCCGCGTCCTCGCATCCTACGACCTCCTCGGTACCTACGTATCCCTCATCCCACTCAGGATAGCCCCCGATCTGACTAGGATCTACAAAGGAGAATAATAGCTAGATTGAGTACTAATGTACTCAGCAAGCATTAATAGCAAAAGATTCACTAGATGACTCATTTCTGTTCATTACCATATTTTCTAACTCATCTCTTTTACGGAAAATAATGTATCAAGATTTAAGTTGCGCTTTAATTCAAAAGACTACTTGTCACTCGGAGAGAAGATAGACCCCTAACGGTTTCCGTAAACTCAAATCCAGGAGACAGACATGAATTCATGATTTTGTTTAGCACTGCGCAAACTTGTACCACTTTACCCATAGTTATTCTAATCTTTTCGAGTTAGGTCTCCCGCATTTCCTTTGATGCGCTATCGAGTTCAGAACTAAGTCTCCACCCATTACTTTCCGCCAGTGCTGACCCCGTCACCCACCGAGCTCTGATAATGTTGGTTGGGGCAGCTCTCTCCCCTCCGTACCCAACACTCGACCATGCGGTAATATATCGCCTTAGATCCCCCACCTCCTGGGTTCCTCCACATATTACTTACCCGATGTGGAGAATATAGTCACGTAACAAGGTAGCATTTTCTGTCAGCCAAAACAGAAAAATGGTTGGCACTTAAATACGACCTCATATCCGAGCAAGAGTTTTGTTAGTCCTTATATACTATCCATATGTAAAGGGGTCACGCCTCTTTCTCTTTTCTCTTTTCTCTTTTCTCTTTTCTCCTTTCTTCTTATCTTCCCCTGCCAAGGGTCTCTTTACCATTCTAATAATTCTCTTTTCTCATTCATCATCTCTTTCATCTTTATCTCATTTATCTAATTTGATTTTGAGACATCGTTTTGATGCATGTACATATATGATACAACAATATACAGTTTACATTTAATATAACTAGGTTGATGTTCAAGAGATAGGCTTGCTTTCGGAGTTGTAAAAAAGATCAACGTCGAAGAATTCCGAATCAGCTACCCCGGTCTACGTTGGCTCGTCTTCTGTAATTATACGGTAGACGCGAATAATAAATAAATACTTAGTTGCTTTTGGGTGATATGCGTACATAAATTAGTTGATTTTATTTGTTGGTAGATTTTATTTTAATAACATTTTTTGGACCCCCCACCCCGTTCTCCCCAACTGCGGATGTTCTACGGTCTACTGGCTCCAGGATCGAGGTTTCCTATTCTTGCTTTTATTGCACAAACAAAATACTACACGTACTCACATGCAACTAGGCCTATTCAATTTTACGCATGCAATTATGCCTAATTGGTTGTACTTAGGTGTGTACCCATTTATTTACTTTTCTAGGTAAATCGGGGTTGTTTATTTTAATTATTCTACCACGATTAATTTATTTCTAACGCATCAAATCATTCGTTCAATTTAGTGAATTCTACTGGTGACTAATTTAGTTATATAATCTTATATTAATTTTACGCTTTTTCATATTATTATTTTCGACCGATCTATTTACTACTATTTATCCTAACGTGGTTCATAATTTTAATTGGTATAACAAATTCACAGTACTGACACCTATTAATACCGGTGTTCAATTTTACGGTTACATCTACTACTACTAATCCTCATTAGATTTTATTTATCTACCCTTTCCATAAAATTTACATTTCTACTGTTTACCCTAATCACCCTCTACCTAACCTTTAACCAATCCCTTTTCCCACCTAATCTCTTATTCTCTCTCTCCACCTTATCTCTTCCATTCGGCTGAAGCCCCATCCCCTTTCTTTCTTCTTCTCCATTTCCTCCTCTCCCTTTATTCCCCATTTTTCATTTCTCCTTCCTGGTGGCTTTTTCTCCAGCCAGAGCTCCTCCTGGCGTCACCTCCTTGTGCTCGGCCCACGCCTCCCTGCACGCTCGGCCCTCCCGTGCTCCCTCTCGGCCCGGCCCGCGCCGCCCTCTGCCTCTCCGTGCGTGCCCATCTTGGCCCATGCCTCGGCTTGGCCCGCACCCCTGGTAGCTCGTTCACCAGCTCACCCCTGCCTGCTGCGCCTCCGGCTTGGCCGCCTCCACCTGCGCTCAGCTACACCCAGCCCTCGGCCTATGCTTTGGCCGCCCCTGTGTTGTGGCTTCTTCCCCCATCTTGTTTTCCTTTTTAGTTGCTTTTGGTTCTTCTGGTTTGAGTACAATTTCTTTTTCTAATGTGGGTTTATTGATGTTTATGCATGCATGTTCATGGTGATGAGGGTGGCTTGCTACTAGTGGTGGTGATGCATATGTTGTCGAGGTATACTACTCTCTCTACCCGCTCCCTCCCTTTGCTCTGTGATGGAAATGGACAATGATGCTACTGTTAGTTGCCTTATGTGTTGTCTATGCAATGTTATTGGCTCACCTGATGGGGTACGATTTGAGCTAAAAGAAAAACAGTGTCGGGAGAGAATGGTGGTTGTGGGGTGTGCTTTCTTGTGTATGGTGTTGGTTCCCATAGGTGGGTTCGTTTGGGCAAAGAAAACAATGGGGGCGAATCGTGGGTTACCTTATTGGGTTCGGTTTGAGGATGGCAGTGGTGGTGGCCACGGTGGTGGTCGTGCTTGCTGTGGTGGTAGTGGTCTCCTTGCTCCTTTCTGTTGCTTTTGGTCCTCATCGTCGGCTTGGCATTATCGGTGGTCGTTGACGGTTTGAGGCCGTTGCCGTTGCCGTCCTCGCTCCTTTGGTCTTCCCCTTACCCATTGCTCCTCTCCTTCTCTACTACTCTCTATGGGTGGTGGTGGAAGTGAGCTTGGTGAAGTTTGCTTGGCTTGTTACTTGGTTGCTCTTGGCTTTGGTGGTGTGCTCCTGGTGGTGCTTGGGAATGAGAGGGTTTGGCTTTGCTTGCTCTCTTGTGAATGGCGATGAGGAGCTTGTCTTTGCTTTGGGTTCTTGGTGTGAGCTTGGCTTTGCTTTGCTCTCTCAGTTGGGAAAGGAAAAGTGTGGGAGGTTGTGGCTTTGCTCCTGATTGTGTTTGGTTGGTTTCAATCGGCTGGGAATTGGGTTATGTGAGTAAGGTGCTTTGTGGGGGGAGATAGCTTATGAGGTTTGCTTTAGCTAGAAGAGGGTTATCTGAGGGAGGTGCTCTTTGCACTACTTTGTGGCTTTTCTATTGCTGCTGGTAAGTTGGTAATACTAAAAATGGGCGTTGGGCTAGGAAAAAGGAATGGGCCATTGGTACATCAGGCATTGTCGGATTTTTCTACGGCTGAGGCAAGGAGGTATAACGTGGGTGTCGGATTCTAATAAATGCCAGGTGATGAAACCTACTGAAGGGCTATGGTGCTGACTAACCTAGGTTGGTCTCAAAACCTCGAGGAACTTCAGGCGATCTGACAGGAACCCCACTTTACCCTAACTTTATTTTATCGTGTTTGTTTTGCTAATTGTCTTTCGGGTTTTTGGTGGACGAGGAAGCATGGTAGGGGTTCGGATTGGTCGAGGAATGGTTTTGAAAGCTAGTGATATATAGACAAAGGAAGGAGATGCTTTAGCGACTTGCAATGCAAGATTTTATTTTATACTTTTGTAATTTACTCAAAGTTGTATTTTATATTGTGATCAGATGTAAGGCATTCTTGTAATTAATTCTGATATTGTGTTATTGCTTAATTTTTGCTTGCACGAATTATTGTAGATGACTCCAACTTTGTATTAATATTTCACTTATGCTTGTAATGGATTTTTGGTTATTGATTTTGAGATTATATCGATGCTGTGAAATATGTTGATGAACTTTCAAGAATATATTTTATATGGAACTGTTTACCGATGTGTTCAATATTAATCTGTCTTATGTTTTGTTCTTGATTAGAAAATTTTAATTTACTGCTAATTATCGATTAGCATTGTTTTAAATTAGCCCGAGTTTTCGGGTTCTCACAAGGTGGGACCAAAGAGTCATAGACTCAAGAGAGTTCTTTCACAGAACACATCACAAAATGAAACAAAGCATCTCTAGGTGGCTCGGAAGTCTGACTTGGCCGGCGGCATGCAGACGAGGTGGGCCAACACCAAAAATGGGACCACGCGGGTGTTCTACACACGCGGCGGTGGATGGGCCGAGAAGGGCGGGCCATGGCGGTGGCTCCTACGACGGCGGCGGGAGTCGCAGCTGTGATCGCCGGTGGTCGCAAGCACCCTAAAGCAAGCAATGCGAGCATGGGGAAGGTGTAGGGCCAAACGAGGAGGCGAGGTGGTGCCCGAGGAGGCGGGGTGGCGGCGGTCGGTAGCACAAAAGAGATGACGACGGCGGCGACACTTCATGGTACAAAATTGAACGAATTGAGGTGAGGGATGGGTAGAAAACCTTCGGGAACACGCGGTGATGCGGTCGATTCGGCGAGAAACTCATCGGTGAAGGAGATCAATCGTCAGGTATGAATTCGCCCTAGAAGAAGGAACGACGAAATTCAGGCGATTCACTGCATGAAAAATGAAATTGATTGGGGATTTAGATCACCGTGCTCGGGAACAAGATGTGACGCGATAAGATGTTTGAAAAACTCACTAGAATGACGAATGCACAAAACGGGTGAGATGACCGGCACACGGGAAAAAGAGAAATACAACGTCGTTAGAGCTCCGGGAATTCTGAGATTTTGAGGGTGTGCAAAGGGGTAGAAGAGGTGTCGGTGTACCAATTTATAGCCTCTCCCATGATTTGAATCGCTGTGAACGCAAGTGAATGTCGACGCCATTCACGGGCTCGATTTTGGAAACTGAAGAAATCAAAATTGCACTGATGGAGGGCAGCGTAATGGTGCTTTGATTTCACCGGGGTAATGGTGCGGTGATGACGGTTTTGAAGGTGACGACAGCAAGGCTTGAATGGCACAAAGCAGTGCGCGCTTTGGGTGGCATGGTCTTGTGACACTTGGGCACCAAGGCGGCTTTGGCTGAGCCTGGGACAGAGCCAGGGGCAGAGAAGGAAAGGAAGAAAAGGGAAAGAAAGAGAGAAAATGAAGGAAAAGGAAAGAAAATAAAAAGATTTCGTGGGCAAATTCAAATTGCAAAATTTGAATTTCAGATTTGACAACGAATTCTGAATTGACGATTTAATTGGATTTGAAATTTTGGATTTGGAATTTTAAAATAAATGCAAGAACTCCAAAATAAATCCAACAATTTGAATTAAATACTTTAAAATAAATTTTTGAAAAAGGACAAAATTTGGGATGTTACAATAAGCCAAGCGAACTCAATTCAATTGCAACCACAAGCTAAGAAAGTAGAGCGGCAACTAGTGGGCTTGTACTAACGAAAGGGAAAGGGATGGCAGACCAGCAAGAATCGGATCTAATAAAAAGTGATTGAAATAAAACCCACCAGGAGAGGGAACATATGAGCGTGGTTAAGGGAACATATCCTATTTTTAACTTGAAAGTTGGGGTTAATAGCTCGGAAGGAAATAT
The DNA here is from genome assembly GCA_036346395.1 of Hsuehochloa calcarea. Classification (NCBI taxonomy): domain Eukaryota; kingdom Viridiplantae; phylum Streptophyta; class Magnoliopsida; order Poales; family Poaceae; genus Hsuehochloa; species Hsuehochloa calcarea. The sequence goes on along the minus strand of CM070614.1, from coordinate 20,364,505 downwards.
TATGTCTTCTATGAACTTTTTTCAATAATGAGCTGAAAAAATATTTGAGGGTTGTGGCCTTACTGGGCTCAGTTTATAAATAGAAACAAACTGAACATTACGACTTCGGTCACCCAGGTTTGTTAGCAATGCTGTGGTGGTGTTGATTTATGCGAGACCTTAAAATAACGAGTAATCTAAGGACAGCTGATGCCCATAATATTTTCATATGATTATCTTGTAGTAAAATGACTTATCAGGATAACATTTTTAGACATCTGATGCATACTGTCCTTTTTTATGAGAAAATGTGCAAAAACAAAACAGAGAAATTTACCACTTCATGAAGCTTGTTCATAGGCACCCATTCCTGAGGTCCACAGAGATCAGATAAAACAGTAGTAGTTGATGAGATAACGTCTTTCTCTTCCAACTTCAACAGTTTTTGATTATCTGCTTCCCTGTAACCCTTTGATCCTGCCTCTGACCTTCTTGCTGCACAAAATTATAAAACAGCTGAATTGTCATTAGCATGCCCAAAATAATTTGAGGATAATGTGCTTTTCAAAAAATATATATATATGTTAGCATGTGATGTCATGAAATGAAGTAAACAAATGCAATTCCACTAAAATTGGTGAATAAATGAAATGGGAGAGTTATATGTAGTACCTAAAGAAAAAGAAAAACCTATGTTTGGATTCCGCACATATATTACAAGCAGATTTAGATCTTGATTCTCTTTCAAGTGAAAACAAGAAAAAATGGGCACAATTTGGCAAATTGTAATGATAATTGCCAGTGGTGACTAAGCCACTTCAAGTTCCATCAATTGCATTGCTGCTCTTCTTTACCCACAATTGATACCTACAGGCCTACAACAATAGAAAACTAATAATGTTTGGGTTCTACAAATGTGTTTTGGGCAAACTTAGGTCTCAATTGTACTTCAATTGAGAACACGATAACAGGGACTATTATTTCATTAGCACTGCAAATTACAATGACAATAGTCAATGATCCGTACTTAACTTTCAACACTGCAGCTATCATCTATTGATTGTACCATATGACAGGACAACTTTGCACAAAGCATGTATACAAATCACTTTCAGTAAAACAGAGCGATCAGGTTTTCAATCTACTTAATGTCTCACTAGCATCACAGGCTTGTGTTCTCACTTCAGGGATATATTATATACCAAAGAAACTGTCATGTGGGGAATTCCTTGTTAGCGTCATTGTGGTGGAACCACAGCCCCTACAGCCGCCGATGTACAGGACAAGGATTGCACAGCCTGAGGCTGGCGGCTTGCCCAGGCCTAGCCCATGAAGTTAGGAGAGTTTTGAGTCTAGTTAGAAATAAGAGTTAAGATTAATTTCCAGATACTTTAGTGTTTCATTATATCTCTAGTTCAATCTGTTAGGCAAACCCTCTATATAAGGGATCATGTTACCCAATAAAGGGCAAGCAAGAACTTATCTCTAATCTCCCTATCCTTCTTTGTCTTTTCCTAGTCTTTGGTGGCGCCTTCTCCTGCACACATTCTTCCTCCTCTCGCCAACATGGCTCTTGGGCGCAAGCCAGGGCCGGAGCCACCAACCACACATGTACCCGTTGCGTTCATTTTAACAATTCAAATCACATCACATTTCTCCAATTAATTGTAACCTTCCTTTCCCCAAAACCCACTTAGCAATAATTTACAGTACATAAAAACACAATCTAAATACTGATAATTTTATTCAGAATTCTTTCATTATAAAGCGTTAGCATATGAAAAAAAAATGCAATAATATGTTGGACTGACCTGCGCCACTTGCATATTTATTTGATAGCCATATTATGAGCTAGTATCTTCACTAATAGGAGAAAGATTTACAGGCACTGCAACGTCTCAAGAACCTACACTTGTGAAATTACAGCATGTACTGTTGCATAATCACACTTGAGAAGTATGTAGCGTAACGAACAATCTAAGAAACTACAAATAATGCCTATTATTATCCTAAGCAAAAAGAGTCCAATAGTTCCTGTAGATCAGATTATATCTTCTCAAGGAAAAATGATACTTGAAATCTATTTTACATATCGATTCTAATTTCCTCAATACTTTATACACAACTAATCTAGCATAATCGACACAATTCATCATTCAAGAAAAGTCTCGCAGAAAGGAATGTGTCAATCCAATAGTTTGGATGTGTAGAGTAATTCAAAGAACAAAACAGAATGACAGGAGCAACATGTTAAAACCCGGCCATAAATAGCCATGGCCTCCAGCTACCCATTCTAACATCACAAAAGAAATAATTTACAAGAAAGAACTGCCAAAAGCGCATATAATAATAAATCAATAACTGAAACAATCTCTCAAAAAGTGGAGATTTCTCGAATAACATATAAGTCCACTCTCCAGTCATCCCTCTGCAGCCACAATACTCAATATCTCTTCTATATACCGACAAAACAAAAGACAGCCAAAGAAACTAAGACAGACAAACATATAACATAAATTTCTAATGACATATACCACATTTCAGTCACCAACTCACCATGCATAAGTTACAGATTTCCACAGCAGTCAAACCTTCTTAAATCCTTTCGGCATGACGAATTTGCTAGCATCACAACTCACATAATACCGATAAGACAGGTTCTTTCTAATAATCTAATCTCCTAACACAAAATCAATGCGCAGGCAAACAAATAGCAACCACGTAATACTATCAACAAAACTCAACATCCATCGTAATTTGTTTCAAATTGCCACCCATTCAAAATCGTGACCAATAACCTCATTTTGACAAGAAAACAGAGTCATCCTTATGTTCCTATTCCAATCCATTCTCATAATCCAATTCACGCGCACAGGAAGAACAATTCGACCCAACAATCACCTAGTCGCTACAACAACTAAGCCTATACCGACAGCAATCAATACATAACAATGCAAATGTCACACCATGCAGCCCCTTTACTACTAATTGTTCCATCCAATTCACCAATTGGCGCATGCAGGAAGAGATCCACCTAAAGGATCAACATATGTGACAAACTACCAATTTTACCTATCGTTGCAAACACGATCTTAAGCCGCCGCAATCAAATATCAAGAAAGAAACGAGAGTTTCTGCAATTCCATAGAAATCAGGAAAAGCGAGATTCCGATACCGACCAACGAGTTCCCCGGCGTCTCCGTTCCTCGACCGCTTCGCCGCCACCTCCGCCTCTTCTTGCTCTTCCGCACCATCCTCCTCCTCCTCGTCAGATGGAGGCGGAAGCATGCGCGGAACGGCGACGCGGCGTGCGGTGTCCGTGTCGAACACGGAGCAGCGGGAGGGGAGAAGGAAGTAGAACTGCGCGTCGCCCATCTGGAGGAGGTCCTGGGAGTCGAGCTTGACGGGGGGCGAGCCTGGCACGTGCAGGACGCCCTCGACAAGGCAGTCGTTCTTGCCGAGCACCTGAAGGGCGAAGCGGCGGCGCGTCAAGTCGTAAAAGATGCGCGCGTGGTGGCGGGAGACGTTCATGCCGCCGCCGAGGATGCCAAGGTCCACGTCCACGTCGTCCGGGGCGGCGTCCCCGTGTTGGTGCTTCTTGCGGCTGTGGCGACCGAGGATGATGGAGTAGGTTTGCATGTAATTCTCGAAGTCCTCGCCCTGAAGCTTCGCGAAGCCCACCTCGGGTGGAGCGGTTATTGATAGGCGTATGGGTTTGGACTTTGGACATTGTACTTGGGACCGTTTGATTGTGCTAGGGTAAATAGTGTGCGACTTATGGAAGAAAATTTTGTTTGGATTGCATTTAGATCCGTACAAGTTTAGGATTGGTGCCTGCAGGTGTTTTATTAGTAGAGTGTCGCTATAATTGCAACAGATTCTGAATAAATAATACCACTTATTCTAAAACTATATTATTTTGTTTTTAGAGTTTAAAGAATTATAGTATAATGAATCATCCACTTTTAGCTCAGTTCCAACGGACATGCATTTGGATAGTACCAAACATTCCACAAAGTTATTGAGTACTAACCTACCATAATTCTGAATATGACCTAAAATTTCATTCAAAATAAAAATCCAAACACATTGGCTTGCTATAAAAAAACAGGAAAGCATATAATGCTGGAATGAAATTGAAAACACAACCTGAATTATTTTGCGCACAAGTCTAAACATTTGATGGAGTTATTAAGTACCAACCTACCATGATTCTGAACATGAGCTGAAATTTTCATACAAAATAAAAATCCAAACTCATTGACTTGCTATAAAAAATAGGATAGCATATAATATTGGAATGAACTTGAAAACACAACCTGAATGTAACACCCTGGCTATTCAGAAGCCAAGATGTTACCTAAAAAACTAACGAACATCCACATTGTGGAAGAATTTAAACTGTCACTACCCTAAGTACATAAAGAGACCAACCTTCATAGCAGCATGGCAGAATAAAGACTGAATTCACTTGAATATAACCAGGGAGTAATTAAAACAAACCACTAGCAGCATTTAACAAAAAACATAACATGGGGAGAAATATCTTGCAGTCTTAAATTTATTTATTACAGTTTCTCGGTTAACAAATGAGAGACATAATCGAACTTAATAATGAGGGTAAACTATGGTAAACTGAGTGAAATGTGCATGTCTACTCCCTCCCAACAAAGCCATCATCAACGATCACCTAAATAAATAAATAAAGCAAGAATGAGTGAGAACTCAGCAAGTACAGTAAACAATTGAACATACAAGGTTATGAACAAGTCAATCTGTAACACCCTGACCCAAAATCGGCTCAATGCCCAAATCACCGTATGCGGACCGCCACACATAGCACCTCACTTACACTTTCGCCCTCGCCGTGTAAAAGGGTTAACCCGCAGGTACTACGCTTGGATCCAACAGCATTATATACTACTACAACTCACTTGAGACAAGCAATGTGGGACTAATCCCACCACACAACTCCTCATGGGCCACATGGGCCACACTACGAGTAGGCCGGGGTATTACATTCACTTCTAAAGGGTCGACGCTCGGCGAAGATACCGCATACGCGCAAATGCCTGTAACCACCCCTCGGTACACGCCCGTGCGTCCCGGTCGGCACATATGCCATGCCATGTGTCCACTCCGGGCCCACATGCGCTATGCGCCATAAGCCCGCTTCTGTCCCGCACGCGTCCGTGCAAATGAAGGTTGATGCTCGATACCATCCGTAACACCGACCCAAAATCGGCTCAATGCCCACCACCGTGGGGACCGCCACACATAGCACCTCACTTACACTTTCATCCTCGCTTCGTGTAAAAGGGTTAACCCAGAGGTACTACGTTTGGATCCAACAGGCATTATATACTACTACAACTCACTTGAGACAAGCAATGTGGGACTAATCCCACCACACAACTCCTCATGGGCCACATGGGCCACACTACGAGTAGGCCGGGGTATTACATCCAATACGAATTATGAACTTATCTATGAACACTTATGAGTATGAATGGAATAAATGGATGCATTGAAAGGAATGGACTTCACACATGCTCATACCGGTATAGCGAGTGACACACCCGTCGGTGCTCACCTAAGCCCGTACTTAACAAAGTCCGGGGATCCAATCACCGTATGAAGAACGTTTCATACGGGTGTCCGAAATTGCCCACATTGGAATGGTGGGTCTTACGTGCCAATACTGGAGTTCATGGGTCTTAACAATTCCACTCCTGTAGACGGAACACGAACAATACAAGAATGGAATGAACATATGCAATGAATGTTACCACTTTTATCCACATGGATTATCAATGTGCCTCCTGTGGTACACAGAGATGACCTTTAAAACGCAATGCACCAGGCTTATCTACACTGAAGTGGCCTTGTTTGCCCTCAACAAAATGGTTCCTCACTCGCTGGAGCATCTGATCAAGCTGTTGTACTTCCCGCACTCGGTCTGGAATGGCTGACTCAAGAAGTAACCGAGTCTCAGTTTCCCTTTTAGGAATAAAACTTCCCTCGAACCTTGGAATTCGAATTCATCGCATACCACATGAGCTTAAACCTCCTAATTAAACATCCTCAAATTATGCTCAAACTAAAATACATCATCCACACCATTGTGGAGAGGCTCTATTGAACCCACCGAATACTCTAGGTAACACATTCTACTAACAAAATTAATTTGATAGAAGGTACCCAAAGCACCACGAAAGAAGGTCCCACTCAATCACATTACCTCCAATTTTCAAGAACAGCATCTCAAAATCCTTGCTACGCATGTTTATGTATTACGTCAGAAGGGTTCTATCAATGATCATTCCACTACTCAGGAAACTCCATTATTCCACTTTTGCTACACAAAATCATCGTGTGACCAAAGGTTTAACATAAAAATGCAAAGCCCAGATTTAACTTCCAAAACCTCTACAATAAATTTCTCTTATAACAGATAGTGAAATCATCGGATTAAATCTCTAACTTTCCCACAATTCTAACATACTCACTCATTGACATCATCAGAAGTCGCCCACACAATTTCGCAATACTACCTAATTGTGTTACTCTATAAAATTAATCAAGGTTTTCACACCTTCGATAATCCTCGACCTTTCAACATGAACTGAAGTTCTCGAATTTCACTATACCACAGGTTCTACTCAGTCGTAACACTATTCAGATTTACTTCGAAGCCAAACGTTCCATGTGAATAAAATTTCCTCCAAGAGGTATAGATCAAAACCAATTCATCTTCTACTATCCCTCCAATAGCTTGGTAGCACAATCTCATTGCTACAATTATTTAACCATCACCAAACAGTTGCTAATTTACGCCTTGTAAATCTTTGCAACACAGAACTCTGATTCCTTTCTCAAAAGAAAGGCGAACAAGGACATGTTTTGTCACGCAGGAAAACGTTGCTCCTCACAGTGAGTACGAAACCAAAAGAAATGATTTGATAATGATGATCTTGGAAAACGAAAGTTGAGTTCACAGATGAGGGCACACATCCCTAAAAAAGGGAATAGCAAAAAAACAGCCAATAAGAAAATGACATTGCGATTGAAACTCAACATCTCTTGTGCGAAAAAAGCAGAAAGTTTAGGCACGATTCAAATAACCACAGGTTATAAAACTTGACTCAAATTCTCAAATACTCCTACTAAACTCTTCCCTTAACACTGAAATTAATCCTTTGACTAACAACACATTGTCACAACGAACCGTATAAGGTCATCACCCAAACCACAAGATCTAATTGAGAATCAATAAAACTCTTCAACACGTGATATTTGCTCGTAATACCAACTACACATGAAACATGAGATCCAAATGATCTGAGTCACCTAACTCGAAACATTTTCATTTGCGGATTTTCACGAAAAGCAAGCATATTATACTACTCTTAAAGGAACCAACATAATTTTCTTTGATTGCAACCTCACGTTGCCCTCTCAGACCAAAGAGCCTTTAGGATTAAAATCACACGAATCTCTTAAGGAGCAACAGGACAATACACCATCTCAATTTATTCAAAATAATTTCAACTACCAGATGATTTATGAGCTCCAAAATATCACGAATACTAAACTTAAAATATTCTCGTTTGAACGATATCACCAAAGACGATCGAATTACTACAATAATTAACATCAATATCACATAACACCACAGAACCTTACAAAGGGTTTTGACACTTTATTTTTTTAAGGAAAATGTTCTAAACTCCAACACAACAACTACAAAAGAAATGAGCAGAGTCAAACTTTCTTCAATGAACTTTGTAAAGATAATTATCGGATAACCAGATTACCTCTATCAACAAGAAAGATTGGATTCTCATGAAAGAGAACAATCTTGTAAATAACAACGTTTATAAGTAGCAAAGATAGCTCAACAGTCGGAAAGACATTAGTTGTTCTGAAAAACAATTAGGGACCAATGGAAACCCATAGCCAACCATTTTGTTTGATTACAATCTCCGACTTAACCACAACAGGGCACCACCAAAAGGGTTTTAACACTTTTCTTCAGAAAAGAGATGCATTAAACTTCAACACGCGGAATGATTCAAAAGAAATACATGGTGCCAAAGCTTTCTCATATTAACGAACTTCCAACAGAAAACTACCATTATCCAAACTATCAAATGAGTAAAAGAGTACATAAAGAGACCACCACTCATTGGCTTGCTATAAAAAATAGGAAAGCATATAATATTGGAATGAAATTGAAAACACAACCTGAATGTAACACATTGGGAAGCCAAGATTTACCTAAAGAACTAACATACAGCCACATTGCGGAAAAATTTAAACTGTCACTCCCCTAAGTACATAAAGAGATCAACCTTCATAGTAGCATGGCAGGAATAAAAACTGAATTCACTTGAACATAATCAGGGAGTAAAACAAACCACTAGCAGCATTTTACAAAAAACATAACATGGAGAGAAATATCTTGCAGTCTTAAATTTATTTATTACAGTTCCTCGGTTAACAAATGAGAGACATAATCGAACTTAATAATGAGGGCAAACTATGGTGAACTGAGTGAAATGTGCTTGTCTACTCCCTCCCAACAAAGCCATCATCAACGATCACCTAAATAAATAAATAAAACAACAACGAGTCGAAACTCAGCAAGTACAGTAAACAATTGAACATACAAGGTTATGAACTAGTCAATCTCAATACGAATTATGAACTTATCTATAAACACTTATGAGTATGAATGGAATAAATTGATGCATTGAAAGGAATAGACTGCACACATGCTCATAACGGTATAGCGAGTGACACACACCGTCGGTGCTCACCTAAGTCCGTACTTAACAAAGTCCGGGGATCCAATCACCGTATGAAGAACGTTTCATACGGGTGTCCGAAATTGTCCACATTGGAATGGTGGGTCTTACGTGCCCATACTGGAGTTGATGGGTCTTAACAATTCCACTCCTGTAGACGGAACACGAACAATGCAAGAATGGAATTAACATATGCAATGAATGTCACCACTTTCATCCACATGGATTATCAATAAAGAACGAATGTATATCATGAAGTATGAATATGGATCATAGCAATAACATCACATCAACAACATTCAACAGAAATCAATATATCTTAACACATTGTACTTGCCTTCCGCGATGTGACGTGCTAGGAGGCAACGAAGGTGCTCCTACACTCGCCGCCTACACAATTATATATTCGAAATGAGAATAACATGATATGACAATGCTACCGGTGATCTACACTAACCCCCTGACTATCTAACACAAACAGCGGACCCAAAACCGAAATCAAACAATGCAACACCGGGACCCAATCGACAAAGAAGAAGGAAAAAATCATATTTAATGATCTGAAACTTGGAATGACATAAATCCAGTGTCCAATGAAACTTAACGAGAAAACCCACAAAACTTTAGTTGACAAGATTTCCTAATTCTGCCAAAACATTTGACTAAACAGTAGTTGAAAATACCTGACAGACATCTGTCCAGACAATCAAAATAGCAGCGAAGAATATAGCATAACTTTTAATCTATAAGTCCAATTTGAGTGTTCTTTATCAATTTGGAAAGATGATAAAATTATCTACAGAAATTGTGTGTGGTGATAAATCTAAATCTGATCCTAAACAATTCATATTTCAGTAAACAACTATACTGACAATTCTTATCAGGTTTCTCAGGACAGCAATAAAGAATCTATCACAACTTTCGAACCACAGATCGGAATCTGGTGATCTTGGTGGATATGGAAAGCTAAGAACCGTGGATACAATTCTCTAGGAGGGGAGAACTTCCAGATCGGCGGCTACGAGGTCGAAATCGGTCGCGCAACAATCTAGACAGTTTCTGAAATTTCTACTACAGCGTGTCGGTTCAATCCAAATAATCAATTCTTCCTCCAAACAGTATCTAACAATAATTTAGACTCTTCGTAACCCTTGAATACCCGCAGGGAGATGTTGATTAACCTCCCGAAGAACTTCCCCTCTTCTCCTTCTTCCTCCCTTCAAGCGGCCGGCCACAACGAGGAGAAATCGGCCAGAGGAGAAGGCAGGAGGAGGCAGCTTCGGGAATGATCTTGGGGGCAGCGCTGGGAATCACCGGGGGCCGGCACCAAGGAGAGGAGGCGGCACCAAGGGGTAGGGGATGCGCCGGTTTGGGGAGTCGGGGTGGCGGCCCAAGGGGGGAAAAGTGGGGAGGGAGAGGGCAAGGGGGTGGCCCGCTAGGGTTGGAGGGGGAGGTGGGGTGCATGGGCCTTGGGCCTGGGGCGCCTCCCTCCCTCCTTGGCCCACTCAGTCACTTGGGACCCTACTGGACAGCTGTACGGGAAAAAAATCATATTTAATGATCTGAAACTTGGAATGACATAAATCCAGTGTCCAATGAAACTTAACGAGAAAACCCACAAAACTTTAGTTGACAAGATTTCCTAATTCTGCCAAAACATTTGACTAAACAGTAGTTGAAAATACCGATGTACATCCGTCTGCATAATCAAAATAGCAGCGAAGAATATAGCATAACTTTTAATCTATAAGTCCAATTTGAGTGTTCTTTATCAATTTGGAAAGATGATAAAATTATCTACAGAAATTGTGTGTGGTGATAAATCTAAATCTGATCCTAAACTATTCATATTTCAGTAAACAACTATACTGACAATTCTTATCAGGTTTCTCAGGACAGCAATAAAGAATCTATCACAACTTTCGAACCACAGATCGGAATCTGGTGATCTTGGTGGATATGGAAAGCTAAGAACCGTGGATACAATTCTCTAGGAGGAGAACTTCCAGATCGGCGGCTACGAGGTCGAAATCGGTCGCAAGAACAATCTAGACAGCTTCAAATTTCTACTACAATGGTGTGGTCAATCCAAATAATCAATTCTTCCTCCAAACAGTATCTAACAATAATTTAGACTCTTCGTAACCCTTGAATACCCGCAGGGAGATGTTGATTAACCTCCCGAAGAACTTCCCCTCTTCTCCTTCTTCCTCCCTTCAAGCGGCCGGCCACAACGAGGAGAAATCGGCTAGAGGAGAAGGCAGGAGGAGGCGACTGAAATGATCTTGGGGCGCATTGGAATCACCGGGGCCAGACTAAGGAGAGGAGGCGGCACCAAGGGGTAGGGGATGCGCCGGTTTGGGGAGTCGGGGTGGCGGCCCAAGGGGGGAAAAGTGGGGAGGGAGAGGGCAAGGGGGTGGCCCGCTAGGGTTGGAGGGGGAGGTGGGGTGCATGGGCCTTGGGCCTGGGGCGCCTCCCTCCCTCCTTGGCCCACTCAGTCACTTGGGACCCTACTGGACAGCTGTACGGAAAAAAAAATCATATTTAATGATCTGAAACTTGGAATGACATAAATCCAGTGTCCAATGAAACTTAACGAGAAAACCTACAAAACTTTAGTTGACAAGATTTCCTAATTCTGCTAAAACATTTGACTAAATAGTAGTTAAAAATACCTGACAGACATCTGTCCAGACAATCAAAATAGCAGCGAAGAACATAGCATAACTTTTAATCCATAAGTCCAATTTAAGTGTTCTTTATCAATCTGGAAAGATGATAAAATTATCTACAGAAATTGTGTGTGGTGATAAATCTAAATCTGATCCTAAACAATTCATATTTCAAGAAACAACTATAATCGACAATTCTTATCGTGTTTCTCGTGACAAGAATAAATAATCTATCATAACTTTCAACCACGATCGGAATCTAGAGATCTTGGTGGATATGGAAAGCTAAGAACCGTGGATACAATTCTCTAGGAGGGAGAACCTCCAGATCGGCGGCTACGAGGTCGAAATCGGCACAAGAACAATCTGGACAGTTCTGAAATTTCTACTACAAAGATGCGGTGCTCAATCCAAATAATTAATTCTTCCTCCAAACAGATCAAACAATAATTTAGACTCTTCGTTACCCTTGAATACCCGCAGGAGATGTTGATTAACCTCCGAAGAACTTCCCTCTTCTCCTTCTTCCTCCTTCAAGCGCCGGCCACAACGAGGAGAAATCGCCGGAGGAGAAGGCGGAGGAGGCGCTGAATGATCTTGGGGCGTATTGGAATCACCGGGCCGGCACTAAGGAGAGGAGGCGGCACCAAGGGGTAGGGATGCGCCGGTTTGGGAGTCGGGTGGCGGCCCAAGGGGGAAAAAGTGGGGAGGGAGAGGGCAAGGGGGTGGCCCGCTAGGGTTGGAGGGGGAGGTGGGGTGCATGGGCCTTGGGCCTGGGGCGCCTCCCTCCCTCCTTGGCCCACTCAGTCACTTGGGACCCTACTGGACAGCTGTACGGAAAAAAAATCATATTTAATGATCTGAAACTTGAATGACATAAATCCAAAGGTCCAATGAAACTTAACGAAAACCTACAAAACTTTAGTTGACAAGATTTCCTAATTCTGCTAAAACATTTGACTAAATAGTAGTTAAAAATACCTGACAGACATCTGTCCAGACAATCAAAATAGCAGCGAAGAACATAGCATAACTTTTAATCCATAAGTCCAATTTAAGTGTTCTTTATCAATCTGGAAAGATGATAAAATTATCTACAGAAATTGTGTGTGGTGATAAATCTAAATCTGATCCTAAAAATTCATATTTCAAGAAACAACTATAATCGACAATTCTTATCGTGTTTCTCAGACAAAGAATAAATAATCTATCATAACTTTCGAACCACAGATCGGAATCTAGTGATCTTGGTGGATATGGAAAGCTAAGAACCGTGGATACAATTCTCTAGGAGGGGAGAACCTCCAGATCGGCGGCTACGAGGTCGAAATCGGCCGCGCAACAATCTGGACAGTTTCTGAAATTTCAACTACAGCATGTTGGTTCAATCCAAATAATTAATTCTTCCTCCAAACAGTATCAAACAATAATTTAGACTCTTCGTTACCCTTGAATACCCGCAGGGAGATGTTGATTAACCTCCCGAAGAACTTCCCCTCTTCTCCTTCTTCCTCCCTTCAAGCGGCCGGCCACAACGAGGAGAAATCGGCCAGAGGAGACGGCAGGAGGAGGCAATGGAATGATCTTGGGGCGTGGCATTGGAATCACCGGCCGCACCAAGGAGAGGAGGCGGCACCAAGGGGTAGGGGATGCGCCGGTTTGGGGAGTCGGGGTGGCGGCTCAAGGGGGGAAAAGTGGGGAGGGAGAGGGCAAGGGGGTGGCCCGCTAGGGTTGGAGGGGGAGGTGGGGCGCATGGGCCTTGGGCCTGGGGCGCCTCCCTCCCTCCTTGGCCCACTCAGTCACTTGGGACCCTATTGGACAGCAGTACGGAAAAAAATCATATTTAATGATCTGAAACTTGGAATGACATAAATCCAGTGTCCAATGAAACTTAACAGGAAAACCTACAAAACTTTAGATGACAAGATTTCCTAATTCTGCTAAAACATTTGACTAAATAGTAGTTGAAAATACCTGACAGACATCTGTCCAGACAATCAAAATATCAGCGAAGAACATAGCATAACTTTTAATCCATAAGTCCAATTTGAGTGTTCTTTATCAATCTGGAAAGATGATAAAATTATCTACAGAAATTGTGTGTGGTGATAAATCTAAATCTGATCCTAAACAATTCATATTTCAAGAAACAACTATAATGACAATTCTTATCGTTTCTCGGGACAAAGAATAAATAATCTATCATAACTTTCAACCACGATCGGAATCTAGTGATCTTGGTGGATATGGAAAGCTAAGAACCGTGGATACAATTCTCTAGGAGGAGAACCTCCAGATCGGGCGGCTACGAGGTCGAAATCGCCGCGCAACAATCTGGACAGCTTGAAATTTCTACTACAAAGATGCCGGCTCAATCCAAATAATTAATTCTTCCTCCAAACAGATCAAACAATAATTTAGACTCTTCGTTACCCTTGAATACCCGCAGGAGATGTTGATTAACCTCCCAAGAACTTCCCACTTCTCCTTCTTCCTCCCTTCAAGCGGCCGCCACAACGAGGAGAAATCGCCGAGGAGACTGCAGAGGAGGCACCTGGAATGATCTTGGGGGTGGCACTGGAATCACCGGCAGCACCAAGGAGAGGAGGCGGCACCAAGGGGTAGGGGATGCGCTGGTTTGGGGAGTCGGGTGGCGGCTCAAGGGGGAAAAGTGGGAGGAGAGGGCAAGGGGTGGCCCGCTAGGGTTGGAGGGGAGGTGGGCGCATGGGCCTTGGGCCTGGGCCTCCCTCCCTCCTTGGCCCACTCAACACTTGGGACCCTCTTGACAAAGAAGACGGAAAAAATCATATTTAATGATCTGAAACTTGGAATGACATAAATCCAGTGTCCAATGAAACTTAACGAGAAAACCTACAAAACTTTAGTTGACAAGATTTCCTAATTCTGCTAAAACATTTGACTAAATAGTAGTTGAAAATACCGATGCACATCCGTCTGCATAATCAAAATAGCAAATAAGAACATAGCATAACTTTTAATCCATAAGTCCAATTTGAGTGTTCTTTATAAATCTGGAAAGATGATAAAATTATCTACAGAAATTGTGTGTGGTGATAAATCTAAATCTGATCCTAAACAATTCATATTTCAGTAAACAACTATACTGACAATTCTTATCAGGTTTCTCAGGACAGCAATAAATAATCTATCATAACTTTCGAACCACAGATCGGAATCTAGTGATCTTGGTGGATATGGAAAGCTAAGAACCGTGGATACAATTCTCTAGGAGGGGAGAACCTCCAGATCGGCGGCTACGAGGTCGAAATCGGCCGCGCAACAATCTGGACAGTTTCTGAAATTTCTACTACAGCATGTCGGTTCAATCCAAATAATTAATTCTTCCTCCAAACAGTATCAAACAATAATTTAGACTCTTCGTTACCCTTGAATACCCGCAGGGAGATGTTGATTAACCTCCCGAAGAACTTCCCCACTTCTCCTTCTTCCTCCCTTCAAGCGGCCGGCCACAACGAGGAGAAATCGGCCAGAGGAGACGGCAGGAGGAGGCAGCTTCGGGAATGATCTTGGGGGCAGCGCTGGGAATCACCGGGGCCGGCACCAAGGAGAGGAGGCGGCACCAAGGGGTAGGGGATGCGCCGTTTTGGGGAGTCGGGGTGGCGGCTCAAGGGGGGAAAAGTGGGGAGGGAGAGGGCAAGGGGGTGGCCCGCTAGGGTTGGAGGGGGAGGTGGGGCGCATGGGCCTTGGCCTGGGGCACCTCCCTCCCTCCTTGGCCCACTCAGTCACTTGGGACCCTACTGGACAGCAGTACGGAAAAAAATCATATTTAATGATCTGAAACATGGAATGACATAAATCCAGTGTCCAATGAAACTTAACGAGAAAACCTACAAAACTTTAGTTGACAAGATTTCCTAATTCTGCTAAAACATTTGACTAAATGGTAGTTGAAAATACCTGACAGACATCTGTCCAAACAATCAAAATAGCAGCGAAGAACATAGCATAACTTTTAATCCATAAGTCCAATTTGAGTGTTCTTTATCAATCTGGAAAGATGATAAAATTATCTACAGAAATTGTGTGTGGTGATAAATCTAAATGTGATCCTAAACAATTCATATTTCAGTAAACAACTATACTGACAATTCTTATCAGGTTTCTCAGGACAAAGAATAAATAATCTATCATAACTTTGAACCACGATCGGAATCTAGTGATCTTGGTGGATATGGAAAGCTAAGAACCGTGGATACAATTCTCTAGGAGGGGAGAACCTCCAGATCGGCGGCTACGAGGTCGAAATCGGCCGCGCAACAATCTGGACAGTTTATGAAATTTCTACTACAGCATGTCGGTTCAATCCAAATAATTAATTCTTCCTCCAAACAGTATCAAACAATAATTTAGACTCTTCGTTACCCTTGAATACCCGCAGGGAGATGTTGATTAACCTCCCGAAGAACTTCCCCACTTCTCCTTCTTCCTCCCTTCAAGCGGCCGGCCACAACGAGGAGAAATCGGCCAGAGGAGACGGCAGGAGGAGGCAGCTTCGGGAATGATCTTGGGGGCAGCGCTGGGAATCACCGGGGCCGGCACCAAGGAGAGGAGGCGGCACCAAGGGGTAGGGGATGCGCCGGTTTGGGGAGTCGGGGTGGCGGCTCAAGGGGGGAAAAGTGGGGAGGGAGTGGGCAAGGGGGTGGCCCGCTAGGGTTGGAGGGGGAGGTGGGGCGCATGGGCCTTGGCACAGGCGCCCCCTCCTCCTTGGCCCACTCAGTCACTTGGGACCCTACTGGACAGCAGTACGGAAAAAAATCATATTTAATGATCTGAAACTTGGAATGACATAAATCCAGTGTCCAATGAAACTTAACGAGAAAACCTACAAAACTTTAGTTGACAAGATTTCCTAATTCTGCTAAAACATTTGACTAAATGGTAGTTGAAAATACCTGACAGACATCTGTCCAAACAATCAAAATAGCAGCGAAGAACATAGCATAACTTTTAATCCATAAGTCCAATTTGAGTGTTCTTTATCAATCTGGAAAGATGATAAAATTATCTACAGAAATTGTGTGTGGTGATAAATCTAAATGTGATCCTAAACAATTCATATTTCAGTAAACAACTATACTGACAATTCTTATCAGGTTTCTCAGGACAGCAATAAATAATCTATCATAACTTTCGAACCACAGATCGGAATCTAGTGATCTTGGTGGATATGGAAAGCTAAGAACCGTGGATACAATTCTCTAGGAGGGGAGAACCTCCAGATCGGCGGCTACGAGGTCGAAATCGGCCGCGCAACAATCTGGACAGTTTCTGAAATTTCTACTACAGCATGTCGGTTCAATCCAAATAATTAATTCTTCCTCCAAACAGTATCAAACAATAATTTAGACTCTTCGTTACCCTTGAATACCCGCAGGGAGATGTTGATTAACCTCCCGAAGAACTTCCCCTCTTCTCCTTCTTCCTCCTTCAAGCCGCCGCCACAACGAGGAGAAATCGCCGAGGAGACGGCAGAGGAGGCGGCTTGGAATGATCTTGGGGCGCACTGGAATCACCAGGGCCCGGCACCAAGGAGAGGAGGCGGCACCAAGGGGTAGGGGATGCGCCGGTTTGGGGAGTCGGGGTGGCGGCTCAAGGGCGGAAAAGTGGGGAGGGAGAGGGCAAGGGGGTGGCCCGCTAGGGTTGGAGGGGGAGGTGGGGCGCATGGGCCTTGGGCCTGGGGCGCCTCCCTCCATCCTTGGCCCACTCAGTCACTTGGGACCCTACTGGACAGCAGTACGGAAAAAAATCATATTTAATGATCTGAAACTTGGAATGACATAAATCCAGTGTCCAATGAAACTTAACGAGAAAACCTACAAAACTTTAGTTGACAAGATTTCCTAATTCTGCTAAAACATTTGACTAAATAGTAGTTGAAAATACCTGACAGACATCTGTCCAGACAATCAAAATAGCAGCGAAGAACATAGCATAACTTTTAATCCATAAGTCCAATTTGAGTGTTCTTTATCAATCTGGAAAGATGATAAAATTATCTACAGAAATTGTGTGTGGTGATAAATCTAAATCTGATCCTAAACAATTCATATTTCAGTAAACAACTATACTGACAATTCTTATCAGGTTTCTCAGGACAGCAATAAATAATCTATCATAACTTTCGAACCACAGATCGGAATCTAGTGATCTAGGTGGATATGGAAAGCTAAGAACCGTGGATACAATTCTCTAGGAGGGGAGAACCTCTAGATCGGCGGCTACGAGGTCGAAATCGGCCGCGCAAAAATCTGGACAGTTTCTGAAATTTCTACTACAGCATGCCGGTTCAATCCAAATAATTAATTCTTCCTCCAAACAGTATCAAACAATAATTTAGACTCTTCGTTACCCTTGAATACCCGCAGGGAGATGTTGATTAACCTCCCGAAGAACTTCCCCTCTTCTCCTTCTTCCTCCCTTCAAGCGGCCGGCCACAACGAGGATAAATCGGCCAGAGGAGACGGCAGGAGGAGGCAAATGGAATGATCTTGGGGCGTGGCTGGAATCACCGGGCGGCACCAAGGAGAGGAGGCGGCACCAAGGGGTAGGGGATGCGCGGTTTGGGGAGTCGGGTGGCGGCTCAAGGGGGAAAGGGGAGGAGAGGGCAAGGGGGTGGCCCGCTAGGGTTGGAGGGGGAGGTGGGGCGCATGGGCCTTGGGCCTGGGGCGCCTCCCTCCCTCCTTGGCCCACTCTTGGCTGGCCATTGGCCGACCAGGGTTGCACCGGGCTGGGCCGGATTCCCAGGGTCCAAAAACTCCCCGAAACTTTGAATGTTTAAAATAATTCTCCGTCCCGAACAAATTACTCTCAAACCGAAATTCGGAGTATTACACTGAATTATTTTGCGCACAACTCTAAATAACAAATGCCAATATACTTTGGCTAAAAAAAATTCACACTATTGCCCACTGTCTTGAACGGCTCCTCAACCTCGAGTACTGGTGCCATTATTTTGTTCGATCAGTTTGAGTTTTTGTCATCACTACAAACTCCTATAGATTCATCCGACCATCCAGTCTGTACTCACATATTCAGATTGCACATAATTGGAGTATATATAGTACCTTGTGTATGTTAACCTCCTGCAAAACATTGTTAAGAACAACGTCGTCGGTTTAGCAGGACTCACCAGCTAATGCATAGCTTGTCGCATTCAATGTAGCTATTGTTGTCCTTGTTGAAGAAGTAGAACATGGATTATGAAATAGTGATGAGATGCTCCTCGCTATATAGCGTTTGTGAATGGATCATTGTCTCCACGAACTCACCGTAGTCCAGGTAGTCACTGTCATCCACAGTACCCTGAACATACAACTCAACTATGACGTAAGGATTCTTCACTTCTCAAAATGGCTATATATATGGAACAAGCATTCCCCATAACAAGATGGTCAAAGAGTTTCAGACTCATAATGCAATATTAGTAGTTCAATAATAGCTAGTAAGCAATCAGGCATTGCGAGACAATCACAATCCTGAAAATAAATGCCTATAAAGTATGGGGATAAAAACATTGTATGAAATTTCACGGGCTAGAAAAACATAAAACCAGGTGATTAAGTAAAGATGATAGGAAAATGGCAAATGGCACCACTATGTAGCATTTCATCTTAGCACAATAGCTCACCTACACAAACTAAAAAATCCATCATACCAAACAGGACCGGAAGAAGGCGCATATCTGAACAACGACTATAGATTAAGAAAAAAAAAACAAAGGAGATACATTAGTAAACGACAGTAGTGATATCCGTCCCTCATGCTCCAGTTCCACCCTTTCTTGATATTCTCCTACACTCAACTATCTACTTTTGGGCTTAAGGGAACATAGCTACGATTTATCATTGCCAAATCCCTTCTCTTAGTTTGGCATGAATACCAAAGTTTAACGAGGCTCACACGACACTTTGCTCTCAAAGCGAAGAAAACACAACACATGATGGTAGTAACGTGCTCTTGGTCGCTAGAAAATAGTGCTTGAAGTTGAACCAAATGTCAAGGTAAGAAAGTTATAAAACCAAGTTGAACCAAATGTTAAGGTAAGAAAGTTATAAAACCAAGTTTGAAGTTGAACTACATGCTGATTTGCTAACATCGCTGGAAAATAGTGCTTATTATCTCAGATCTATTTGTCAGACCAGCGGAAGATCCGCAACCAATTTTTATTAAGAAGTGAGAATAGTACAAACAAGAAAATTAACTTGAGGCTGTCGACAAGGCAACGTCTCAGTGCTATTTTGGGAAAAGTAGTGCCAGTATTTGGACTTAATAGCAACATAATCATCAACTCAAAAAATATATTCCACTTTGGACAAAAAAACAAACTTTAGCTACATTTAGCCATAAGTAAAGATTGTTATAGACTATCATATGCATCCGATTGTTAGAATTAG
The DNA here is from genome assembly GCA_036346395.1 of Hsuehochloa calcarea. Taxonomy (NCBI): domain Eukaryota; kingdom Viridiplantae; phylum Streptophyta; class Magnoliopsida; order Poales; family Poaceae; genus Hsuehochloa; species Hsuehochloa calcarea. The sequence continues at coordinate 20,344,609 of CM070614.1, read as the reverse complement.
AAATATCCAATCCAGAGCACACAACCATAACTTGTAGGTGAAATCCTCACCTTTTCTTGGCAAACAATCGAATTACATGATTTCACCAAGATATCAAATCCTGCATACAAACACAATTCAAGATCCACAAAAACAAATTGCACAAAAATTTTCCCTGAAGCCCTCACCTTCTCATGGCAAGCAACCTTGTGACAAGGAACCTATAAGTAGTGGACAATTCATGGCCATGGTGCATTAAACACTAAAAAATGCAAAACAAATCTGACCAGCTTGTGGAAATTCACCTCACGAGCATACAAGAAACAGAGCAAAATTAGGTTCACCGTGGGGAAGGGTTGGGGCGAGGTGGACTTGAGAGAGACTACACAGAATCCAGCGCAGGGTTGGGGGAGGCGATGCTGGGTTGGGGTGAGGTAGACTTGAGAGAGGGGGCATTGGCTCTAGGGAAGGAGGTGTCTGGGCAGGTGGCGTTGTGTCAGTAGGGGAGGCGACGGGAGACACAAGGTCCGGCAGCGCCGAGTCCAGGGGGATCAGGAGTTAAGGTGAGGCAGCGTCAGTGGTAATCGACGCTAGCGCCAGAAGAAAGCAGGGAGACCCGTGGGGGCGTACAACGTGCTAGGGAGGAGGTGTGAGATGTGGGGAGTTGAGATGGAATATGTGGGGGTAGAGCGGTTCGGCGAATCAACCAAGACACTCCTGACAACAAGGACCCACTTGTCAATGTGTGCAAATAGGAGTGGAAGGGGTGGGACGATCGTCCTGCTGTGTAGGGGTGTAAGATCGAGAGGGCCGACTAGAGAGGGGGTGAAAACTAAATTTTATGCGGAAGTGTTAATCAATTCAGTTATTGACAATGATAGCAAACATACAAAGATATGTAAGTAATTTAATTTTAGGAATATAAATTGCACACAATAAAATACAAGAGAATAAACTACAATAACACAAGGATGTTTTACTATGGTGTTCAGAGACTTGTCGGTCTCACCTAATCCACATTGAGGTAAGACCAAACAAATTGGATCTGCTCCACGAATTAAGCCAAACACCTCAATTCTACTAGTGGTAGCTCTTTTCCGCTCCAGGTAGGTGAGCTCTAACCTTCACAACACGCCAAGCCTTCTCACAAGCTTCTGGAGAAAATAACCGGACCACGACGCCTCCACGTCATCTAGGTGTTGGCAAACACCAAGACTAATAAGCCAAGCCCCTTGCTTGACTATCACCACGTGAAATGAATGCACAAGCTCAAGTGGATATGAAATCAGCCTCTAGATGCAACACATGCAACTATAGACTTCTGTCCTTGCTCACAAGGTGCAACACATGCACAATTGAGAGGAGAAGCTCACACTTGCTCAAGTGAGTGAAATGAGATGCCAAAGATTGTCTCTCAACCGACCAAGGGGGTATTTATAGCCCCTACAACAAAACTAGCTGTTGAGAGCAGTTTCCTGAAAAAAATAGTATTTGTGGTAATACCGTTGTAGAAATCCGGTATTACCGCATTCAAGGTTCAACGGTCGGAAAGGGTGCATTAACAACTCAAAAACAAGCCGTTAAAGATTTTAGTGCGGTAATACCGCAGTACAAATTTGATATTACCATTTTGTGGTCATACTGAATCCAAGGGCGGTATTACCACAGTTAAATTTAGCATAGATGATATTCGGTAAAAAGGTCATAACTTTTGAATCCGAAGTCGGAATTGAATGATCTTCGGCTCCATGGAAAGATTATTTAGAGGGCTACACAGCCCATCAATTTGGATAATCTCAAACACATTATACCAATGCAAAAAGCACAATAACTTTCAAAGAGTCACTACCATGGTTTAAATCCAAGGAAATAGTAACAAACAATCTTAGACCATGCCAAAGGAAGATGCATGAGTCCCAATAATTTGCAAAATATATTTACAAATTAGATCATGCCACAAGGAGTAGGCACATAGACTTCAACCATTTGCAAAGTATAGTCACATGCTACAGAGATTAAATGCATGAGCCTCAACTATTTGCAAAACACATTCGCAAATAATAGCATCGTGCCACGGAGAGCTAGAGCAAGCGAGATTGAGCTATAAACACATGATGAGACTCAAGCAGTAGATAAGACCCCTCTTAATATTACGGCAACCTATACTAGCAATCCGGTCTTCCAACCAAACAACAAGACCTAGTAAAAGACTAGGAACACATCCTTAGCCCTAGCTAGTTATACCTTTGCCTTGAGAATCCTCTTGAAGCTTGATGATGCACATCTTCACTTCAAATCCAGATCATATCTTGATATGCATCAACCCATGATGCATCCTTCACTTGACCTCCATCAATACATGATGGGTCTTCTCTTGACTTGATGATCAACTCATGATCATCTCTTCTTCGAAATCTTGATATGCATCAACACATGATGCACCCTCTTCTTGAACCTTGACTTGATGACAATTAACTCATGATGACATCCAAAGTCTCCATCATCATGGAACATAACCTATTCATCCAACTCATGAAAAATTTTAGTCCCACAATGCGATTATCGTTAATTACCAAAATATAGCCGAAACTGCCAGGTGCGGTACTACCACCAACAAGAAACCAGTAGTACCGCATAGCGGTAATACCGTTCGGCTATATCAGTATTATCGAATTCTAGAGGATAAAAAACACAAGAAAAACACCCTCTTTGGAAAAATTGTACCGTCATGTAAAACTTGGTATTACCGTACTCCAGTAGTACCGCTTAAGAATTGTGATCATACCGATTTTAGGTTTCAAGAAAACTTCAAAAAACAGGCTCTCTGTAAAATACACACCGCCAAGTAGATTCCAGTATTACCTACCTGCGGTAATACCACTTATCAAATGCGGTCATACCGATTTTGGGATTTCAAGAAAATATCTAAAACATGCTCTCTGGAAAATGCATACCACCATGTAGATTCTGATATTACCAACCTGCGGTGATACCGCTTATCACTTGTGACTATACCGTTTTTTTGAACAGTTTTCTAGAAGCAAGAACAAATGCAATGCATGACTTATAGTTGATCAAGATGGTACATAAATAGATCCTTAAGCTACTAGTTATGATCTCTCTATTATCTTTGCATTGCCATTACCATGTCACCATCCATAAACCGGGACTAAGCCTTTAAAACAACATAGCACACACATTAGTCCCATAACACAATTGAAAATATTTGAATATAAAGCAATATGAGTATATATGAACTACACAGTTTTATATACTCAAATAATATACTTAATTGATTTGGGCGACAACCAAAATTAACCCCTAGGCCTCAATCCTACCCGGATCGAGCCCGTGCATGAACCTGCACCCACTAGCTGCCCATTCCGCCCAAGTCCAAACCCATTTTCATTTTTATTTTTTTTAAAAGACATTTGCAAAAATCCACCATGAAAAAACAATGTCACAGGCTTTTAATCAATACTTGCTATTTTGGCAAAAAATTTCCAAAATCAAATATTTGTGATCTAAGCAATGTCTAAGCATGCCTTTATTTTCAAATTTTTATTTGACCTAGCTGACAAGAAAAAGATGATTCAACATACAATATTGGCTATATAAAGGAACTGGATTAACTGAGAATTTAAAATAGGAATTTAAAATAACTGAATAAAATTATGCATGCAATAGTAATTTAAAAACAAAATTAAATAAATTTAAAATACTGAGATCAGTATAATCAATGGTATAACTTGCCGTGCTCGAAGTCTTGGTATTCTAACTCTTCAAATGGATCGTGCACTCCGGAGTCGTCAAAATCTATACGCGAAAATAAGCTAAATTCAAATGATATACAAATAAATTCAAATGAATATTCAAATTAACTTCAAATAAAATAATTTCATATTAGTTAGCTAGATCTTGAATTTATACAAATTTAGATGTTTGATTCACCCAAATCGGTGTTCGTATGAAGAAATACGAGCTCATGGAGGTTTAAAACTAAAGAAAATATAAAAATCATATTTTATTAATTTTTTGAATTATTTTTCTAAATAAAAAAATTGAATTATTGCATGGTCGACGTCGATGTACTGTAAATTCAATTTCGAAAAAATTATTTTTCTATTGGAAATTCGAATGAGTCACTGACATGTGGGCCCCACACTCAAAGACTGGGTCCACGAAGGACTCGGCTCACGGAATAGTACGAAGGAGTGAGGGTGCTGGCGCAAGCTGCCACGCTGGCATCCACAAGGGCAACCACGTCGGCACAGACACTAAGGCGGAGCTTACGCGTCTTCGCGGTGGCGCCACGCCTCGGACAGATCGGGAAGCGGCGCAAGTCCCAACATGTGGATATCATGGGGATATGCTCGAGATCTTAGGATGATGTGACAATTGGCAATGGCCTTAACGGTCTGTTGTTTCACATGTTTTCGCACGATTATAGTATTGTCGGTTTAACCGGCCGACGGCCAGTATGGCGATCGATCGATCAAGGCGGTCCGACCGGCCATAACGGCGGTCGGACCGGCCAACTTCAGAAGTGAGGAATTAAGCTGGGCCACAAATAGAGGGTATAGGCAAGAGAGGAGATTGTATTGCACTTGGTCCCGTAATTTTTGGGGTCTCCAGTCAAAAGTTCTATTGGATTGAAAATTCCAGTAGGTTTCGGTTTTCCAGAGAGGAAATTCCGTTAAGTCTTTACTGGCGGTCTGACCGGCCAATAAGTGGCTATCAGACCAGCCAGGGTGGGCGGTCTGACCGGTTTTCACTTGGGGTCGTCGCCCGTCGTGGCGGCGATATTCGGTTGTTAGGTCAAAGTCATGAGTTTCAGGGCATATATGTTGCATGATGCATGTTTTGACTAACATGGATCAAGTTGTGAAGAACTTGTTCCCAAATTTGGTTTACTCGTCTATTGTCGTGCAGGTTGCTTGGTGGTCAACAACGGTCAACGGCGAGGATGATTGGGACTAGGCTTGCAGAGCTGAGGTCCCGAATGATCGATGATGCCGGGTGAGGTCAATGAACTCAAGCGTGACACAAGATGGATAAGGGTGACCTATAGGCTAATCCGAGGCGCAAGATGGCGCAAGGTGTAGCTAATTAGGTCAAGGGGTATTAAAGACGGCGCATTAAAATACGTGTGTATGTGTCCCGTTTGTTTTGGGCCATAACGGGAGCCCAATTGAGTCAAACTTCTAGAAGGTCTAAGCCTCCACTATAAATAGGGGAGGGAGGTGGCTGCACCTCTGCTTCGTCTCTTTTGCTATTTTCGTAAACCCTAATTTTCTTAGGGAGAGCTTTTGTGGAGGCTAGGGTTCTTGATAGTTTGATGTGATTTTCGTGCTCTTGGATTGAGCATTGTCCTCCATTGATGGAGAGGTTGTCAGCCCATATCATATCAAATCAATCAAAGGAAAGTTTGATCAATGTTTTGTCTCATTCCGTTCTTCATCTATATTTGATGATTTTGAGTCTTTCTTTGATCTGTGAGTTTTTGATTGAATTCTTCACGTGATATAGCTCGCTGTGATATGTGAGAACATATCTAGGATCATCTTAATCATCAATCACCCACGAGCAAGATTTTGGATCAAGTTTTTGTTTTCACCCTGTTTTGAACCCTTATTCAATCAATCCGACCGCCAGTGCATTGATTTGCTTTAATCATTGTCGATTTTGTCGTATTGCTTAGGGGTTTATATTGGATTCAATATTAGTCTTCCGCTGTACTGATATACTGATCTTCATAGCTTCCATAGCTACTGGAGTGAAATTAGTGTTGAATCCATTATTTGTGAAAAAGTGAGCGTGATGAGTATATCCCGACTACTTATGAGGCTGTTTATGAAGCAAGAGCTACACTTCTCAAACAACAGGTGCAATTATTTCTTAACAAGTTTTTTTTTGTGTTTTTCGTGAGAATTGGACACTACGTAAAAGCAATACTTTGTGCATTCTCAGGTTCGACAAGCTTAAAGTCTTTGGAACCAAGAGGGAGGCCAGAGCCAAAGCAATAGAGGAGAAGAAGGAGGAGGGTAACCATATTTGTTACCTAGTGATGAAAAACAAGAATATCAAAGCGGTTGGGAAGGAGAAAGTCAAGCAGCCCATGCAGCTGATCAAGGAGGAAAGAATCTCGTGTGATGGGAGAGCAAAAGGGGAAGAAGCCCAAGAACTTAAAGCTCAAGTTTTGGATAATATTTTCAAGTCCAATTCAGATATCCCACAACCCCAACTGAAATCAAATTCAGAATCAGTTCAGAATCAAATTCGGATTCGGAATCAGCATCAAATTCGAATTCGGAATCAGCAGGACAGTTCGGAGTAAAACGGTCATAACTTTTACAAACGGAGTCCGATATGAGTGTTCTTGGGCTTGTTGGAAAGAGAACTTCAAGTCCGATCCAATGGATCCTACCTCACTCCTAAATTCCTCCCGTGTCAAAAGATATGACCGAAACAATATAACGGTGGTAAAATTAGAGTTTCCTTATTGTTTTAGATTGAGTCGGAATTGGAGTAGGAGTTATAATTCCGAATTAGAGTAGAAGTAGGGCCTCTTGGCCAGCCATGAGGATGAGAAGGACACTATATATTAAGGGTCAGACCCCCATTGTAACCTTAGACCAGTTTATACATAAGAATTGAATCATAGCTATTGCTTGTTCTTTCAAAACCAGAGTAAATGCGAGGACTTTGAGAGGGAACTATGCAATCATTGGTTCGTTCTGCAATTCCAGGTCAAGCCGTCGTTCCATTGAGAATTGGGGACCTGGCGATTGTCGTTCGTGGTCTCGCGACGATCAACTATCGAGTGTGTTTTGGGCGTATTCCGAAGAGTTGAGGGGTCGTGCATTGGCACGAATGTTCAGCTAGCGACATCGTCTATTTCACATCATTTATCCACTGTTACTCACCGAGAAGATCGGGCATCTCCCGTATCATATGGTATTAGATTCTAGGTTTACTCGGTGAGAGCTTTTTTACCCTTAGTTTAGTTTCGTTTTTCTATCCTATAGTCCATTAAACCGAAAATTACGACACAAAAATTCCAAACCCTAGTTTCAATCTGTTATTTCTTGTGAGTTTTGTTATGTTTTAGTCCATTAGAATTTTTTGTTTACTGCTGATCTAAGTGTTTCCTTTGCGTACCTTGTTCCTTGTTTCCTTCCAAAAAAAAACAAAAAAAAAATCCAAAATTCAAATTCGGTCCCTGACTCAATTTTCGCTAAATCCGACTTCAATTGGTACATTGTTTGTAATTCGGTCATAACTTTTGCGTCCGAACTCCTATTGAAGTGCTCTTTGATTCGTTGGAAAGCTTACAACGAGATCTCAAACTTTACTATTTTGGTCAAATCCAAATTTGGCAATCTTCTATGTGTGTTCGAGCCTACAAGTTTCTTAAGTATTGAAATTCTTGAGAAGCTTCACTTATATCCTTTCATCGTGTGAGACTAGCTTTTGATATTGTATTAGGGCTGCTCATTGAACATTGTTTACACCTTGTTGAATTGTTGGGCTTTTGCACTAGCGAGGGTAGCACAACACTTTCGGCCATTGAGAAAAGAAGAAAAAAAAGACAGCCGCACAATAGCAAAACACACGGCATTGAGAAAAAGAATAGTATAAAAAAACTGAGAGCAAAAACATAATTTTTTAGAAAGAAAAAAGAGGGAAAAAAGTAATTGTTTGGCCGATTGCTACAATATTATGCATTTTATTGGTTGCCACAGTACCATCCCATCATTATTTCAGATTGTGTAGTTATTTTTTTGTTTGAGCAATCTTGTGCCCTACTATTTTCAATTGCAATTGGCTAGCGTCTCTCTTAGTACTTGGTGCAAAACGAGCTAGCTTGATCTCATTTTTAGATCCCTTCTTGCTAGCTCATTCCTTTGTTTGCATTAAGTCATATTTATCTTTGCGTGTGCGTTCATCCACTCCGCTTACACCTTTTGAATCAGCATATAGGCAAAAGAATCTAGCTTGTGTCATTACTTAGCTTTGCAACAACTTGAATATCAGTTTGCATAGGTTATAGACATACCTTACCAAGCTCCACCCACACCCGTTCGTGTACTACCTTTGCTCTGGGTTACGCTCATACATTACCGAGTTGAGGTCGTTCGCTATCACAAGTGTCGTTTTGCAGTCCTTGATTCACTTTGGAACGGTAATCTTGTCTTGTTTCCAGGATAGTGAGTTGCGAGCGTAGAGAGAGAGCTATTTTGTTTTACTAACCAGGATATAATCGCGTTTGCTATTTGTGAGTTGTTGCCATGTTAGGTCATCAGGAGGATCTATCGATTACATGGATGGAGTATACTCGCTTACGCAGGATGCTACAAAAGCAACTTCTTGATCGTGATAATGGTGTGCGCGATGATCTTGGGGTTGTTCGGTATAAATTGAACAACCTCAGGGAGGAGGTTATGCAGCTACGTATGGACATCAACAACAACTTCTTGGAGCTACACGTCATGTTCAACCACCCCAACGTGCATCGTAAGGATTTTGTCACTAAGCCCAAATTTTCCATCTCTATATTTTCAGGTAGTGCAGATGTGGAAGAATACCTTAATTGGGAGCTTGAAATTGATACGCTATTTCGGATGCACAACTATTCCAATGAGATGAAGCTCTTACTTGCGTCCAATGGTTTGATTGATTCTACCACACATTGGTGGGAGCGATTTGTTCGTAAGCGTATGGAGCGCCATGAATTGCCGATTATTACCTGGGAACAGATGAAACAGCATTTGCGTACACATTTTGTACCTTACCACTACAAGCGTTCCCTAGTGGAAAAGTTGACAGGGCTGCGACAAGGTTTGAAGTCCACTTGTGTGACACAAGAGAAGGAGACCGAGCATGGGATTTTCCCTTCGATCTTGGCTTCATGTAGTATTGCTCCATTGCTTCATGAAGAGATTGTGGTTACTCATGATTGCTCCGTTGCTGACCCACAATCTTTGGTGGATGCGATGTATCCAAACCCATATGAGAATGAGAGCCACATAGCCAAAGCCAAATTGAGTGAGAATGATAGAGTGTGAGCTGTGTGATTCCACCATATGTGAGGTTGAGAGCATCTCCATTGAGTGTGAGAGAGATACACCAACAGAAAAGAGGAAAGTGGATGATAGCCTAAGTGACGTTACTACTGAAATTAACGATTTCCTCGCTACATCTAGTGTTGTTTCTCACATTGTGCAAGTTGATATTAAAGAAGATAAGTTGACTGTTCAACAACCAGCACCGTTGGAAGTAAAAGACGCGGAGATAACCACAGTTGTGGATGGAATGCTTGCTGCCCCATGGTTTCACGATGAAAATTTGATACCTACAACACCTGCAATAATAGAGGAGGACGTTAAAGGTAACAATAATGGTGTTGAATTGAATATTCATCACGCCGAGGTACGTAAGAGTGAGAACTCTAGTGTTCCTTTGAATATCTATGTTTTCAAATTTCTTCGCTCAATTTACGTAATGTGCAATTGATTACTCATAAGGATGTTCCTACTAGCATATCTCTTAATGATTCTTTATACTATATCATGTTCGATGATCCTAGAGAGTTATCTAGTGTGATTGAAAACCTTGTTGACGTTTCATGTTTAAAATCACTAGTTAGTCCTTCTACCTACACATATATGTTCAATTTGATTAGAGATTATGGTGTTGATAACAAGTTCTATGTTTATCGAATGTGCATTGCTTGTGATAATTTTACTGATTTTAAATTGCATGTTTTGCGCAAACCATCTATTGAGCAATGTCATGGTCACTTTGAGATGGAGTTGAATACAAGTGCCTATTGTTTAGAACGCAACATGATGCCTACTTGTTTATCCTATACCAGTAAACAGAGTAGTGTAGTTGAAGCATGGAAGGCACTAAGAATTTTCTCCCCCGAATTTGAACAACTTGATCTAGCTCGTCCCTTTTATATTTTGTTTATGTGCTTAGAAAAGTCAAGTATGACTTTTTCTCATGGGAGGGAGAATGATGTGAATGAAGGTACCGCAATGTATATATCAAATACATCTTACGGTTGCAGTTGTGTTACATATTTTGTGCAAAACAACGCGAATGGCACAACAATTGATTCATACATATATCACGTATATACGTTGTTTTCTTTCTTTAGTACATGTTCAACAAATCATCATGTACTACACGGAAGTTGTTTAGATGATAAATACATATACCATGCATATACGTTGTTTTCTTGGTGTAGCACATTTTCAGGCTATCAAAAGCCGAGGACGGCTTTTTTGAAGAAAGGGAGGATGATGAGGATATCCCGACTACTTATGAGGCTATTTATGAAGCAAGAGCTACACTTCTTAAACAACAGGTGTAATTGTTTCTTAACAAGTTTCTTTGTGTTTTCCGTGAGAATTGGACACTACGTAAAAGCAATACTTTGTGCATTGTCAGGTTCGACAAGCTTAAAGTCTTTCGAACCAAGAGGGAGGTCGGAGCCAAAGCAATAGAGGAGCACAAGGAGGAGGGTAACCATATTTTTTGCCTAGTGATGAAGAATAAGAAGGTCAAAGCGGTTGGGAAGGAGAAAGTCAAGCAGCCCATGCGACTGATTAAGGAGGAAAGACGCCCGTGTGATGGGAGAGCAAAAGGGGAAGAAGCCCAAGAACTTAAAGCTCAAGTTTTGGATAAAATTTTCAAGCCCAATTCAGATCTCCCACAACCCCAACCGAAATCAAATTCGGAATCAACTCAGAATGAAATTCGGATTCGGAATCAGCATCAAATCCGGACTCGGAATCAGCAGGATAGTCTGGAGTAAAACGGTCATAACCTTTACAAACGGAGTCCGATTTGAGTGTTCTTGGGCTTGTTGGAAAGATAACTTCAAGCACGATCCAATGGATCCTCCCTCACTCCGAAATTCTTCATGTATCAAAAGATATGACCAAAACAATATGATGATTGTAAAATTAGAGTTTCCTTTTTGTTTTAGATTGAGTCAGAATTATAGTAGGAGTTATAATTCCGAATTAGAGTAGGAGTAGGGCCTTTTGGCCAGCCATGAGGATGAGAAGAACACTATATATTAAGGGATAGACCCCCATTATAACCTCAGACCAGTTTGTGCATAAGAATTGAAACATAGCTATTGTTTGTTCTTTCGAAACCAGAGTTCATGCGAGGACTTTGAGAGGGAACTAGGCGATCATTGGTCTGCTCGCAATTCAAGGTCAAGCCGTCGTTCCATTGGGAATTGGGGACTTGGCGATCGTCGCTCGTGGTCTCGTGATGATCAACTATCCGGTGTGTTTTGGACGTATTCCGAAGAGTTGAGGGTTCGTTCATTGGCATGAGTGTTCAGCTAGCGACATCGTCTATTTCACATCATTTATCTACGGTTACTCACCGAGAAGATCGGGCATCTCCCGTATCATACTCTCCCATCACACGGGCTTCTTTTCTCCTTGATCAGCCGCCTGGGCTGCTTGACTTTCTCCTTCCCAACCGCTTTGACCTTCTTGTTCTTCATCACTAGGCAACAAATATGGTTACCCTCCTCCTTGTGCTCCTCTATTGCTTTGGCTCCGGCCTCCCTCTTGGTTCCAAAAACTTTAAGCTTGTCGAACCTGAGAATGCACAAAGTATTGCTCTTACGTAGTGTCCAATTCTCACGGAAAACACAAAGAAACTTGTTAAGAAACAATTGCACTGTTGTTTGAGAAGTGTAGCTCTTACTTCATAAACAACCTCATAAGTAGTCGGGATATCCTCATCAGAGCGTGCTCCTATTCACCCCCCTCTAGTCACCTTTTCGGTCCAACACAACAGTACCGACGAACGGCGGCCCGATGAACGGCGGTGAGGTGCACACCGGAGAGAGGGAGTGACCGAGAGTCTAATGCGCTCGCCTGAGTGGTCGGTGGAGGACAGAGGCGACCGGCGGTGAGGAGGGAGCGGCGGAGCGATTCGGTTGTCGACGGCGAAGGCGTTCCAGTGGTCTCCTAGCGAAGCGAAGGTGCGCACCAGGATCGCATTGAAACTATGATGCTGATGATGCAGTCCGAGCGGTTTCATTGGCGACGGAATAGGCGAAGAACCGAACTTCGGGGATCGCTAGAGAAACTCGAATTGCGAGCACTAGAGAGAAACTGGAGCGTGGAGAGCTGGGACGCTAGGTGGAGGAGACGAATGCGCCGTACTAATCGACTGATCGAACGCGCCATACTGATTGGCTGATCGGACGTACCATACTGATCGGCTGATCAGACGTGCCATACTGATCGGCTAATCGGACGCGCCATACTGATCGGCTGACCGGACGCGCCATACCGATCGACTAATCGGAAGCGCCCTTATGATCGGGCCGTTTAGTTTAGATCGAACGGTCCATGGCGATTGCGCACAGGAGAAGCGGGCGGGAGAAGCGTTGGCCGTCCGATTTAGATCAGACGGTCCATGGCGATTGCGCACAGGAGAAGCGGGCGGGAGAAGCGTCGGCCGTCCGATTTAGATAGGAAGGCCCGCACCGATCGCGCGCGGTAGAACGGGCCGAGCGGCCGTGAGGAACAGTGATGGGCTGGGAGAATTTGGCCCAGGTACTGTGCGGGCTATTTTTAGTTCATTTTCCAATTTAAACAATTCTAGAAATTCATAAAGATTTTAGAAAATAGCAATTAAATTCAAAAAATTATGAGAAAATTCACAGAAATGCTCTAAGGCATTTTGGATTAAAAAAAATATTTTCAACTTATTCTTGACAATAAATTTTGCAAACAAATTATTCTAGCTTTAAAAATAATTTGGGAAAACCTTTTAAAATTCCAAAAAAAATTGCACAAAATAATTAAAAAATTTATTTTCAACTGAAACATGAATTTTGGGCTGTAACAACCATACTACCACATGTCCTGTATCGGTAGGTCTAGGCTAAATAATTTGTAATACCTCATTGTTGTTTATGTCGTGTTGATGTGTGGGAGTTTGTTAGACAGTAGTCCCACTTGGCGCAAGAGGGGGCTTCCGGCGGGTGATTAACCCAATGGAGGTGAAACCTTAGCGGGCATAATAACCTTGGAGTAGAGCATTGTAAAGGCCTTGTCACGTACTCTGGACTGCTTACCTAAGGTAGTGAGCGGTGGTATCGACGGATGCCAAACAAACTAGAGAAGTCGTGTCTTGTAGGTAAAGTTGTACAACCTCTACAGAGTGTAAAACTATTCGAATAGCCGTGTCTATGGTCATGGACATGCTGAGCAAAGCCACTCAAAGTTAAACCTGATTTTGTTTTAAAATGGTTTTAGCAATGATTTTAGGATGGTTAATCCTTGTGGTAAAATTGGGCGGTTAGCCATGTGTCCATCACAATATTTCATATGGAGATTATCCTATAATAAAACTTAAGAATTTATAAAATGAATTTTAGTTATAGAATAGCCGCTTTGGAACTTAGTACAAATTTTTAAAGAAAATATTGCTTTATGCAAATTTAACCAATAAGCATTCCTTTGATATATCCTTGCATGCATTGTAATATGTTATTGGGTGTAACTTGCGAGCACAGAAGTTGTACTTATCCCTGCTTATGCAAATAAATTTCAGATGAGAAGGACTTTGCTATCAGTGTGGATCTCAATGACTAGGTCGCTACCCCATGTGATTTCCAGTGGCAGATCAGCTGGATCCCACTACTTCTTCTTCATCTTCCGCTGTGTTTGTTTAATGTTGACTTGTAAGCCCTTCTTTAATCAACTCTGCTTATTAATAAACTTATGCGAATTATGGATGTTACTATATTTGTTTACTGTGTGAACTAGCTACTGATCATGGGACTATTTCAGAAATACACAGAGGGTTTGGGGGTGTTACTCCCGGGTCCGACAGATATGAACATATAATACCATAAAATGCGGCTACGACCGCGGTGGCCCCGCTAACCGATTAGCGGTCGGGGTTCGAAAGGGCAGTGACCCTCACTGCCTAAGGGTAGCACTCTCGGAAACCTTTTACAGGACATGAATCTTATTCACATAACCGAGCCTAAAAAATCATCGAATTAATCATATTAACCCTATTCTGAACCAATCTGACCACTACCTTGATACAACCATGCACTCCGGCATACTACGATGGCAGAATTTCGACCGGTAGGAGTATCATGTAAAGCAGTCATAAACAAGTCGAGTAAATCACCTGGTCCTTTTAGATCATACCTCATCGTAAACCCATCTACTATCGCTGAACACCGATCGATCTTATAGACCAGTGCCCAAATCGTTCCATCCATATGAACCGATCTAGGTTACCAGACCTGACCAGTAATAGATCCAATCTACTACTATCACATATCAAGTATATGCGACCGATCTAGATTAAAAACTATATATGATGGCTTTGATACCACTGAAGGGATATGAGTAGGCTACGCTAGCTGAAAATTCAAAAATTCTAACATGTAAACCAGGACGCCATGCAATTAAGAGATCACAGATCGTTACTACCAGATGTGCAATACAGTGATAGAAGAGTTGGAGCAGCCTGATCCAACGAAGAGCATGTCGATGTAGTGGTCGTAGTCGATCGTCTAACATAGTTGATAGCCCTCATAGTCGATCGTCTCCTCGTAGTCGATCGTCCTCACAGTCGATCGTCTCCATGTAGTCGATCGTCTCCTCCAGCAACCATTTGAGTTCCTCACCAAGGTCGTGGAACATCCTCAAGCGCAACAACAACCGTAGTAGTGCCTCCACGGTATCCACACGTCCGGGGAGGGGACATCATACACCGGCGTGCTAGCACCAAGTCACACGGGAATGCTCTTTCTCAAGAAGATGGAGGCTAGGGTTTGGAGCAACTCACATCAACTCTTGTTGTGTGTCTCCCCTATCCTCTCTCTGTGTCCCATTAGCCTCAAGCATGTCCTTATATAGTGCCCGTGATGGATCCTTTTCGAACACGTTTGATGAATCGTATTCGTACTTGTTTGTTCCAACCCTTTAAGTGTGTGACCCGTTAGGTTCATGCGTAGTCGGCTGTGACTCAGAAACTCCTTTTCGATCACGAGTCGTCAGCGGCTCCTAGCAGGACATAACGATTCCTGAATATGATCTACGACCAGGTCCTTATCACTTACGACCTACTCGTATCTCTATACGACTAGGTCATATTTGGTCTCGACCAGTTCAGAACTCCTTATGACTTGGTTTCACCACTTAGTGATCATGTTCAACCAACCTACGACTAGCTCAGATTCCATACGACTAGTTCAGATCCGATCGAATTGAAAACCAAACTCATGTATTCTCCCTTTACCTCACGATATCTAGATGAACTCTACGTCAGATGTTGTGTCATCTATGTACTGTTCAATACTTTCTCGATTAAGTGTCGGATAACTTCATGTGGTTGAATTTTTCATCCACTAGTGGCATGGCCACGCTCTTTAATTTCCTTATCTGACCAGATCGAGGGGCCCAGAGATATATCTCCAGTTATATTAGAAGGGGCAAATCCCATATCCGACCAGTCACATTCCTCCGCATGTTTCAGAGCATACCCGAAAGCTATCTTTATAAGTACCCAATTACGGAGTAGCGTTTGGCAACCCCAAAGTGTATTCTTACACATGTAGGAAACTATGCTGATCTCAGGTCTAAGGATTATACATCACTGTTGCTTGAGACCAACTGGTGACATATAAAATCATAACAATCTCAGCAGTGTCTAAAGGTGGGTCAATCCAACACCATGTTCTCTAACATGCGTTCACATTATTGATTCGATATCCCTATATCCATAACCGGTAAAACATGGTCATCAATCAATACATGTGTTTGGTTGATAGGATCACCGTGTTCGACTAGTGACATCCGACTAGGGATACATTTAGAACGACAACATCATAAGTTAAAATAGCTTCACCAATGAGTCACATACTCGTTGATCTTTATAACTGATGATTAATTCAAGAAACATAATAACACTTGTTCAATAACTCATAAACATAGACATGATACAATCATCTCTATGCCTGCCTCTAAGACATATCACCAACAGTCTCCCATTTGCACTAGAATCAATCACATAGGAATCTAATACCCATTGCTTTTGTGTGCGCCTCATGCTTAGGTTGCGGGAGAGGCTTTGTCAACTGATCAAATCTGTGTGCACTTTGCATATCTTACACAAACCCTGTTTGCGATCTAAAATCATCTTTGTCGGTTTGGAAGGTAGCATTTGTTGGAGATATGCCCTAGAGGCAATCATAGAGATGATGATATCTCGTTGTATCCATGATTTAATAAATGTTCCTTGAATATTGCCTTTGTGTTGATTAACAAGTATGTGACTTGTTTGTGAAACTCTTTACTTGTATGGTTATTCTAAAGTTGTCCCTAGTCGGAGTTCATGTGAGGACACACGTGAATGGTGGATTAGCATATGTATCGGTTGATGACTATGTTTCACAGGTCATAGACATGGAGATGTCAAACCAATAATGTGGACACATGTTTAGAACATGGGGTTGGACCGACCCATCATGAGACATAACAATTATACTTATAGTTCTCTCTACACAATGTGTACGCCTTGTCCTTAGACCTAAGATTGTCGCATGTACTTGAGATGTGAATCGATCTACTTAGGGGCTATCAAACGCTACTCAGAATCGGGTAGTTATAAAGGTAGTTTTGGATTTGTCATGAAGCATGCCGCGAGGCATGGTCACCAAGATGGATTTGCCCTCTCTACCGAGAGATATCTCGGGCCCTCGAGTGATCGGATCCGTAAATGCATGGCCATGCTACTTAAGGCTGAGAGTTAACCTAATAAGGGATTCCGGATCACAAGATCGAGAAAGAGTGGTCAGCTTGGAGCTCGACCGAATATCGTGAGGCAAAGGGATTGGCATGTACATAACGTTGTGTTGGTTCGTCTGATATGATCTTTGTGTATGTTTAGGAGTTGGGACGTCTTGCTAGAGGCCGCTACCAACTATTGACCAAGTATGTATACTCGTGTCATGTCTAAACATATGTGAACCTAGAGGGTCACACACTTAAGGGGCTGAAGCTTAATTCGGATTGGATCCGAATTAGAGTGGGCATTGAGTCCTAATGGGCCTCTATTAGTAGAAGCGCATTGTAAGTGATGAACCCTAAGGTTCTATTTGTTGTCCCGATCTTTCGATGAGAACGATAACTATCGATTTCGGTGGAGGTGACTCTCGCGATTCGACTACAACCGTACGACGACGCTTGCGCCTTAGCAATCGTTGAACCAACTCTGAGACGTTATTGACCTTGCTGGAAGCACGATCAACCTGACCACGAAGGTCTATTCCTGCATGCAATCGAAGAACACGCAAGAATAAGATAAAACGCAATTTGATGTATTGCAAATATTTATGAAGTATTGAAAGGTTGGGATTCCGAAAAGCTGTCGATTTTGCTCAGTACGCGTTGCAAGCATAGCATATGTTTCATGAAATATTTATGAAATATTTATGAAGTATTTATGATGTATTGCGCCCTTGATTTGGAACAAATTATGGCGCTGATTTTGCTCAGTACGCGTTGCACAATAATGCTCAAATACTTATCGGCATCTTCGGCGCCAACATGTTCCTCCTCATGATCAGATTCATCATCATGTCTTGCGGTCGGGCTGCAAGCATAGCATATGTTTCATCATCAAAATCACTAGCAGAGGAATACCCACCATCTTCGCAGATAATCGCATACACGCTTGTTTGGACAAGCCTCGCATCATGTGTCCATAGCCTTTGCAACGATGACATTGAATGTCCTTAGTTCGCCCCGTCAAGCAACCAAGAAGAGCTTTTGGCGTAAGCTTGTGGTGCCGATTTGGTCGCTCGTAAACTCGTGGTGCCGAATCGAGGTAGTGGGCGCCGCTTGATGTTGGATGATGACGGTGGTGGTGTACTAGTGGACGGGCGAGAGGGGTTCGTGGCGCCCATGAGTTTGTGCGACTGCGAATAGTTAGATCGTGTCTTTGTCTAGCGTCCCTGCACTTCACGTTCAGCTTTGCAAGCAAGATGAAACAATCTAGTAATGGAGTTATAATCTTTATAATCTAGTATGTCTTGAATTTCTCGATTCAACCCTCCCAAAAACCTAGCCATTGAACCTCCTCATTCTCATTGAAGCCACAACGCAACATACCAATTTGTAATTTTGATAGTAGTCTTCCATGCACTTTGTACCTTGTTGTAAGCGTTGTAATTTATTTAACAAATCACGAGCATAGTATGAGGGAACAAATCGATGCCGCATAAATAATTTTAAAGCCTCCCAATTGTTAGGTATGTTGTTGGGATGTTGACGGCAATGTTCTTTCCACCAAATAGAAGCAAAGTCAGTAAATTCACTAGTAGCAAACCCTAACTCGCCTAATATCGGAAATTCATGGCAAGCAAATTTTTGATCAATGATAGTTCCCAATTAAGATAACCATCGATCATATTTACCATTAAAAGAGGGCATAGTGAATTTAACCTTAGCAAAGAATCATCGTGGTCGCGACTCACGCCGTGGGGATCTCGTCGCATACCTTGTCGATTTAAACGAATCGCCGATGAGGTCGATCATTGTTGTGGTTACTCATGTCATTGGCCTCGGACGCCCATATAGTCGATTCATCTTGTCCTCTACCACCGTGGTAGCAGGGGAACAAAGATTGAAGCCCGGGCAAGCTCGCAAGGCGCGCCATAATACCTGCCAAAGAAGTGTTAGTGACGCCTTGCGCTCTCTCCATCGCGGCGAGCGTAGTGTTTGTTTCAATCTGGGCGCCCTCAAGTTGAGCAAGTCGCTCATTAGTGATCCTGACATCTTCCTCAAGACCCTCCGCACGAAGGTTCATGATGCGCCGGAAATGTTGTACGATTCCCCTCGTACGAGGAGTATGAGATGTATCCTCATCTAGCTCTGCAGAACCTGCCATTGTTAGCAAATCACAAGAATATGTCCCTAACAGCTACTAGGATGTGGTGGTTCAACAGTCGCTCACACTGGAGCCTTTTATCGAATTCTTACCAATTCTTACCAAGCAACAGGTGATCGGCAACCAATGTGTCAATGTATCTCAAGATTGATAGAGCGATTGCGTGTGAAGATCAACCATGACGTGTAGAAGAGGTGTAGCCGGGAGGGCTCAAGTATAGTAGCAAAGGAAAAGCAATTGTTCAAATCAAGATGCAAAGTTGAAAAGGGCTCAAAGTACTAGTCACAAGTGCTGATCCTAGTCTAATCAAAGTTTAGCTAATCAAAGCCCCACTAAGAGATGTGTATGTACGCACACGCAAAGATAAATGCGACTTGATGTAAGCAATGGAAAACCTTACAACAAGTGCTAGGAGAGACGCTAACCAACTACTCAAACTTCTTTGTAGGGAACAAGATGGTTCACACGATGTAGAGCACAAAAACGGAATAACGTGCAGCGTAAACAACCCTTTAGTTTAAGCAGAAAACAATAGTTAGTCTCAAGAGATGAAAAAAAACAAAGTTTTATATGGCTTATATATACTCGTTTGAAAGGTTTCGATGAGATTTACAACTTTGCAGTTGAGGCAAACCCCAAATTCTGAAGGAAAGACTGGAAGAAACGGCAAAAACCGAAACCGAAAATTTGTGACGCGAATTCGGAGCCGAAAATGACCGATTTTGGGTTCCCAGGAGGGAGACTAGTGTATTAAGTGGAAAGTATGCGCCTCGTTGTTAGCTTTCCAACGAGTCCAAGAACGTCCAAATCGGACACCATATGCAAAAGGTATGCCCGTTTTACTGAAGGTCTCTCGGAAACGGAATCGTACTCGGACTGGAAACCGACTCGATTTCAATCTTTAAATTGCTATATCTTTTGATTCCGTGGGCTAATCTTGCTGAAATTTTTTGTACAAGTTTGTGGCTATATGTAGAAGGGCTCCACCAATTTGCACTGGTTTTGGTGTAAGATTATTTTTTTTCTTTTTTTTTTTCTACCACGGCTTTTGTTTTGTGTGGCGGCCTCTTTCTCTTTTTTTTTTTACCACGGCTTTTGTTTTGTGTGGCGGCCTCTTTCTCCGTCTACTTTTTTTTTTGCCGGCTCTAGGGTTTTCAACAAGTCACGAATACAGCAAAGTGTTCTCTCTCTTTTTTTTTGTTCAGATTAGAGGAGTTCTAACCCACGAATTTTCTTGTTTTAGATGCAAAAACTAAGAACCCTAAAAGAACGATTAAGCGACGCAAAGGAAAAACACGAGAAGCAATCTAGACAACGACCAACTAGACAATAACTAGAACTAAAGATCAGCAACTAGACACGACAATGTAACTAAATATTCAACAAGCAAACTGAAAAGAAAAAATTGCAAAGGCTCAAAGGGCTTGGTATGGATGATAGATGCGAATTTTTTCTTTTGGCAATTTTTTGGACTCTAGGTATGAAAAACGAATCTACTACTAGAAAACAGGAAACTCTCACCGATTAATCGAGCTCGATACTACTTGATGAACCCTAAGGTTCTATTTGTTGTCCCGATCTTCGATGAGAACGATAACTATCGATTTCGGTGGAGGTGACTCTCGCGATTCGACTACAACCGTTTGACGACGCTATGCCTTTAGCAATCGCTGAACCAACTCGAGACGTTATTGACCTTCCGGAAGCACAATCAACTCCGACCACGAAGGTCTATTCACGCATGCAATCAAGAACACGCAAGAATAAGATAAAACGCAACTGATGTATTGCAAATATTTATGAAGTATTGAAAGGTTGGGATTCCGAAAAGCTGTCTTGACAGGTGGTCGTCTGACACAACTGAAGAACAGAAGTTTGCACAATGGCTAAAACTTAACTCAACAAAATCCAAGGAAAAACTAAAGGGGTGCGGCCTCTTTAAATAGGGAACGAGGAGCCACAAAACTAACGAACTAGCAAGGTGGTACTAACGGTCGCGAGTACCGTTCACATGAACAGTAACCACGCCCCCGGGTGGGCCGCCGGCAGATGGGCCAAGTTCAGTATGATTACAAAGCCCAGTTTGGCCCAAACAAGTGATATAACGTCTTCTTTTGATGACTACGATCAGTCCAGAAGAAGTTTGGAGGTGAGGCCAGATCCGTTGGAAAGAGGACAAAATTATCTTTCCATCAAGTACTCGTGGACCTCCAACGGACGTCGTATGTGAAAGTTATAGCCGCTTGAAGTCGCGTTGTCGGGCTGATTCCGAGGCCGAATCGGATTCCAAAACGGGTCCCGCTCGAACTCTTGCTTGTCTTGGACCAAAAGTGACGTGGTGACCTCCTTATGTCTTCCAAGCATGTCCATGACTCCACATGCCTCGCCGCCCTTTCCCATGTTCCTAAGCACAATTAAATCACCCGCTTTAGGTAGCGGTCTATTCTCGAATATATAAACATAGGAATGAATTCACCGTAATTAAGTTGGCGAGTACGAGCTCGAGTAAGTGGTCCTTGTAACACATGCCGTCGAGTGTTGTGTGTAGGCGCGGTTGTATCCATGGAAGGGATGTCCTCATCGAAGGACGCCTATAAAAGGAGGGCAAGGGCGCCTGTGTTGAATGCAGTTTTTTTGGACCTCAAACCTCGCCGCCACCTCTCCCACGCCTCTAGTCGCCGCGCGATCTAGCAATCCGGCGTCGCGCCGCTTTCTCCCGTGACGTGGATACCTTTGAGGCGCCAGATCAGTAGCGCTTGTACGAACCGCAAGAGGGGAGTCGTCGTGGACGCCGCGACAAGGACGAGGAAGTAGTACGACTACTCGCCTGACGTCTCGCATCAATTTAGTACGACTACTCGCCTGACGTCTTTGCATCGCTTTAGTGATTCGCGCTGTCTAGTGGTAAGACCGTGATCTATAACTGCAGTGATCTTGGTTTACGGGTAGAATTTTTATTAATTTGCGCTAGTGTAGCCTACCTTTATCCCTTCAGCATTGGTGTAACCATTTACGACTAGCTCTTCCGCACTATGCGACTGGTTCATACCTGGTCGTATCTCTATACTTCTAGTATGAACCTGGTCGTATCACTATAGACAAGGAATGCATACTTAATCCTTCTTAAGTAGTTAAGGATATTCTTGACTTCTATCCAGTGACCTTCACCAGGATCTGACTGATATCTGCTTGTAACACTTAGACAATACGACACATCTGGTCGTGTACATAGTATGGCATAAATGATAGATGCAGTAGCCGAAGCATATAGAATTCTACTCATTTTGTCTCGCTCATCAGTTGTAGTAGGACACTAACTCTGGCTAAGATTAATGTCATACGCCATGGGCACCAGTCTACGACAAGCTCGTATCTTCATAGACTACTTTGGACTCGGTCGCATCACCATACGAGCCATGAGCACCAGTCTAGATCTAGCCGTATCACTATATGACTAGTCCCGATCTGGTCATATCACTATACGACTATGTACATATCCCAGCTTAATCCAATTAGCTTTTTAGATCTATCTCTATAGATACTTATACTAAGAATGTATGCCGCATTTCCTAAATCTTTCATTGAGAAACTATTTCTTAATGAAGTTTTAATAGATTCAAGCATTGGAATGTCATTTTCGTCGAGTAGTATGTCATCCACATACAAGATTAGAAACACAAACTTGCTCCCACTAACCTTCTTGAAAACACAAGATTCTTATTCGTTCTTGATGAAGTCAAACCATTTGACCACTTCATCAAAACGAATATTCCAACTCCGAGATGCTTGGATCAATATCTAAATCAGAGTCCGGGTCCATCATCGCTTCCGCATAAGTTTTTCGCTCATCATTACTCAATACTAAAATGTCATGTCCATACCTTAAATGCAATTGACGCACCCTTTTAGATCTACGTGGGGCTGATGCCTCATCTACAGGTTCAAAAATATTTTATTCATCCTGTAGATGTTCAATATGAGTTGAAATATTTTCAGATGGTTATCGAATTTCTTTGAGTTGCACCTTATTCGCACTGACTCCTTTGGAAAGAAACTCTTTCTCCAAGAAGACGCCATTACGGGCAATAAACAATTTGTTATCAACCTAATTATAAAAATAATATCCTTTTGTTTTCTTATGATACCCCACAAAGAAGCACTCATTGGACTTGGGTGTCAGTTTATCAGATATCAAACATTTAACATAAACCTCACAATCCTATATCCTTTGAAAAGACAATCTAGGACTCTTCCCGATCTACATCTCATATGTTGTCTTCTTTACAATTTTTGATGGAACCTTATTTAAAATAAAAGCAGTTGTTTCTAGAGTGTATTTCCAGAATTCCAATGGAAGGTCAAATTGTCTCATCATTGACTAAACAATATCCAATAATGTTCGGTTCCATCGTTCAGACACCCCATTCCATTGAGGCGTCCACACTTCTTTAGATGACCACCAAACTCATACCTCAAATATTCACCTCAATGGTTAGATCGTAGATATTTGATTATCTTGCCAAGTTGATTCTGTACTTCATACTGAAATTCTGTGAACTTTTCAAAGGATTCTAACTTATGTCTCATCATGTAGACATAGCCATATATACTGAAATCATTAGTAAATATTATGAAGTATTGAAAACCACCTCTGGACGGAGTACTTATTGGTCCACATACTATGTTTGACTAGCCTGCGACCAGCTCGTATCTCCATATGACTAGATTGGACCCGGTCAAATCATCATACGACTAGTCCGGATCTGGTCGTATCCTATATAACTAGTCTGGACCTGGTCGTATCACCATACGACTAGTCTGTATGTACAAGGGCTAATAACTCACTTGCCTTCTCACCTCTAGTCATAAAAGGTGCTCTTGTCATCTTGCCAAGTAAACAAGATTCACACGTTTCAGATGATTCAAAATCAAATAAGTTTAGAAAACTATCTTTATGGAGCTTCATCATGCGCTTCTCATTTATATGACCTAGTCGATAATGCCAAATAAAAGTGGGATTAAAATTATTAGATTGAAGACTCATCCTCAAGATTCAAAACATACAATCCATTCACCAATGGAGAATGGCTATAAAGCATATCTTCGAAATAAATTGAACAACAATTATTCTTCATTCTGAACTCATAACCTTCTGCTCCTAAACATGAAGCAGAAATAATATTTTTGCTTAAGGCTAGAACATAATGACAATTATTTAGTTCTATAACTAATACTGAAGGTAAAGCTAATGATAAAGTACCAATAGCTAATGCAGCAACTCTTGCTCTATTACCCACATGAAGATCGACATCTCCTCTTGCGAGACTTATACTCCTTATCACCCCACGTGATCGAATTGCAAATATAAGCAACCGATCCAGTATCAAATATGTAAGAATTGGTCGAAGAAGTGTCAAGATTAACCTGAATTGAAAGTCTTACTTCCCTTATTCCTTTTCATCTCTACTAACTACTTCTTGCAGCTTCTCTTCCAATGCCTAGTATCATAAAAATGGTAACATTCTGGTTTAGGCTTAGGACCCAACTTTAGCTTCTTAAGCTTAGCTTTGAGACTCGATCTCATATTGAGTCTTTCCTTCGCCCTTTCTCTTTCCTGACTTACCATTCTTCTTGAAGCTAGTAGTCTTTTGAACTATCATCACATGATTGATACTTTTATTGATGCTCTCCTCAGCACCTTTAAGCATGCCATGCAACCTGGTTATTTATTTCTCCATGTCATTCGTATAAAAATTTAATATGACTGACTCAAAGCTTGCAAGGAGCGATTGGAGAATCACATCAGTAGCCAACTCTTAGCTAAGGGAGAAACCAAACTTTTTCAAGGTATTAATGTGACCAATCATATTGATCACATAAGGACTGACTAGGTTGCCCTCTGACAGCCTATAAGAAAACAATACCTTACAGGTATTAAACCTCTATGCCCTTGCTTGGTCCTCGAAACATACCTTCGCACTCCACAATCATATTGTAAGCGTCAAATGCCTCATATTGCTTCAAGCTCGAGTTCATGGTCGCAAGCATTAGGCTGTGCACATCGACTGCGTCATTGCAATGCTTCTCATAAGCATTCTTTTCAATATGAGTAGCATCAGCATTCGGTTCCTCGGGATAGAAACTCTCTAGAACATATTCTTTTTTTCTTGTTTGATAATAATTCTAAAATTTCAAAACCAGTCAATGAAATTTGTTCTATTTAACTTTTGTTTCTCAAGAATAGATCGCAAATTAAAGGTAGGTGCAGAAGTAGTAGGTGCCATGATCTACAACAGAAATATATGCAAAGATTCAGCACTAAGTTTATGTAAGATCTTCTATATTAGACACTCGTGTTGGTGGTCGTGTTCGACCAGTTTACAACCAGCTCGTATCTCCATACGACTAGTCTGAATCCAATCGTATCACCATACTGCTAGTCTGGACCCGGTCGAATCACTATACGACTAGTCTGGACTAGACTGGATCTGGCCGTATCACTATACGACTAGTCTGGATTTGGTCGTATCAATATACGACCAGTCCATACCTGGTCGAACTTAATCATCAACAGTCAACAAAAGATACTCCCACTATATGTCCTAAACCATGTTTCCCTCAAACATTATATAGTAAGTTCAAGATCCAAAAATCATTAAGTCCTAGTGAGCTTTGGCATCACTGCTAGAAACCTAGTAATTTTTGGTAGGCAACCTCTTGCCAATCATGTCACATATGACTCTTGTTTGTTGGGCGGCATCTCCATGCCTTGGCGACTAACATTATGCCACAAGGCCCAAAACCCTTTTGATAACCTTGTGAAGTTAAACCAACACTATACATGTGGGTATCCCACACCCACCCCATCTTATTAAGATAGTCAATGACACTCTACTTTGGTAGACCTACTAATTAACGATCAAAATTGTGACAGGCGTAACAATTGGAAAGGCATGAAATTAACTTAATTTTTCTTAAGGGATACTATTTTACCATGTCAAAACATCTAATAAAAAAATATGATCAAATAGCATGACTGGAATAAATATTCACAGATAATCAAATTAAACCGTGAAATAGTATGTATGGCCTTATCATGACGACCTCCATCACCATGCTTTTTATCTTTCGACCATCATGCTTGAAGTCTTTGACCATATTCATCTACTAAGCAATTACTCCTAAAAGCTAGTAATGAATTACAGACAAGAATATCAAGCATCACACGTAGGTACGCGGACCGTTATACAATTATATATAGCTCGATGGCTATCTCACAACATGACAGGCAGGCCATGAGAAATCCATACATGCATCACAGACTTAATGGGCGATACTATTCACATCAATCCCTACAAAAATAAGCTATGTATAGAATCCAATTCTATCAGGTAACATGAACACATAATACCATATAAAGCGGCTACGACCACGGCGGTCCTGCTACCTGGTTAGTGGGCGGGGTTCGAAGGGGCAGCGCCCCTCGCTGGTCGAGGGCAGGGCGCTCGGAAACCTTTTCTAGGACATGAACCTTATTCATGTAACTGAGCCTCGGAAATCATCGAATGAATCATATTAACCCTATTCCGAATAAATCTGATCACTGTCTAGATACAACCACGCACTGCGGCATACTCCGATGGCGGAATTTCGACCGGTAGGAGTATCATGCAAGGCACTCATAAACAAGTCGAGTAAATCATCTGGTCCTTTTTCATACCTCCTCGTAAGCCCATCTACTATCGTCGAAAATCGATCGATCTTATCGACTAGTGCCTAGACCGTTCCATCCATATGAACCGATCTAGGTTACCAAACCCGACCAGTAATAGATCCAATCTACTACTGCCACATATTAAGTATATGCGACCAATCTATATCCTCACTGAAGGCATACGGGTCGGCTACGCTAGCTGACAATTCAAAAATTCTACCACGTAAATCAGGATGCCATGTAAGCAAGAGATCACAGATTGTTACGGCCAGACGCACAGAGCAACGGAAGAAGAGTTGGAGCAGCCTGGTCCAACGAAGAGCACATCGGTGTAGAGGTACTGGTCGATCGTTCACCATAGTTGATCTTCCAAGTAATGATCATCCTTGTAGTCGATCGTCACCTTGAGCAACTGATCGCTTTTCTTACAAAGTTGTGATTCGTCCTCAAGCGCAACAACAACCGCAGTAGCACCTCTACAGTGTCAACACGTCTAGGGCAGGAATGCCACACGCCGGTGTGCTAGCACCGAGTCGCACAAGAAGGCTCTCTCAAAAAGATGGCAGCTATGGTTTGGAGCAACTCACGTGTTGTCATTTACGTGAATCTCCTCTATCCCAGTAGCTTGAAGCATCTCCTTATATAGCGCCCATGACAGATCCTATCCAAACACGTTTGACGAATCGTATCCGTACTGGTTTGTTCTAACCCGTTAAGTGTGTGACCCTGTAGGTTCATACGTGCTCGATTGTGACTCAGAAACTCCTTTTCGACCATGAGTCGTCAATGACACTTAGCAGGTCATAACGATTTCTGAATACATACGAATTATATCAGACGAAACTTAATGCAATATGATCTACGACAAGATCCTTATCTCTAACGACTAGCTCGTATCTCTATACGACCAGATCATATATAGTCCGAACGATTCAGAACTCCTTACAACTGTGTTTCACCACCTACGAACAATTCGTATCTCTAACGACCAAGTCATATTTGGTCTCGACCAGTTTGTAACTGTGGATATCATGGGGATATGCTCCAGATCTTAGGATGATGTGACAATTGGCAATTGCGTTAATGGTTTGTCGTTTCATGTATTTTCGGCAAAGTTTTAGGACTATCAGGTCTTAGGCGGTCTGACCGGCCAGGGCAGCGGTCAGACCGGTCCAATATCGGTCCGACCGGCAAGAGCGGCGGTCGGACCGGTCAACTTTAGAAGTGAGGTTTTGAGCTGAGCCAAAAAATAAAGGGTGTAGGCAAGAGATGAGATTCTATTGCACTTGGTCCCATAATTTTTGGAGTCTCCAATCAAAAGTTCTATTGGTTTGAAAATTCTAGTAGTTTTCGGTTTTCAAAGGTTGAAATTCGGCTAAATCTTTACTGGCGGTCTGACCGGCCAATAGGTGACGGTCAGACCGGCCCTAGGGGCGGTTTGACCAGTTTTCACTTGGTTCGTCGTCCGTCATGGCGGCGATATTGGGTTGTTAGGTCAAAGACATGAGTTTCAGGGCATATATGCTGTATGATGCATGTTTTGATCAACATGGGTCAAGTTGTGAAGAACTTATTCCCAAATTCAGTTTACTTGTCTATTGTTGTGCAGGTTGCTTGGTGCTCAATGACAGTCAACGGCGAGAATGATCGGGACTAGGCTTGGAGAGCTGAGGTCCAGAACGATCGACGATGCCGGGTGAAGTCAATGTACTCAAGCGTGGTGCAAAATGGGCAAGGGTGACCTATTGGCTAATCCGAGGCACAAGATGGCGCAAGGTGTAGCTAGTTAGGTCAAGCGGAGTTAAAGACGGTGCATTAAAATGCGTGCATAAGTGTCCCTTTTGTTTTGGGCCTTAACGGGAACCCACTTGAGTCAAACTTCTAGAAGGTCTAAGCTTCCACTATAAATAGGAGAGGGAGGTGGCTTCATCTCTTCTTCGCCTCTTTTGCTATTTTTGTAAACCCTAATTTTCTTCGGGTAAGCTTTTGTGGAGGCTAGGGGTTTTGATAGTTTGATGTGATTTTCGTGCACTTGGATTGAGTATTATCCTTTATTGATGGAGAGGCTGTAAGCCCATATCATATCAATCAATCCAAGGAAAGTTTGATCAATGTTTTATCTCATTACGCTCTTTCGCTATATTTGATGATTTTGAGTCTTTGTTTAATCCGTGAGTTTTTTATTGAATTCTTTATGTGATCTAGCTTGCTGTGACGTGTGGGAACCTATCTAGGATCATCTTGATCATCAATCACCCACGAGCAAGTTTTTGGATCAAGTTTTCGTTTTGACCCAGTTTTGAACCATTCTTCAATCAAACGGAAAATTATCCTTATTCTTCCAAGAATTATCACAATCTTCGACTGGAATAGCTTTTTGATATCATAGAGAAGGTGTGTTCCAAGTTTTATCAAGTTTGGAGTTGTAGATCAAAAGTTTCATCTATTTACAACTTCACATCGGCCGCTTGATCTGTTTCAGAGGCCCGCCGATCGACCGCCAGAGTCACCGGTCCGACCGTGCAGTAATTGGTCCGATCGCCAAGATTACAATGGCCCCGACCGGCAAAGGCATTGATTTGCTTTAATCTTTGTTGATTTCGTCGTTTTGCTAAGGAGTTTATATTGGATTCAATATTAGTCTTCCGCTGTACTGATATACTGATATTCATAGCTTCCATAGCTATTGGAGTGAAATTTGTGTTGAATTCATTATTTGTGAAAAAGTGAGTGTGTTCCTATTCACCCCCCTCTAGTCGTCTTTTCGGTCCAACAAGTGGTATCAGAGTCCGGTTAGTTCAATCTTGATCTTAACCAGTCACTGAACTTGGCGATGGATAGATACTCCACAAAGCCGCATATCTTCGATGGGCACGACTATGCCTATTGGAAGAATCACGTGCGAGTCTTTCTTGAGAGCGAAGGACACGCTATATGGGAGTTTGTTCGAGTCCCGCTCGTTGTGCCCGAAGTTGCTACGCCGGCTTCAGAAACCCTTTTGGCTAACAACAATAAGGCTAAAAACCTCTTGTATGGCGGGCTTGGGAGACAGGAGTATGATCGGATTTGCAATCTTGAGACTGCGCATGAGATTTAGAATACTCTCGAAACCTATTATGAGGGTTCATCCCAAGTCAAGAAAGTACGCCAAATAGTTTATAAGCGTGAATATAACAAATTCGAGATGCGTCCTGGAGAGAGCATCGATGACATTTTCAGTCGCTTTAATAATGTGATTAATCAGATGAAAGCTGTTGGTATTGAATATTCTCAGTCTGAAAATGCCACCCACCTCTTGGCTGCAATCAACACCAACGAGTGGGAGATAAAGGCCACATCCATTGAGGAGAATGTCAATCTTTCTTATCTGACTTTGGAGCTGCTCTATAGCAAGTTTAAGACTCATGAGATCAAGAGGATTGATCATCCCAAAAAGGAAAAATATGGCCTTGGAAGCAGACTCGCTCAAGAGAGCTTGTAATGGGTCTTTTGAGTCTTCCTTTGGATTTTCGCTTGCTGGTTTATCTGCAATTCATGAAGAAGAGTTTGACAGTCTTCCTGAGGCTGAGTTTGCCCTCATAGTCAAAAAGGTCACACGGGCCTACAACAATATGAGAAATAGAAATCGAGGAGGTCCCGTGACTTGCTATGAGTGTGGTGAGCTAAATCATATCCGGGTAAATTACTCCAAGCTGAAAGGTAAGAGCAACCATAAGGAGGAAAAGCCAGCTTGGCAGAAGCCTCAATAGAACAAATCAAGGTTTGATACTGCCAAGCTGACAAAGGCCGCTCATCGGGTACTTGCCGCTTTTGAGGATCAATCCTTAAGCGATGTTGACTCCGGGAGTGAGGAGGACAAGGAGGAGCAGATCCCTCAAAACAAGAAGAAAAGGAAGGCCAAGGATTTCACCGGCTTGTGCTTCATGGCCGACTCCGTTGACAACGACAACGAAGAGGTACTTCCTTCCTATGATGTTCTTTCTGATAGATGTGAATCTATGTTTGAGCAACACATGAGTCAGGATAAGGCTTTAGAGTTTGTCAAGGCCAAGAATAAGGACTTAGAATCACAAGTAGATAACTTGACTTTAGAACTTGAAAATGCTAAGACTCTTGAATCTGATGAATGTTTATCCTGCCATGCTTTGTACTCTAAATTTGCTAAACTGCAATCTGCTCATGATATTGCTTTGCAATAACTTGAAAATGCTAGGACTGAGCTTGTTGAGGTTAAATCTGCTCCTTGTGAAAAATACTTAGAGTCTAGCAAGTCAGTTGTTTCTGGTGTGGTTGATTCTAGCTTTTGCACTTTCTGCTTAGAACGCGAACATGAAGTTAAAGATATCTTAGAAGCAGCTAGAGCTTAATATGCCAAGCTTAAGGACAGTATTGAGTTTGCTACATGTGCTTCCTGTCCAGCTCTTAAACTTGAAACTGCTTTATATAAGGAAAAATATACTAGAGCCATTAAGGGAAAAACCTGTGAATCATGTGTTAATCTTAAAGAAAAAAATGCTTAAGGATACCTTATAAAAATTCTCTAAAGGTAAGAAACAATTAAACATGATTCTGGACAAGTCTAAAACTCCTTATAAGAAGCAAGGATTAGGATACAATCATGTTCAAAATAATTCTAACCCAAAAGTTACTCAAGTCTTGGAAAATGGGTTAATTGAATTCAAAACACAACCTGCAAAAACTATATTTAAATCTGCAGGTATTGCCCAACCATCTGTTAAGTTTACGAGTGCTTCTCCCAGTGCTATTAAGTATCATTGCACCTATTGTAAAAAGAATAGGCATTTGATTGAGTTCTGTTGGCGTAGGTTGAAAATAATAATAAAATTTTTGCTAGAATTTTATCTAATCAACCTAGAGCTTTTATGAGACATGGTAACATAGAAAAGAAGAAACCTGGTTAGGATTTGTGTCACATGCTCTTCATCATGTTCCTAGACAAAATAACTCTCATGTTACTTTAACCATTGCTCATAACAGAACTTCAAATAAAATCAAGGATAGCACTTCTGCTTTGCATACTACTCGCAGACGTGTGTCTCAGTACTGGGTTCCTAAGTCTTGTTTAACTAACCCCAGTATTGAGACACATCGTTCTTCTTTGCCTTGATTTTCAGGATTACCGCGGAAAGAGGAAGGACACGTGGTTCGTCGATTCTGGCTGTTCACGCCACATGACCGTAGACTCAAGATGGTTCACCTCCTTCACGCGGTCGACAGGTGATGATTTCATCACCTTCGGAGATGATAAACAAGGACGGATTGAAGGAATGGGATCGATAAGGGTGAATGACAGTTTCATCCTCAAGGACGTCGCCCTTGTGGACAAACTAAGGTTTAATTTGCTTTCTGTCTCTCAACTTCTTGATGATAGATATGAGACTAGATTTAAGAAAAATGCTTGTCGGGTGCTTGATTCAACTAGTGAGCTTGTTTTTGGAATTACTAGAGTTGTCAGGATCTATGGAGCTGATTTTTCTTAATCTCTTGCTGGTTCTCTCAAATGCTTGATTTCACCTTCTTCTTCTGAGTTCTGGCTTTGGCACCGTCGTTTTAGGCACATTAGTTTTGATCATCTGACGCGAGTTAGCAACCTTGAGCTCATGAGAGGTTTGCCCAAACTCAAAGCCGTCAAAGATGTTGTTTGTGCGCCCTGTAGGCATAGCAAGTTGCCGCCTCACACCCTTCAGTGACTATGGTCATGACTGACGGACCGGGACAGTTGCTTCATATGGATACTGTTGATCCTGCTAGGGTTCGGTCAGTTGGTGGAAATAGTACATTCTTGTCATAGTCGATGATTTTTCTAGATACACTTGGGTGTTCTTTCTTGCTTCGGAGGATGAAGCTTTTGATTATTATCATGATCTTGTTCTGCGTTTGTCTTCTAAACTTTCAGGTGCCTTGAGAGCGATCTGCAGTGACAATGGCACGGAGTTCAAGAATGTCTCATTTGCTTCTTTTTGTGCTAAGCGTGGAATTGAGCATCAGTTCTCTTCTCCACACGTCCCTCAACAGAATAGCGTTGTGGAAAGGAAGAACAAGACCTTGGTCGAGATGGCTAGGACGATGCCAGATGAGTATAGCGTACCGAGGAGGTTTTGGGCCGAAGCTGTTGCTACTACTTGCCATATTGCTAATCGTGTCTTTGTGAAACCTTCTTTGGGCAAGACTGCTTATGAGCTTCGATTTTGTAGAAAACTCTCTGTCTCGCACTTTCGAGTCTTTGGATCTAAATATTTTATTCTGAAGACAGGACATCTAGATAAATTTGAGTCAAGAACTTTTGATGGTTTATTTTTGGGTTATCCTGCACATTCGAGGGGTTTTCGGGTTTTTAATGCTGAAACTAACCTTGTTCAGAGACATGCAATGTCACTTTTGATGAGACTAGCCCCGAGCTAGATTAGATATTTCAGTGATACACAGTGAGAGAGCATATTCATAGAGGAAGATGATGAAGTATTTGATGTTCTTCCACCTGTTGCTGTTGACGCTCCTATTCCAGCACAAGAACCTGTTGTGACTACTTCGCTTTTAGATGAGGCTCCTGCTATATCTTCATCATCGATGAGTACCTCACGAGGTTGAAGAGATACTTTCTTCCAGTGCACCACTTCACATTCAAAGGCAAAGACCCTCCGGATCGGATAATTGGTAATCTTCATGAGCGAGTCACTCACGAGGTATCATGATCCAAATCTCTATTCCCACTGCATTTGTTGCTTCTTTTGAACCCCGCGATATATCACATGCTTTATCTGGATTCTAGTCAAGTTAATGTCATGTATGAGGAATTAGAGAATTTTGAGAGGAATAAGGTTTGGAATCTAGTAGAACCTCCTAGTGGCTCAGGGTTTTCAAAAACAAACAAAATAAGGATGGTTCTGTAATTAGAAACAAGTC
The DNA here is from genome assembly GCA_036346395.1 of Hsuehochloa calcarea. Lineage (NCBI taxonomy): Eukaryota > Viridiplantae > Streptophyta > Magnoliopsida > Poales > Poaceae > Hsuehochloa > Hsuehochloa calcarea. Next base: position 20,311,026 of record CM070614.1, on the reverse strand, counting down.
TAAGTTGGTAGCTTAGGGTTTTAGCCAAGTTGAGGGGTTGTATTTTGATGAGACCTTTGCTCCTGCTAGACTAGAAGCCATTTGCATTCTCGCTTGTATTTGCTACATCTAAGGGCTTTAGATTATATCGATGGATGTTAAAAGTGCCTTTTTAAATGGTTTCATAGAGGAGGAAGTTTATGTTAAGCAACCCCTAGGCTTTGAGAATTCCAAGTACCCACATCATGTATTCAAGCTATCGAAAGCCTTATATGGTCTTAAACAAGCCCCTAGAGCCTGGTATGATAGACTTAAGACTTTCTTACTTAAGAATGACTTTGAGATGTGTAAGGTAGACAAGACTTTATTCATTCCTAGGCGTGGTAATGACTTCCTGCTTGCTCAAATTTACGTTGATGATATTATCTTTGGTGGTTCTTCTCATACTCTTGTTTCCAGCTTTTCTGAGACTATGTCCAGGGAATTTGAGATGAGTATGATGGGAGAGCTCAATTACTTTTTGGGGCTTCAAATCAAGCAATGCAAGGAAGGGATCTTCATCCATCAGACGAAGTACACTAAGGACTTGCTCAAATGTTTCGACATGGGTGACTGCAAGCCAATCTCCCTATGGCAACTTCGACTGTTTTGGATCTAGATGAGGAAGGAGAAGCCGTGTATCAACGCGAGTACCGCAGCATGATCGGCTCTCTTCTGTACCTGACGGCCTCGAGACCGGACATCCACTTCATGGTCTGCCTCTGTGCGAGGTTTTAGGCGTCTCCGAGGACTTCCCATCGCCAAGTCGTTAAGCGCGTATTCAGGTATTCACACTCTGCCCTTCTGTATGGCATTTGGTATTCATTTTCTTCATCTTTGTCCATTCGGGGGTTTTATGATTCTGATTTTGCGAGCTGTCAGCTAGATAGGAAGAGTACCTCAGACACTTATCACTTCCTAGGCACTTCTCTTGTATCTTGGTCTTCTAGGAAGCAGTCTTCTGTTGCACAATCCACTACTGAAGCTGAATATGTAGCTGCTGCTAGTTGTTGTAGTCAGATTTTGTGGATGGTAACCACTCTTAAGGATTATGGGTTAAATTTTGGTAGTGTTCCTCTTCTCTGTGATAAGACTTCTGCCATTAATATTGCCAAGAACTCTGTACAACATTCTAGGACCAAGCACATAGACATTCGCTATCACTTCCTTAGAGACCATGTCGAAAAAGGTGATATTGTCCTACACTTCGTGGAGTCCGAGGCTCAACTGGCTGATATCCTCACCAAGCCTTTAGACCCAACTAGGTTTGCCACCTTGAGAAGCTAGTTTGGGGTAATTTATTCCTATGGGTTGGTTTGAGGGGGAGTTCGATCTTTTCTGATCTTACCTTGTTCTTTTGATCTTTTCTTGTTCTTTTCTGAATTTATTGATCTTTTTGAACTTTTTAGGTTTTTAGGCTTTTATTGCATCTCATTGTATCATATTGCATTCATATGACAAATCCAACAAGTGATATGAAAAATCCAACAAGTGGTATACAAAAAGATACATTGTAATATAAGTTTTTCTGCTTATCTTTTAAAATTGATGAAGCTTTGCATATTACCCTTTGGAGCTTTAGTATTTCAATTCTTGCTCAATGTCATGTCTAGTTCTTTGACTTGCTACAATTATCATGCTTTCACATATACAGATAAGTCTTTGCTATATGAGCTAGAACTCTAAAACAACTCGAACTAAAAAAATTACAATTTATGGATGTTTTAGCTAGTTGCGTAATTAGTGCTCCTTTTGTGACATTGGCCCTGTTAGAATTGCTTTGTTAGCTCTTGAATCTAAAATTGACCATTACTTGAGCTTTTTGTATTCTTGAAATTCTAAAACTGCTTTTGTGAAACATGAAAAATCAAGATTGTCTTATGCTTAAATTGTATCAAACTACTCTTACGAGACTGTTTGTCAAAGACATTAACTTGGAGATAGTTTGATGATCCAGACAATCTCATCTGGACTGCTTGTCAGAAATGATATGAACCTCAAGATTTTTCGCCCTGGTAGAAGCTTAGGAAGAGTTTATGGATGGCTCCTAGTCCAGGATCTTCTTCTCTAAGATATACCTTTAATCAACTTCTGTTCAAAGCTTAGGATGAGTTTGTGGATGGCTCCTAGTCCATGATCTTGTCACTAAGTTAGATCATTAGTCAACTTCAATATTCAGTGCAAATGATAAAACTGTTGAAAATAGGCTTTTGAGAAATTTGAGCAAAATGATTCAATGCATGACCTGATTGACTCTTAATATGGTCTTTGTTAGATTTTTTTATCTCACTTTCACATTTTGACATGGCCAGTTTCACTTTAGGATCCCTGTTGATGAACTTGCTGAATTTGAAGCTTTGCTTAAATTGATCAAATCTATTGTTTTACTTTTGAGCTTTCGTGCTTAGCTTTGATATTTATGTCTTATCATGATCTTGCTAGCGTTGTTAGACTTGATATGCTATTTGTGCAATATTAGAGATGCTAGCTTGTTCTTTTGGGTAATCTCCAAAGCTTCTTGTAATCAAAAATTAAAAAATACAAAAAATGAAGCTACTGCATTGCACTTCATGCATACTCCTTCTTATGCTTCTTTCTTTATTCTGCATTTGTTATCTCCGGATGAGAGGCAGGCATGATTCCTTAATGACTCCATTGTCAAAGGGAGAGAAGATATTTCAATATTGGGGGAGAAGATATATCTCTTGTTGTACAAAGGGGGAGAAGATATATAAAAATGATAAAAGGGGGATAATTTGGAGAATTTGAATTTTTTTGAAATATGAGGATCATAGTGAGGGGGAGCTTTTGAATTGCATTCGTATTGTCTTAGTGATTCTTCTGAACTTGAATTGCATTTATTTATCCTCACAATGATCATAGGTCAATTGAACAATTGTTCTTTCATATGGACCTTAAGTGAGATTTTTGACACTTCTCTGGAATTTAAAGTTTTTATGCTTTCTTTTGCCTTATCTCACTTGCCTATGCTATTATGATGCCAGCTTGGTCATTTCCATTGCTTTCTGTAGCTTATGGACCAAGTTGTGCCATTGTGCGAAAACAAAAGTATTTTACTTGTCAAACCTCCAAATTACATTTTCTGGATTATTGCCAATGTGTTCATCAAGGGGGAGATTGTGGATATCATGGGGATATGCGCCAGATCTTAGGATGGTGTGACAATTGGCAATGGCGTTAACGGTTTGTAGTTTCACATGTTTTCGGCAAAGTTTCAGAACTGTCCAGTCTCAGGCGGTCTGACCGGCTAGGGCGGTGGCCAGACCGGTCCGAGATCGGTCCGACCAGCCAGAGCGACGGTCGGACCGGTCAACTTCAGAAGTGAGGTTTTGAGCTGGGCCAAAAATAGAAGGTGTAGGCAACAGAGGAGATTCTATTGCACTTGGTCCCATAATTTTGGAGTCTCTAGTCAAAAGTTCTATTGATTTGAAAATTCCAGTAGGTTTCGGTTTTCAGAGGTTGAAATTCGTCTAAGTTTTTACTCGCGGTCTGACCGGCCAAAAGGTGGCGGTCAGACCGGTCCTAGGGGCGGTCTGACCGATTTTCACTTGGTTCGTCGCCCGTTGTGGCGGCGATATTCGGTTGTTAGGTTAAAGTCATGAGTTTCAGGGCATATATGTTGCATGATGCATGTTTTCAAGTTATGAAGAACTTGTTCCCAAATTCGGTTTACTTGTCTATTGTTGTGCAGGTTGCTTGGTGGTCAACGACGGTCAACAGCGAGGATGATCGGGACAAGGCTTGGAGAGCTGAGGTTCAGAACGATCGACGATGGCGGGTGAAGTCAATGTACTCAAGCGTGGTGCAAGATGGACAAAGGTGACCTATCAACTAATCCGAGGCGCAAGATGGTGCAAGGTGTAGCTAGTTAGGTCAAGGGGAGTTAAAGACGACGTATTAAAATACGTGCGTAAGTGTCCCGTTTGTTTTGGGCCATAACGGGATCCCAATTGAGTCAAACTTCTAGAAGGTCGAAACCTCCACTCTAAATAGGAGATGGAGGTGGCTGCACCTCTTCTTCGCCTCTTTTGCTATTTTTGTAAACCCTAATTTTCTTAGAGAGAGTTTTTGTGGGGGCTAGGGTTCTTGATAGTTTGATGTGATTTTCGTGCTCTTGGATTGAGCTTTGTCCTCCATTGATGGAGATGCTGTAAGGCCATATCATATCAATCAATCAAAGGAAAGTTTGATCAATGTTTTATCTCATTGCGCTCTTTCGCTATATTTGATGATTTTGAGTCTTTATTTTATCCGTGAGTTTTTTATTGAACTCTTCATGTGATCTAGCTTGCTGTGACGTGTGGGAACCTATCTAGGATCATCTTGATCATCAATCACCCACGAGCAAGTTTTTGGATCAAGTTTTCGTTTTGACCCGGTTTTGAACCCTTCTTCAATCAAACGGAAAATGATCCTTATTCTTCCAAGAATTATCACAATCTTCGACTGGAATAGCTTCCTGATATCATAGAGAAGGTGTGTTCCAAGTTTTATCAAGTTTGGAGTTGTAGATCAAAAGTTTCATCTATTTGCAACTTCATCGGCCGCTTGATCTGCTCGAGGCCCGCGGTCGATCGGCCGAGTCACCGGTCCGACCGGCAAGCAATTGGTCTCGACCGCCAAGAATACACAATGGTCCAACCGATAAAGGCATTGATTTGCTTTAATCTTTGTTGATTTCGCTGCTTTGCTAAGGGGTTTATATTGATTCAATATTAGTCTTCCATTGATCGATATATCGATCTTCATAGCTTCCATAGCTACTGGAGTAAAATTTATGGTGAATCCATTATTTGTGAAAAAGTGGATGTGCTCCTATTCACCCCCCTTTCTAGTCGCCTTTTCGGTCCAACAGCAACTCCTTACGACCTGGTTTCGACCACTAAGTGATCATGTTTAACTAGCCAATGACCAACTCGTATCTCCATACGACTAGTCCGTATCTTTTCGAACTAAAAGACCAACTCATGTATTATCCCTTTACCTCACGATATCTAGTTGAACTCCAAGTGAGATGTTGTGTCATTCATGGATTCTTCAATACTTTCTCGATCTAGTGTCGGATAACTTCATGTGGTCGAACTCTTCGACCACCAGTGGTATGGCCATGCAGTTTCCTTATCCGACCACATCGAGGGGGCCAGAGAGATCTCTCCTATTATGTTAGGAGTGGCAAATTCCATATCCGACAAGTCACATTCCTCTACATGATTTAGAGTATACCCGAAAGCTACCTTTTTAAATACCCAATTACAGAGTAGCGTTTGGCAACCCCAAAGTGCACTCTTACACATATAGGAAACCATGCTGATTTCAGGTCTAAGAATTATACATCATCATTACTTGAGACCAACTGATGACTCATAAAATCATAGCAATCTCATCAGTGTCTCAAGGTGGGTCAACCCAATACTATGTTTTCTAACATGTGTCCACATTATATATTCGATATCCCTATATCTATGACCGGTGAAACATTGTCATCAATCAATACATATGTTGGTTGAGGATCACTGGTCTTCTCATCAATGACATCCGACAAGGGATACATTTTGAACGACATCATGATAAGTTAAAAGAGCTTAACCAACGAGTCACATACTCGTTGATCTTTATAACTGATGATTCATTCAACGAACAGAATAACACTCACTCAATAACTCATAAACATAGAGGTGATACAATCATCTCTATGATTGCCTCTAGGGTATATCACCAACACCTTAGATGAATTATCATTTATAAAGATTAACAAATATGTGACATGTTGGTAAAACTCTTTAACTTATATAATATCATTCTAAATATATCCCTGATTGGATGTGACTAGTCAGAACACTAGTGACTTTTCGACCAACTCATGTATTGATTGTTGACCATGTTTCACTAGTGATGGATATCAGGACATCGAATCAATAATGTGAACACATGTTAGAGAACATGATGTTGGATTGGCCCACCTTGAGACACAATTGAGATTGTTATAATTTTATATGTCATCAGTTAGTCCCAAGCAATTATGATGTATGATCGTTAGACCTGAGATCAGTATGAATTTCTACATGTGTTATAGTACACTTAGGGGTTGCCAAACGCTACTCCGTAACTGGTTAATTATAAAGGTAACTTTCGGGTATGCTATAAAACATGCAGAGGGATGTGACTGGTCGGATATGAGATTTATCCCTCCTAACATAATAGGAGAGATATCCCTGAGCCCCTCCATTTGGTCGGATAAAGAAAGTGCATTACCGTATCAGTAGTGGTCAAAAAGTTGACCACACGAATGTATCCCTCACTTGATCGAGAAAGTATTGAATAGTTCATGGATGATAAAATATATCACCTAGTGTTCAACCAGATATCGTGTGGCAAAGAGAGAATACACAAGCGGGTCGTTCATTCCGATCAGATATGAACCGTCGATGGAGATATGGACTGGTCGTAAACTAGTCGGACATGATTTCTAATTGGTTGTTAGGAGTTACAAACTGGTCGTTACTAAATATGAACTAATCGTATGGAGATACGAGCTGGTGGTAAGTGATAAGAATCTGGTCAAAGATCGTATAGCTTAAGTGACGAGTATTAAAACCTCTACTTATTATTTAATAGATAAAGGACCATACATCTTCGTGGTCGTAACCCCTAAGGCTAACGACCTCACTAGTCGTGAGGATTCCAGAGGTTACACAATATCTAACCTGGTCGGAGAAGGTTCCCAACCTTGTCTCTGATCAGTTAAAAGCTCACAAAGCCTTGAACTAATATCTGGATCTAGCGCCAGATGTATCCCCTACCGTGTGAAGAATGGAACATGTGCTGTATATTCATACCACGCGATGATACGTAACTCTAAGACACAGGAATGTGGTTAAGTGGCTCACTGACATATAACCGTACAACAGTTGACTCATTGTCAACTGACGCCTCCCTCCGACAAGACGCGCTGCTTCTCCAACATGCGTCTCTCCCAGAGACAACTGCCAGCGCTTCATCAACTATATAAGGAGGACTGCGAACCGAAGTGGAGGAGGCCGGAACAGTAAGGTTCATAAGATCGGCGATTTGATCGTCGACAATAAGGTTCATCAGATATCATATTTATGTGTGTTCGAGAATCATTATGTCCTGCTAGGAACCGCTAACGACTTGTGGTTGTAAAGGAGTTTCCGAGTCATAACCGATTACGCATGAAGCTACAGGGTTATACACTTAACGGGTTAGACTAAACGAGTTCAGATAGAATCCATTATAGGCTCTTTATAAGGGGATGCATGGGGTTGTTGGGATGTACAAGAGTTGTTCCACCGAATCCCTAGCAGGCATCTTCTCGAAGGCCCTATCATGCGCATGGTGCTAGCACACTGGTGTACAGTGTTCCACCCCTGGACGTATGTATACGTATGTATACCATAGAGGTGTTGCAACAGTTGCTGCTGCGCTGATCGAGGACGATCCACGGCCTATGCAAGGAACATCATAGGTTACTGGAGGAGACGATTGGTGCCAAAAACGTTGGATGATCGACTACGACCACTTCAACGATGCGCTCAACGTTGGATTCAGCTGCTCGAACACTTCTTTCACTGCACTGCGTCTCTAGTAGTAACGATCTATAATCTATTGATTGTATAACTTTCTAATTTACATAGTAATTTTTTTAAATTACCAACTAATATAGTCTACCGTATCCTTTCCTCTGTACCTTGGGTCGAGACGAGTTGCTGTCGAATCCCTGCCACAGTTGCAGTAACCAGCCTGATCGAGGACAAAATTCTTCCGCGTGGTCGAGGAGACGGGGACAAACAGAGCATGCGCGAGAGAAGGGCTTGCGATTAAGACCGATTTGTTCCACGGAATGGGTCTTATCCCAGCCTGCGTAACCCTTGGCTAGCGTGGCTGCCACCTCCTCCGATCGTGTGGCGCCTGCGTAACCCTTGGCTAGCGTGGCTGCCAACCCTGGAATGTCAGCTATGCGGGTCGGATCGGTTCGGTCGTGTCGTGGTGAGCCTAGTGCAAAGTGGAACGGATTCTAAAATTAGACAGTGTTACGTGCAAAGAAAGATGTGGAGATTAGAAAACTGTTGACGCCACCACATAAGCATTTGTCATATAGTTTTCGTATGAATCGGGAGTTACCATCACTTAGCGTTCATTAATAAACGTCCACCGTGATGCCAGCACATAGCGTCTGGTACACTTTTCGTATGTAGATAGATAGCAGCACATAAACGTCCACCGTGATGCCAGCACATAGCGTCTGCTATGCTTTTTTATATTTCATATGCAGATGGATGACTGAACATGGAGGTCAGACTCTCAAGACATACTTTTTCATGTAAGCCTGTGGTGAAAATCTTTCATATCGTTATGAATGTCAGCACATAATCGTGTGCGTACCTTTACATGCGTATCACCTAAGTACCTAACTTAAGATAGGTAAACATACTTGTATTTTATATGTCAGAAAATTAAATTAATCTAAACCACACTAATCGATGATTATCATTAATTAAAATTCATCTAAACAAAAACAAATCGTAATCTCATATCAATATAAAAATTTACAATTGGTGTACTTTTCAAAAAAAAAAGAATAAAATAAAATCTTGCATTGCATGTCGCGAAGCCTATCCTTGTCCATTCACCGCTAGCCTTCGAAGCAATTATTCGATCATTCTGCAAACCCGGAATGCATTGACCACCAAAAACCAAAAGACCATCCAAACTAGAGCACACCCATTAAAATAAGAGCGAAGAAGTAAATTGCCGTCAGAGTACCATAGGAATCATCGTTGTTTCCAGACTAACCTAGATTAGTCGGCACCCTAAGTATTGAGACTACCCACACCAACCTAGGTTAACCGGCACCTTGATTATCAAGATACCTAGGCTAACCCAAATCAGTCGGCACCTGGATACCCATAATACCTAGACTAACCAAAGTAAATCTGTGTCGTCTTATTTCCAAAGGTTTCATCACCCGATAATTCTAGAATCCGACACCCACTTATACCGACTTACCTTAACCATAGAAAAATCCGACAAGGCCCAATAGACCAATGACCCACTCCATTTTTTTAGCCCTACACCCACATTACCCAGACTACCACAACCATAATAAAATCCCACAACATATCTCTTCATAAACCAAACAACCTCACCATGTCTCATTTCACTTCTCAGCCAAAGCAAAGCAAGGGCCAAGGAATATCTTGCACAGGCAAAAAGAGATAGGATCATGGTAAATAGTAATAGGGCCATGGTAATAAGGGAAAACACAGTTAAGGGATAAGCCAGCCGTGCAGTGCACTGGATAGGGCATTCAAATGCATCTCCCCATTCATATGCATTCCCCCCAGTCAATGCATCCCCCATGCCAGTGCATTCCCCAGCCAAATACATCTCCCCTAGAGTTCATCTTCCCCCCACATAAGCCTTGGCAATTGTATCAGACTGGAGATAAGGCAGCCAAAGCCTCGCCCCTGAAGCTTCCAATCAAGCCAAGGCCTCTCATACTCCCAGCACACCAAGCCACACTTCACAGCCGAAAGAGAACAGGAGCAAGGCCAGGAGCAAGCCAAGCTACCAGAAGCAAGAAACACCACAAGGCAAGCCTCCCACTGCCATCCTCAAGATCAAGTCACCACAAGGCATCAAGACAGCAAGGATGCAAGGAGCCGAAGGAAAAGAAAGCCAGTGCACAACCACAGCCGCGACAACTGAGCCATCTCTAGCCGAACCAACAAGGTAGCCATACTCTATTTTTGGTTTTGCCGTCGTTTCATAGAACCATCCCATAGCCATTTTATCATGCCATTCACACATATCACCAGATCTCAGTAGCATCAAAGTATAGCTCTCAGTTCATCCCATCACAGAGCAAGGGGAGGGATCAGGGAGTAGAGAGGAAGGAGGGTTGTTACCTCAGTGTAAACCGCGATCGAACCACCACCATCACTCTCCATGTGCATCAACCCAATCCATCTCCACCAGTAGCAAGCTCACCCCAGCATCGTACTCATGCATCATCAAATAAACAACCACATCAGAAGAATAAAATCCAAGTCAAAACAGTAATGAAGGAAAAGGGAGGGTCCACTGGTAGCGGCAGAGCACCGGCGGTCGCAGGCCGGGCCGGCCGAACCACAGGAGCAGCCAGAGGAGCAGAGGACCGGGAGGCCGAGCTGGGGACCTAGCCGAGGCGGTGCTGGCCACCAGGCCGCGCTGAAGGGGGAAAACCAGAGGGGGCGAGGTGACGTCGGGCGCATGGGGAGAAGCCAGAGTCGAACGGTGCAAGGAGGCGGCCAAGACCGGGCGGCGCAAATAGGGGGGAGCGCTGGACCGAGCCGACGCGAGGACGGGCCGGTTAGGTGGCGGCGGCGCATGGAACTGGAGTAGGGAGCGTGCCGGTGGAGACGGAGGCGAGCAGGGGCCGAGCCGCACAGGGAAACCGAGAGGCATGCGAGGTTGCGGGGAGGAGCCGGGCTGGTCGCCATGGGCGGCATCGCCAGAGAGAGGAAAGGGGGGAGAAGGGAGTGTCGGCAGGGTGGGGAAGTGTCGACCGGGGGTAGAGATAGGTGAGAGGGGTAGTTAGGTGATTAGGTGATTAAGTCATTAGGGATTAGAATTAGGGAATTAGGTTTATGGTATTTAAGTTTAGGAAAAATTTAGAAGAGTTTTATTAGCACGCTCGGGTAGATTCTTGCAGGCGTAGCGGATTATAAGCTCAAGTAGTAGTGTGTCGGGGAATAGAACGTGAGTTCGGCGATCACGACTATCGAACGAGTAAACCATAGAATGACCACCGTGGGGAGTGCTAACCGAGCAAGATCTGCAAAATGTTACTAAGTTAAAAATAAGCTAACAAAGCCAATTAACTCATTACTGTACACCTAATAGCACGCAATTACCACTATGTATTTATTTATGTATTTATTATTCACGTCGTCGATTAATTGCAGAAAAAGAACCGTCGCAGGCGGGAGTGTCTGATTTCGATTTCGTCGACGCTGATCTTTCCTACACTCCTAAAGGCAAGCTTTCTTCTTGATCATAAATATAGCTATATTAAATGTAAACCGTATTTTACTGTATCTTATATGTATTGCATGAAAACTATATTCAAAAACTCAAATTGAATAAATGAAATGATGAGAAAAGATAAGAGAATAAAGATGATGAATGAGTTGATATTGTGGCTAGTAAAGGGGCCCCAGGGGGAAAGATAAAAGAAAAGAAAAAGAAAAAGAAGATGATGATGTGGCAAGAGATGGGACCCCTCTACATATGAATAGTATATAAGGACCAACAAAACTCTTATTTAGAATGAGGTCGTATTTAAGTGCCAACTATTTTCACGTTTCGACGGGCAGAAAATACTACCTTATTACGTAATTATGCTCTCCACACTAGAGTAAGTAATATGTGTAAGTGTGGTGTAAGAAGAGGCGCTATAGCGCCAGGTGGAGTGTTGGGTGCAGAGAGAATGAACTGGCCCAACCAACATTATCAGAACTCGGTGGTGGCCAGGTCAGCACCGATGGAAAGTAATGGGTGGAGAAATTAATCACGTAACCTAGAAAATGTTCTGTATTCTGATCTCGAACCCGCATCAAAGGAAATGCAGGGGAGCCCAGTTTAAAGAGGGATTAGAGTAGCTATGGGTAAAGTGGTACAAGCCTGCGCAGTGCTAAATAAAATCATGAATTCATGCCTGACTCATGGATTGGAGCATACGGGAACCACTTGGGGTATTTCTTCTCTCCGAGTGACAAGTAGTATTTTCAGTACTAAAATTTGTCAGTTAACTTTTGTTGTTATTTTCAGAAAAGAGATGAGTTAGAAAATGTAATGACAGCAGAGATGAGTCATTCAGTGCATCTTTTGCTATTAATGCTTGCTGAGTACTTTTGTACTCAAACTTGCTAGTATTCTCCTTTGTAGATCCTAGTCCTACTGGGAACTACCCCGCGTGGGATGACAGACATGCAGGTACCGAAGTGGTCGCAGGAGGCAAGGGCTTTGACTTCGAGGATCAGGGCGAGTTGGGCGCTCTTTTCGAAGAGTGGAGCGAATAGACGATCGGTGAAGCATGGCAAGGAGGCGAGGGGACTCAGTCCCTATTTAAGGTTGTAAATTATTAGTTGTAATAAGAACCATAGCCTTACGTGGCTACTGTTATAATAAGAATATACAATTTCTATCTTATTGTTCCGCTGCGTTGACTCTGGTAATGGCTTGCTATTCGTCAGAGCGGTGTTCTACCGGGCAGATGAATAGTAATCCGTTTGCCTAAATGTGATTACCCCAGGGGTAATAACACGGGGCGTCGCACTATCACTCCCAGGGTTTCTTTTACTGAAAAATTTTCTTTACCGAGGTGGCTGGTAAAACCAAAAATAAAATAATTCGGCCGAAATTGTTACTATACTATCACTCCTTGGGCTTTTTTTACTATAAATTTTCTATACCTAGGGTGGCCGGTAAAACTGAAAATCAGAAAATTTCGGGTGAAATTTTCAAATTTTTAAAATTTTAAATAAAAAATTAATTTCGAACAAAATTCAAGCAAAATTTATTTTTTTTGGACAAAATTCATCCAAACCGAAATTTTCGGGGCCGGTTTGTAGTTCTACCAGGGGTGGCCGGTAGAACCGGTATGGCCGATTTACAACTAAAAAAACCCCTGATCACTCCATGGAAAATGATACAAACGGTTATGAATATTTTTTATTCCAAAAAGAAATAAAAAAATATTCAAAAAACTAGTAAAATAAATATTTATTCCGAAAAATGTGTTTGAATGTATATCTATATCTATACCTATACTAATTACATACTCTAATGAAATCTACTTACTTTTTTTTTGAAGTCCGAAATATAGCTAACCGCAGTAAAGAAGAAGCAACGCGAGCGCACGCCGAGCCTAGCGCTCGAATGTGGTCGGGCGGAGGCCCACACTGTCATGTCAGCCCGTATCTGGGTAAACTCTTGTTGTGCCACTACCTGTGATGTGACAGTATTGTTTGATCACGCTATCACCCGTGTACATTAAATAAAATTCTCCAAATGGAGGCCATTACCCGCTATGGTGTCTAATCGGTTGCTTCACAGAGTCATTGCATCTTTTGTGTGCGGGCATGTGAATTGTAGCAGGTCATTCTTCTTGTTGTAGTGGTGATCGATTAAGGTGACCTTCATAGGCACTTCGGTGTTCAGATGAATTAGGTAATTACCATTATTTAACCACGTGGATTCGATAGCTATTTCCCAACAAAACGAGTGCTACTGCTACCTGGGCATTGTCGGCCTGTTTTTCCTGGCATGGGCGTTAACATTTTAGAATAGTTCGTCTTGTTAAATACTGTCTCCATCCACAAATATTAAATACAGGAAACTTTGACCATTAATACATGTTAAAATATATAATTGAACACATAAAAAATGTTATCTTATTTGTGTTGCAAATTACTTTCATAGCATAATTTTTACTCCATCTGTTCAAGAATATATGACGTTTTGGACATCGATATGGTCTCCAACACACAACTTTAACTATTACTTTTTATATGAAAATGTTTATAAAATAATATAAAACTACTATATTATGAAGAAAAATTATGACTAATCTAATGATACTATTTTTACAACACAAATACAAATAGGTTTTTTTTATATATTAGTAGTTAAAGTTAAGGAAGTTTGACAACACACTTTGTAAAACATCGTATATTTGTGAACGGATAGAGTATTATTTTTGCTAGTATAGGGGTACAAAACTATTGTGTCTTGCCTCGGAGACCGCACAAAGTAAAGCCTCTAGTAGCAAAGTTGGAAGTAAAAGAAACGCTTGCTATGTTTTGTTACTCCAATTTTTAAAATATTGTAGCAATGACTAACACCCCGTTTGGTTCTTGAAATCAGATATTTTGTGCTGTTCGGATGTCTTTATTATTGGAATTGGATCTTTTAAATATGAGAGAAAACTAAAAAAAATTATATAGTATTGCTACGGGATAGCTATCAACCGTTCAATCAGATGCTTAGCATCCTTTGGAGCATTCCTACCCCAAACTCACTTTTATCCACTCATCCATAATACCTTATCCACTACGAATCCATCTCAAGTGTCTCCTCTCTCTCTCTCTCTCTATCTATATATATATATATATATATATGGGGGAACATATCTGGTGCTAATGGGTAATTGAGTGCTAAGGTGCTAATGCTATCTTGATCTTTGGATTTGGATTGAACAGCCGAGATTAATATGTGCTCCCACCCCCAAACCATTTAATCACCTTGCATACTCCCACCTCCAATGTCCTGCATTAAACATCATTCGTGATCCAACGGTCAAGATTACAATTAGTACATTAGCACTAGATATGTTCCATATATATGTGTGTGTGTGTGTGTGTTGGACCAAAACGACGATTAAGGGGGGTGAATAGGAGCACTATATCTTTTTCACTATGATCGGATTTTTAACACGTTTTTTACTCCAATATCTATAAGAGCTATGGAGATCAATGTACAAGCATAGCGGAAGACTTGTATTAAATCCAATCGAAACACCGAAGCAAAACAACCAGAATCACCAAAAACTCAGTTCTCAAAGAGTTGGGCATCGGACCTCTTAGCCTAGCGGTCTGACCTCTCCATGGGGTGGTATGACCTCTCCATGGGGTGGTATGACCTCTCCAAGGGGGCGGTCTCATCTCCAGCACGATGAACAGTAAAATCAGTCTGAACTCAATATCACAAATTGGTTTAACTTTTGATTCACAACTCCAAACTTCACAAAACTTGAAACATACCTTCTCTAGGATGTCAGAAACCTATTCCAATCAAGGATCGTGAAGATGACTGCCAAAATTCTAATATTTTTCCGTTTGAGTGAAGGTTACTTCAAAACCGAGTTAAAACCAAAATATGTTCCAAAAATTTGCTCATGGGTGATAGATGATCAAGATGATTCTAGATGCATTCCCACATGTCACAACAAGCAAGATCCAGACGAGAAACCAAAGGAAAACAAACGGATCAAAGAAAGCGTCAAAATCACAAAAGAAAGAGCAAGAACAAGAAAAGACTCATTTTGAGGAATCTTGCTCAGGCTGATTCGAGATTGATGTTGGTTTACAGCCACTCCATCCTAGAGGACAAAGGCTTAACACTTGAGCACACAATCAATCCAACTCTCTAGAACCCTAAGCTCTCCACTTTCCTCTCCCTAAACGCAAACTAGGGTTTCTACAATACAAGAGTTGGGAGGTGCACAACCAACACCCTCCCTAATTTATAGTGGAGGCTAGATTCTAGAAGGATATTCCTAATAGGCACCCATTAAGCCCACACACAAATGGGTTTAACTCACATATGCATTTCAAAGCATCGTCTTCATCTTCTCATGACCTAAACCACTTCTCATTGCGCCATCTTGCGCCGCGGTTTAACCAAAAGCCATCAAGGTGGTATTTTTATGAAGTTACCAAAATACCCCTTCTGGATCCTTTTCTTAAGACCGAGTCAAAACTTCATGAAGCAATCCCATGCTTCGCCACGTGTAGGTTGATCAACGACTCTCTTTATGTCGGTAAGTCTCTCCTATCCGGCTCCAACCGAAACCACCATGGCACTTGCACCGACCCCCGCGCTGCTTGATGTAACCCGTCATACCGAACTTCCCGTTCGGTCATCCTTATCCATTTTGCACCATGCTTGAGTCCATTGACTTCACCCGGCATCCTCGATCATTCTGAACCTCAGCACTCCAGGCCTAGTCCCAATCATCCTCGCCGTTGACCGTCGTTGACCTCCAAGCCTGCCGCACAACAATAGACCAAGAAATCGATTCCGGGAATAAGTTCTTCACAACTTGACCCACGTTAATCCAAACATGCATCATGCACCATATATGCACTGAAAACCCATGAACTTGACCTAACCAACAAACACCGCCGCCAAGCTAGCCAGCAAACAAGTCAAAACCGATCAGACCGCCACCCATGGCCGGTCTAACTGCCCAGCAAAAGGACTTAGCCAAATTTTTTCTCTGGAAATCCAAAGCCTCTCTGGAAATTTGAAACGAATAGAACTTTTGACTTGAAGTTCCAAAAATTATGAGACCAAGTGTAGGAGAATCTCCTCTCTTGCCTACACCCTATATTTTTGGCCCAGCTCCAAACTCAAAACTACTTTAATGGCCGATCAGACAGCTGCTTATTGGCCGGTCTAACCGCTAGTCTCTTAGCCAAAACCCTGGTCGATCTGATCGCTAGAGATGGCCCGTCTGACCGCCACACTGGCTGGTCAGACCACTACCCTGGCCTGTCTGACGTTAGCTGCTTGACAAAAACTGAAACTTTGCTGAAAACGCGTGTTTCGACAAACCATCAATACCATTGCCAATTGTAACATCATCCTAAGATCATTAACATATCCCTATGATATCCACAATCTCAACCTTGATGAACACATTGGCAATTTTCCAAAAATGTAAGTTTGAGGTTGGAAAATAAAAATACTCGACTTTTTTGCGCAAAGGCACGACTTGGTCCAAAAGCAAGAGAACGTAGTAGAAATTACCAAGTGGGCTTCAGATCAGCATATGCAAGCAAGATAATGCAAAAGAAAGCAATAAAGGTTTAATTTCAATAGAAAAGTCAAAAATCTCACTTAAGCTCCATATGAAAGAACAATTGTCCAATTTGACATTTGATCATTGTGAGGTTCCAGAAATTGTAATTCAAGTTCAAAAATAGAAATAAAATCATAAGAATGCAAATTAAATGCTCCCCCTCACTATGATCACCATTTTTCCAAAGATTTCATTTTCTGCCTTTTTCTCCAAATAACTCTCCATTTTTACACTTTAGCTATATCTTCTCCCCCTTTGACAGTGGAGTCATCAAAGAATCACGCCTTCCTCTCATCCACATATGACAAATGCAGAAATAAGGAAGAAGTATAAGAAAGTGTATGCATGAAATGCAATGGTGTTGCTTCATTTTTTTATTTTATTTATTTTAATACAAGAAGCTTTGGAGATTACCCAAAAGAACAATCTAGCATTTCTACTATTACTCAATACACATCAAGCCTGAAAGTGGTAGCAAGATCATGTTAAGACATATATATCAAAGCTAAGGTAGAAGGCTCAAGGTAAAGTGATGAATTGTAACAATTTAAGCAAAACTTTAAAATTAGCAAGTTCATCAACAGGGATCTTAAAGAGCTAATGGCCATATCAGAATGTCAATGTGAGATCAAAAAGATAACAATGACCATCCTAGAGACAAAAAGTCCTGAATTTGAATCATTTTGCGCAAAGTACCTCAATCATCCAATTTTTACAACAATTTTTATTTGCAATGAGTATTGATGTTGATTAAAGGTCTATCTTAGTGAAGAAGATCATGGATTAGGAGCCACCCACAAACTCTTCCTAAGTTATAACCAAGGCGACACATCTTGAGGTTCATGTCAATTCTGACAAGCAGTCCCCACGGGATCATCTGGATCATCAAACTATCTCCAAGTTCATGTCTTTGACATGCAGTCTCGTGAAAATAGTTTGGCACAGTTTAATCACATGAGAATCTCAAAATTTGATTTTTCATTTTGGAAAAGAGCATTTTTAGATTCACAAAGGAACAAGAAGCTCAATAGATGTGCAATCCTAGATTCAAGACCTAACAAAGCAATTTTGACAGGGCTAATATTACAAAAAGATCACTAATTGTGAAACTAGCTAAAAGATCCACAAAATACAATTTTTATTTTAAGTTGTCTTAAAGATCTAGCTCATTTAGCAAGGACTTAGCTACACACATGAAAGCATGATAATTCTAGCAAGTCAAAGAACTAGACATGAAACTGAGCAAAAATGGAAACACTAAAGCTCGAAAAGGGTAATAAGCAAAGGTTCATCAATTTAAATGACAAGTAGTAAAGCTTATATTACAATGCATCTTTTTATGATTTTCATATGAATGCAATATGATACAATGAGATGCAAGAAAAACTAAAAAACCTGAAAAGATCAAAAAGAAGCAGTAAGTTCACAAGAAGATCAAGGAAAGATCGGATGAACGAGGAAAGCTCAGAAGAGAACCAACTCCCCCTCAAACCAACCCATAAGGGTAAATTACTCCTAACTCACCCTTCAAGGTGGTAAACCTAGTTAGGTCTAAAGGCTTGGTGAGGATATAAGCTAACTGAGGCTCGAACTCCACAAATTCTAGCACAACATCACCCTTCTCTATATGATCTCTAAGGAAGTGATAACGAATGTCTTTGTGTTGTGTCCTAGAATGTTGCATAGAGTTCTTAGCAATATTAATGGCAGAAGTGTTATCACAGAGAAGAGGAACACTAGCAAAAGTTAACCCATAGTCCTTAAAAATGGATACCATCCACAGAATCTGACTACAGCAACTAGCGGCAGCTACATATTCAGCTTCTGTAGTGGATTGTGCAATAGAGGACTGCTTCCTAGAAGACCAAGAGACAGGAGAAGTGCCTAAGAAGTGACAAGTGGTTGAGGTACTCTTCCTATCTAGTGCCTAAGAAGTGACAAGTGGTTGAGGTACTCTTCCTATCTAGTGCCTAAGAAGTGACAAGTGGTTGAGGTACTCTTCCTATCTAGTGCCTAAGAAGTGACAAGTGGTTGAGGTACTCTTCCTATCTAGTCGACAGCCCACGAAATAAGAATCTGAAAACCTCTGGATGGACAAGGAAGAAGAGCAAGTATACCAAATGCCAAACTGGAGGGTAGAGTGAAGGTACCTGAAAATGCGCTTGACGTCTTGGCAATGGGAAGTCCTCGGAGACGTCTGAAACCTCGCATAGAGGCAGACCGCGAAGTGGATGTCTGGTCTTGAGGTCGTCAGGTACATGACAGAGCCGATCATGCTATGGTACTCGCGTTGATCCACGACTTCTCCTTCTTCATCTAGATCCAAAGCAGTCGTAGTCGCCATCGGAGTAGCGATCGGCTTGCAGGCACCCATCTCGAAACGCTTGAGCAGATCCTTAGTGTACTTCATCCGATGAATGAAGATCCATTCCTTGCATTGCTTGATTTGAAGCCCCAGAAAGTAGTAGAGGTCTCCCATCATACTCATCTCAAATTCCCTAGACATGGTCTCAGAAAAACTGGAAACAAGAGCATGAGAAAAACCACCAAAGATAATATCATCTACGTAAATCTGAACAAACAAGAAGTTATTGCCATACCTAAGAATGAATAGAGTCTTGTCTACCTTACCCATCTCAAATTTATTATTAAGCACGAAGGTCTTAAATCTATCATACCAGGCTCTGGGGGCTTGCTTAAGACCATAGAAGGTTTTGGATAGCTGAAAAACATGATGTGGATGCTTGGGATTCTCAAAGCCCCGGGGTTACCTAACATACACTTCCTCCTCTGTGTAACCATTTAGAAATGCACTCTTGACATCTATCTAGTGCAGCCTAAAACCCTTGGATGCAGCAAATACATGCAGAATGTGAGTGATTTATATTCTAGCAACAGGAGCAAAGGTTTCATCAAGGTCTAACCCCTCAACTCTACCAATCTAGCCTTTTTCTAACCACAGAACCATCATCACTTTGTTTATTTTTAAATACCCAACAGGTTCCTATCACATTATGACCACTAGGAGGCTCTACTAGGTTCCAGACCTTGTTCCTCTAAAAGTTCTCTAACTCCTCATGCCTGGCATTAACCCAGCTAGAATCAGATAAGATATGTGATATATCGTGGGGTTCGAAAGAAGAAACAAATGCAGAATATGAGTAGAGACTGGGATCGTGATACCTGGAGCGAGTGACTCACTCATGAAGATGACCAATCATCTGATCCAGAGGGTGACACCTCTGAATGTAAAGTGGAGCGCCTAGGGGAGATAGCATCTTTTCAACCTCCGCAGGTACTGCTGATGATGAAGATGCAACAGGAGCCTCAACTAGAGGTGAAATAGTCGAAGCAGGTTCTTGAGCTGGAATAGGAGCGTCAGCGGCAAGTGGAAGAGCATCATCGACTCTATCATCATCTTCATCTACAAAGATGCTCTCTGTCACTTGTGTGTCATCTGAAACATCTTATCTAACTCCAGGGCTAGTCTCATCAAAAGTGACATTGCATGTCTCCTGGACAACATAGTCTCAACATTAAAAACTCGAAAACCCCTCGAATGTGCAGTATAACCTAGAAATAAACCATCCAAAGTCCTCGACTCAAATTTATCAAGATTTCCTGTCTTGAGAATGATACACTTAGCTCCAAAAACTCAAAAATGAGAAACATATGGTTTTCTACCAAACCGAAGCTCATATGATGTCTTGCCCAAAGACGGTCTCAAGAAGACACGATTGGCAATATGGCAAGCTGTAGCAATAGCTTCGGCCCAGAACCTCCTCGGAGTGCTATACTCATCTAGCATCGTCCTTGCCATCTCGACTAAGCTTTTGTTCTTCCTTTCCACTAAGCCATTTTGTTGAGGGACGTATGGAGAAGAGAACCGATGCTCAATACCACGCTCAGCACACAAAGAGGCAAATAAGACATTCTTGAACTCCATGCCATTGCCACTGCGAATCGCTCTTAGGGCACCGGGGAGTTCAGAAGCCAAAGGAAGAACAAGATCATGAAAATGATCAAAAGCTTCATCTTTTGAAGCAAGAAAAAACACCCAAGAGTATCTCGAAAAATCATCGGCTATGATAAGAATATATCATTTGCCACCAACTGACCGAACCCTAGCAGGACCAACAGTATCCATGTGAAGCAACTGTCCTGGTCCGTCAGTCATGACCATAGTCAATGAAGGGTGTGAGGCGGCAACTTGTTTGCCATGCCTACAGGGTGCACATACAACAACCTTGACAACTTTGAGTTTGGGCAAACCTCTCATGAGATCATGGCTGCTAACTCGTGTTAGATGATCAAAACTAATGTGCCCCAAATGACAGTGCCAAAGCCAAAATTCAGAAGAAGGTGCAATCAAACACTTGAGAGATCCAACAAGAAATTCATAAAAGTCAACTCCAAAGATCCTGCCAACTGTAGAAATCCCAAAAACAAGATCACCAACTGAATCAAGTACATGATAAGCATTTTTCTTAAATCTATTCTCATAGCCATCATCAAGAATCTGCGAGACAGAAAGCAAGTTGTACCTTAGCTTGTCCACAAGGGCTACATCCTTAAGGATGAACTTGCCGTTCACCCTGATCGATCCCGTTCCTTCAACCCTGATCGATCTCCAAAGGTGATGAAATCATCACCCGTCTATCAGGTGAAGGAGGTGAACCATCTTGAGTCTCCGGTCATGTGGCGTGAATAGCTGGAGTCGACGAACCACGTGTTCCTCCCCCTTCCGCGGCTACCATGAAAATCAAGGCACAGAAGATCAATGTATCTCAATACTGGGGTTAGTTAAACATGACTTGGCAACCCAGTACTGAGACACATGTTTGCGATTAGTATAAACAGTATAATTGCTAGCCTTGATCCTACTTGAGGTTCTATCATGAGCAATGGTTACACGAATATGAGAAGCATCCTGTCTAGGAATATGATGATGATGAGTATGTTAAATAAATCCTAGTCTAGGTTTCTTCTTTTCTAGATGACCATATCTCATGAAGGCTCTAGATTGATAAGATGAAATCATAGCAAGATTTTTTCCTAGTATTTTTCAATCTACGCCAACAGAACTCAAGCAAATGCACATCCTTCTCGCAATAGGTGCAATGGTATTTGGTACCACTGGGAGAAGCACATTTTGACTCAACGGATGGTTGGGCAAAACCTGTATATTTAAAAATGATTTTTATAGGTTGGGTTTTGAATTCAACTAAGCCATTTTTCAAGACTTGAACAATATTTGGTTTGGACTTGTCTTTTGGTTTAGACTTGTCTTGGGCAAAGTTGTATCCTAACCCTTGCTTCTTATAAGGAGTTTTGGTCATGTTAAGAATCATGTTTAACTGTTTCTTACCATTAGAGAATTTTTCTAATGTATCCTTAAGGTAAGCATTCTTTTTTCTAAGGTTAAAGCATGATTCACAAGTTTTAGCCTTAATGGCTCTAGCATGCTTCTCCTTATGAATAGCAACTTAAAGCTTAAGGGCTTCACATGAAGCTCAAGGAGCAGAATTAATTTTGTCCTTAAACTTGACATACTTAGCTTTAACTACTTCTAATCTGTCTTTTACTTCATGTTCACGTTCGAAGCAGAAAGAGCAAGTGCTAGACTCAGCCTTAACATAAGCAACCAATTTGTTAGATTCGAAGTATTTTTTATAAGGAGCAGATTTAACTTCAATTAACTCAGTCCTAGTATTTTGTAGTTGGTGCAAGGCAACATTATCAGCATTTTGCAATTTAGCAAGTTCAGAATGTAAAACATGGCAGGATGAACATTCATCAGCACCAAGGTTCTTAGCATTCACAAGTTCTAGTGTGAGATTATCAACTTGTAACTCTAAGTCCTTATTTCTAGCCATGATCAACTCTAACACCTTATCCTGGCTAAGAAGTTACTCAAAGATGGTATCATATCTAGCAGAGAGAACGTCATAGGATGGAGGCATCTCATCGATGTCATCGGCGTCGATGGAGTCAACCATGAAGCACATGCCGGTGAAGTCCTTTACCTTCCCTTTCTTCTTGTCTTGAGGTAGCTCCTCCTCCTTGTCCTCCTTGCTCTCGGAGTCCACATCGCTCATAGATTGCTCTCCAAAAGCGGTAAGGACCCAGTGAGCAGCCTTCATGAGCTTAGTAGCATCAAACTTGGGCTTCTTCCGTTGAGGCTTCCTCCAGGCTGCCTTCTCCTCCTTCTCCTCCAGTACAGAATCAGCTATGCTAAGGTGAGATGGGCAAAGCAGAATTTATTGGAATCAAGGTTCGGTATGTTCGAGGACTCTTACCACAACCTGCCCGGTCAACCCCGAGTCATGCAGGACATGAATCCTAGTACTCATATCAACCTTCAAGATGACACACATCCGTGGTAGGCCGAGAAGAGGGTACTAAAGTGAGCATTCTTCACCTTTGGTGTATTCACCAATGCATTCCGGCATTGCCGTCCGATCTTGTGTGTAGATGGCACGTTCCTAACTGGGAAGTACAAGGGGCAGATACTTGTCACAGATAGAAACAATCAGGTTCTTCCTGTGGCCTTCACATTCGTTGAAAGTCAGAACACAGACAATTGATTGTGGTTTCTGTGGAACATGATGATTTTTGTTTTACAGGACCGTCAAAACGTATGCGCCATACATGATTAGTATGCGGTCCTGTTGAGTGCAATAACTTAGCTACAATAAGGGGAAGACAAGTTACTTCCGTGGGTGGATTTGGAGAGTGGGTAGTGCACGAGACACTTGGGTGCAAACTTCTACAAGTAGTTCCACAATAAGTACTTGATAACCCTATTCAATCAATTGTGCAACCAGAACCAACAGAGAAAGTTCGATGCACTATGGATAACTCTAGATGATTGGACAGGGACGCATAGAAGGTAGGTAACAAAAAAGCCCAATACAAGCATTGACAAAGTCCCTGAGACATTGCCAGAGTTACCCACATATGGTCTTGGTGTGAGGAGAAGACAGGGGGCGGGGCCGGGGGGGGGGGGCGGGCGGGGGTAGGTGATTGAGAATAAGCCTAAGGTAAAGTGGTTGTTGCTAGTTGACAAGGATGACGCTCGCTATGGTGCTGATGTATACAATTGGGTCATGCATAGCACTAGGTGCCTCTCTTTGGTTGGTATTGTGGAGGCAATTCTCTGCGGTACCACAAAGTACAATGTGTTGGTGGCAAGGGGTTTCAAACAAATTCAAGGTGTTGATTATGATGAAACCTTCTCGCCAGTCGCTATGCTCAAGTCTATCCGGATCATTCTAGCTATTTCTACACATTTTGATTACTAGATATGACAAATGGATTTAAAAACGGTTTTCCTGAATGGAAACCGAAGTAAGGATGTGTACATGACACAATTTGAGGGTTTTGTTGATCCTCAGGAAGATAGAAAGATATGGAAGCTGAAAAAATCCATCTATGGATTAAAGCAAGCATCTCGGAGTTGGAATATTCATTTTGATGAAGTGGTCAAAGGGTTTAATTTGATCCAGAATGAAGAAGAACCTTGTGTTTATAAGAAGGTTAGTGGGAGCAAACTTGTTTTTCCGACCTTATATGTGGATGACATATTACTGGTCAGAAATTATATTCCCATGCTTGAATCTGTTAAAACTTCATTAAGAAATAATTTCTCTACGAAAGATTTAGTATATTTTAGGCATAAGGATCTATAGGGATAGATCTAAAAGGCTGATTGGATTAAGCAAAGATATGTACATTGACAAGGTGTTGAAGCGGATCAACCTACAAGATTCCAAAAGGGATTTCTTGCCCATGTCACATGGAATTAGTCTTAGCAAGAGTCAGTGTCCTTCGACACCTGATGAGCGAGACAAAATAAGTAGAATTACATATTATTCGGCGATTGGATATATCATGTATGCCATGCTTTGTACATGACCAGATGTGTCGTATGCTCTAAGTGTTATGAGCAGATATCAGTTAGATCCAAGTGGAGGTCACTTGATAGTAGTCAAGAATAGCATAAAGTACTTAAGAAGGACTAAGGATATATTCCTTGTTTATGGTGGTGAGGAATTACTGTCGTAAATGGCTACACTGATGCTGACTCCCAAATCGACAAGGATGACTTCAGATCGCAGTCTGAGTTTGTGTTTTGTCTTAATGGAGGAGCAGTGAGCTAGAAAAGTTTCAAGCAAAGAACAGTTGATGATTCTACAATAGAGGCTGAGTACATTGTGGCTTCAGAAGCTACAAAAGAAGCCGTATGGATTAGAAAGTTCATTAACGAACTGCGTGTAGTTTCTAGTGCTTCTAGTCCAATGGATCTCTATTGTGATAATAGTGGAACCATTGCACAAGCTAAGAAGCTTAGATCACATCAAAAGTTAAACTCATACTTCAACGATATCACATTATTTGTGAGTTGTTGAAAGAGGTGATGTGAAGATATACAAAGTGCATATGGATTTGAATATTGTTGATATGTTGACAAAGCCTCTCCCACAATGTAAGCATGAGGTGCACACAAGACCTATGAGTATTAAATACTTATATGATTGACTCTAGTGCATGTGGGAGATTGTTGGTGATATGCTCTAGAGGCAACGATAGAGATGATTGTATCACGTCTATGTTTATGAGTTATAAAATAAATGCTATTGTGTTCATTGGATGAATTATCATTTATAAAGATTAAAAAGTATGTTGCTTGTTGGTGAAGCTCTTTAACTTATATGATGTCATTCTAAATGTATCCCAAGTCGGATGTCGCTGGTCAGAACACTAGTGACTTATCGACCAACCCATGTATTGATTGATGACCATATTTCACAGGTGATAGATATGGGGATATCAAATCAATAATGTGAACACATGTCAGAGAATATGGTGTTGGATTGACTCACCATGAGACCTATTGAGATTGCTATTATTTTATATGTCATCAGTTGGTCTTAAGTAATGATGATATATAATCCTTAGATCTGAGATCAACATGGTTTTCTACATGTATAATAGTACACTTAAGGGTTGTCAAACGCTACTTCGTAACTGGTTAGTTTTAAATGTATCTTTCAAGTATGCTATGAAACATGCAGATGGATGTGACTAGTCAGATATGAGATTTGCCCCTCCTAATATAACAGGAGAGATATCTCTGGACCCCTCGATGTGGCTAGATAAAGAAAGTACATGGTCATGCCACTAGTGGTCGAAAAGTCGATCACATGAAGTTATCCGTTACTTAATCGAGAAAGTATTAAACAGTCTATGAATGACAAAATAACTCACCTGGAGTTCAACCAGATATCATGAGGCAATGAGAGAATATGTAAGTAGGTCATTCAGTCCGACCAGATACGAACGGTTGTTTGGAGATACAGATTGGTCGTAAACTGGTTGGACATGATCACTAACTGGCCGTAACTAAATATGAAATGGTCGTATGGAAATACAAGCTTGTGGTAAGTGATAAGGACCTGTTTGCATATCATATTTCATACTGTTCGTTTGATATAATATTATGTGTATTCG
This sequence comes from Hsuehochloa calcarea, assembly GCA_036346395.1. Taxonomy (NCBI): domain Eukaryota; kingdom Viridiplantae; phylum Streptophyta; class Magnoliopsida; order Poales; family Poaceae; genus Hsuehochloa; species Hsuehochloa calcarea. The sequence continues at coordinate 20,284,826 of CM070614.1, read as the reverse complement.
GGGATCGTTATGTCTTGCTAGGAACCACTAACAACTCATGGTCAAAAAGGAGTTTCGAGTCACAACTGATCACACATGAATGTACAGGGTCGCACACTTAATGATTTGGAACAAACGTGTTCGGATAGGATCTGTTATAGTATCTTTATAAGGGGATGCATGGGGCTGCTGGCGTGTACGGGAGTTGCTCCACCAAAACCCTAGCCACCAACTTTTCGAAGGTCCTACCATTTGCGTTGGTGCTAGCACACTGGTGTACAGTGTTCCACTCCTGAACATGTGGATACCATAGAGACGCTACTGTGGTTTCTGCTGCGCTGATCGAGGTTGATGCATGACCTACGCAAGGAATATCATAGGTTGCTAGAGGAGACGATCGGTGCCTAGGACATTGGATGATCGACTATGACCACTTCATCGACGCGTTCGACGTTGGATCAGGCTGGTCCAACTGTTCTTCCGCTGCACTACGTATCTAGTGATAACGATCTATTATCTCTTACTTGCATGACTTTCTGATTTACATGGTAGAATTTTTGAATTGCAAGCTAGTGTAGCCTACCCATATCCCTTCACTTTGTTGACCGAAGCAACAACGTATTGCTCTCCATGGCAAATGATAGAGTACTGTACTCCGCCATGATAACCAAGTACATTGAGGAGAAGAGCAAGAAGGGTAAGATACGACAGGCATTCAAGATGGGCACAAGAGGGTTTCACTTCGAAATATTGTACAACGAGAAAGGCCACCACTGAACGAACTGCGAGACTATCATCCACGAGTGCACGCTATGCCGTACTAGTTGCATATGCACTTGTAATAGGCCTTGTCTTTTGCATAGGCCATGCTTACATGTCAAGCCTACATGTTTGTAGGTGACGTATTATCCAGACCAATACCTTTTCAAATATTTCACTAAGGAAGATGTAATGCAAACCTGGAATGCAGAACTATATGGCTACCATGTGGTTGGTCATTTCACTAGCCATCCTACCCGGAGCAACTGATTTAGGCCGTGGACATTGCTAGGCTGAAGGGAAAAATTAACTGGTGGTAGGTACAACATACTAGGAACGACATAGATGAAGCAGAAGTCGTGCGTTGTACGAAAAAGTTCTCCATTTACAGAGAGTCCAGGTATACCTACAAAAAATACCATATGAGAAATGCACAAGATGATGGAGAGGTTGGCAATCCAGACGATGCCGCGCGGACCTCATTCGACCGCACCATTGTGATTTGTCGATAAACATGCGGGCTATTGAGGTCGCGGCCACATTAATGGTTTGTATTGTTGAAATATGTTGTGCTGAATGTTTTGTAATATCATTGTGATTTGTTGACAAACTGACGTTGTGCTGAAATATTTTGTAATATCATTATGATTTGTCGACAAACTTTGTGATGACGTTGTGGTGAAATATGTTGTGCTAATATTGTTTCTTATTACTTTATGTTTCTTATTATGCCTTGCGTAGTATTATAATGTGTAACTTATATTTTTCCGTAACTTTCAATTTTCTTTTGGAAAAAAATTACATGAACCTATCTCCATTCTAAATGGCAACAATCTCCTATCGCCAATTCAATTGACGACCTTTGTCGCCTTTTGAAAAGACGGCAGTACTGTTCTAATGGTGACGTGCCAATTTCGCCATTTAGAACGACGACAATAGCCCATTTTGTGCAAATGGCTACAAGGCAATTTCGCCTGAGATCGCCATTTCAAAAGACGGTAGTACTGTTTTAATGGCGACATGCCAATTTTGCCATTTGAAACGACGACAATAGCCATTTTTGTGCAAATGGCTGTAGGGTAATTTCGCTATTTGGAATGGCGATAGTAGCCCATTTTTGTAATTTTTTCTATTTATTTTTGTAATTTTAAAAAATAGTATTATTTTTTTTCAAAGAAAAATCTAGCCATGAGCATGAATGCACGATCCATGTGGTGTCACAAGTACGCGGCAAAAGCTACTTCTGGACAAAATTGCTCACCAGGTATGCAGCAATTTCCCACCTGCGTGATGAACTATTCCATTTTGTTGGTCTACATTTTCAATGACCACTGTGATTTTCTGCTTCAGGTATCCATGAGCTCGATGTCTCATCCATCTCATTTCTTTTGTCTCTTTATATCTGTGCACATTAAATCTCTTGGAAGTTGTGGTTGCCGACAACTCAATAAGACAATTGCATACGGAGTAAACAGAAATCACCTACTGAATAGAAAAGAAAAGAGCCAGACAGCAAAATTTGAACAATGCAGCTGAGTGTCAGGTGCGTATTACTTGTTTAAGAAAACAAATAAAACGAATATCTGTGAACAAAGTTGAAGAAATACAAATTGAGCATCTATCCAACATTTACTTCGATAAGCCCTATCATCTAAAACTGTGTTTACAATTCTGGCTTGTTCACAGATGTTCTTGGCGACGTAGTGTTGGAAACATGCACAATATTTTAATTTCAGATTTTATTACGAGATAAATATTAAACAAATAACTAGAAATACATAAAGCAATACTAATAGCAGTCAACACATTGTACTTCGAAATAGGATTATAACAAAGTTATTTGTTCGCACAAACAACTTACAGTCGGACTTGATGAAGAACAGAAAACAGCGTAGACTCGATGTAGTGCAGAGCATAGATAAAGCAGCAATGCGAGTAGTCGCGCAGATGTGCTGCCCAAAAAAACTTAGGGGCGGAGTTACCGTTGGGGCTCTAGCCCCACCTGCGACCGCCGGGCCTCAAGTACCCCCTAAACACCAGCGGCGATCTTGTGACATAGCGGTGGTGCAAAGACAAGCGCTAGGGCGACTAGAGGTTCTCTCAGCGGGACGAGGAAGAAGATGCGCCTAGGTTGTGGACCGATTGTCTGATTCCTATGTCGTGGTGTTTGGTGGGCCGCTGCCTTGGATGTCTAATTGGGCAAACTTAGCCAACTGCCTACCCAGGCACACCGATGCAGTCGAACACTCAAACCCTAGGTTCACTAGACGTAGAGGTACACACACACACACAGAGAGAGAGAGAGAGAGAGCGCAACCGCAGCTTAGCGAGGATGTGGCGAGCTAGGGTGGGTGATGAACGTCGTGGAGAGTCAGCATGGCGACTGCGACTCTATGAGTGTGCGCCCGTGCAGCAACCCACTATGGGTTGTGCCGCTGCGGCAAGTCGGCGATGATGTTGAGGCCATGCTGGGAGCCGGCGATGGGGCCAATGTGCGGCAACCCTACAACAACGGCGAGCAGGCAAGGAGGGTGGCACTGCACCAGGCATGAGTGGCTGAGTGCCTGACCGGCTGATCGCAACCGCAACAGTGAGTCCCTCATCTAGTTTGATTTATGAATTATGTTATCAATTGTAACCATGTCAATGGATTAAATAGAGACAATAGCCCACTAGTTTTATTGATTGTTACTAGCTTGTTCATGTATTTGCAAAAAATGGACAAGCAAACCATGCACAAGTATTGAATTGTTCGTAGATTTGCAAAAACTATCTTGTTCATTTGTGGATATCATGGGGATACACTCATGATCTTAGAATGATGATTCAATTGGCAATAACGTTGATGGTTTGTCGAATCACATATTTTCAAAAAAGTTCTTATGCTGTCAGGTCTCTAGCGATCAGACCGACCAAGGCGGCGGCCAGATCGGCAAACGTGGCGGTCCGATCGGCCATCTCTGGCGGTCCGACCAGCCAGGTTTTGTGCTGAGAGGCTGGCGGTCCGACCGGTCGTGGGCGGCGGTCGAACTGGCCAGAAAGGTTGGATGAGTTTGAAACTATGCCAAAAATAGAATGTGTAGGCAAGAGAGGGGATTCTCCTACACTTGGTCTCATAATTTTTGGAGTTTCCAGTCAAAAGATCTATTTGTTTGAAATTTCCAAAGAGCTCTCGGATTTCCAATGTGGAAATTCGGCTAAGTCCCGGGCAAGGCGGTCTGACCGGCCAGGTGGCGGTCTGACCGGCCAGAGGGTGGTCAGACCAGCTCATGGTTGGCGGTCTGACCAGTTTTCACTTATTCGTCGGCCATCTTGGCGGCCTTGTGTGTTGGTTAAGTCAAGTTCATGAGGTTCAGGGTATTTATGTTGCATAATGCATATTTTGACTAACGTGGGTCAAGTTGCGAAGAATTTATTCCAGGAATTGATTTCTTGTCCATTGTTGTAAAGGACACTTGATGGTCAAGGACGGTTAATGGCGAGGATGATCAGAACTAAGCTTGGAGAGTTGAGGTTCAGAGCGATCGAGGATACCGGGTGAAGTCATCGGACTCAAGTATGGCACGGAATGGACAAGGGTGACCGAACGGGCAGTTCAGTGCGACGAGTTGGATCAAGAGGCGCGGGGGTCGGTGCAAGTGCCATGGAGGTTTCGGTGGGAGCCGGACGGGAGAGACTTGCCGACATGTTGAGAGCCGTTGATCAACCTACACATGGTGAAGCAGGCGTTTGCTTCACCAAGATTGGACTCAGTCTGCGGAGAAGGATCAAGAAGGGGTATTTTGGTCATTTCACCAAAAATCGCCTTGCTAATCTCTTGGCTAAACAGCGGCGCAAGACAACGCAATGAAAAGCGGTTTAGGTCAAGAAATGATGAAGATGACGTTTTGAAATGCGTGCGTGAGTTAAACCCGTTTGTGAGTGGGCTTAACGGGTGCCCAATGGATAGTGCATTATAGAAGCTAGGCCTCCCTATAAATAGGAGAGGGTGATGTCCAACAGCCCCCAAGCCTTACATGCAAAACCCTAGTAGGAGCGGATAGGGAGGTCTTAGGGTTCTAGAGATGAAGTGAGTTGTGCTCTTTATTTGTGTTTTTTCCTCCTGGATGGAGTGATTGTAGTCATCTCTCAATCATGAATCAATCCAAGCAAGTTTCTCAAAAATGAGTTTTGTTCATATTCTTGCTTTTTATTTTGTGATTTTGGAGCTTTCCTTGATCCACTCCTTTTCTGTTGGTTTCTAATCTGGATCTTACTTGTTGTGACATGTGGGAACACATCTAGTATTATCTTGATCATCTATAACACACGAACAAGTTTTTGGATAGTATTTTCGTTTTGACTCGGTTTTGAACCAACCTTCACTCAAACGGGAAAAGGTCAGAACTTTGGGAAGATCTTCATGATCTTTGATTGGAATAAGTTCCTGGCATCCTAGAGAAGGTGTGTTCCAAGTTTCATCAAGTTTGGAGTTATGGATTAAAAGTTAGACACATTTGTGATTTCATTTTTTGGGCTATTTTTACTGTTCATTGTGCTGGAGGTCGGACCGCCCCCTGTGAGAGGTCAGACCGCCCATGTCAAGCGGTCAGACCACCCTTGTTAAAGAGGTCAGACGACCCAACTCTTCGGGTATTGAGTTTTTATTGATTTTGATTGTGTTGCTTCGGGGTTTAGATTGGATTCAACACAAGTCTTCTGCTATGCTTGAACTTGGATCTTCATAGCTCTCATAGCTATTGGAGTGAAAAACGGGTTGAATCCGATCAAGACGAAAAAGAGATCGTACTCCTATTCACCCCCCCCCTCTAGACGCCATTTCGATCCTACAAGTGGTATCAGAGCCAGGTTAGCTCGTCTCACTGATCTTAACAGATCTAAGGAGCTATGGCGTCTAACAAGTATTCCACCAAACCATCTGTTTTTTTAGTCAATTTTTCTTACTGGAAGGCTCAGATGCATGCCTACATCGAGGCTCAAGGGCACTCAATTTGGCTTAAGGTCAAAAATCCTTATGTAGTGTCAGCCAATGATGATGTAATTTCAACTGATGTGGAGGCAAATAGCAAGGCTTGAAACTTCTTAATTTAAGGGCTTAGTCGATCTGAGTTTGAGTCTGTCGCTCATTTGAGGTCTGCTCACGAGATCTAGAAGACCATCGCTTACTACCATGAGGGCTCTACCGCGATCAAGGAAGTGAGACAGAACCAACTTAAGAAAGAATACTCAAAGATCGAACAAAGGCCTAGTGAATCATTGGATCAGTTGTGGGGATGATTTTCCAAAATCATTCATGATTTGTGTGTTGTGGATCTTGTGTTTACTGAGTCTGAAAATGCATGCCAGCTCTTGGATGCTCTTGATGTGAGAGTTTGGGGGATGAAGACCACTTCCATCAATGACAACACTGTCATGAGTGAGCTTACCATGGATAAGCTCTACTCAAGGTTGAAAACGCATGAGATTGACTTCATCTCACATCTCCCCAAGACAGAGTCGATGGCTCTATTGGTTGACCCTTCTTAGAATAGCTCTTCTGATTATTTGGATTTTGGCACTTCTGGATTTTCTTTGTCCACATCGCATTCCTTGAGTGATGAGCAGCAGGAGAGGATACCTAAAGATAACTTAGCCCTACTAACCACAAAATTGTCTAGAATCTACAACAAAGTGAGAAACAAGAGGTGAAGTGGTCCTGTTACATGCTTTGAGTGTGGTGAGCCAAACCACATTCGGGCTAAGTGCCCCAAACTGAAGGGCAAGGAGGAGAAGGACTTCCGGAGGCATCCTTAAGCTCGGGATGCGAAAGCCAAGAAGCCCGACTACCGGAAGTTCGTCAACCGGGTCCGTGCCGCTCTTGAGATGTTGATATGAGCGATGTGGACTCGGGGACAGAGGACGACGAGGATGATTCTCATGGCAAGAAGACGGCCCAAGACTTCATCAGTATGTGCTTTATGGCCAAGGATAGCCACGACGTTGACTCCTCCAACGACGATGATCCCTTCAGCGATCTCGACGAGGTATGCCCCTCACTCAATGAGATGAAACGTGCTTTGGTTGCTACTGAACGAAACTTGACTAAGCAAGCTAAAATGATTAAGATACAGGATATCATGATTGAAAACTTGAACCTAGAAGTGACTAGGCTCAAATCCATTAATCCTGCCGATGATTGTGATTCTTGCTCTAGTTTGCATGATGAATTGACCAATCTGAAATCTGCTCATTCCTCTATTGCAAATCAACTTAAAGATGCACTAGATGAACTAGAATCTCTTAAATCTAGTCCTAGTCATGTTTGCTTGGATGCTATTGCTCTAGATGTGACTTCAGTAGATGTTAGTCCCTTACCTTGCTCAAATTGTGCTTTGCTCGAATTGAAATTGGATAGTGCTACTAAGGAATTGCTTAAATTCAATGTTGGTCACACCTGCTCTCATTGTGAGGATAGTAAGATTAAAATTAAGGAAATGACTGAAATGGTTCTTTATTCTAAGACTACTACATGTGAAAACTGTCATAAACTCACAATTGAGAATGATTCTCTAAATAAGATTCTAGAGGAAAAATCTAAAATTGAACAATCCATGTCCTTGACTGCATCCAAGAAAGTAGTTGATTCTAATTCTTGTGCCTTTTGTATTGAAGTTGGGTAAAATTTAGATGAGACACAAGAGGCATTTAGGGTCAAGTTCAAAGAGCAAGTGAGTAGGATTGAAAAAGCCTCTTGTGTGTCTTGTGAGGCTCTAAAGATTGAAGTAGCTCTTCATAAAGAAAGATATGCTAGGGCAATCAAGTCGAATAAGTGTGTCGCTTGTAAGGACCTAGCCAAAGAGAATGACTACCTCAGAAAGATTCTTTAGAGATTTTCTAGTGGGAAGAAGAACCTTAACATGATGCTCGATCAATCTAAGTGATGTGAACGAGGTGTCCGATCTTTCGATGAGATTGATAACTATCGATTTTGGTGGCGGTGACTCTCACGATCCGACTACAACCGTACGACGACGCTTGCGCCTTAGCAATCGCTGAACCAACTCCGAAGTGTTATTGACCTCGCTGGAGGCGCGATCAACCTGAACACGAAGTTCAATCCCTGCGAGCAAATCGAAGAACTAGCAAGAATAAGACATAGGCAATCTGATATTGCGAATATGAAAGAAGCATAAATTGTATTGCGAATAGCAAAGATGGGATCCCGAAGCTGTCTTGACAGGTGGTCGTTCGACACAACTGAAGAACAAAGTTTGCACAATGGCTAAACCTAAACTCAACGAAATCCGAGTTCAAGCGAGGAGGCGGCGGCTCCTATATAGGGAAGCGACTAGGGGTGGGGGCGGCGAGGTGGGCGACGCCCTAGGGTTACAAGGCCCGTGGGCCAAAGTAGAGGTGGCGCGACACCCTTCGACTCGGACTCGATCGGATCTGACTCCTTTGTTAATTTTGGCGGTTCGGATAGAATTTGATGATGAGGTTGGATCCGTTAGAAAGTAGACTTGATAAGCTTTCCACGAAGTCGAAACGCCCAAAGCGGAGTTCGTATGAAGAAGTTACGCCGCTTTAAAGTTAGTCTTGACGCCGTAGTCCGAATCGACTCGAACGAGCCCAACTCGAACTCTTGCTTGTCTTGGACCCAAAGTGACGTGATGATCTCCATTATGCCTTCCATACATCTCCACGACTCGCATGCCTCTCCGTGGTCCTTTCCCATATTCCTAAGCATAATTAAATCACTTGCATTAGGTAGCGGTCTATTCTCAGTAGTATATAATCCTAGGAACGAATTCACCTGATAATTAAGTTGGCGAGCACGAGCTCGGTAAGAGGTCCTTATCTTGGTTGTGGTTGAGTTGTGTGTGTAGGCATGGTTATATCCATGGTAGGGATGTCCTCATCATCCTCCCTTCTTGCATTTGAGTCGTCCTCGACTCAAGCTCATCCTCTTCCCCCAAGTATGGCTTCAAATCTGCAATGTTAAATGTGGGACTAACCCCAAAATCTGCAGGCAGTTCAAGCTTGTATGCATTATCATTAATCTTTTCTAATACTTTGAAAGGACCATCGCTCTAGGCATCGGTTTGACTTTCTCAATTGGGAACCTATCTTTTCTCAAGTGCAACCAAACAAGATCTCGGGTTTAAAAGTTATGTGTTTTCTCCCCTGACTACCAGCAAGTTTATATTTAGCATTCATGCGCTCTATATTCTCCTTGGTTGTCTCGTGTATTTTTAAAATCAGTTCAGCACGTTGTTTTGCATCAAAGTTCAATTTCTCTCAAGGTGGGAGAAGCATTAAATCAATAGGAGCACGAGGCACAAAACCATAAACAACTTCAAAGGGCACATCTTTGTAGTAGAATGCAATGGCGATTATAAGAAAACTCAATATGAGGCAAGCATTCTTCCCACATTTTAAATTCTTTCTCAACACACCCTAAGCATGGTAGACAACGTTCTATTCACAACCTCGGTTTGTCCATCGGTTTGGGGATGACAAGTAGTAGAAAATAACACTTAGTCCCCAATTTAGCCCATAAAGTTCTCCAAAATGGCTAAGGAATTTAGCATCACGATCCGAAACTATAGTATTAGGCACACCATGCAAGCGAATAACTTCACGAAAGAATAAATCAAGCAATATTGGTAGCGTCATCGCTCTTATGACAAGGTATAAAATGGGCCATCTTAGAAAATCTATCAACAACCACAAATATGCTATCCTTTCCTTCTTTGTCCTAGGCAATCCTAAAACAAAGTCCATCGAAATATCTTCCCACGGAATGCTAGGAACGGGTAAAGGCATATATAAACCATGAGGATTAAGTCGTGACTTAGCTTTTGACATGTAGTGCGGCGAGTAACGTGGCGCTCGGCGTCCGTCTCATCTTTGGCCAAAAGAAATGATCGGCAAGTATGTCCTCTGTTTTCTTCACACCAAAATATCCCATTAACCCACCTCCATGTGCTTCTGTAACAACGAATGATTTAACAGAACTAGCGGGAATGCAAAACTTGTTAGCTCTAAACACAAATCCATCATTAATGACAAATTTATTCCACATTTTCCTTCTTCACAATTCAACAATATTTCGCAAAATCGGCATCGTGAACATATTGCTCTTTAATAGTCTCTAATCCAAAAATTTTGAAGTCAAGTTGTGATAACATGGCATATCTCCTAGACAAAGCATCAGCAATAACATTCTCCTTTCTCTTCTTGTGTTTTATGACATAGGGAAAAGACTCAATAAATTCAACCCACTTTGCATGTCTACGGTTCAATTTACCTTGACTTCGAATATGCTTTAGAGATTCATGATCAGAATGTATAACAAATTCTTTGGGCCATAAATAATGTTGCCAAGTTTCTAAGGTTCGAAAAAGGGCATATAACTCTTTATCATAAGTAGAATAGTTCAAACTAGGCCCACTCAATTTCTCACTGAAGTATGCTATAGGTTTGCCTTCTTGTAACAACACACCACCTAAACCAATTCCGCTTGCATCGCATTCTAGCTCAAAAGTCTTATTGAAATCAGGGAGTTGGAGTAGAGGTGCATGTGTTAACTTATCTTTCAATGTGGTGAAGGCATTCTCCTGTGCGGTGCCCCAAACAAATGGCACGCCCTTCTTGGTAAGCTCATTCAATGGTGCGGCGATAGTGCTGAAATCCTTCACAAAGCGGCGGTAGAACCCAGCAAGTCCTAAAAAGCTCCGCACCCGTGTGACCGTGTTAGGAGTCGGCCAACTCTGTATTGCTTCAACCTTGGCTTGATCAACTTCAATTCCCTGTGGAGTAACAACATAGCCAAGAAACGCGACTCGATCGGTGCAAAGGTGCACTTCTCAAGGTTACCAAATAGGCGTGCATCACGTAAAACCTTAAAAACAGCACGTAAATGGTCCAGATGTTCCTCTAATGATTTGCTATATATCAATATATCATCAAAATAAACCACCACAAATCTACCAATGAAAGCACGCAAAACCTCATTCATTAGTCTCATGAAAGTACTAGGAGCATTAGTTAAACCAAAAGGCATTACTAACCACTCATATAACCCGAACTTAGTTTTAAAAGCCGTTTTCCATTCATCGCCTAATTTCATGCGGATTTGATGATAACCACTACGCAAATCAACCTTGGAAAAGACAACAGAGCCACTCAATTCATCAAGCATATCATCTAATCTAGGAATAGGATGACGATACCTAATGGTGATATTATTAATTGCTCTACAATCCACACACATGCGCCATGATCCATCTTTCTTTGGTACCAAAATGACCAAAGCAAGACAAGGGCTAAGAGATTCACGCACATACCCTTTATCAAGCAACTCTTGAACTTGGCGCCAATTTCTTTAGTTTCTTCTCGGATTGCTCCTATATGGGGCTCGGTTGGGCAATGATGCACCGGGATTAAATCAATTTGATGCACAATCCCACGAAGCGGTGGCGACCCGTGGATGTCCTTTGGAAAGACATCTTTGTACTCTGCAAAATGTTAGTGACAAAGGTGGCAAAGAAGAAGGTATATCCTCAAATGAAAACAATGCTTCTTTGCAAATTAATGCATAGCAAACAGAACTACTAGCATCCAGTTGAGTCATATCATATTTGGTAGCAAGAAAACAAGCACCTTTCAATTTAATTTCTTTATTTTTGTCATGAACAGATTTAGGTTCTTTCTTTTTATGTTGCTCAAGCTCTTTTGCTACAATCTGATTTTCGCTCTTAGTATTCTCCTTCTCTCTTCTAGCTCTAGCAAGGTCATCTTTAACAATTTGTTCTGGAGTCATAGGATGCAGCACAATTTTCTTTCCCTTGAACATGAGAGAGTATTGATTATTCTTACCATGATGTATACAATCAGTATCGTATTGCCAAGGTCTTCCTAATAATAATGAACAAGCTTGCATAGGAACAACATCGCAATCAACATAATCATGGTATGAACCCATAGAAAAATGTATTCTAACCATCCGTGTTACCTTCAACTTACCATTCTTTGTTGAACCATTGAATATGGTATGGGTGGGGATGAGGTTTAGTCGACAACGCAAGCTTCTCCACCATATCCATACTCGCCAAATTGTTGCAACTCCACCATCAACAATTATGCGAATGGAACGTTCCTTGACAACGCCCTTGATTTGGAATAAATTATGGCGCGATTATGCTCGGCATGAGACACTTGAGCACTTAGTACGCGTTGCACTATAATGCTCAAATACTTGCTCGGCATCTTCGGCGTCAACATGTTCCTCCTCATGGTTAGATTTATCATCATGTCCTGCGAGGTCATTTGCAAGCATAGCATATGTTTCATCATCTAAATCACTAGCGGAGGAATACCCACCATCATCACGTATAATCAATACACGCTTGGTTGGGCAGTCCGCATCATGTGTCCATAGCCTTTGCAACGATGGCATTGAGCGTCCCTCGTTCGTCTGTCGAAGCAACCAAGAGGAAGTTTTGCGGAAGTTGTGGTGTTGTTTTGGGTGCTTGAAAACTCTTGTCGCTGAATTTGAGGTAGTAGGGTATTGCTTGTTGTTGGCGGTTAATGGTGGGGCCGCCATAGTGGATGAGGAAAAAGGTGTGCAGCGTCCATGAATTTGTGCGACCATGTAGAAGGGTTAGATCGCGTTCTCGTCGGCGTCCACGCAATTCTCGTTCGACTTTCCAAGCAAGATGAAACAATCTAGTCATGGAGTTATAATCTTTATAATCAAGAATGTCACGAATGTCACGATTCAATCCTCCCAAAAACCTAGCCATTGATGCCTCCTCATTCTCAACTAACCCACAAAATAACATGCCAATTTGTAATTCCCGATAGTATTCTTCCACGGACTTTGCACCTTGTTGTAAGCGTTGCAATTTATTTAACAAATCACGAGCATAATATGAGGAACAAATCGATGACGCATAAGCAATTTTAAAGCCTCCCAAGTGTTAGGTATGTTATTGGGATGTTGACGGCAATGTTCTTTCCACCAAATAGAAGCAAAGTCGGTAAATTCACTAGTAGCGACCCTAACTCGTCTATTCTCGGAAAATCATCACAAGCAAATTTTTGATCAACGACTAGTTCCCAATCTAAATAACTATCGTATCATATTTACCATTAAAAAGGGCATATTGAATTTAACCTTAGCAAAAGCATCTTCGTGGTCACGCACCTCACGTCGTGGGGTTCTCTTCGCATACCTTGTCGGTTGAAACGCAATTGGCGTTTAGCTCGATCGTTATTGTGGTTAGCTCGCCATCCGCCTCGTAATCACCCACATATTCATCTTGTCCCTCTACCGTCACAAATAGGGGAGCGATGGTGAAGCTTGGACAATCTCCTCAAGTCGCGCCATAATATCTGGCTAAAGAATTATTAGTAATACCTTGTGCTCTCTCCATCGCAGCGAGCGTTGCGTTTGTCTCAATCTGGTGCTCTCTAGTTGAGCAAGTCGCTCATTTGTAACTCTGACGTCCTCCTCAAGGCCCTCCGTACGATGATTCATTTCGCGAAATGTTGTATGATTCCCTTCGTACGGGGACTGTGACATGTATCTTGATCAGTAAACTCTCCAGAACCTGCCATTGTTAGCAAAAACACAAGAATATGTCCCTAACAAGAACTAGGGTATGGTGGTTCAAAGTCGCTCGCACTCAAGCCTTCTATCGAATTCTTACCAATTCTTACCAAGCACACGAGGCGATCGGCAACGATGGTTACAATATATCTTGAAGATTGGATGGAGCGATTGCGGTAAAGCTCGGCACATGCGGTGTAGAAAAGGTGTAGTAGGAGGGCTCAAGTTTAGTAGCAAGGAGTAGCAATAATCAATTCGAAAATGCAAGCTGAAAAATCGTTCAACGCCGGTGGGTGCGGGCCCTAGGCTAGACCGTACTAGAGACGCGAGCCTAGAACACCAACGAAGACACACCGTGCAGAAAGAAACTAGATGACGTTGCACACGGAGTTCTGGAGCTCAAAAAGGGTGCCGTCTTCACGGGGACCTTAGAATCACGTCGTAAGGGCTCAGTAAATTTTGAGCGAATTCGAGAAACTTGATTTTTCTCGGTTCATGGGCCCGTTTGAGGCCCTAAGCGACCTTTTGGGGTCTGAGCTGCGCGTATGTGCGTGATATCTTCACGCGGATCTGAAAACCCAGATTTCCACGACTTCATTTTTTTCGCTCTATTTTCCGATTTCCTTTCCAACGGATCAAAAATCGCCTCAATCGGAGGTCGTATGCAAAAGTTAGGTTTTCTCTCTCTTCTATTTTTTTAATGCCGCGGCTCTTTTAATGCACTGCTGTTCCTTCTTTTTTTATGCCATATGCAAAACCAACGCCGAGGCGTGTCCTACTCGAAACCAACCAGGCAAGGCTTCCAAAACCAATTCCGAGATCGTGTCCTACTCAAAACCAACCAGGGCAAAGCCTCCTAGAGATCGAGTCCTCCTCCTTTTCTACTCTGTGGTAGTTCGGATCTAAGCGAGCGGTGAGACCAAAGCGTGAATGTAACTCGAAACTCTAGAGGAACTAGACACTAAGACCAACCAAAGAACACGACGATGCAACCGAAAGTTCAACAATGCAATGTCTTTGAAAAGAAAAATTACGAGGCTAAGACTGGTTTGGGCCAGTTGAATACTCTTGCTAAATTTTTTTGTGTACTCTAGGTAAGGAAAAGCAATCTAATCTATTGTAAACTGGAAATTCTCACCGAGCAACCTTGAGCTCTGATACCACTTGATGTGAATGAGGTGTCCGATCTTTCGATGAGATTGATAACTATCGATTTTGGTGGCGGTGACTCTCACGATCCGACTACAACCGTACGACGACGCTTGCGCCTTAGCAATCGCTGAACCAACTCCGAAGTGTTATTGACCTCGCTGGAGGCGCGATCAACCTGAACACGAAGTTCAATCCCTGCGAGCAAATCGAAGAACTAGCAAGAATAAGACATAGGCAATCTGATATTGCGAATATGAAAGAAGCATAAATTGTATTGCGAATAGCAAAGATGGGATCCCGAAGCTGTCTTGACAGGTGGTCGTTCGACACAACTGAAGAACAAAGTTTGCACAATGGCTAAACCTAAACTCAACGAAATCCGAGTTCAAGCGAGGGAGACGGCGGCTCCTATATAGGGGAAACGACTAGGGGTGGGGGCGGCGAGGTGGGCGACGCCCTAGGGTTACAAGGCAGTGGGCCAAAGTAGAGGTGGCGCGGCACCCTTCGACTTCGGACTACGATCACGGATCACGGACTCCTTTGTTAATTTCGGCCGGTTCGGATAGAATTTGATGATGAGGTTGGATCCGTTAGAAAGTAGACTTGATAAGCTTTCCACGAAGTCCAGAAACGCCCGAAACGGAGTTCGTATGAAGAAGTTACGCCAGTTTAAAGTTAGTGCTAACGCCGTAGTCCGAATCTGACTCCAGAACGAGCCCAACTCGAACTCTTGCTTGTCTTGGACCCAAAGTGACGTGATGATCTCCATTATGCCTTCCATACATCTCCACGACTCCGCATGTCTCTCCGTGGTCCTTTCCCATATTCCTAAGCACAATTAAATCACTTGCATTAGGTAGCGGTCTATTCTCAGTAGTATATAATCCTAGGAACGAATTCACCTGATAATTAAGTTGGCGAGCACGAGCTCGGGTAAGAGGTCCTTGTACTGGTTGTGGTTGAGTTGTGTGTGTAGGCACGGTTATATACATGGTAGGGATGTCCTCATCACTAAGGTGAGTGTGAGAAGAGTGGCCTAGGATTTAATTCCCAAGAGTATTCCAACAACCATCCACCTAAGGTTGTGAGAGTGGCTGAGAGTGACAAGTTTGAGGTAGAACCCGCTGAGCCATCCAAGTTAGGCTTTAGATCTGCAGGTTTTGCTCAAACCCCTCCAAGCAAGATAGATGCTTCTAATTCAACAAATCAAACCTCTAAAAAGGTCAAGTATCATTACATCATCTGCAAGAAGGATGGCCACATAGTTGAGTTCTACTTTCATAGAGCTAAGAGTGAGAGGAAAGAGAGAATGCGTGCTTTGAGGTCCATTAGAGGAGTTCCTTCACCTGCGAGTGTCTCTAGAGCCAGGCAGCATGTCTTTTGGTGACTCTAGGCAGCATTTTGGGTTAGGCCTAGATTTGTAGATGACTTCTTTGACGCTTTTGGTTGTTCTAGGCAGCATTTTGTGTTAGGATATCGTGAGGATAGACATTGGGTAACATCTAGACAGAGGGAGTACCGACCTTTTGGTAGGTCGATTCGGAGACGTCTAGGTGGTTCTCGTGTGCATTCATATGATTATCCCTCTAACCATGTTATTGCTGCTTCTACTACTGTTCCTAAGCATCGTGTGGCTCAGTACTGGACTCCCAAGTCTTTTATCACTAACCCCAGTACTGAGGCACAGATGTTCCCTGTTTATGCCCTGTAGGTTCGTCGTGTGAGGAAGGAGAATATATGGCTTGTTGACTCTGGATGTTCTCGACACATGACTGGAGATTCTAGATGGTTCTCCTGTTGGAAATATGCCCTAGAGGCAATCATAGAGATGATGATATTTCATTATATTCATGATTTTGATAATATGTTATCGTGTTCCTTGAATTAATCATTTGTTATAGATCAATAAGTATGTGACTTATTAGTGGAACTCTTTAACTTATATGATGTCATTCTAAATGTATCCCTAGTCGGAGATAACTGGTCGGAACACCAGTGACTCTATGACTAGCACATGTATTGATTGATGACCATGTTTCACTGGTCATGGATACAGGGATATAGAATCAATAATGTGAGCACATGATAGAGAACATGGGGCTGGATAGACCCATCATTGAGACATTATTGAGATTGTTATGAATCTATGTGTCATTAGTTGGTCTCTAGTAATTATGATGTATAATCCTTAGACCCGAGATCAGCATGGTTCCCTACATGTGTAATATCACTCTTAGGGGTTGCCGAACACTACTCGTAACTGGGTGGTTATAAAGGTAGCTTTCGGGTGTGCTATGAAACATGCAGAGGGATGTGACTGGTCGAGATGGGATTTGTCCGTCCTAACATAACAGGAGAGATGTCTCTGGGCCCCTCGTGGTGATCGGATAAAGAAAGTGCATGGCCATGCCACTAGTAGTCGAAGTGTCGACCACATGAAGTTATCCGACACTCGATCGAGAAAGTATTGAACAATCCATGGATGACACCACATCTCACCTGGAGTTCAACCAGACATCATGAGGCAAAGGGAGGATGCATGAGTAGGTCGCTTAGTTCGATCAGTTATGGACTAGTCATATGGAAATACGAGCTGGTCGTAGATTGGTCGAACGTAATCACCGAATGGTAATAACCTGGTCGTAAGGAGTTACGAACTAGTCGTGACCAAATACAACCTGGTCGTATAGAGGTACAAACTGGTCGTAAGTGATGAGGACCTGGTCATAGATCATATTACATCAAGGTTCGTCCGATATATTCTATGTGTATTTGGGAATCGTTATGTGCTGCTAGGTACCGCTAACAACTGGTGGTCGAAAAAGTGTTTCCGAGTCATAACCGATTACACATGAACCTGTAGGGTCGCACACTTAAAGGGCTAGGATTTGATTTGGATGGTGATCCGAATTCATATAGGCCACGAGTTCCTAATGGGCCTCAAGGTCGAGACCCATCATGGATGCCTACATAAAGAGGGGCGGTGGTATGGGGTGTGAAGAGAGGATGACCTTTGGAAGAACTCCCGAAACCCTAATAGCCACGCCTTCTCAACTACGTCGCCGGTGCTAGCACTCCAGCGCGTGACGATCCTGCCCCGTACGTGTGGATACCTCGGAGGTGTTCCTGCGAAACATCAGCACTAGGATGATCCGCAACTCGTGACGATCACCGGTGTTGAAGGAGAAGTCGCGCGGTGAGTACGACCACTCGGAGGAGCAGACGCGCGGTGAGTACAACCACTCGAAGGAGGAGACACATCGTGAGTACGACTACGACTGCATCAACTTGCTACAACGACTCTACTTCCGCTACGAGTCGGCACGTCTAGCGGTAATCTCGTGATCTATTACTAGCGGAGGTTCCTTGGTTGTGCGGTAATTTTTTGTTTGTGCTATCGTAGCCTTGCCCGTAACCCTTCATCTCCTCCCTCACACGTGCATCCGGCAACAAGTTGACACATTTGGGGATGCTTCTACCGGGACCGTGACTGCCAAGGGCACAGTGCGCATCAACAACAACTTCATGCTTAAGGACGTCGCTTTAGTAAGTAAGTTGTGGTATAATCTGCTATCTGTTTCTCAGCTTCTTGATGAGGGTCTAGAAGTGAGGTTCAAGAGTGGTGAGTGTAGAGTTCTAGACTCCTTCGGTAAGCTTGTCTTTGGGATCACTAGGTTTGAGAGGATCTTTAGTGCTAATTTCAGTATCTATTCTTCTTCCTGTCCTAGGTGTCTTGTGGCTTCTGACTCACATGACTTAGTGTTGTGGCATCGTAGGCTTGGAGACATAGGCTTCGACCATTTAAGCAGGGTCAGTAGCAAGAACTTGATTAGAGGGTTGTCTGTTCTTAAGAATGTTAGAGACCTAGTGTGCTCACCCTGTAGACATGGTAAAATGGTTTCTGTTTCTCATCCTCCTATTTCTTCAGTGATGACCGATGGACCTGGTCAGCTCTTGCATTTAGACACAGTTGGCCCTTCTAGAGTCCAGTCTGCAGGAGGGAAGTGGTATGTGCTTGTCATTGTGGATGACTTCTCTCGGTATTTATGGGTATATTTTCAGGTTTCTAAGGATAAGGCTTTTGGTTGCTTTAGAGAATTAGCCCTTCGACTAGCTGTTGACCTTCCTAGAGTCTTGAGAACCATTAGGAGTGACAATGGAACAGAATTTAAGAACTCTTCCTTTGCCACTTTTTGCACTGAGAAGGGATTGGAGCACCAGTTTTCTTCACCAAGAGTTCCCCAGTAGAATAGAGTTGTAGAGAGGAAGAACAGGACCCTTGTAGAGATGGCTAGGACCATGCTGGATGAGCATAGCACTCCTAGGAGGTTTTGGGCTGAGGCGATCTCTTTTGCTTGTTATGTGTCCAATAGGGTGTTCTTGAGATCTGTCATAGGCAAGACTTCTTTTGAGCTTAGATTTGGTCATAGGCCTAAAGTCTCTCATTTCAAGATTTTCGGTTGCAAGTGCTTTATTCTAAAACATGGCAAATTGGATAAATTCGAATCAAGATGTTATGATGGTATTTTTCTTGGATATCCTACTCATTCTGATGGCCATCGTGTATTTAATTTGGATACAAACAAAATTATTGAGACTTGTGAAGTCACTTTTGATGAGGCTACTCCTGGTACTAGACCCAATGGTGTGGGTACACAGGTCGTTGGTGATCGAGAAAGTATTTTCATCTACGACGACTTTGAGGATGAGGACCCAATCCCTCCTCTAGGCACTCCTGAGACGGTTGGAGAGCTTACTTCTACTTCTCCAACTTCAGGAGAGCAGCCTCTTCCGACCTTCACCGACGCTTCGAGTGGCTCTGCTCCTACCTACACATCCCATGAGGTAGAGGCCACATCTGCACCAGGACCTCCTCTTCATATTCAGTGACGACACCCTCCTGAGCAAATGATTGGGGATCTCCATGAGCGAGTTACTCGCTCCAGGTTTATCTCGCTAGATTCTCATGCACATTCTGCTTTTGTTGCGTCTTTTGAACCCCGAGACGTCACCCATGCTTTATCTGATTCCTCTTGGGTCAATGCCATGCATGAAGAGCTTAAAAATTTTCAAAGAAACAAAGTATGTACCTTAGTTGAACCTCCACCTAATCACAATGTAATTGGAACAAAATGGATTGTCAAGAATAAGCAAAGGGTTGGTAGTTTGCAACAAGTCTAGGCTTGTAGCTCAAGGTTATTCCGAGGTAGAAGGCTTAGACTTTGAAGAGACCTTTGCTCCTATAGCTAAATTAGAAGCCATTCGTATTTTGCTAGCTTTCGCGGCATCCAAGGGTTTTAATCTTTTTCAAATGGATGTCAAGAGTGCTTTCCTTGATGGTTTCATAGAAGAAGAGGTCTATGTCAAGCAACCCCCTGGTTTTGAAAATCACAAGTTCCCAAACCATGTGTTTAAGCTCTCCAAAGCCTTGTATGGATTGAAGCAAGCTCCTAGAGCTTGGTTTGATAGACTTAAAAGTTTCTTGCTTAAGAATGAGTTCAAAATGGGAATGGTAGATAAAACCTTGTTCACTCTCAGGCATGGCAGTGATTTTTTCGCTGGTTCAGATTTATTTGGATGACATCATATTCGGTGGTTCTTCTCATGCCTTGGTATCCAGATTTTCATATTCAATGAGCAGGGAATTCGAAATGAGTATGATAGGCGAGCTGACTTTCTTCCTTGGCCTTCAAGTCAAGCAACTCAAAGAAGGTACCTTCGTTCATCAAAGCGACTACACAAAGGGCCTCCTTCGACACTTCGACATGGGAAGCAGCAAGCCGATGTCTACTCCCATTGCCACATCTACCGTGCTGGATCCTGACGAGGATGGAGAGCCTGTGGACCAGAAGGAGTACCGCAGCATGATTGGCTCTCTCCTCTACCTCACAGCGTCGAGGCTGGACATACAATTTGTTGTGTGTCTGTGCGCTCGATTTCAGGCTTCCCCGCATGCCTCACACCTTCAAACAGTGCGTCGCATTTTCAGGTACCTTCAAGACACTCTTGACTTTGCACTCTGATATTCTTCTGATTCTGCTCTTTCCATTCGGGCTTTTTCTGATGCTGATTTTGCGGGGTGTAGAGTGGATAGGAAGAGTACTTCTGGCACGTGTCATTTCTTAGGCACATCTCTTATATCTTGGTCATCTAGGAAGCAGTCCTCTGTTGGACAATCCACTGCCGAGGCCGAGTATATAGCTGCAGTTAGTGGTTGCTCTCAGGTTCTCTGGATCTTGTCTACTCTGCAGGACTATGGGTTGTCCTTAGCTAGTGTTCCTCTCTTCTGTGATAACACTAGTACCATAAATATTGCCAAAAACCCAGTGCAACACTCTAGGACCAAGCACATTGACATTAGATATCATTTTCTTAGAGACCATGTAGAGAAAGGTGATGTTGTGCTTCACTTTGTAGAATCTGAGCAGCAACTTGCGGATATTTTCACTCAGGCTCTTGATTCTTCTCGATTTGTTTCTTTGCGGGGAGAGTTGGGGGTTGTTAGTCCTCTTGGCCTATTTTGAGGGGGAGTTTGATCTTTTGCATCCATTGTACCATATTGTATTTTGAAATCAGCAACTTGCATTGTAATATAAGTTCACGGAGCTTTGGTCATTATCCAGGTGTGACTTAAATTTTTGCTTTATACATTGCCATATCTTGTGCTAGTTTTCTAAATTTATCATGGCTTTCCATGTATAGCCTAGCTTTTGCCATGATAGCTCTATTAAATATGAGAAACTTGAAGTAAAACATGACTTGTTGGATTTTGTGACTAGTTTTGCTCTAGTGATCCTCTTCTGATTCATGCCATGTCAATAGGCTAAGTTGAGTCTTGAACCTAATTTAAGCTTTAGATTGAGCTATGCTAGTTATTTTTGAGCTACGCTAAGAAAATGAAAAATGAATTCTTCTGTACGAAAAAACAGATCTCACCAATTCTTTCTCATGAGACGGCTTGCCATTGCACTAGGCATGAACTCAAAGGGAGTTTTGGATGACCTAGACCACTCCTTTAAGCTCATTGCTTGGGATGGCCACGGCACGGCTTGAGATCTAGCACAAGGCTAAGAAAACATATTGTGAAAAATGGTTGAAGCTTAGGAGGTAGTTGTGAATGGCTCCTAGTCCAGGACTTGCTTTGCTAAGATAAAACCAAAAATATTTTTTAGCAAGTGCTACTTGTGCTAAGTTCCAAGTGTTTGAACAAATCAATTCAACATTGAACTCATATCTCTCTAAATTGACCCATTTCTAGCTTCTTGGTTCCATTTAGTTTATTGACATGGCTTCACTCATTTTTGGATACCTTTGGCTAAACTATGATCTTGAGCACCTTGTCATGGTAAATCTTCATTTACTCTCAGATTCTTGCTCATATGGTGTTAGCTTTGCTATATATGTTTTGCCATGATGAAAATAGGTATGTCACATAATATGGCTTGGTGTAATACTTGTCCAGTCTTCTTGTTTAATTTTCATGGCTCCTTTTTGTTAACAATGAATTAATTGCAGTCATTCCATTTCATTCATACTCTATCTTCTTCCATGCATCTTGATGACTCCATTGTCAAAAGGGGAGAAAGAATTTGGAAAAAAATGTTCGAGAAATAGGGAGAAATTGAAAAAATGAAAATTTTCTGGAAAAATATTGATCATAGTGAGGGGGAGCATCTTATTTGCATTCTTTTGATCTTATTGTCCTTGCTAAACTTGAGTTGCATTTCTTGGATCCTCACAATGATCAAAGGTCAAATTGAACAATTGTTCTTTAATATGGACCTTAAGTGAGATTTTTGGCTCTTCTCTGGAAATTGAAGTTTTCTCACTTTCTTTTGCCTTATCTCGCTCGCCTATACTAATCTGAAGCCAACTTGGTCATTTTATTTGCTTTCTCTTGCTCCTAGACCAAGTTGTGCCTTTGTGCGAAAACGTGAGTATTTCTACTTTTCAAACCTTAAACTTATATTTTTGAGAAATTACCAATGTGTTCATCAAGGGGAAGATTGTGGATATCATGGGGATATGCTCATGATCTTAGGATGATGATTCAATTGGCAATAGCGTTGATGGTTTGTCGAATCACGCGTTTTTGAAAAAGTTATTATGCTGTCAGGTCTCTGGCGGTCAGACCGGGCAAGGCGGCGGTCAGACCGGCCAAGTGACGGTCCGATCGGCCAGGTTTTGGGCTGAGAGGCTGGCGGTCCGACCGACTGTGAGCGGCGGTCGGACCGGCTAGAAAGGTTGGATGAGTTTGGAGCTAGGCCAAAAATAGAGTATGTAGGCAAGAGAGGGGATTCTCCAACACTTGGTCTCATAATTTTTCGAGCTTCCAGTCAAAAGATCTATTCGTTTGAAATTTCCACAGAGCTCTCAGATTTCCAATGTGGAAATTTGGCTAAGTCCCAGGCTGGGCGGTCCGACCGGCCAGTTGGCGGTATGACCGACCAAAGGACGGTCTGACTGGCTCATGGGGGACGGTCTGACCGGTTTTCACTTATTCATCGGCCATCTTGGCGGCGTTGTGTGTTGCTTAAGTTAAGTTCATGAGGTTCAGTGTATTTATGTTGCATAATGCATGTTTTGACTAACGTGGGTCAAGTTGCGAAGAACTTGTTCCCAGAATCGATTTCTTGTCTATTGTTGTGCAGGACGCTTGATGGTCAACGACGGTCCACAGCGAGGATGATAGGGACTAAGCATGGAGAGCTGAGGTTCAAAGCAAGCGAGGATGCCGGCTGAAGTCATCGGGCTCAAGTATGGCGCAAAATGGACAAGGATGACCGAATGGGCAGTTCGATGCGATGGGTCGGATCAAGCGGCGCGAGGGTCGGTGCAAGTGCCATTGAGGTTTCGGTGGGAGCCGGACGGGAGAGACTTGCCGACATGTTGAGAGCAGTTGATCAACCTACACGTGGCGAAGCAGGCGTTTGCTTCACCAAGATTGGACTCGGTCTGCAGAGAAGGATTGAGAAGGGGTATTTTGGTCATTTCACCAAATACCGCCTTGGTAACCTCTTGGCTAAACCTCGGCGCAAGATGACGCAATGAAAAGCGGTTTAGGTCAAGAAGTGATGAAGATGACGCTTTGAAATACATGCGTGAGTTAAACTCGTTTGTGAGTGGGCTTAACGGGTACCCAATGGGTCGTGTATTCTAGAAGCTAGGCCTCCCTATAAATAGGAGAGGGTGCTGTCCAACAGCCCCCAAGCCTTACATGCAAAACCCTAGTTTGTGTTGTTAGGACTGGAGAGGAAAGGGACGTCTTAGGGTTCTAGAATGAAGTGAGTTGTGTTCTTTGTTTGGGTTTTGTCCTCTTGGATGAAGTGGTTGTAATCATCTCTCAATCATGAATCAATCCAAGCAAGTTTCTCAAAAAAGAGTTTTGTTCATGTTCTTGCTCTTTATTTTGTGATTTTGGGGCTTTCCTTGATCCACTCCTTTTCTGTTGGTTTCTAATCTGGATCTTGCTTGGTGTGACATGTGGGAACACATCTAGGATCATCTTGATCATCTATAACCCACGAGCAAGTTTTTGGATCGTGTTTTCGTTTTGACTCGGTTTTGAACCAGCCTTCACTCAAACGGGAAAAGGTCAGAACTTTGGCAAAGATCTTCATGATCTTTTATTGAAATAGGTTCCTAATATCCTCGAAAAGGTGAGTTCCAAGATTCATCAAGTTTGGAGTTGTGGATTGAAAGTTTGACTCATTTGTGATTTCATTTTTCGGTCTATTTTTACTGTTCATTATGCTGGAGGTCGGACCGCCCCCTGTGAGAGGTTAGACCGCCCATGTTAAGCGGTCAGACCGCCCTTGTTGAAGTGGTCAGCCCGCCCAACTCTTCGGGTATTGAGTTTTTATTGATTTTGGTTGTTTTGTTTCAGGGTCAACACAAGTCTTTTGCTATGCTTGAACTTGGATCTTCATAGCTCTCATAGCTATTGAAGTGAAAAACGGGTTGAATCCAATCAAGGCGAAAAAGAGATCGTACTCCCCCCCCTCTAGGCGTCATTTCGATCCTACATCCTTGACAGTCATTTGGGCACACTACCCATTAGCAATGTACTATATTTATTGTATTTTGCATTTTTCACCTTGTTTTATTTCTACTAATGTTTGAATTTGGATGGCAAAAACCGGTAGATGCATCTTTGATATACTTGGTTCATGGTAGCATCGACACATGAGTACTACCTTTATTTTTATCTTGGCTTCGCTACTAATTACTCTCTAGTAACGGTCGCCATTAACACGAATTAAACCGAATTAATTCGGACGTTTGAAGTCGCATTCAAACAAAATTAAGAGAGATAAATGCATGATTCAACAAAATTAAAATTGAATTTTATGTGTCAGGAACAACTCCATGGATTTTAAGAGAGAGAAAGTTACAAGTCACACGATTTTCTAGCAAAAATTCACGAATACGCACACACGTGAGTGTTTAGCCGAAGTCATTCTTATGCCATCTCATGCCTGTGTCACATGTTTTATGTGGTAGCAATGACTCTATCTTTTATATTACTCACCTCCTATTTGACCAAGCAATGCCGGACTAAACCATATCATACTTTGAAATTTATGAATGAATTGGTCTTTAGATCGTGGGCCCAATTCTAACACATAGAACCACCAGTTGAAATATTGAATACAACAAACAGCTGAGAGTTTTTGAATACCAGCTTCCGAGTGATGCTGCAGATGAATTCAGATCCTGGTTTACAGCTCCTGCTTGCCTAGTTCCAAAACGACCTTGTGCATACGTAGAAGCACGGTATTGATTCCAAGATAAGGATGCTGCATTAGAAAATTTTCAATGTTTTGGAGGATTAGCTGAGGCGGTAATTTACATGTGCTGTCTGAATTTAGTTGTTACTAACCTTGTGTGGACATTGTGCAGTTTGAATCATCAAAGCTGATTGTCCAGAGGAAGTACCCAAGCAACTGAGACCTCACTGCAAACTCCATCTTCTTCTGCACCACCCGGGCACTGTCGAAGCTGACCCAGAGATCACCGCTGTAGAAATACTCTGCCACTGACTGGTTGTCAAAAGTAACAACAGTACTGTCAAGCTTCAGGTACTCTTCAATCTCTGCATATGCAATTATGCCGGTCTGGTTGCTCTTCCTCTGCTTGGTTCCAGCAGCTGCAGTTGGTGCTCCTAGGCCATTCTTGGCCTTGTTTCTGAGGAACCAAGACCTTCCAAACAGAGGTATCCCCATCACCAGCTTACATGGAGGGACTCCTGCATCCAACCATGAGATCACCCCGTAGCTTGCTGAGAAGTGCGAGGACTTGTTGTAGAGAGGTGCATCAGCTGTGGTGATGTTGTTGGTCTTTTGGAAGCCAAAGGTGAGAACATTTGCCCAGTCGAGGTTGGTTGAGATAGCATCTACCGGGTAGTCAAGGTTGCTGGCAGGCGTGTCAAACAGATGGTTTGAGAAGGAAAACGTCGCTGTCAGGAGCAGAGCCTCAGACAAGAAGTTCTTGGATTTCTCCATGATTTCAGCTCGCCATTCTGCAAGCAGGTCTCCAAGGTTTGCCATGTCCTGTTGTGTGGCTGGGAAACTCCATGCCAAGTCCAGGCCATCAAAGCCATTGGTCCGAGCCAATTCGATGGACGAGTTGATGAAGACTTTCCGAAGGTTCTTGTCTGCAGCCATTCTGGAGAAGGCGGCATTCGACACATCCACCTTGTACTCATCTGTGCCAATGGACAAGATGGTCTTGACTGCTGGATTCCCGGCGGACTTGACAATGCTGGAGAAAGTAGGAAGCAGCGAGCTCAAATCGGTCCGTGGCAGCGCGACGGTGGAGCTCGTCTCATCGATGGAGAGGGAGCTGTAGTAGAGATGAGTGTACAGGGAGGCGTCAATGCTACTGACAGGGGAGTAATGGCTTGAGGATGGCAGCCAGAAGCCGGCTCTCACTTCAGGGGACGCCCCACTGTCCGCGCAGTGCCGCTGCGATGTCGACACAGAAACAACTGACAAGAATGAAAGGACGGAGATCAAGGCTAAGACGATGAACTGTGCTTGCTCCATCTATGGGAGGTGTTGGAGTCGTTGCAATGGGGTTGGAGTGAGGAGAAAGTGGAGAAGGTGAGCATTGCTTTGCGCAGGAAGCTGGGATGAGGTGGGGAGAATGGGATTCTCTCAGTTGTTGGGAGCAGATAGATGGTGATCATTGATTGCATTGCATGGCTGTCTGTCATGCCTCCAGCTCCTCAAGTCTGGTAGAAATTAGGAGTATCACGCATATGTGCTTTGGAAGTGGTTACCTTGCAGGTAAAGAGATTAAAACTGTATTCTGGGGCTTAATCATCCTGTCTGTGGCTCTTACAAGCAATGCATGCATGAATCTGGACTTTCTGCTGGTAGGGCATGCTTGGCCGGTGTCCCTCTGCTGGCAGTTTTGGAATTCCCTCTGATCCCTTCTGCTTTAAGCTATTGCTCACTGTTCAAGCACTGCTTTGGGTTCTGTGCACGCCATAACACTACGTAGTAGTAAACACTAAACAGTGGTCAGTGTAATTATGGTGGTACATTTTGTTACTGCAACCCCTCTTGCTTCTTAATGAAGCATCAGTGCAGCCATTGGGTGTTGACTGTTCTGAGGTACTACACACCCCTGTTCTTGTGTAATCTAATATTCTAATGGAAGTTTTTAAATAGGGTTGGTATGTGCTGGTACTACCT
The DNA here is from genome assembly GCA_036346395.1 of Hsuehochloa calcarea. Classification (NCBI taxonomy): domain Eukaryota; kingdom Viridiplantae; phylum Streptophyta; class Magnoliopsida; order Poales; family Poaceae; genus Hsuehochloa; species Hsuehochloa calcarea. The sequence goes on along the minus strand of CM070614.1, from coordinate 20,257,640 downwards.
TGTTTAAGGCCACCATGTTTTGTTTTCCTTCAGATCAGAGCATCATTAACTGCTCCTTGCATTGGTATTTCTTGTATTGGAGACCAGGTACCTACAATACAACAGCCCATGTGCTCCCAGTGTCAATTATGATGTCAGGGTGTTGAGGCTGTGTCTTCTTATGCCTGGGTACTATTAAGAGGAGGAACCTTTCTGAGACTTCAGTTTGGATTTGGATGAGATAGATGTATCCACTGCTTGGTACTCTGATTACCATGGATCCATGTCGGCTGCAGTGGTGAAGCTCTGCACGTGCTATAGTCCTGTGCAGTGTTGCATTCGAGGTTCTCGAATGAGAACAAGAAAAGGATACATCCCATATGGTAATGTACTGCTCGGGGCACTTTAATGATTGATCTGCGCCGTTCGAAGGGTGATCCAATGGCCAGGGGTGCGCCCCACTGCGCTTCAAAGTTTGGGGGGCTACTGTGTAGTTGATCCCCTTCTGTTGTTTGCCATGTTTACCATAGTTTCTTAGAACAATGATTTATCTTGAGAGAAATGTCATTAAGTATGTTGTTACAAATAAAGTTGATCTGAACTCTGAACTAGCTTGATGGTCTGTTATTGTAAAGGAAAAGTTCGGATTGAGCCATTAGCTTTTCGAAATATATGTGAAACTGGGGTTGGTACGGTATTGGAGATCTGTACCTAATCATGTGCTGGGGTGGTTTGGCTGGTAATCAGATTAGCATGTCAAAGCCTGAAAAGCTGTACATGTGGAGTAGTGATCGTTCAAAAAACAACCAATGATTGGGAAAAGGGATGCAAGTAGGTCGGTCCATTGACCCGTTTCATATAATTGGTGGTTCATATCACACTAATTAGTGTTTCATTTTGCATTTTGTATACATGGACCTGGCATTACGAATAAAGCAAATGAACTAGAATAGGTCATTGAGTCGGCCCAACTCTGAACTAGCTTCATGGTCTGTTATTGTAAAGGAAAAGTTCGGATAGGGCCATTAGCTTGTCTAAATATATGTGTAACTAGGGTTGGTACGGTATTGGAGGTCTGTACCTAATCATGTGCAGGGATGGTTTGGCTGGTAATCAGATTAGAGCTGTACATATGGAGTAGCGATTGTTCAAAAAAGAACCAATGATTGCGAATAGGGATGCAAGTGGGTCGGTCCATTGACCCGTTTCATATAATTGGTGGTTCATATCACACTAATTAGTGTTTCATTTTGTATACATGGACCTGGCATTACGAATAAAGCAAACGAACTAGAATTGGTCATTGAGTCAGCCCGATCCGACTGTTGTGATATGCCCTAGAGGCGATTACGGAGATGATTGTATCACTTCTGTATTTATAATCTTTTGAATAATATGTTATTTGTCCATTGAGTAAATGTCTTACATATTGATCAACAAGTATGTGACTTGTTCGTAGAATTCTTTATTCACCTTTTGATGTTATTCTAGATTATCTCTAATCTTATATCATTATGTGGGATAATTATGAATTATAGATCAGCACATGTATTGATTGATAACCATGTTCCACGGATCATGGATATAGGGATATCAAATCAATAATGTAAACAATTGTTAGAGAACATGGTGTTGGATTAACTTACCATCAGACACTGCGGGAATTATTATATTCTTAAGTACCATCAGTTGGTCTCATGCATAGTGTATATAAGATCCTTAGACATGAGATCGTCATAGTTCTCTACATGTGTAATAGTTTACTTAAGGGTTGCCAAACACCGCTCCATAACTGGGTGGTCATAAAGGTAGTTTTCGAGTTTACTATGAAACATGTGAATGAATGTGAGCGATCAAGATAGAATTTGCTCCACCTATATAACGAGAGAGATATCTCTAGACCCCTCGACGTGGTTGGATTAAGGAAGTGCAGGGCTATGCCGAATGTGGTTAAAGAGTCAAGCACAACCGAGTAATCCACTACAGGATCGAGTGAAGGATCGAGCCATCAAAGGATGGCACGCTTCTCGCCTTGAGTTTGATCTAGTATCGTGAGACAAAGGGATCGGTACATAAGCACTATATAGGTTCGTCCGATATGATCTTTATTCATATTTGGGAGTCGCTATGTCCTTCTAGGGACCGCTGTCGACTTATGGACCAGAAAGGAGTTTTCGGCCCATAGCTGAATATACATGAACCTACAGAGTCACACACTTAACAGTTGAAACGATAAGGGTCCGGATGATAGTCTCCGAGTGAGATACGATCTCTACTCGTATTGGATAAGGATCCGATTGAAGGCTATATAAAGAGAGACGCGTGGCTGAAGGAGGTATCCGAGACACACCAATCGAAACCCTAGCCGCCACCTATCAAAGCCCCTGTCGTGCGCGCTAGTGCTAGCACACCAACGCACGGCGTTCCATCCTTGGACGTGTGGACTTCGGTAGAGACGCTGCAGCGACTGTGACACTGATCGGATTGATCGCAAGGAGGAGACGGTTGACCAGAGGACGATCAACTACTTCAACTACACCGACACGCGCTACGTTGAACCAGCCACTTCAACTCTACTTCTGCTGCACTGTGCGTCTAGTGGTAACGATCTATGATCTCTTACTCGCATGATTTCATAGCGTGGTAGAAAGTTTTAATCTGCGCTAGTGTAGCCTACCCGTATTCTTTCACGGACCCACTTGCATCCCTAATTGCAATTAGGATGCTTTTGTTACAATTTTTAAGGAACAAACCCCGATTTATATCAAACAGCGGGAACAGTACATTCCAAAATTTACAATGCAGTCCAGAATAAACATTGAAATTACAACAAAACTTACAAGGACTAAATTGTAAAGTAGTAACTCTCCTCTTGTGCTTCGACTGGTGGAGTTGCTCGCCGGAGATAGATGAAGCGCTGACAAAGACCTCATGGTGATGCCAGAGATTAGGTTGGCGGCTGACATAAACCTGATGGCAAATCGAATAAGTGGGAGGCGTAGCTCAGATGAGACCACTGATCAACCACTCTCGGTGAACTTTGGCTGAAAAACCGAAGCCATCGTGCACATTCACAACATAACAAGTATGTGTTGAAGGTAACCTGATATGGATGTTTTGGCCCTTCCATGGCTAGATCCAATGAAGAGGATATCTGAAGAGGTTGCATGAGGGACTTGATTTATAGATCGGGGGTCGGGCAACAGAGGGAGGATATAGAGTGGACAGAAAGAGGAGGTCGATGTTGAGATCCAGATTTACACATCCGAAACCCTCATGTATTCTGAACTAGTCACATGATTAGTAGCTAGCTCATACAGTGAAACATCGACAAAATACCATTCATTCAACGATTTAATTAAAAAGGTAGCAAAATAGCAAATAGTAATAACTGGACCTTATAGTCAACGTTTACTTAACTGGTCATGCAGGGCTTAAGAAAAAAATAAAACTCTTACAACGGAAAGGAAACTTGGGGTGACCATCGACATGCCCAGAGGCAATCAAGTGGAGAACGCATCCTAGTTTGCAAAGTCTTCAAAGAACTCCTCCTCATAAATTATTGAGTAGCTTGACCTTCTTTAACTGAGTAGCAATGTTTAAAGCCGCAAGTACATAAAGTACTCAGCAAGTCGTAGGGAACAACATGCAATTAATATTTATGCAAGGATTGAACAAAGGAATAGCCATATGGTTCTTTTGCAGAAAGCGAGTATTGATAATAAATACGGTAAGTAGATTGTAAAGCATAATTAAAAAGATAATAATTAAATAGAGTAAATAATTTCTTTGAAACAACTAGTGAATCTCACAATCACTTCACAACCAAACCACTAAGTGAATATCACATCCACCAAGTGAACATCTTTACAAAAACTCTATCTCTCGTGTGAAATCCCTAGGCATTGTCCATAACCGGGGACACGACCATTTAAATAATTTTAACTTTGCAGAGGTTGTATAGCTTTACCCACAAGAGATAAAATAACTTATAATGTATGTCACACACTTCTGTAGGTGCACGATTAAGTGATTATCACAAGTCCTTCACAAAGCTCCTTCTCAACCCAATTCTGCCCGCTAAGGTTTCAACAATGAATGTCATCGTGACCAGAAAAGGCCCCCCCTCTTGCACCATTGTGAATATCCATCCCGGAATCCAAGCTTCCAAAAACAAAAATAGAGTTAAGACATTACTAATTAATTAGCTAGGTCCATCTCATACTGGACATGTGGTTGTACGATATGACCTAGTTCAATAGTGACGAAGATTGAAACCTCTGTATATTATTTAATACATAGAAAAGATCATACGTCTTCATGGTCGTAACCCCTAAGGCTAACGTCCTCACTAGTCGTAAGGATTTCAGAGGTTACATAATATATACTCTGGTCAGACAAGGTTCCTAATCTAGTCTCCAACCAGTCGAATGCTCATAAGGCTTTGAACTGGTATCTGGGTCTGAGTCCAGGTATATCATTTACCGTGTGACGAATGGAACATGTGTTGTATATTCCATACCATGCGACGTTACATAACTCTAAGACACTGGAGTACGGTTAAATGACTCACTGACATATAACCGCACAGCAGTTGATATATTGTCAACTAACGCCTCTCTCCAACCAGACGAATCACTTCCCAACAGGCGTCTCTCTAAGGGATAACTGCCAACGCTTCATCAACTGCATAAGGAGGATCGCGGAAGTTGGAGAGGGGGATCAGAAGAGAGATCGATTGGAAGGCACTTCAGAAGACCACCATTCGATTAGTTTACAACACTATAGCAGGCATTACGCTCCAGTGTTACTAGGATTAGCCTCTTTGTTCAGATTACAGGTACTCCTTGTAATAGCCTGCTCATAGCAATAAAGAGCAACCCGATTCCTTTCCAGGAGATACGTGCTATTTTTCCGCTGTTTTTTTATATATTTGTAAATTCGGTGATTTGATCATCGACAGTTGGCGCTGTCCGTGGGGAAGAAGGCACAATTCTCCTAAAGAAGTTCTTCGCTCATCAAATCCTCGCCCATCCTTCGTAATCGTTCCTGCGACTATGGCAGGAACTTGGGACGATGAGAATTGGTTCTATTTGGATGACTACTCCAATCTCGACATGGAAGCGTGCATTCAGGCCATGCAAGAACTGGGCGTCATCATCTTCCTCATCTGTCGGTTCGCAGGTCGCTGACGACAGCGAAGTCGAGCGGATGGATGAGGATGCACCACTACGACAAGTGGTCCTTCCTGAGGGACAGGTCACTCTGACCAGCTCGGAGCATCCAAAAATCTCTCCAAACCCGGTCCTTTCGACCGGCGAAAAAGGTGATGAACCCTCAGCCTTGCAATCTGAGAATCAATACATTATCGCTACAATCATAGCTGACAGGTACTCACCAACGGCTTCTTGAAATTCCAGGAGCCAACCGACATATGGTAACAATGTCGATGAAACCCTCACCGGTTATGGGCCAAGTGGGAACAATAAGGCTCAGCATACGATCAGCAATCCGCCGGGTCAGGCTGAGTTCGCCATGAAGACCTCAGGAGGTGCTTATCTCCGACCGGACTCATCGTGGAAGTCTCTAGTAGAAGCACTGAAATGCTCTCCACTGGTTATGTTGGGAATCGATCGATACCAAGACCTCCTCGACGATTTCGACAAACGAGTCATGAAGGAAGGAGGTTATTCCAAACAACCACACCTTCCCCTCGTCGAGTGAGATATTCACTTGGCCCCGATGATCTACGACATCGTTTAGGCCGAGCAGGTGATCAAAGGCGTCATCCTAACGCCCACGATTAGATCGGAACACTGGAGCCCCGGTATTCTAATCTGAGAAACCGGTCTCCGACCGATCACAATTCGGCACCTTTTCAAAGAAGGCGCCATGAGTCAGTCACGGGCTACCGAGCTTTCTCCGCAGGACTCCAGGCTGTGCGTTGGCCTAAAAGGTTTCGACCAGCCAACATGGATAAGTTCAAGGCGTCCCAGAACCCGTTAGAATTTCTCCAGATTTATACCACTGCCATCAGAGCAGCTGGCGGTGATGAAAATGTGATGGCTAACTACTTACCTACGGTACTGGAGGGATCTGTCCGGTCTTGGTTGATCAACCAGCCAGTCAGATCAGTTTACACTTGGGAACAACTATGCGATCTTTTAATTGTAAATTTCCAGAGTACGTACGATCACCCTGGAAAGGAGGATGACCTCCATCGGATCCGGCAAAACCCGAAAGAGACTCTTCGTCAATATATCAAGAGGTTTAGCCAGGTTCGTAACTCAATACCAGATATTGCAGAGTCTTCTGTGATTCAAGCTTTCAAGGCAGGTTTGAGGAATCGGCGGTTTACGGAGGACATTGCCATGAATCATCCACGAACAACCGCCGAACTTTTCGACATGGCTGATAAATACGTCGCCGCTAGTGAAGCGGTTGAATGGAGTGAAGCCATAGATCAAAAGGATAAAGCTCCTCAACCTGGCTTAGAGAAGCCAAAAAAGAAGCATAAAAAGGTTCTCAAGAAGAAGAAACACCGCATGACGGACGATAAGGAAGTCCTAGCGGTCCCAGACAAGTTTACCAAAGATAGGAGAGATTATACCGGTCGAGGCAAGGCAAAAATTTCAACCGATGGGTATAAGAAGAATAAGAAGTGGTGCCCACTTCACCAACAGGCAGGGCATGATTTGCGCACCAGCCGTGCTTGGCAAAAGAAATTAGAAGATTACTATGCAGGTAAAGGCCCTCTTCCCTCAATACAAGAATTAGGAGAAGTAAGCTCCAAAAAGGACAAGGATGGTGACACCAAGAACCTCAACATACGGTCAACATGATCTTAGGAGGATCTTCATCGTACGACTCACGGCATCATCTGAAGGCCATTGGGCGGGAGATCAACCTTGCGGAGTCTTCGATCACCACCAAGCCATCATGGTAGTCAGACACAGTAATCTCCTTCGACAAAGAAGACTGCCCCGTTCTGTCGACTCGACCGGGTAGGTTTCCTATTATAGTTGAACCTACTATTAACAATTGCAAGGTTAATCGAGTCTTGATAGATGGTGGTGGTTCTTTAAACATTTTATTTTCGGGAGCATTAGAAGAAATGCAGGTTCCTAGATCAAATGTGAAACCAATAAAATATGACTTCCATGGCATAGACCCTGGTTCTACCGCCAAACCGATAGGATAGGTGTCCCTACCGGTTACGTTCGGAAGCCCTGATAACTTCCGAACAGAAAAGGTTTCTTTTAACATGGTTGATTTTGAAACCGCATATAACGGAATCCTTGTTCGTCCGGCTCTAGCAAAATTTCTGATAGTCACGCATTACGGTTATCAAAGTTTAAAGATGCTAGGACCAAAAGGTGTCATCATGGTTCGAGGAGATCGGAAGATGGCTTATGCATGTGATCGGAGGTCTTTAGAACTGGTCGATGAGCTTCTGACCAGAAACACTGACTCATCTGCCATACAGGTCAAACACTCTAGACCGAAGTTGACACCTAAGCCGTGTAACCAGACAAAACAGGTATTGCTCGACAAAGATGTTCCTCCGGGAAACGTCAAGTTGGGAGACACTGACAGGTCTATCCCAAAAATGCTGGTTGAAGAAGGGCTCAACCTAAAATGGGAAGAGTCGCTCGTCTCCTTCATCCAAGCAAACCAGAACGTATTCTTCTGGCAGGCGTCCGGCATGCCCGGAGTCCCCGGGGAGGTGATCGAGCACAGGCTAGCTCTCTAGCCTGACAAAAAACCGGTCGAGCAGAAGCTAAGGTGCTTTGCGCCTGACCGGAAGGAAGCGATCCAGTCAGAGATTGATAAACTCCTCAAGGCTGGATTTATTCGTGAAGTCCATCACCCTCAATGGCTCGCCAACCCTGTAATGGTTAGAAAGAATAATGGGATGTGGCGAATGTGTATAGACTTTACATATCTGAATAAAGTTTGTCCGAAAGATGACTTTCCCCTTCCCCGCATTGATCAACTTATAGACTCTACCTCTGGGTGTGAATTATTAAGTTCTTTAGATGCGTATTCAGGGTACCACCAGATTAACATGAGTAAACAAGATGAAGATAAAACTTCCTTCATCACTCCATATGGTACTTACTGTTATGTTAAGATGTCTTTTAGTCTCAAAAATGATGGTGTAACTTTTCAAAGGTTGATGCAGAAAACCTTTAACCCACATATAGGTCGGAATCTAGAAGCCTATGTTGATGATTTGGTTGTGAAGAGCATCAACGCTGGCAATCACATTCTTGACTTACAAGAGACTTTCAACAACTTGAAAAGACAAAACCTCAAGTTTAATCCGGAGAAATGCGTGTTCAGAGTTTCCGCTGGAAAACTTCTCGGTTTCCTAGTTTTGGCTAGAGGTATCGAAACAAATCCTGCGAAGATATCGGCCATCAACCAGATGCGCCCTCCGACCACGAAGAAAGAAGTCCAAAAACTAACCGACTGTATGGCAGCGCTAAGCCGTTTCATAGCCAGGTTAGGTGAAAAAGGATTACCTTTCTTTAAGCTTCTTCGGAAAAACAAAAGTTTAGAATGGACAAGGGAGGCCAACGATGCGTTTGAAAAGCTCAAAGAGTACCTTACAAGTGCCCCAGTCTTAGTCTCTCGGAGACCGAAAGAAATATTGTTGATTTACGTGGCTGCAACGCCGCAAACTATCAGCGGTGTACTAGTCGTAGAACGTGCAAATATCCAACAACCAGTATATTACATTAGCGAAGTCTTACATGAACCAAAGGAAATATACCCGTAGGTACAAAGCTGCTCTATGGTCTCCTTATGGCTTCTAAAGTATTACTTTCAAGCCACAAAGTGGTCGTACCTACCGGGTATCCCCTTGGTCAAGTCCTTGGAAATAGGGAATCATCAGGACGAACAGTAAAATGGGTGGTTGAACTAGGGACGTTCGACCTCCATTTCATCTCACGAATAGCAATAAAGTCCCAAGCAATATCAAAATTCATTGCCGAATGGACAAACCCTAAACTGAAGCAGGAACCAGAGTACGAGTGCCACGATGAGTGGACAATGTACTTTGACGGTTCCCTAATTCTCAAAGGGTCGGGGGCTGGAGTCGTCTTGATATCCCCTACTGGCGAACACATTAAATACACCATCCAGTTTAACTTTCCCGCTACGAACAATGTAGCAGAATATGAAGGTTTACTGGCAGGATTTCGAGCAGCTCATTCGCTCGGGATTCGCAAATTGCTAGTGAAAGGCGATTCTCAACAAGTAGCGAATCAAGTAGGGAAAGAGTATCAATGCTCGAGTACCAAGATGTCGTTTTATCTGGCGGAAGTACGGAAACTCGAAAAGCACTTCTTCGGTTTCCAGATCCAACACATTCCTAGAAAGGAGAACTTTCTAGCAGACGAGTTGGCATGGATGGCCTCCACAAGGTCAACAGTCCCGTCCGGAGTTTTTCTCGAGCAACTCGATTCACCCTCGGTGGTCGAGCATTTTGAGAACATCAATGATATACATCATGTCATACCTATCGATTCTGATAACATAGATGCTCCACAGATCGATGACGATCAGGGTAGAGATTGGATGATATCGATCTACAATTATCTTCAGCGTGACCTAATTCCAGAAGATGATGTAGAGGCCGGTCGTATAGCACGAAAATCCAAATCATACACTCTAATCGAACATACCTTGTATAAATGAGGATCTCATGGAGTCTTGATGAGATGCATATCTCGCTCGGATGGCATTAAGTTGCTAACTGAAATTCATGGAGGAGTCTGTGGAGCACACCATTCCTACAGAACATTGGTCGGTAAAGCCTTCAGGCAGGGATACTATTGGCCAACTGCCCTTCATGATGCAAAAGAGCTCATGACGAAGTGTGTACAATGTCAGTTTTATAGCCGACAAATACATCAGTAGGCACAAGCTTTGCAAACAATTCCTCTTTCTTGGCCTTTTGCAACCTGGGGACTATACATTATGGGACCATTCCCAAGAGCACCCGGGGGCTTCGAATTCCTTTTCATCATGATTGACATGTTTACAAAATGGATTGAAGCCGAGCTAGTTGTTAAAACTACAACTATGGCCTCTAAGAGATCCTTGACAAAAAATATGATTACACGATTTGGTGTACTTAGACGTATAATCACATATAATGGTACTTAGTTTTCAAGTGGCAGTTTTCAGGAATTCTACGATGAGCTTGGAATCAACGTCCATTTCGCCTCCGTTGCTCATCCACAGAGCAATGGAGCAGTTGAGCGTGCCAATGGTATCATGATGCAGGGGGTCAAATGCTGAGTATTCGACCAGCTAATAAAGCGGTTAGGAGCTTGGGTTCAAGAACTTCCTTCTATCTAATGGGCTGTTCGAACCACGACCAGTAGTACGACCGGTGAAACACCATTCTTTTTAGTCTATGGAGTCGAAGCCATGCTTCCTCTGGAATTAAAAATTGGCTCTGCTCGTACTGATTGTTTTAATGTAAACGATTAGGGGGAACGACGACTCGACGATGTCAATTTCCTTGAAGAACGACGGAATCAAGCTTTGATATGTTCGGCAATCTATCAACAAGCCATGCGAAGGTACCACAGTCGTAAGGTGCAGCCTCGCAGCCTAGCTGTAGGTGATCTGGTTCTCAGAAAAATTCTGAGCCAAGTAAATCGCAACAAACTTTCTCTCAAGTGGGAGGGTCCTTACAAGGTGGTCGAAGTCACCCGACCAGCCTCGGTACGATTAGCCATGTCCGACGGCAGAGTTTTGTCTAATTCTTGGAACAATAATCAACTGCGTATGTTTTTTGTTTAAATTTCATTTCATTTCCATTTAATTTAATTTAATACAAAGAAGCAAGTGATGTTATTTATATGATGGTACCTAACTCTGGTCGTCGCGGTTCATATGCTTAAGATTATGAAGATTATATTTTTTTTATTTTCAAAATTCTGCTCTACTCTTGTTTGGCTACTGGTCGGGACACAGAAAACCTCCTAGTTGAAGTCTCTCTTTTTTTGCACGTGGTTCCGCCCACTAGAAGGAGTTTCCTAGCGACGGTCCTTTTCCTACGATCCTCGCTGCCAGTCGGACTAGAGCATGAGCACGTATTGCGAAATATACTTTATATCTTCATTTCTTAGCGGTTCATTCTGACCAGCGTTGAGTACTGCATAGAAATAAAACCACTTATCATTTGTTATATATGTCTTTGCATATAATTTTCTCTTATCAAAGAAAGTCATTTGTTCTTCTGACCATATATTGCCTTAGTAAGTACTTTGATTACGAAAAATAGATTTACAACTAGTCGAAACCTAGCGCTGGTTCCGACAAAAAAAGGTTTCCTAGTATTATCACGATCAGTTTTTCAACAATCGGTACATGCTTTCAAACAATGGTTGAGACTTAAGTTCATATTCTTGGTCTACTGCTTATATAGTAATGTTCTACTATAAAACAGTCGGGGCTAGGTAATATATGAATATACATAAGTCGACCGGATGAACAAAATATTTCATTGATAAGAGAAAGGTAAGTTTTATATTTTGCATACTCTTTTTTACATTTTTTACTACTAGAGATTAACCATCTAATCACTGCTTGATGGAGATCCGACCTCCATTTCTCCTGCAACCTTGTCTCCCAGAGGTTTTACTTCCTTGAGAAATTTGGCCGCCTCCTCAGGCAAGCAGTTGAAATCTTATTCAATAGCTTGAAGATTAATAGAGGGGTCGGATGCCTTCAGTTTTGCCAAAGCAAGACTAACTCCACTAGCAATGGATTCTTTTACGGAACGGGCATAATTCTCTCTGATTGTCTTGAGCAAATCCTTAAGGTCCTCCAAAAGGTGGCCAAGGTAATTTACCTTTTCCATTGGATCACTTAAGGAGGGCAAGTTCGATCCTGATCCCATATCAAAGATCATTTTATTGAGTGCAGTGATCTTTAAATCGAGATTAAGCATGAGTGCTACCCCCTTGTCTTGCTCAAATTCCAAAGCTTTATTTGCTTTAGTTAATATTTGATTTTGTTATGTATAAGCAAAACGAGTATTAGGCAAGAAGGATTAGAAGAGATATTATGTCAAGTTGACAACTAGTTACCTTCGGCTTTCTTCTTGGGATTTTCTAAGATTTCTTTATTTCTTCGATCGACCGATTCTTAGCTTGGTTTTCTTCGTGAAGCTTTAGTCTTCTGGCCTTTTCAGCCATAGCTTCTGCTTTTATTTTCTCCAAATCTATCAAATATGACAAGGGAGAATAATTAAAAGAGAAAAACAGAGACATGAAGAAGAAATAGTTAAGGGGGAAGTTTTTACTTTCTAATTTGGAGTGTTTTTGCTACAGGATTTTTATTTGCTCGGTCAGGCCTCCGATCGCAGTAAAATTTTCAACCATATGCTACATAGATAGCATTTCTTCCTTAAGTTTCTAGTAAACTTCAAAGAGAATTATAAGAATAGTTGAAGATACTTACTCGAATTGCCACATCATTGTAATCGGTAAAAATTTTATGAGGATTCGCCTTTGCAAGATGATCTGATATTCTCCCCCAAGTTTCATCAAGCTCCTTATCCTCGATAAATCGATGAGAGAAAGGAAACTTGTTAGATTGGGAGGGATTGCTTACAGAGATCGGAGTCTGTTGTGGTTCTGCAGGAATGCCTACCTCCGCTGATGGAGTAACAATCACCACGAGATCCAAACTAGATTCCGGCACTGAAGTAGGCTCGGGGGCTCCCCTAACCACCTCCTCCTCAGGGTTTCTTACCTGAGGAGAGCCCTGCTCAAAGGTGCCCTCAATCACTTGATCTGTTGGAATGACCTGGTCAGAAACGACTGGAACACCAACAGATCTGCACAAAAGAAAGGAAGTTCAGAGTTCAAGTTCACCGAGAACATAAAAGGTATGTATTCATATGATTATTTCATTTGAGCATACCTTGTCAACTTCTTTATCTTGACTCTGTAACGCGTCGGCTTCAAGTCCGTAGCGGTTTCTTTTCTTTTCTTTTCAACCAATTTCACCAGTTTCGAACTAGCAGGGTTGGTTGCACCCTCTACACCCTCCAATAGAGGGTCAGAAGTAATACTTTTGACCAACTGGTCAAGAGTAGAATCCCTGACCGTTGGATCAGAAGGTGTAGGTTCGATGGTCACCAAATCAGTTGCCTCAACAGTCGCTGGCAATTCTTGAGCAATTGTATGAGACTCAACGATTACCGTATGGATTAACAAACAAAGTTAGTCGGGTGATGAACATATTTTTTCATCTAAACGAAAAGTACTTTCTTTGGTTACCTACCTCTACACGATCATGATCCTTAGTGATCGTAAGACTGGTCGGTTCGTCAATTGGCTCACATGTTTCAGTGGCCTCATCAATTCTTAGACCAACCAACTACATATCAAAGAGGATTTTTAGGTAAACACCGGTCGGAAGAAATTATAAAGATGAAAAGTAATTGACATGCTTACCCGGAGTCTCTCAGCCCTCTCTTCGGCAGTAGTAACCGCTAAAATCACAGGGAAACTAGCCTTTTCGCTAGGCTTCCCAACGCAGATCATCTTTGATCTGACTTCTGATCTTATCAGGAGACAAGTCTGTAATAAAAGAGAGGTCTTAGGATTATGAAACCGATTAACCAGAAAGATAAACTGGTCAGATTCTACTGGGATTTACCTTCCCTAGAGTCCCTAGTCGCATCATCACGACCAATATACCAGAGCATCGAATGAGATCTGGCCCTCAAAGGACAAATCCTCTGCATGGAAAAGTTCCTCACCACGTGCCAGGAGGTTAAACCCCTGACACTCAGGAGATGGATGGCTTCAACCCATCTCCCAATTTTTCCCTCCTTCTTCGAGGAGGAACGCCATTGCAGGTTCTCGACAGCCTTCTTACCACTGTAACAAAGGCCATCGTCCTGCGTAATCTTCATATAAAACCAACTCTTCTTCCATGACGACCACGAAGATTTGGAGTACATAGAAATGTACTCATCGGCCTTCCCGTCATGGAGGCGCAAAGTACACTCTCCAGGTGTACCGGTCATCTTCTTCGCATTCGCCAGTCTGTAGTAGTACTTGAAGAGATCCAGAGTTGCTGAAATTCCCAAGTACGCTTCGCAGAGGTTCCACTCCATAATACTCCAAAACTTGGGAAAGAAAGGAGTGAACTGGGAGTCTGAAGCTGCATTCGATGTATGCGAGGAATACCAGAATTTCTCCATCTTCACCACTTGGAGAATGCTCCCCGATTGCTGAACTCCATGGGATCAAACTTCTGTCGGGTAGTAATCCAATCTTCTCCAAACTTTCCTATTTCTTCCCACTCAGATCGGAAATCGACCAGTTGGTGATGAGATCCGACATGGTGATTTATTTCGACTGAAGAATTCAAAGGTGATCGGAGATGATCTTTTAGAAGAAGAAGAGGAAAGCAGAAGGCGTAGAAGCCCTAACACCCAGTGCTAAGGGGTAAGGGGTTTTTATAGCGACAACACTGTAACCACTTCCGGGAGAAGTCCAATGGACAAAAATCTTTTTAACCAGCGGACAAAGAAGCTTTTTCAACTTCTAAGGCAATTTCTCAACTTCAAAAATGATTACAGACCACCTCGAGTATCATGACATTTAATGACGGGTCTGCTCGATACGACTTCATCAAAAGAAAGCGTCCACACGACCAATTCATTTAAAGTTCGGGTGCTAGCTGACGAGGATTGAAACCTCTATATATTATTTAATACATAGAAAAGATCATACATCTTCATGGTCGTAATCCCTAAGGCTAACGACCTCACTGGTCGTAAGGATTCCAGAGGTTACATAATATATACTCTGGTCGAACAAGGTTACTAACCTAGTCTCCGACCAGTCGAATGCTCATAAGGCTTTGAACTGGTATCTGGGTCCAAGTGCAGGTATATCATTTACCGTGTGACGAATGGAACATGTGCTGTATATTCCATACTACAATATGTTACATAACTCTAATACACTGGAGTACGGTTAAATGACTCACTCACATATAACCGCACAACAGTTGATACATTGTCAACTAACGCCTCTCTCAGACCAGACGCATCACTTCCCAACAGGCGTCTCTCTAAGGGATAACTGCCAACGCTTCATCAACTACATAAGGAGGATCGCGGAAGGTGGAGAGGGGGATCAGAAGAGAGATCGATTGGAAAGCACTTCAGAAGACCACCATTCGATTAGTTTACAACACTATAGAAGGCATTACGCTCTAGTGTTACTAGGATTAGTCTCTTTGTTTATATTACAGTCACTCATTGCAATAACCAGTTTATAGCAATAAAGAGCAACCCCATTCCTTTCCAGGAGATATGTGCTATTTTTCCTCTGTTTTTTATATATTTGTAAGTTCGGTGATTTGATCGTCGACAAATAGCATATAAGATTATGTCCTTGACAATTACTTAGGCGAGTCTACCTCATACCAAAAGTGCTAACTGTGGTGATATACCCTAGAGGCAATCATAGAGATATTTGTATCACGTCTATGTTTATGAGTTATAGAATAAATGTTATTGTGTTCCTTGGATGAATTATCATTTATAAAGATTAACGAGTATGTGACTTGTTGGTGAAGCTCTTTAAGTTATATGATGTCATTCTAAATGTATCCCTGGTCTGATGTCACTGGTTAAAATAGTAGTGACTTATTGACTTACCCATGTATTGATTGATGACCTTATTTCACTGGTCATGGACATAGGGATATCGAATCAGTAGTGTGAATACATGTTAGAGAATATGGTGTTGGATTGACCTACCTTGAGACATTATTGTTATTGTTATAATTTTATGTGTCATCAGTTGATCTCACGCAATAATGATGTATAATCCTTAGACATGAGATAAGCATGGTTTCCTACATGTGTAATAGTACACTTAGGGGTGGGCAAATACTATTCTGTAACTAGATTGTTATAAAGGTTGCTTTCAGGTATGCTATCAAGCATGCGGAGGGGTGTGACTGGTCGGATAGGAGAGATATCTCTAGGCCCCTTCATGTGGTCGGATAAATAAAGTGCATGGCCATGCCACTTGTGGTGAAGAGTTAACCACCTGAAGTTATCCATCACTTGATCGAGAAAGTATTGAACAGTCCATGGATGACAAAATATCTTACTTAGAGTTCAACTAGATATCGTGGGGCAATGGGAGAATACACAAGTAGGTCATTCAGTCCAACTAGATATGAATTAGTCGTATGGAGATACAGACTAGTCGTAAACTGGTCAAACATATTACTAATTGGTCAGCGAACTGGTCGTAAGGAGTTACGAACTGGTCGTATGGGGATATGAGCTGGTCATAAGTGATAAGGACTTGGTGGCAGATCTTATTACATAAGTTTTGTCTAATATAATATTTATGTGTGTTCGGGAATCGTTATGTCCTACTAGAAATGGCTGATGACTCGTAGTCGGAAAGAAGTTTCTGAGTCACAACCGATTATGCAAGAACCTAGCGGGTCACACGCTTAATGAGTTGGAACAAACGAATTTGAATAAGATCCATTATGAGCTCTTCATAATAGGATGCATGGGGCTATTGGGACATCAGAGTTGCACCACCCAAATCCTAGCATTCGTCCCCTCGAAGGCCATACCATGCACGTTGGTACTAGACACCGGCATACAATGTTTCGCCCCTGGAAGTGTGGAAACTGTAGATGCACTGTTGCTGTTGCGCTCCTCGATGATGATCCACGACATACGCAAGGAACGTGATAGGTGGCTAGAGGAGACGATCGGTACCGAGGATGTTTGATGATCGACTACGACCAATACATCGACACGCTCGATGTTGGATCAGGCTGTTCCAACTCTTCTTCTGCTGCACTGCGCATCTAGTGGTGTTGATCTATGATATCTTTCTTGCACGACTTTCTGGTTTATGTGGTATAATTTTTGAATTATCAGCTAATGTAGTCTACACTTATCCCTTAAGTGATATCACAACCATCTTGTGTAGTTTTCGATCTAGATCGGTCACATATACTGAATATGTAGTATAACACCCCAGCCCAACATTGAGCCTAGGATGCCACTAAACTACTCTAACCATTTAATTTACATCTCTTACTATAAAATTTCAGCAAGCATATTAACGATGAAACACATCCACCGGTCACAATAACTCAAGCACAATACTATGACAATCATAGAAAATTTAGTCCTAGGAGCATAGCAAGATATAAACCAAGCAACTAAGGTTATTCAATACCACCATGTCCTAGATATAAATCATCATATTATACTAAGAGTTTCCCATGTCCAATGAATCAACTAGTTGGGTGTAGTGAATGATTCCAAGTGTGCTAGCCCTTCCCGAGTTAAACGTCATCAACGGTCACCTAAAAACAACAATAAAGCAAGAATGAGTCCAAGACTCAGCAAATACATAATAAAGCTATAATCAATATTTTATCAACCAAAATCAAAGTTATCATCATCATCTATCTATTCAATGACATTCTCATTCTCAAACAATCAAGCCATATTCCATATAGGTAAAGTTGAACATCTTAATAATTTACTCATATGCGAATGAACCATCATGCTCATGCTCATGCTCATATGCATCTCATCAGCTGATACCGGTATAGCGGAGTGTTTACCCGTCGATGACACACTCTATCCTTCACTCCCGTGAAGTCCCCACCGAAGTAGGATTTTTATCTAGAGCACTTCGGACTAGTCATGTATCTTTCTCACCAACCTCACCGTAATAGTTACATGACTTTCTCACCGATCTGACTCGTGCAACTCCTATCATGATGAATGTAAATGATGCAACATCTTTAATTGTTCATCAACATAATTCATCTCATTAACTCAACATCCACAACACCATGGCATAGTATTAAGCGCAATTCAAATGTTGAGAAAAACTGCGTTGTAAGGCAATTTATCTGCCGGGAACGTGTATTCCGGCACTTATAGCCTGCCCGGTAAAGTGCTGCCAGGAAAGACATTTCCCGGCAGATATGTGTATTCCCGACAGTTAAGTGCCCTAGATAAGTTGATTTTCCCTGGCAGTTAAAGTTTCCCCGGAAATTAGATGGTTCCCGACAGTTAGAGTTTCCCCGACAGTTATATGTATTGCCGGTAGTTAACATGCCCTCGATTGTATATTTTCCCGGCAGTTAAGTGCCCTAAATAAGTTAGTTTTCCCGGCAGTTAATTGCCCTCAATTAGATGTATTGCTGACACTTAACTGCCCTTGATTGTCTATTGTCCCCGACAGATTAGACACCTACATACATGTAAAATACCAATATAATCTAACTACGCTGCCAAGATATTTTCTCAATAGTTTGCACCATTCAACTAGAATTTAGAAAACATACAATTTTCTTAATCGAACCACTTAGAAATTGTCATACCAACAATCAAATACAGCTGCAACACATAGATGAAATTCAGATGATGCAAAATAAGTAAACCCAAAATATGATATTTCTGATAAGCATAACAGTACATCCGCAGTACACCGTACACACGCAATTTCAGAATTCTGAGCATTCTAATATAGCCACGATCTCCTTGGCATATACAAAACATCTAGACAAAAAAGTAGACAATACTAGTCTATCCTTGGCACATGTAACTTCTCGAGCCCCTTATACCATAATACTAGTCTATCCTTGGCATTTACAAAACATATACGCAAAAGAAGTCAAAAATGAAATCATCATACTATCACCATTTGTAAAATAAGGACGATCACTCCATCAGCAAACAATAACTTTGTTGGACCGAATTGGCGACTAGATGGGGGTGAATAGGAGCACGCACACTTTTTCACAAATAATAGATCAATAAAACTTTACTCCAGTAGCTATAGAAGCTATGAAGATCAGTATATTAGTACAGCGGAAGACTAATATTGAATCCAATAAAAAAAACCCAAAGTAATAGGATAAAATCAACAAAGATTGAAGTGAAACCCATCTCTGCGGTAGGACCATTGCTTAATCAAGGTCGGATGATTCTCGACCGTCCGATCGTGGTATTGGGCGTATGACCGCCGTGTACTGTAATGTAAGAAACGACCAGATGACGAAGATGAAAATAGATTAAGCTTTTGATCTACTAATCCAAACTTGATGAAACTTGGAACACACCTTCTCCATGATATCAGGGACCTATTCCAATCGAAGATTATGATAATTCTTAGAGGAATCAAGATCCTTTTCCGTTTGATCAAAGAAGGGTTCAAAACCGGGTCAAAACGAAAACTAGGTCAAATCTCTTGCTCGTGGGTGATTGATGATCCAAGATAGATTCCCACACGTCACAGCAAGCTAGATCACGTGAAGAAACCAAGCAAAAACTCACAGATCAAATAAAGACCTAAAATCATCAAATAGATAGAAAGAACGCAATGAGATAAAACATTGATCAAACTTTTCTTTGATTGATTTATATGATCAGGGTTTACAGCCACTCCATCAATGGAGGACAATGCTCAATCCAAGAGCACGAAAATCACATCAAACATCAAGAACCCTAGCCTCCACAAAAGCTATCCCTAAGAACATTAGGGTTTACAAGAATTGCAAAAGAGGTGAAGAGGAGGTGCAGCCACCTCCCTCTCCTATTTATACTGGAGGCTTAGACCTTCTAGATGTTTGATCCTATTGGGCTCCCGTTAAGGCTCAAAACAAACGGGACACATACGCACGCATTTTAAAGTGCCGTTTTTATCTCCTCTTGACCTAACTAGCTACACCTTGCGCCATCTTGCGCCTCGGATTAGCTAATAGGTCACCTTTGTCCATCTTGCACCACGCTTGAGTACATTGACCACACTCAGCATCGTAGATCGTTCTAGACCTCAGCTCTCCAAGCCTAGTCCCGATCATTCTCGCCGTTGACCACCAAGCAACCTGCACAACAATAGACAAGTAAACCGAATTTGGGAACAAGTTCTTCACAACTTGATCCTTGTTAGTCAAAACATGCATCATGCAACATATATGCCCTGAAACTCATGACTTTGACCTAACAACCGAACAACGCCGCCACGACGACGATCATCAGTGAAAACGGTCGGACCTTAGGGTTAGGGCGACCGCCCACCCTAGCCGATCTGACCACCACCTACAGGCTGGTAAGACCGCCAGCTGGGACTTAGCCATTTTTCCTCTCTGGAAAACCGAAACCTACTGGAATTTTCAAACCAATAGAACTTTTGACTGGAGACTCCAAAAATTATGAGACCAAGTGCAATAGAATCCCCTCTCTTGCCTACACACTTTATTTTTGGCCCAGCTCAATTCTCATTTTCTGTAACTGGCCGGTCCGACTGCCACCAAGGCCGGTTAGACCGGCCATGGATCGGTCAGACCGGCCACCCTAGCCGGTCACACCGATTCTGACATGACAGCACTGAACTTTGTCGAAAACACGTGAAATGACAAACCGTAAATGCCATTGCCAATTGTCACATCATCCTAAGATCTGTAGCATATCCCCATGATATCCACAATCTCCCCCTTGATGAACACATTGGCAATAATCCAGAAAATGTAATTTGGGGGGTTTGAAAAGTAAAATACTTTCGTTTTTGCACAAAGGCACAACTTGGTCCATAAGCAAGAAAAAGTAATGAAAATGACCAAGCTGGTATCAGAATAGCATAGGCAAGTGAGATAAGGCAAAAGAAAGCATAAAAACTTTGATTTCCAGAAAAGAGTAAAAAATCTCACTTAAGATCCATATGAAAAAAACAATTGTTAAGTTGACCTATGATCATTATGAGGATTAGTAAATGCAATCCAAGTTCAAAAGAATCAATAAGACAATAAGAATGCAATTCAAAAACTCCCCCTCACTATGATCCTCAAATTTCAAAAAAATTCAAATTCTCCTATTTCTCCCCCTTTTATCATTTTTTATATATCTTTTCCCCTTTTGTACAACCATGATATATTTTCTCCCCCAACATTGAAATATCTTCTCCCCCTTTGACAATGGAGTCATCAAGGAATCACGCCTTCCTCTCATCAAGAGATAACTAATGCAGAATGAAGAAAGAAGCATAAGAAGGAATATGCATGAAGTGCAATGCAGTAGCTTCATTTGCTTATATATATTTTTCAATTTATGATTACAAGAAGCTTTGGAGATTACCCAAAAGAACAAGCCAGCATTTCTAATATTGCACAAACGACATATCAAGCCTAACAGCGCTAGCAAGATCATGATAAGACATATATATCAAAGCTAAGCACGAAGGCTCAAAAGTAAAGCAGTAGATTTGATCAATTTAAGCAAAGCTTCAAATTCAGCAAGTTCATCAACAGGGATCCTAAAGTGAAACTGGCCATGTCAAAATATCAAAGTGAGATCAAAAATCTAACAAAGACCACATTAAGAATCAATCAGGTCATGTATTGCATTATTTTGCTCAGATGTCTCAAAAGCCCATTTGTCAACAGTTTTCTCATTTGCACTGAATATTGAAGTTGACTAATGATCTAACTTAGTGACAAGATCCTGGACTAGGAGCCATCCACAAACTCATCCTAAGCTTCGACGAGAAGTTGATTAAATGTATATCTTAGTGAAGAAGATCCTGGACTAGGAGCCATCCACAAACTCTTCCCATGAGATCGTCTAGATCATCAAACTATCTCCAAGTTCATGTCTTTGAAAAGCAGTCTCGTAAGAATAGTATGGCACATTTTAAGCATAAGACAATCTTTTGAATTTTCATGTTTCACAAGAGCAGTTTTAGAATCTCAAGAACACTAGAAGCTCAAGTAATGGTCAATTTTAGATTAAAGAGCTAACAAACCAATTCTGACAGGGCCAATGTCACAAAAGGAGCATTAATTGCGCAACTAGCTAACAACCGAACAACTCCGCCACGACGGGCGACGATCAAAGTGAAAACCGGTCAGACCGCCCCCTAGGGCCGGTCGATCGCCACCCCTGCCTCGTCTGACCGCCACCTATGGGCGGCCGACCGCCACTGGGAAAGGGTCATTTCAAAGCGGCACAAGTGGAGCGGGCTCAGTTAGGGTTTAGCTTGCATAACAGGTTGAGACCCGTTAGCCAAGGGCTATAAATAGAGGTGAACCCCTGGTTGTTGGGTTAGATTTTTTGAGAGAGAAAATTAGGGTTAGCTTTAGCTAAAGAGCCTTTGGAGAGGTTGTTTTGTTTTTTGAGAGTTTGTTGAGTTGGAGAGGATGAACTGAAATTTGTGTAATCATTCCTCTATGTTTCCCTCTGTAATCTTTTGATTTCTATCAATGAAACTCTGAGGTTTTGGTTCTTTGTTTATGCCTCTTTTCGTCTCTCTGTTCATACGTTGAATATCTAGGGTTTTTTGTGAATCTTTTGATTCCTCTTATGAGATGGCATGAAACTTGATATTTAAAGTCTTACTGATATTGCTAATATATCTTCAAAGTCTCATGAGCCAAGAATCTAAGAATCTTGCAAATTGTGGGTTTTTAGTTGTTCTTGCCTAATACTCAAGAAATCTGTTTTTGCTTTGATTAATGGATCTTTGTCTGCGATTCTTCTCCATGAGGTCAAGATGTTGTTTAGGATGATGTCCTGTGAGACTTGACCTGAGAAGAGCATTTAAGAGTTAGTATTTCGGATTTTTGGGCAAAACCCCGAGCGTACTGTTCTTCGGTCAGGACAATCGGAACTTCCGATTGTCCAAGGCGGAACTACCGCCAGCGGAACTTCCGCACTGAGACCCGGAACTACCGCAGTGCGGAACTACCGCTAGATAGAATCGGAGCTTCCAGTATCTGACAGAATAGCCCTTTTTGTTTAACTCTTTTGATTTGATTCACATCACACCTTTTGTTTAACAGTAAGTTTTTGAATTACTGTGTGGACACTTGAGAGGGGAAGATCTTATTTTTAAGGCACCATTCACCCCTCCCCCTCTGTTGCCATTTCGGTCCTTCATATTACGATCATTTACTAACAGCAACATAGGGAACATCTTGGTCCCTGAACTTGCATTTACTAACAGCTATTACGATCATTTACTAACTCAAAGGCTCATAGCAGCAGCTAGGGAAGATCTTGGATCATTTACTAACAGCTATTACGATGTTTAAACTGCTTGCTATTTAATTACTGGAATTACCTCGCATTCGTCCAGCTTGTTGTGATGGCCCCACTGACTTTCGATCTTCTTTTATCTGCAGATTTAAATAAATGCAAGTACATTACTTGAGGAAACAAATTGAAGGTGGATACAATAGATGGATGCTTACATGCTGATGTGGTCACGCAATAGATCTCCAGTAAGCATCAGCCATGACGCTCATATCCCTATAAGGACGAGGCAGTTGAGCAGTCCTTTTTAGCACATGATTAACGACAACTTCCCAACATTCAACACCCAACAGAGTACCACCCACTGTTGTCATCTGATCTGTTGATATAACAGTTGCCTTTGCAACAGAGATATCATGTGATCCAATAACAGAGTACAAGACAACTTCTTTTCCACTCTGAAACATGTCATCATTGAATGTGTCAATTCAAGTCTAGTCAAATAAATTGCAAAATGGTAAGGAGCAAACCAACAAATAGTAAAAGGAGAAGACAACCGATGACAAATGGATCTTGTGTAGTTAGTGCTTCAACATTGGTATAAATGGACTGAACTTAAATAGTAAACACTTTTTGATATTCAAACAACAGCATAAGAATACAATTTTGGAACTGAAGTAGAAAACAATTAATGATCAGTAATTAATACTGAGAGACCATGTGAGAGGTCCTCCACTCTGAGTGATGAGTATTTGACAAGTGTGTTGATTAGATTGAGGTTTGAGGTTTTCGAGTTGGATTGTTTAAATTTGAGTCGGAAATCGGAACTATCATTGTATGGAGCGGAAGTTCCGATATATCGGAACTACCGGTGTTGGAAAAAGGAACTTCCGATTTATCTGGGTTTTGGTTTCGGCTGGAGGAAATCGGAACTTCCGCACAAGGGGTAGCGGAGTGTCCGATAATACTGACATTGAGAGTTCTCTGAGATATCAAATCGGAATTAAATTTCTGGGAAGTCGGTTGTTCCGGATATCGGAAGTACCGCGGTGTTGAGCGCGGAACTTCCGATAATCCTGACGAGTGCGGATGTTCCGGAAATCGGAACTTCCGCTGTGGTAAGAGCGGAACTTCCGATTGTGTCCAGAACTGTGCAGAGAAGATTATTTTGTGATTTTGATCTTGTATGAGTTTGAGTCTTATACAATTGTTGATGCTATGTTATTGTGCAATGCTATGTGATGTGTTTTGTGTCTGTGTTGACTGCAGGGCATCAAGATGGAGTCGTGGCGAGACACGTGGACCGGACTAGGCGCAGGAGGCGTTGAGGTCAGAACGGTCGGGATGTGTCGAAGACGGCGTGAATCTTGAAGCGGTTGCGAGTCGTGCACAACAAGGTGTACGGAGGCTTCGGAAGGTGCGCAAGGCGAAGGGTCTTTTCGCAAAGCGGCAAAAGTGGAGGCGGTTTCGTTCGGGTGTAGCGGGCTTAATGGGTTGGAGGCCCATTAGCAGAGGCTATAAATAGGGGAGAACCCTGGAGTTAGGGTTAGAGCTTTTGAGAGAAAATTAGGGTTAGCTCTAGAAAAGGGTGTGTGTTGTCTTTTTGAGAGTTTGTTGGTTTTGAGAGAATGAACTGAAATCCATTGTAATCATTCCTCTGTGTTTCCACTTGTAAACGTTTGATTTCTTTCAATGAAACTCGGAGTCTTTGATTACATGTTTATGCCTCTCTTTATTCCCTCTCTGTTCATGTTGAATATCTAGGGTTTTGGCATATCTTTTGATTCGTTTTATAAGATAGCATGATACTTCATATCTAGAATCGTTTTGGTATTGCTATTACTTCCTCAAAGTTTCATGCTCTAAGAATCTGAGAATCTCGCTTATCATTGGTTTTGGTCTTTCTTGCCCCTTCTTCAAGAAATCCGTTTTTGGTTCGATTATTGAATCTCTGGTTGCAATTCTTCTCCATGAGGTCAAGAAGGTGTTTAGGATGATGTCCTGTGAAACTTGACCAGAGAAGAGCATTCAAGATTTAGTTTTTGGATTTTTGAAAAGAAACCCGGCGCCTTGTTCTTGGTCGGACAATCGAACTTCCGATTGTCCATAAGCGAAATATCGCAGCGGAACTTCCGCACTGATTCCGGAACTACCGGAGTGCGGAAGTACCGCCGGGTGAAATCGGAACTTCCGATATTTGTCAGAACAGTCTGGAATGTATGATTAGTTCTCTGATTTTGCTTTACTCTTCTTGAGAGGGTTTGTTGATCTTATTTAAATACAGTAAAGGGGAGTTCTTAATATTAAGGCACCATTCACCCCCCCCTCTGTTGCCATTTCGGTCCTTCAAATACAACAGCTCTGATCATAATTCCTAGTTTCTACAAATAAAGAATAAAATTATGTGGCATTGCATATCACTGATGAATGATGCTACTATCCTTTCAAAGATCATAAATCTTTTACATGACCAAAAACTCAGAAAATGGAATTAGGGGAATCTTTGACTCCAGAAGCAGTACAGACATGAACCCTTGCAAAACAACATGATCGTGTACTCTCTGTAAACCAATGGCAGCGGACTTTTGAATCAGATGGTGCAGCCACAGTCATGATTTCAGCCACGAAAAAAGCATTTCCCAGGGTTAAATCTCACAAAAACTTATCCCATGACTTGGTGTCAAAAATATCCTATCAACTCCCCTTCACCGTGAAATGCCGATTCAGTTAAATCTACACTGGGAAGCTCAAGAATTACCACGATGATTGCCATTTCTTTTGCACAGCTCCAAAACAACAGGCAAAACAACTATAGCTACAGCACTACTGCATGGAAGGGGTGATTTAATACTAAACTGATTGACTGTGATCTTCAGTTTCCTCCGTAAGACATTCCATGGGTAGCCTAAAACATAAACAAAACATGGCTTGCAACAAATATCAAACACAAAATATAGACGTCACAAGAAGTTCATGTCATTGTGCTTGCCAACAAACATAAAGAATCCCCATTGCTTGGCTACTTTCCCAGATTCTGCTGGAAACCAGCAAGGTTTCGTTGGGGTCAGATGAGGGTTTGTCCTGCATTAGTAATCAATGCAAACTGGCAAACCGTTCTAAAAAAATTGTTCTCATGCCTTATGTTGTGCTCAAAGCCTCAAACTTAGGGGGAAAGAAAAAGTAAAATTCATATCCTAAGATCAACAAAACAAAACAATGTGTGTGCATAATCTTGCAGGCAATTAGCATTTAGCATGAGCCTATTGCATGATGGCCTTTATCTTTTCGGGTTTGCTTCGATTCCTTGTACAGAGAAAAGAAATCCAAGCAACTTTTCTGAAGAGACTCCGAACACACACTTCTCAGGATTGAGTTTCAGCCAGTGTTTTCTGAGGTTGTCGAACGTTTCTTGCAAGTCAGAAACATGATTAAGCCGCTTGATGCTTTTTATGTCTATATCATCAACATAGGCCTCCAAATTTCGACTCGATGATGAGGTGAAAAATTCGATTGCATCATGCGTTGAAAAGAAGTGCCAGCATTTTTAGACCAAATGGCATTTTTACATAGCAAAATATTCCAAATAGAGTAATAAATGCGGTCTTTTCTTCATCTTCTAGACGCATATTAATCTGATGGTAGCCAGAATATGCATCTGGAAAACTTAATGTTTCGCAACAGGCAGTAGAATCAACCAACTGATCGATATGAGGTAGACAAAAAGCATCTTAATGTTCCTCTGGAGACCTTCTCTGTCCTAAAATTACTTGGTGAACCAAATGTTAAAGGAAGAAAAACTTGGCCAATACGTTTGGCCGAAGACCCTGCTACAATACCGTGAAAAGAGTATCGTACCAGTCTTACCTTGGTCCTGGGTACTTGCATCCTGTCCAGGGTTCTCGTAAACAAGACGTTTAACGAGCTTCCACCATCAACTAACACTCGATTTACTCGACAGTTGTTGATGGTGGGCTCGACCACGATCGAAAATGACCTGGTCGAGTGGAAGGGATCGGGCAGTCACTCTTCTCGAATGAGAAGGTGACTTCCGACCACTTCGGCAACTTATTGACAAGAAGAGGGTCAATGGAGTTTACCTCGCGTTCAACAGCCTTAAGCTGTCGTTTTGACTCTTATGCCGATGACCCCCCATAGATATACTCGATGGTATGCTTGGGATCTCGGAATGGCATTCCCTCATTGTCGTCCGACTGCATACGACCACTCGCTTCCCCTACCTCTTCGAGGGTAGGAAGTGGTCATTTGCTGTTGTAGTAGTCTTCGAGTTTTTGTTGGAAAACGCAGTAATTGCGAAGGTCAGGTCCTTCCTTCTTATGGAAATGGCACCACCTAGGCTTGTTGTTCTTCGGCTCGGGGCGCTTACCTTTGCCTCGATCGGGATATTGCTTGGAACTTCGTGGTTCCTTGTCGCTTATGGCCAAGACCTCCTTAGAACCGTTGGCTTGAGGTTTTTGACCCTTCACCTTGTTCTTGGATTTCTTGGCCGTTTTGTCCTTCTTGCTACCTCCGCCTGTTTCTTGAGAATTTTTGTCATCTTAATCGATGGTTTTGTTCCACTCGACTACTTCTGCAGTAGTCGCATATCGATCGGCCATCTCGAAGAGTTCAGTGACTGTAGTCAGAGGATTTAAAGCGATGTCCTCTAAGTTCTTCTGCGGTGAACTCCCTGCTCGAAGGCTCTGGTAACAGATGAGTCAGAAACCTCGGGAATTGAATTGCAAACCTGACTGAAGTGACTGATGAATCGATGCAAGGTCTCGTGGTCGTTTTGTCTCATCCTGTGCAGGTCATCCTCCTTTCTAAGGCGATTATAGGTACCTTGAAAGTTAGCTTGTAGAAGATCACAAAGGTGTTGCTACGAGTAGATCGACTCGAGTGGTTGGTTTAGTAACCATGATCGAGCAGACCCTTCGAGTATAGTCGAAAGATAATTCGCCATGATGTGCTCTCCTCCTCCTACTGCTCGGATAGCGGTCGTGTATATTTGGAGGAACTCGATGGGATTCTGAGACCCATCGAATTTCTCCATATTCACTGGTCGAAACCGCGGTGGCCAGCGAACTGCTTGGACGTTAGGCGAGAATGTCCTACATCTGGTAATTACTTTTTAATGCCTCCTTTGCATAAAAGAAAGGTTATCGTCATCAAGTGATCGTACACGACGATACCTAGTAGTAAGTGATCTCGACTTATGATAAGTCTTGATTATACTAGGGTAATACTCCTCGTATCTCGTCTTCTGCTGTAGACCTCTGTGTCTGAGTGGTGAACGATCACCTCTCCTATGAGCTTTTTTTATCTTTAGGCGTTCGAAGAACCTTTCTCTGGTTAGGAGAACAACATGCCCTGTTGTTGCGTCGATCTCCGTGCGGTGAGTTGTTCAAACGACTGGAAGCTGATGGATTCGTACTGCTACGACTTCCGAAATGATGACGGTGAGGGTGCTCGAGTCTGATCATCACGCTTTGAATCCTTCGTGTGATCTCTTGTGCGAAGAGGTCGTAGCCAGGTGCTCGAGCAAGCTCTCGAGTTGAGTTCTCGAGTAGATCGTTGATATATTAGAGTTCTTGAGCTTCCTCTGACTGATACTGAAAGTGCACAGGCAGATTTATCTAAGCTGCTATTCTTCTCTGTCGATTTGTCTCAGGATTGTCCATGTCTGATCCTTGAGTTTTCCTCAATGAACTGTGATTATCTCGAGAATTTCTCACACACTCATTAGAGTGTTGAGTTCATCACCGAAGATGTTCTTACCATTGGGGAAGGACAAAAACCTCCCATTGATGACTTCCACTTGCGCTCGAGGCTTCCTCGCTTGAGGAGTAGTCGAAAGACACCGTCTGGCGACTTGAAGCAAACCCCTCCAGGAAGGGGAATTTTGAGTTATAACCGTCTCCGTAAATGAGCCCTGCGATGGGATTGTCGAACTCGCAGGAAAAGCGTGTTCGATCCCATCCTCTGTGGGGCTAACCAGAGAGAGAGTACCACCAGGTGCTGATGAAGCTCTGGAATGATGGCTTTTAGGACTTGTCGTGACATGTCGGACTGCCTTAGGTGGACTTGAACATTTGGAGGGGGAGTCCTTGCTATGTTCTGGGTCTGCCTCGGAGCAGTCCTGATTGTGGTCGGATTGACCCTTGCCCTTTGAGGAAGTTGGTTCCTCATTTGGACGTAACGTTGTGGGGGGATAAGGATCCCTCCTCAACTCCATCGGTGGTATAGTCTCCTGGAGAATGATCTCCGGAGGTGACATCACCATCGGATGATACAATACTCGGCTCGTAGTCGAAGCTGGCGTCCATGTCGATATCTGCGTAATCAGCCAAGTCGAATTAGTTCTCCTCGTTCCACTCTCCTGCTATGGAAGCATTAGAGTTGGGAGAAAATGAAGGAAACCTGATGACCAAAAGATCCCCACGGTCGGCGCCAGCTATCGGTGTTTTAGGACCGAACTTACGTAATGAATGTTTGATTCGGGGGGTCTCCAAGACTCAAATCATGCAAAGAGAACGACACAGGGATTTTTATATAGGTTCGAGTCTTCTTCTGAGAGAATAACAACCCTACTCCTGAGTGGCTATATCGAGTATGCTGGTTACAGATTAAGAGAAAGACTAAAAATGCAATGTCTTATGCTCTTGATCCTCCTCTTCTTGTCTCTCCTCTGCCGTGTGGTGATTCCTCCTTTTATAGTGTTCTTGGATGACAATCTCTTCAGCTCAAAGGGCGCATCAATGCTTCAGATGATGGCGTAGTTACTGGAGATTACTATTGATAAAGTAATGTTCCCACGTCACCAGGCAGTTATCACCAGGACAGAGAGATTAATCGTGTAATTATTCCAGAGAATAATGGTGTATACTGACTGTTTAGATGCCTTAATCAATGGGGTCTACTTGTTTGTAAGCTCGATTGATTATAGGGTGGTCGTAACTAACCTGGTTGTAGAAGAACTTACGACTATGAGGTGATCGTAGAAGAACTTACGATCATGTGCTAGTAGTAGAAGGACTTACGACTATAGGGTGGTCGTAGCTAACCTGGTCGTAGAAGGACTTACGACCATGAGGTGATCGTAGAAGAACTTACGATCATAAGGTAGTTGTAGAAGATCTTATGACTCCAGCTTCTCCCTTATGAACATTAAGGGGTATACTCAGGAACCATATAATGGCGTCATTATCCATAATAAGGATTATGGATAAATAATTAAATATGGATTTCTAGATCCTCGTTAGGTAGGTCTACTATAGTAGGGTGCCATTAACTATCTTAATAAGATGGGGTGAGTGTTGGACACTCACATGTATAGTGTTAGTTTAACTTGACAAGGCTATCAAAATAGTTTTGGGCCTTGAGGCATAATATTGGTTGCCAGGGCATGGGGATGCCACCCAACAAATAAGAATTATATGAGATATAATTGGCAATAGGTTGCTTACCTAAATCGCTAGGTTTCTAACAGTGATGCCAAAGCTCACTAGGACTTAATGGTATATGGATCTTGAATACAATCCATCTGTGATACATTAGCTAACACAGACGGTTTTATCTACAAATTGCCTGTGATACATCAACTAATTTCATCTACAAACAGTATGTGATACATAAGCTATCACAAACGATTTCATCTACAAACCATCTATGATAGTCTGCATCACAAACGATTCAAAAACCGTCTGTGGTGACCTCATATTATTACTGACCCACAAACTCAGACGGCTCACAAAATCGTCTATGATGAGCTTTTCTACGATAGTGGTCACTCCCAACGATTTTCTCATGGGTGCAGTTATTTGCCTCCTCCTCCGCAGCCTCTACGGTAGCCACAGCAGTGGTGGTCTGGCTTCGCTTGGCCCATGGGGCCCTCAGAGTAGCCGCAGTTTCGGCTGCCAAAACCTTGGGTGCACTTTTCTTGCGAGGTGCCATGTCAGATGCCTCACTCGTTAAGACTTGCTTCTTGTGACTTGTCTACCGCTCTCCACAGATGGCGCCAACTGTCGTAGCTAGAAACTAGATAGTAGAGAAATAAGGGGACCCCTGGGTTCCCCGCTATGCGTAGAGGAAACCCTCGAGGTCCTCGAATGTGGGAAACGGCATCAAAGTATTAAATGTGTATCTTTATTGCTTCAAAAAGCCTTGTCCTTGTTCCACGAGGGAAGGGGTTATTTAATGTTACATTCGAGGTACATGAGATTAAAATTCTACTTCTAAAAAGGTCCTAGTGCTATAAAAGCTTCACAGTTCTTCCACCTCCCAAGGTGTAGGCTCCGATGCATAGTAGACCTTTATGGGTCTGGTCCACCAAGCTTGCCTCTTGGTCCATAAGTACTTAACCTCCTTCGCGCCATGCAAGGTGGTCTTGGAGCGAAGGCCCCCTAGACCCCCTTTGCTCCATGCGAGATGATCTCCCCCTTCACTCTAGGGTGTGTTGTATTCTTGTGTTAAGCCTACTTTTAGCGGTATTCTCGCGCCCTTCACCCCTGTGCGAGGGGGTATATAGTACCCCTCGTCTAGGCCTAGATGTACCTTGCTTGGTGCCTTCGGCGGCCATCGTGGTGCCTTCGCCAGAAGGGCCTGTGGGCCACCCGTGCTACACATATATTTTTGTGTAGTAGTTTTACGAGAACATGTTCAAACAACGACTCTATCTGGTCCTTTAGATAATATAATCCATTCCAGATTGCATGTAGCTGTACTAGGATAGCGTGCTTATTACGTCAGAGAGTTTGGGATAATTATTCAGGGTAGGGATAATGCTGACTGTTGACTTGTTTTGGGATAATGATTCTTGGTAGGAGTACTACTGGGTAGGAGCATTGGCATACTGAAAGCTAGGTAATTAAAATGGAGATTGGAGGCAACTATTGATCACACTGGGCAATTGCCCTGCAAATTGGTACCCTTTTTAAATTTATTCCGTTCTTCTTGTTAGGTTGCAAAATATAATTAGTCGATTCTGGAATGTGAGGACTACTGGTGTATTTCTTGGTTCATTGATTAGGGACACCTGCCAAGTAATAAACCTTCAGATTCCTATATAGTTTTTATTTCAATCTTGCCCATAGTTTGATGAAATTTTGCAACGGAATACTGGGAATTTTGTAATCGTAATTTACAAGTTTGTTACTACTAAATTGATCCCCGGATGTAGGATTCAATTTCAGAAATAGTTAAATTTTTTTGTGAGTTACAGTTATGCCAATGTTTTTTTTTCTTGAATAAACTGGTTCCGTTCACTTGCAATGCACGGGTACAAGGGGTATAGTAATTGCATGGTAATCTACTATGAACGGTAAGCTTTGGCGAACTAAACTTAATTGATAAATACTTGGAAACGCTCTATGAATCTTAGATGTGTCACACCTTCAACGAAGTGTGGTATCTTACAGTGACATTAAGTCTTCGACATTTGTGGGTAAACAAACGCACCTCTACATAGTTTAAAATTGTGATTCACATCCCTGGTTCAGGTTCAAACTGTGTCGTGGCAGGAAAAGGAACCTTCATGAGGTTCTAACTTGTGCTGCTTAATGAACACTAGAATTTTGAAACTTAAAACTTGATGTTTCGATAACAACGATTTCAGACCTTGCTAAGGTGTGATTCTTTGCTGGATGATGAGCAGAAAACCTGACAAGCTGATAATTAAACAGGACTTATTTTATTAGGGTGGTGCAACCATCATCACGTACGTCTGAGCTAACGTATATATTGGTTTAACTAAATTACAAGTTCTGACTTTTGGATCCAAGGAACTTTCGTGTACCAGATGCTTTTCTTATTCTGGAAAACAAAATCAGCATACGACACGTCTGAGGTTTTGATATATATATCTGCCTATCTTTTAGTAGTACAGTAGTCGATTGCTATAAATAAATTAGAAAATCATACTACCCAAGTATCGTAAGCAGGGGTGTAAACGGAGCGTAAAATTCCTAACCGTCCGTCCGGATAAAGTCAGATCTTATTCAAAGTGTAAAACCGGATATCTAGATTTTTTTTTTCATATTTCGGATTCAGAGCGGGATAGTTTTAGCGGATTCAAGTAAGAGGTGTGTCCGTTGGATTCGGAACTATCCGAAAAATTAGTCAGTGCTATCCGGTAAACTATCCAATCACTATCTGTGTGACGCCCCGTGTCACTACCCCTAGGGTAATCACACTTAGGCACACGGATTACTATTCGTCTGTCCGGTAGAACACCGCTCCGACGAATAGCAAGTCTTTTTATCAGAGTTGCGCAGTAGAATAATAAGATAGAAACTGTACATCTTTATTACAGTATAAGCTACAAAAGGCTAGGGTTCTTAATAAAACTACTACACAAACACAAAAGAGAGCTTCTCCGCTTCTGGAGTCTGCTCTGGAGTACTGCCCTCCTACTCGTCCCATGAGTCAAAGATGGCTCCCATCTCGCTCAAGTCCTCGCCGCCGGTGCCTTCTCCTCCTGCTGCTGCATCGGTACCTGCAAGTCCTTCGTCCCACTCGGGATGGCTCCCGGTCAGACTAGGATCTAACAAAGGAGAATACTAACAAGGTTGAGTACAAAAGTACTCAGCAAGCATTAATAGCAAAAGATGCACTGCATGACTGATCTCTGGTCTTTATCACATATTCTAAAATAATCTCATTTCTGAAAATAAAACATTAAAACATTAGGTTGCATATTTTAATA
Organism: Hsuehochloa calcarea; assembly: GCA_036346395.1. Taxonomy (NCBI): domain Eukaryota; kingdom Viridiplantae; phylum Streptophyta; class Magnoliopsida; order Poales; family Poaceae; genus Hsuehochloa; species Hsuehochloa calcarea. The sequence goes on along the minus strand of CM070614.1, from coordinate 20,223,876 downwards.
CTGAAAATATTACTAGTCACTCGGAAAGAAGATAGACCCCTAGTGGTTCCCGTAGACTCTAATCCAGGAGACTGGCATGAATTCATGATTTGTATAGCACTGCGCAGGCTTGTACCACTTTACCCATATCTATTCTGAGCTCTCTGTGAACTGGGTCTATCACATTTCCTTTGATGCGACTTCGAGTTCAGAATACAGAACATTTTTCAGGTTACGTGATTAAGTCTCCACCCATTGTTTTCCGTCGGTGTCCTGAGCGCACCTAGTCCTCCACCGAGTTCCAACAATGTTGGTTGGGGCGGCTATCATCCGTGCCCAACACTCCACCTTGGGGCGGCTCACTTCCGGGCCCAAACACTCCAATGTGTCCCGTTGTGGAGAACATAATTACGTAAACAGGTAGCATTTTCTACCCGCCGAAACGGGGAAATGGTTGGCACTGAATTACGGCTCCCGACCGAGTAAGAGTTTTGTTAGTCCTTATATTATAACCATATGTAAAGGGGTCCCACCTCTTACCATCATCATCATCGTCGTCGTCGTCGTTTCCCCTGCCAGGGCCCCCTTTACCCACCTAGTAATTCTCATTCTCATTCTCAGCTTTCTTACCTTTCTCATCATCTCAAACCAATTTGATTTTGAGAAATAGTTTTGATGCAATACATATATGATAGAGCAATATACGGTTTACATTTAACATAACTATATTTATGCTCAAAAGGATAGCTTGCCTTTGGAGTTGTAGGAAAGGTCGACGATGACGAATCTCCGATCAGCTCCTCCTGTCGGCACTGGTTTGCCCTCTGTAGTAAAGCGGTAGCACGAATAATATATAAATAAATACTTAGTTGAGTTTGAGTGATATTAGACGCATAAAATGCTAATACAACTCCTATGTTAGCCAAATTTTAATTTAATAAAACTTTTCGGAACCCGACCCGGTTAGCACTCTTCCGCTAAAAATCGCTCTAGGGTTAAACTCGATCTATTGCCGACATCGCCGAACTCACGTTCTAAACTCGACACAACTACTACCAGATCTTACACTCTGCTACGCCTACAAGGATCTACTCTAGGGCACAAGACTACCAACACTTCTGGCACACCAACGGATTACTCTAAAAACTAAACAAACACTAACTATACCGACTCTTAAATTTCCTATACTCAGAAACCAAACAACTAGTTTCTAATCCTAATTTCTAATCAACCGACTAACTACTAAACTCCCTCTCTAATCTAACCACCTTCCTTAATCTACCCTTCCTAACCCTAAACACCTCCTAACCATAACTACTAACCTAACCACTAACTAATCTAACCTAACCCTAAACAACTACACCAGCCTGCCCCTCTCTCTCTCTCTCCCTCTCCTTACCCTCTCGGCGCCGACGCCTCTCTTCCTCTCTGCCGACACTCCCCTCTCTCACTCTCGCGCCTCTCCCTCTCTCCCTGGAACCTCCGCCGCCATCGCCTCCAGCCGCTGCCGCCTCCGGCCCCTCGGCGCTGCTCCCTGCGCCTCCTCTGGTTCTACGCCGCCTCCCTCGGCTACAGCTCCGCCTTCTTCTCCACCCGGCGGCCAAGGCCGGTGCCATGCCGCCTCTGCTGCCTCGGCAGCCTCGTGGGTCGCTCGCTCTCGGCTTGCCTCGGCGTCGCCTCTACTCCACTGCTCGCCCTCGCCTACTCGGCCCGACCCGGCCCTCGTGGCTCGACCAGCGCTCTCTGCGGCGCCTCCTTCCTCCGGCCGACTCGGCGCTGGCGCCGCTGCTCAAGCTTCTCGGCTTCTACTGCCCGGCTCGGCTCGGCCTCCCGGCCACGCCGCGCCCAGCTCCCAGATCCGCCCAACTCTCGGCCTACTCCACCCTTCTCTCCCACGGGGTAAGCCCTCACCGACCTTCCTCTCTACTCCTACCAGCTCTGAGAGTGAACCGATAGCTACCAAACTATTCTACTGAAATCTAGTGATTTGTGAATGGTGTGCAAGTGTGCCATGCTTACTGATGTGTTGGGGTTACCTCTTAATGGATCTAGGCTGGGAGAGGGATGGCGATCTTGGCTTGGTGGTGCTCTCCCTTCGCTCCCGGCTCCTTGGTTGTTTGCTCATCGGGCCGGCCTGGTGGCTCCTTCTTCTTCTTGGGCTCGGTGAGGGATGCAAAGTTGAACCCTCCTTCGGTTCTTGCCTCTGCTGGCTATGGAATGGAATGGATGTGGTTTGGTTGGTTTTTGGCTGGTGGCTTGGTTGCTTGGTTGCTTGCTTTGTGATGCTGTTGGGGGATGAATGCAGGGGCTGGCTTTGCTTGGCTCAGGTGGGGGTGAACTTGGTCACTGGCTTTGCGGAGATGGACTGCGCCTGCTCTCGCTTTGCAAGGGGATGCACTTGTCTTTCTTTGGGGATGCATTCTATCGCGGTGGTCTTGGCTTTCGGGGAATGCACTTGCTTTGGTTGTCTTCTTTGGTGCTTTCTTTGGGAATGCATTTGGGTTAGCTTTGTTCTTGCTTTTGGGGAATGCATTTGGGTTAGCTCGAGTCTTTGCTTTGCAGGGGAATGCACCTCGGTGCTGCTGGTATCCTATGCTTGATATTTCGCTCGCTGGTTGGCTTGCTCCGTGAGAGGGGCTTGGCTAGGGGAGCTGCATTGCTGGCTCTTGCAAAGGGGAATGCATTTGCTGGCTGTGCTGGATTGTTGGCTTTGCAAGGGCTCGGCTAAGGGGATGGATTGGCAATGCTGCTCTGGAATTGGTTGCTGCACCCAGTGACGCTTGACTGGGGGTGTGGTGAACTGGGATATGCACTGAGGGTTTATATTTGGGGTTTTGGCAAATGCAAATAGTGGGTGCTGGGTTTTAACAATGCCGGATGAGGAGACCCACAGAAGTGACAGATGCCGAAGGATCTTGGGTGGTCAGGACATCTTGACGATCAAGGGGCCGACTAACTCCGGTTGGTCTGGGGATCTTGATGGTCAAGGGACCGACTACTCAGGTTACTCCGGATACTCTACTGCACTTCGGGAAATCTGACAGCAACTCTCTACACTCTAACTTCTATACACTACTGCTCACAAGAATGCTCTCAACTATGATTACTAACGGATTGCTGATTTTCTTACGAGCGAGGAAAACGAGTCGCGAGGTGGCTCTACGGACAGGCGCTCAAGAACAAGGCGACGAGGAAGGATACTACTACAGAAGGCAAGAAAAGAAGACGACTAGGGTTTTAATTACTTGCTACCAAAAACATTGCAAATGCTTGTAAAACAAATATTGTAAAATCTTTGATGCAAAGAAATGGAAATGTTTTATGTTAACAGATATGCAAATGATGCGGGTTGTCACAATCTGGTAACATTACAATACAAAATTCCACTACATCACACACACGCGCGCGCGCTTGGTATCAGCCAACAACAGTCAACTGCCTCCACATCCCGTGACCCCGACCACAACGGTCCTAACGCTAACCCTCACCTCGCCTCGCCACAGCCGCCGCCTCCCTCCTCCCACGCCACCGCAGCCGTTGTCGCCACCAAACCTCCCTCGCCTCCCTCCTCACCTCCGCCTCTCCCCACCTATGCCCTCCCCGCTACCCTACGTGCCCTCGCGGCCGGCCACCCTCTTCGCTACGGTCAGCGTGCTCTGCGTTGGCGCCGGCACGTCACTAGTCCCCGAGGACGTTAGGTGGGCAGTTCTTGCTGGGCTAGGGTTCCGCAACGCTGTGTTGATTGCAGTGTTCATGACGCACTACTTTGGGCATCGAAGGTGGTTGCTCCAGTTCCCCATCGTGCATTTGAGTGTAGTGGGGAAAGTTAGGGTTTCTCATATATAGAATTTTGTTCCGAGTCTTCTCAAATTGCCGATTGGCTGTGAGTTGCCACGACAATATGACAGCAATATAGGTTGTATTTTTAGGCTATATGCCAGATTGCTACAATTTAGAATTACCTGCTTAGGAAAGATTTGATGGTGCAAGTGACTTTTCTTGTTGGATCAAAGCAAACATGTTTTGTTTACTGTGTCTTGGATTATTGCTATTTTACTCTAGGTTGTTGTGTTCAACTGGTGCGCTCTAGAGTTGACGTTGTTACTGTGTGCATTAATTGATCAGATGAGGGGATGCCTAGTAGTTATGTTGTATTATTCAGATTGACATATATTGGATATGCTCGCAGTATTTAAGATTCGTGGTAATTGATGATACTATAACTAGCGTGGTTTGTAAGTTTATCAGGGTACTATATCGTCATGAACTCATGGTCAAATTCACATGCAGACACTAGGTTAATTTTGTCTTTTGTGTTCATTGGCAGATATGTGTTTAGCGTGTAGGTTATTTTTTATTTAGGTGATAACATGGTAGGGATTGATCTAAACATAGAGCAACAACTTGTGATTTGTTTTTAAGCTCTGTTGATTAATTTTGAGCCCTCATGATTTCTAAGGACTTACTTGCTTGTTCACTTGCTATGTTACACTCATTTGTTGGCTTTATTGCTATTGGTAGGCTATTGAGAATTTGAGATGAGATGCTGCAAGTGGAAGTACAAACATTTGTGGAAGCACGGGAGCATATCCCCAATTGCTACTACCATAGTAGTTGGTACGGGCTACTCGGCTCCACCGCCATCACCACCGAATGTTAGTGCATTGGTTGCGTATGAGACAACCACAAACATGGAAGGTGTAGGACGTGCTGTTGTTGATGTAGATGAAGGGACTTGCACTTGAGAAGTTTAGCCTGTTTCAAAGAAGTAGAAGAAGTGTATCTCTAAGGTTGGGGAACACTACACTAAGTACTCAGTGACCGTTAAGTCAAAAGATGGTGGGGAGGAGAAACAAGTTTGGACGAAATATAAAAAAAATATCCTCACAAAGCACGAGCTGAGACCTCAAGGGGAAAGAAGGCCTTGTGGAATCATGTGAGATTCAAGCATGTCGTAAAGCATGGCTAGCAACAACTACAATTTGAGAAAGGTGAAAGTAAACAAAATAGTGCAGTTGTTCAGACTTACAAGTATGATGTTGAAGCTAGTATGAGGAAGTTCTATTTGGCAATAGTTATCAATGAATATCCATTTGTTAAGGCTGAGCATGATTACTTTGTTAATTTCATCAAGTCTCTACATCCTGGATTTTTGTTCAAATATCGTACAACCACTAAGAAAGAGATATTCGAAATGTTTAGAGATGAAAAAATAAGTTGTATGAACAACTTAAATCTCTTTCTTATCGATTTTCTGAAACTATGGGCATCTAGATATCTAATCAAAATATAGGTTATATGTGCATCACTTTGCACTGGATTGATGATATTTGGCATATGCAAAAAAAAAAAGAATAGTTAAATTCATTCATATTAAAGGGAACCATACATGAACTAATATAGCAACTGAATTTGTCAAGGGTGTCATGTCTTGGAATCTTGAGAAGAATTGATTTAAACTCACTCTAAACAAAGCATCATCCAATGATAAATGTGTTAGAGAAGTTGTGATAGAGTTTAATAAGCTTTCTCCATTGATTTGTGATGGTACTTTTTCATATGAGATGTTTATGTCACATACTAAACATTGTCAATCAAGATGGCTTGAAAGTAATTGCATATTCAGTTCAGAATATTAGAGCTACCATTGTTATTATGAAGAATTCTTCATTGCAATGGATGGAATTTCGTAAGTGTGCAACAGAATGCGACTTGGACAATAAATTCAGTCTTCCATTGGATGTGCCTACAAGGTGGAACTCGACATATGAAATGTTGAGCCACACTATTTACTATAGGAGGATTTTTGAAAGGCTATTGTATTTGAACGAGGGAAAATATGAGAAGTGTTCTCCAACAAATGAGGAATGGGATATGGTAGAATCACTACACAAGTGTTTGCATAAATTCAATGATGCTACTATGATATTTTCTAGAAATCAATATCCAACAGCAAACCTGTTTTGGTGGAAATTTTGTGTGATTAAGATGGCACTGGTAGAATGGTGTGAAAGTGCTAATGTTACTATTTCTTCTATGGCAGAGTCCGTGAAAGCCAAATATGACAAGTATTGGGACAAGTCCAACATAGCCCTTGCTGTGGCATGCTTTCTTGATCCTAGATACAAGAAAAGGCTAGTGGAATATTTTATGGGGGTGATTTATCATGAGAGGGCTGCCCGTGAAGTTAATTGCTTCATGGATGTTGTCAATAAATTGTTCCAAGCTTACCAGTCTAGCATACACCTGATGCTTCAAATCCTAATTCTGAAGAAGGACATTCTCAACCACTTTTTGATGTCAACTTGGGACTTCATGACATTGAACTGTTCTTGTATGAGGATGTAGCTACGATAACACATGGTGGTGTAAATGAATTGGAGGTATACATGATAGAAAAGCCAACATGGTGGGTTGGTCCTACTAGTATGATTGTAGAGTTTAACATATTATCATGGTGGAACACACACTAAGAGACTTTTCCTGTTCTCTCATGACTAGCTCGTGACGTGTTAGCTATTCAAGTCTCAACCGTTGCTTCAGAGTTAACTTTTAGTGCTAGTGGGCGTGTGGTTGATCCATTTCATAGTCGACTAGAGCCCGAGGTGGTGGCAGCTTTAATTTGTACTACGGACTGGACAACTTCCTTTAGGAAATGTAATAATAAGTCATTTAGCTCATAGTTTATACCACTTCCAACTTTAGTTTAGTAACTTCATGTCATTTTTTAATTTCAGTTTATAAGGAGAAGATACCATCACTTGTTGATGGGTTGGATTTGGAGCTGGAGGATAAAGAATGTGTTACTATAAACATGAACGAGGAGGTTTCATAATTGTTAATTTGTTATGGATTGCCTTTGTTTTTGTTTTCATTTTGAGTTCCTTTTCACTATTTTTTGGGGTGTAGCATGAGATGATGACCAAGGCTGAGATCGACTAAGACATTGTTATAGAGATGGTTGGTAGCTGCTCCTAGATAAGTCTTTTGTGCGGCCAACGAGTATTTACTTACTTAGTACTTACTACTTGGCTACATACTGTCATGTCATGTTGTGCTACTGTCATGTGTTGTAAACTTGTGATCTAATAAAGTAGTGAGTAGAGATGTACTTGGTGTGAGAGTTGTGACTTACTACTTGCTAGTTAGTAGTTACTACTTGCTTAACTAGCCTCTGTCATCGTGTGGTGTATTTTGGACATATAGTATGGTTGATTGATCTTTATTTGTGCGACATATATGGTTTCTATTTTCGTGTAATATCCAAATAAATATTTGTGACCGAGACAATCCGAACTATTCGGTTAGATATATATTAACTCTATATCCTTGACCGAAACTATCCACATTTACATTGGTATCCGATACTGTCTGTATCAAACTCCGATTTCGAGAAAAAAAAAATAAAGAATGATACGGAGTATCCGCTCTGATTGCATAGAGCATCCTTAAGCCGCTGTTACCAATCTCGGCCTGCGTCATGCAGCCGGACCCGGACGAGCTACGGCCTGTCCCGCATATATATACTCCTTTTGAAGTCAACATTTACCATGCATGGTGCATGTTACGTGCAAATATAATTTACTGATATATAGCTAGCTATTAATTGTTGCGTTTGCTGCCTATAAATAGCATCGCCTGATATATAGCTAGCTATTGTTACGTGCAAATATGTTCCGTGAAGTGGCTCCGGTAGCGGGTCTTGCACCACGGCCTGCAGTGGCCACTGCGTTAGCGGCTGAACAAGCAAGCAAGTCTGCAACCTGCAGTGTGGGTACCGACGGAGCATGCATAATATTGCACAGTCAATGTCCCGTTTTTATTTTTTTTTACCTTCGCTTATATATTTCGGCCATCAGTGCACATGTGAAAGTTGCGTCTGCTTGTCCATCTACGTATCATGTATGTAATGTGGTAATTCTTAATCATATGTAAGCCGTCGGTTGATTGGGTATATATATACGTAATTTCATTTTTGCTACTGGTGTTTCATGGGCACGGTTAATTTTATCCGATACCCCGTTTGTTACTTGTACAGTATTTCCAATTGGGCTGGACGTGTTATATTTGAAAAAAGGAAAATCCTATGGTCTACGCTATTAGATATCACTACAAATGCCCCTACGGTGCTAAAATATTTCCTAGGGTTGACAATGACGCACTAGGGAATAGGGATACGTTTGTTTCCTAGTGTGCAGATAATAAACACTAGGGGTCTATAAGTTCCCTATGGCTTCGAGCCAAAACCTAACGGAGACTTATTTTGGCCATGAGTAAAGACATTGTTGCCCATGGTACATCTCGCATGATAAGCTGTACGTGGAGGGTAGAAACGTCAATTGACAAATACCCTTCCCCCACCTGTCCATCCTCTCCCCCTCGTACAGCCGCCGCCGCCGCCACTAATTCCCTTCCCAGGCTCTCAGTCTCAGCACATCCACATGAATCACCAGCTACTCTACTCCACGAGCTGCTGCACGGCTCCACCACGGCCGCGTGCGGCGAGAAGGCCGGTACCACCATGGACACCCGGCCGCTGCTCCTGCTGCCGTGCTGCATTTGTCAGTGGTAGAGGCTGCATGTGTTGATGATGGGCGATGGCTGGGTAGTGGATGAAGATGGGGGTGCCGATGGTGAAGTTTAGTGCTCAAAAGTTAATTTCTTATTGACCTCGCTGTTTTTTTGTTCTCTCCCCGCAGGAAGAAAAGCACCGAGGCACACGCTGCTAGTACTCAAGATGGGCGCAGGCGGGCGCATCATCACGTGAAGACAGCTACGCTTATAGCGACCAGCAATAGGAGGTTTTTTTCTCATCGCGAAGACCAGGGAGTCACGCTGTTCACATCACGCAGCAAAGAGGCCCTGTTGTGCTACAGGACAAATCAAGTTGAAGACAAGGCCAGCGGGTCCCACGAAGAAACAGTAGGTGCAAAGAACCGAGCTGTGTTTTCTCTAGAAGAAGCGGTTCCGAGTAATTCTTTCCTGAACAAGCAGAGACAGACAACGAAAAAGGAAGATGTCCAACAATTGGTATCAGAGTATTCGGATCTTGGTGGTACCTAAAGATCATGGGCGACAAGACGAAGGCACGTGATGGACCGTTCTCCCTCCTATACTATGTCCTGACGACCGACAATTATCTGGTGTGGGTAATAAAGATGAAGGCAAACATGCGCGCTCAGGAAGTCTGGGGTGCAATCGATCCAAAGGCGAAGAACAAGGAGGTGGACGACAAGGTGGACCAGGCGACTTTGGCCATCATCTACCAGGCGGTGCCAGACTCCATAATGCGGCAGCTCATCAGTAAGGAGACGGCATGTGAGGTATGAGTGACGCTTCAGAAGATGCACGAGGGAGTTGATCGCGTGAAGGATGTGCGGCTTCAAAATTTGCACACTGATTTCGAGAATCTCCAGATGGGAGAAACCCAGTCGATGGACAAGTTCGCTGGCGAGCTAACTTCACTGTACAATTAGATTGTCTCTCTCAGCGACAAGATAGAGGAATCTGTGGTAGTGAAGAAATACCTACGTGTGCTACCAGAAAAGTTTGTGCATGTCGTCACCACACTCATGTACTCCTCGGATCTGGAGACAAAGAAGATCGAGGAGATCACTGGTTCCCTCAAGGTGCATGAAGAACTACTGAGGGGGTATCAGTCCCGTAACAAGCAGAGGTATCAGTCTCGTAACGAGCAGGCGTTGCTGGTAAAGGGAGAAAAAAGAAGTGGTGGCAGACAGTTTTACAAATAATCGTCAGAGGAGGACGGTCGCGACTCATCAAGAAGCCGCGAGTGTGGAAGCGGGCATGGGCGAAGCGGCAGAGGAGGACGCAAAGACTAGGCTAGGCAAGATGGTGGTGACAGATCCCATAACAAGTCACATATCAAGTGTTTTGAATGTAAAAAATACGGTCACTAAGAGTCGAAGTGCCGTAGCCACATAAAGTGCTTCAACTGCGACAAATATAGACACTATGTTTTGGATTGCCGAAACAAGAAGAAGAACGAGGAGGTAAACCTCACCTGAGCCAGTGAAGACGACGAGTTGACCCTGCTTTTCTCATTATGAGTCAACGAGACGTCGGTCGTGGTGACGTTGAACGAGGAGAAAGTAGTTCGTAAACTACGCACAGAGAGAGGCAACCATGATCATACTAATGAGTGGTACTTAGAAAATAGAGCAAGCAATCATATGACGGAAGATCGCTCCATGTTCCATGAGCTCAATGAGAAGATTTCAGGGAAAATCAAGTTTGGCAACGGCGCCACGGTACAAATAAGAGACAAAGGATCAATGCTATTGCAATGCAAGAATGGTGATCAGAGGATGCTGACTAAAATCTATTACATACCAAGTCTGTGTAACAGCATACTCAATCTTAGGCAGTTGGCGGAACAGGGGTGTAGGGTGGAGCTGCAGGATGAGTTCCTGCGTGTCTATGACAAGAATAAAAATCTGTTGATGAAGGTGAAAAGATTCCCAAACCGGTTGTACAAAAATTTTCTTAAAACTTATAAACCGGTTTGTATGAAGAACAACCTAGAGGAGCCAGAGTAGAACTTAGGTATCGAACCAGAACATGGTGGGACCCAGGAGTGGCACGCAGTTGGCACAGGAGGTGCAGCAGGCGGAACCTTGAGAGGTCCAGACTGCGCGCAGCAAGGCGCGCATGGCACTGCGGGGGGCGGTGAGTCCTACGCGCATGAAGGGCGCTGTGTACACGAAGTTGACATAGGAAGAAGAAGTCGCATAGCCTCAGCTAAGATCTACACAGGGAAGTGGGCAGACTTGGTTCAAGATAGAGTAGCAAGAGGTTCAGGTAATGGCGAAGGCCAGGCGGCCGTGGGAGCAGGTGATCCAGTCCAGGCGGGCGTGGAAGGAAGGATGAATTCAGTCCAGGTGCGAGGCGCGGCAAGCGTTGGTTTGTGCGTGGCTCGAGATGGAGCAAGCGTAGACGGTAGGGCGGTATCGGTCTAAGAAGGAACGACGCACAGAAGTGTAGATAAAAGAGAAAGACTTGGAAATTCAAATGCGTGAGAAGATTAGCGTGATATCAAGATGAAGAAATAAAATTAAAGGGGTGATTGATAGATATAATATTATTTTTAGTTTTTCGTTTCCGATTTCGTTTTGTTACCGTGTCCGCTTAGGACATATAATCCGAGTAGGGTGTTAAGTGCATGTGTATATAAAGAGCCTAAGGTCATGTAAAGAAGTCACTACGGGAAACACGTGATTTGTCGAGTGCAAAAATCTTTGTCGAGTGCCAAATTGCGGGCACTCGGCAAAGACCTGCTTTGCCGAGCGCCGCACTCGGCAAAATATGGCACTCGGCAAAGAGGCCTTTGCCGTGCCTAGCACTCGGCAAATACCGCACTCGAAGAAGATCGTCTTTGCCAAGTGCGTGCACTCGACAAAGGTAGACACTCGGCAAAGATTGGTAGGGGCCTAACGGCATCCAATGGCGTCCTCTTTGCGAGTGCCCCGCATGGGCACTCGGCAAAGAATTTATTTTCTTAGAGTGCCAACCCTAGGCACTCGGCAAACTATTTTTTTTTGGTTTTGCCACCAATTTTTTGAAGCTTTAGTACACTACCACAAACAACATGTTTAAATTTGGGACATTTTCATTGCCTTTTGGCATATTTCTATAGTTTATTTTATTTTGTTGAATTTTCCAAAATGTAAGTTTGAGCTGCAGTGCATCGAATAATGGATTACATTCGTTCAAAAATGTTATCCTTATTTCTTAGTGTAAATTTAGGCTAAATCCAGAAGCTGCCTTGAAATTTCGATCAACGTGCTCACGAACACGCCGCCAACTTAATGGGAGTGGTTTTTAATTGTATAAAATGCGAGCGAATTCGAAAATCATGAAACTTGTCGAGTTGTCGCCGTATCGTATCACGTATGCCGTGGAAAAAATTTGAAAAAGTTTGAAACGCTGTCACGTACGATGCTCACAAACCAGGAGATCTCCTACTTTTGTAAGCATCGTACGTTTTCAAATGTGGAGATCTCCTGGTTTGTGAGCATCGTACGTGACAGCGTGCTCGAAATTTTTTCAAATTTTTTCCACGGTATACGCATACGATACGGCGACAACTCGACAAGTTTCATGATTTTCAGAATTGCTCGCATTTTATACAATTAAAAAACCACTCCCACGCAAGTTGGCGGTGTTGCCCCGTGAGCACGTTGATCGAAATTTTGAGACAGTTCCTGGATTTAGCCTAAATTTACACTAAGAAGCAAGGATAACATTTTTTGAATGAATGTAATCCATTATTCGATGCACCTACAGTTCAAACTTACATTTTCTGGAAAAATTCAACAAAACAAAATAAACTATAGAAATATGCCAAAAGGCAATGAAAATATCCTAAATTTAAACATGTTGTTTGTGGTAGTGTACTAAAGCTTCAAAAAATTGGTGGCAAAACCAAAAATTAGCTTGCCGAGTGCCTAGGGTTGGCACTCGGCAAAGTAATAACTTTGCCGAGTGCCGCCCACCGCACTCGGCAAAGAAACTTCGCCGAGTGCGGATCACGACACTCGGCGAAGAAAATTAACTTTGCCGAGCGCCGATCGGCACTCTGCAAAGCCGCTTTATCCCTCTACCATGGGCGCTCTCTCTCTCTCTTCTCTCATTTCTCTCCCTCTCACCTCTCTCCTCGGCTCTTGCGCCTTCGCCCTCCAGCTCCCCCAGGCCCGCGCCTTCGCTCGCCCCACACGCCCAGCGCCGCCGCGGCCCAGCGCCTCGCCGCCCACCTCGCCTCCGCCCGCCTCCCAGTGCGCCGTCCCGTCTGCCTCCCGCCGGCGCCTCGCCCCGTCTTGCCCGATCGCGTGCTGCGGCTCCCGCCTCTCAGTCGCCGCCAAGCTCTTCCCGTGCCGCCCTCGGCTCGTCGCCGCCACTTCCGGTTCTCCAGCGCCCCCGCCCGGTGAGCCTCCCCTCCACCTCCCCGTGCCCTTACTATTTCTCCCTCTCCTTCCTCCCCGGCCATGCCGACCGGCCGCCCCATTGGATATCCATTGGCTTAATCCATTGGATATCCTGAAGGGAACTTCTAACACTGTCCAGTTAACTTTATTTGACATATTGACTTTTGAGTAATCATAGAATTTTGACAGTTCCATAATGATAGCTTAGCCAGAGAAAAACTTGGCAAAAAGTATCTTACTTTAATTTTGTTGCATCAAAGACTGCTCCACTTTTATTTACACGATTTATAGTGAATTTTTCAACTGTAAAGGAGAGAAAACACCAAAGTGAGAACGGCTAAACAAATGATCATTACAAATTTCATGAATTGCCCAGTAAAAATAATAGAATGAATTATTGAGAAACTAACCTAGGTCATTAATAGTGAAGAATTCATTTTCAGTACCATCACCCCAGCCCAGGAGTGCTAAATAATTTACCATTGCCTGAGGCAGATAGCCCATCTCTTTGTACTGCCCAAAGTAAAAGGGACATAATGTTTCATTTTTCTACCTTTCAAAAGGCAATTATGTTGGCAAAAGATGTGAAATGACGAGTGATTAGCTGCAACATATAGATCCATGAAGAGAGAGGTACATAAAAAAAGTATGCCTATCTAATCACATATTTTGATGCAGATAAACACGGTTTTACAACAATCAGTTAGTTACCTGCCCCACAGAAGTAGCCCCATGACGTTTAGACAGTTTACTTCTATCAGGAGCCAGAATAAGTGAGACATGAGCAAATGAAGGCATTGGAAATCCAAGAGCCTGCAGAAGATTGTAACATTACAGTAGACATGTTATGTTAAGACAGAAGAAGTGAGACATGAACAAATGAAGGCATTGGAAATCCAAGAGCATGCAGAAGATTGTGACATTACAGTAGGCATGTTATGATAAGATAAGACATTCATTTTGAAGAACAAAGACTATAAATTATGATAAACAAGATAAAAGCAGGTACAGAAAATTACTTTATAAATGAGAGCTTGCCGCAATGTGTTTGGTAAATGCTCCTCGGCTCTGGATGAAAACAAGAAAAGCACATGACTTCAGGGCCAGATCATCAAAAAGGAAAGATCAAAATGTAATTACTTTTCATTACCTGATAACATGAGAGATGCGCATGGTAGCATCATCAACTGTGACACAGAAGTTGTACACTGGCTGGCCATTGCTTATATGATTGATGTGGCAGTAGATTGAGAGTTGACATTTGGATTTTCTAGATGGAGTGTTATATTTGGATTTTCTGTCAATTGAGTTGTTGTGTCATAGAGGTTGCGATCAATCGTTATTCATCAGTTCATTTGTCAACATTTGATTCGTAGTTACCTTCCCGGATCGTAGTGGTAGCATTAAGGTTGCAATCGATCCAACGATTAAGAAATGGTACAATAAGATAGCAGGATGTTTTGCTGGTAGTAAGATTGATTATGGCTTAATTATGCGTAGTTCTTGATCATCGAGATAAGAGTTTTAGGGCGATAAATTGACTTGTTGGTTGTGATCCTGATTGTTAGGGATAGCTTTAATCGCCGCACGGTAAACTGCCTGTCCCAAACGATGAGGATTACAACTTTGACCCAAACACACGGGAGTTCTATCAACCAGAGGGGCTAGAAGGGAGGTTTGACATAGACAGGTTTTCGCTGATGGGCATGGAAGTAGACAATGACATTGATCAGGACGATGGAGATGAGAACGACGGAGAAGAGGTGCAAAATGCTAAGGACTTACAAATGCTTGAGCGATTACAGTTAGGCGATGACAATGATGACAACGATGGAGATGAGCCCGATTTACTCGACAATATTGATAGTGATGACGACACCTATGATCCAACCGCTGCCGATCGTGAAGAATATTTCTAATTCATGTAATACTATATTATTATTATTATTATTATTATTATTGCAATTATGTTTCGTTCATTTTGCATCTCTTTATAAGTACTTATAATTTAAGCATGCTAATTGGTTTACTCTTTGAAATTGCGGGCACTCGACAAAATGCAGGCGGAAGGCGGGCCGTCGGGGTCAACTCCCTCTACATGAGGGAGCTCACCACCCCACGCCGAGGACGACCCCTTCGCCGGAGCCGCCGACGAGGAGGGCGAGGAGCGGCCGCCTGCGGCCGTCCGAGGACGAGGGCGCCCGGCCACCCGTCGATGGGCGAGGGCGACCAGCGGTGGGCACGCACATAGGAGGGGTGGCACTTCCTCCGACTCGTCGGACCACGGGGAGGCGGCGATATCGACAGCAGGGGTTCCACTTGCACTGCCTCTGGCTCTACCTCGTCGGGAGTCTACTTGCGCGGGCCCTCGCAGCTCCCGGCGCGGCCAATCCCACTTCACCGGCGCCCGGTGATTCGACCCAGCGGCGACAAGTAAGTATTATTTCACTACTATTTCATATGACATGTTGAAAATCGAATCGAGACTAACAATTCTTCTTAATGACTCTTGCGGCAAGAATCGAAGTTGTGTCCGGAACGGGCCGGCACATCAATGCCACCCTGGGCCTTCTGATTCGGCAGCACTACCCTGGCATGTTCACCTACGCCTCGGTGACTTCGCCGCCCTGGACGTGGGACCACTTCTACGCCGCCGAGGACAGCGAGTTCGGCATCGTTGCGACGCGGATCAAGGCCGAGTTCTGGGTGAGTCTTCATCGCACTAAATTGGTCAATACTACGCATTCATTGGTCATTCTTGAAATAATGAAGCGATACATGATGTCCGTATGCGGGACTTCTTCAGTCGACGAAGGGTTTGAGGACCGGGCGCGCGAGTGCGGGACAAGGTCCAGAGGTCCCGACTCTCGGACTGCACCACGCAGACGCGGCTCCAGTGCATCATCAACTACTGGCGCCGGCGCCCTTGGTCGGTGGTGAGGAAGGCCGATGCCGTGACCGGGGCGCTCACCAAGGAGCGGACCTCTCGGTAAGTACGAAACATTATCATCGACTCCTTCCATGAAGAATAGGTAGGCTTCATTTTATCTTCGACATATCAATAACTTGATGGCATGCAAGAATGTCCCGATTGGTGCGCCAGCACCGCCTCTTTGGGAGGCCATTGTGGACAGTGGCTCTCGGAGGAGTGGCGGAGAAGCACAACATCCGTCGGATCGCCGCTGCGGATGGGTGGGCGCCACACCACCAAGGCAACCGGAGCCTCGGTAGCGTCACGCCTGCACATGGGTAATCTTCTTTGTGTTTTCATCTTTATTTATTTATTCTAACGCTCAATTCTCATTACTTGTAATCATCTTTGTGTTTTCCTCGCGATCCCAGCGCACCAAAGCCGAGAATGCAACGAGTTCATGGCGTGCGCCCGCACACAAGGGCAAGCGGCGGCCGGAAGTCACCTACAACCCGCGGACGGGCTCGAGGCGCACACTAACGCGGCGTCCACAAAGAGCTTAGCGAGTACACCTCGGCGGCCCGCGAGCGCCATGGGGAGGACTTCGATCCGGCCACCCACCGGACACGCACCTCCCGATGAGGTGGGAGGAGGAAGCGGCCACGGCCGTCTTGGATGGCGGACAACCTGATCGACTCCGCCTCTGTTCCCACCCTCGCCGAGATTCGAGCAAGGAGCACGAGCTCCTCCCTCCCCATACGCTCTCGGCGTGAGCTCACAGCAGCAGATGGCGTAACTCGTGTTAATCTTGTTTTATTAAATGCGTTCATTGCTTTTACACATCTACCTTGCCTTTGCATTGTTTAAACATTGCGGGTGGAATGTTGCGAGCCGACTTATGGAGGTTGGAGGCCAAAGAGCGGCCCAGCGAGGCCCATCGGTGGAGATGGAGGTCACAAGCCCGGAGGCGGCCGAGGCGCAGAGGTCGCGGGACATGTTCGACTTCATGGCGAGCCTTGAGCCTTGCAGTGTGGTCGTGCCCGATCATTGCTCGCTCGCCTTGTGGCTCCTCCTCCTCCTGTAGGGACTCGGTGAGTATATATGGTTGTTTATTCCTTTAGCTTGTGCGGCCCTCCTGTAGATACTCATGAATCGCTTCTCCTTTGTGCGACCACGGTCGGCGGGTTCGAACCCGACTCCTCAAGGTGGCCCTTCTCCTGAGTCGGGTGGCCAACCGCCCTCCTCAAGGTGGCGATTCACACTCCGGTGGGAGGTTGGCGATGAGGTACCGCTTATTTGTTTCTTTTCATGTTACATGGACTTGTGTTAGACTTAGCCTTATGTTGGACTACTACTAGAGACATATATATATTGTGATGGATATTGTCATGGATGATGCGAATGTATGTGATGGATTATGGACAATGGATTTGTATGTGATGTATTATGGATGGTGGATGTGTATGTGATGGGTTATGGATGTGTATGTGATGGAATATGGATGTGTATGTGTGATATATCATGTCTTTGTGTGTTGATATATATATATATATATATATATATATATATATATATATATATATATATATATATGTGTGTGTGTGATTTCTTTGTTTGTCTTGATGGAAAGCAAAAACCAAAAAAATAGCATTTTTCCCTCTTTGCCGAGTGCCACACTCGGCAAGAGATTTGCCGAGTCCGTGACCATGACACTCGGCAAAGCTGGGAAGCAAAAACCCAATTTCCTAGCTTTGCCGAGTGCCATAGCCATGGCACTCGGCAAAAAAAAAATTAAAAAGAAAAAATTTCTTTGCCGAGTGCAAGTGTATGGCACTCGGCAAAGAATTTTCAAAAAAAAAGAGAAAAAAATTCTTTGCCGAGTGCCGCTGAGGTGACACTCGGCAAAGAGGCCGTCAGAGTTAACGTCGGATTTTTTTTTGCCGAGTGAGGCTTTACCGAGTGCCCGATATGTGGCACTCGGCAAAGAAACCTTTGCCAACGGATTCTTTGCCGACTGCACTTTGTCGAGTGCGGCCTTTGCCGAGTGCAATAGGAGTTTTGCCGAGTGCCCTAAGCACTCGGCAAAGAGCCCGTCTGCGGTATGGGGGTTCCGAGTAATTCTTCCCTGAACGAAGCAGAGAGACAGAGCAACGACGAAGGAAGATTTCCAACATATTTCGTTTGTCTTATGCGTTGAGATCTAGTCTTCAACGTTCAGGCCATGCAGGAACTTGGTCCTTACTAACAACCTGAAAGGTATATCTTTTGCCTTGTCTTGATTAATTCAGTACGACGTTTGCCTATCTGTAGCCTGTACAAACAGATTAAGTCGGTCAATACTGGGTTGTTATGTGTTCAACTTCAACCACTAGAGCAACTTGAGGATTAATTTTGTTCCTTGTTCAAACAATTTCATGTTCAAATCAACATGGTGAACACAAGGCTAATGGACTGCTTGAATGTTCAGCAGAAGCTTTACTGTCAGGCTTTGGTAATTACTAGATTTTCACTTCATCATTTGTAGTTATGATCTCTTGTTAGATAATTCACTATGTATCTTCACAATGCTTGTATCGACACCGTAATGTGTATGTACAGATTGATATTGTTTGATCAAATATAATTACGTTTAATTGTGAATTTCGTTGTGATGTCACAGTGTCAGCATTATTATTTATAAATTTGTGTAGTATTCAAAAATAAATGAAGAACAGTAGCAGAATGGAACCCAAATAAAGCTTATATCCTAATTTTAAAATCATGCACCATGCTATCAAGTCTTCCTCGTCTGTGGCCACCACTCTATCCCGACCGTGGCAGTGGCACCACTACTCCTGAGCACAACACTTAATATTGCTTTATGCAAATTCAGTCAATAAACCTTCCTTTGATATATCATGCATGCATTATAATCTGTTTATTGGGTGTAACTTGTGGAGTATGGTTGTTTGTGCTTACTTTTGCTTAATGCAAATAAATTTCAGAGGAGAAGGACTTTGCTACCGATGTGGATCTCTACGACTAGGCCGCTAGCCCAGTCGATTGCCTGTGGCAGATCAGCTGGACTCTACTACTTCTTCTTTGTCTTCCGCTATGTTCTTTATTGTTGGCTTGTAAGGCTCTTTTGTAATAAACTCTTTTATTAATAAAGTTATGCAAGTTATGGATGTTATCATATTTGTTTACTATGTGAACTAGCTACTGACCATGGGACAAGTTCAGAAATACGCAGAGGATTTGGGGGTGTTACTCCCGGGTTCGACATCCGGGGGAACGACTATTCGAATAGGTTTTTAAGAAACACTTTGCAAAGGTTGTGTAGCTTTACCCCCAAGATATGATCAACTCATAATTTCAGTTATGATATGCTACCGTAGGCATGCGACGCAGACAATCATAACAAAGCCTTTACAAAACTTTGCCATGATGCTACACCATCTAATGGATCCATCTTTGGGCATTTAAACAACATTAAGTCCAAAGAAACCATCATTGGGAGAGTACGTATCCCGACTTGGTATCACCACAACACAAGGGTGCATACACCGATATATTCCCCCTCCAGCCTAGGTCCAACAGCCCAACCTAAACTGTCCAGAGTTTGGTGATAGCATAATGATTCGGTAAATTATCCAGCCATATCTATCTCATACTAGACATATGGTTGCACGACTTAGTAGTTTAGAAGAGAACACATGATTCGGTCCTTAATCGGCTCAGGAGAAACAATCCATGAACCAACCACTCGCCCAAGTCTCCACCATTTATGAAAATATTTTATGTTTCTAGTGGTAACCCATGTCACCACCCTACTGTTCAAAGTATCCAAGTTCTCATAATGGCAATGTTAATGTCATATTCATGTTAAATTACTAAGCAATATCTAAGCGCAACCAATATCCATGTTCATTTATCAATGGCAATTTTACTCAAGTAAATACATATCCTTAGGGTGACAAGGTATAATGGAGTCAACAAACATGGAAGAGATTCAAAATGAGTATCAACTTTGGTGTAGCTATGCATCAACATTTAACATATCATTTCACAAATAATATTGAGCATGCAAGTAATAATTCAAATCAAAATACTTTGCATTTGAAATGTAGGTTCAATATGATCAAAGGTAAGGACTTGCCTTGCTCAAATGTGGATATTCCTTGGTCTTAGTCCTGACATGAAGTAGTGATGAGGTCTTAGGGGACGTTCGAATCTATTTAACGCGAAAACGACAACTCCAAATAAATACACATAACACAAATAAATTTAAATGAACTCCAAAAATTATGATTCTAGTACTGTTGGAAAGATATTGAATTTAGAAACAAAAATCATTTGATTTCGATTCAAAACAAGGCAGAACAATATCTCCAAAGTTTGAACCCAAAGAAAATCTAGAAATTCAGAAATTTCTCTATGGTGAGGTCCACCAGGATTTTCTTTTTTTTATTCCTAATAACGTATTGTGACTAACAGGTGGGGGTCCACCGAGGTTTTTATTTTACTTTATCTTTATTTTAAACCATAAATTCTCGAGAGGCTGACAAGTAGGGCCATAGTCCATTGCACTAGGTCCATTCAACGGTCCACTGGTATGGGGCCCACTAGTCAGAGACTAATGACCTACAGACTTGGTCCACGGACTAAACTTTAATCCTACTATTTAACTTGATGTTTAAAACACTATGGGCCCACATGTCATACACTCAGTATCTAACCAACTATGTTACTAATTATGGGTAAAAGCTAACGATATCCATGTGGCTACACATCGGTGTCCACTTGACTTTTCCTCGTAAGCAGGAGAGCACGAGTGGCACGCCATGGCCACTCGGTAGTGAGATCACTCTTGGTGAGGCGGGGCTCAAAGAACTCCCGAGACCGCAAAATGGAATGCGGGGATGACGACAAAGCTAGTGGTGGCGGCACGCTGTGGCTACTGGGCCATCTACACAAAGGTGCTACGGGACCTATCCTATGCAAGGGCGAGCTTGCTTATACTATTCTGAAAACGCGCGATGGCGGTGCACAAGAAGCGACACCGAGCGCCTTTGACATCGCGGCTTGTCGAGGATATAATAATCCCTAATTAATTGTTTATCTATAATTGCTATTATAGGTAAAAATATCTTCATATTATTCGTAAGTGTGCCCCTTATTGTTCATAATAAAAAGCTTAATTGAGTGGTCTATCATAAGTCTTTCTATGATGACTCTATAGTCGTAAGTCTTTCTACGACCACCTTGTGGTCGTAAGGCTTTCTACGACCAGGTCATCTATGACCACCCTGTAATCGATAAAGCCTACAGACATATGGGCCCAATCGACTAGAGACTCTTATACGTTGTGTTCAATACACATAGCAGTTAGATAAGCAGTTATTCTCTAGAATAATTGCACATGTTATGCCTCTATCCTTGACGTACTGCAAGACGACGTGGGGTCCAGTTTCTCTGACAATAACTACCATCAACGTGTGCATTTCATCAGGCGTTGAGGTTCCTCTTGGCATGGAGTAACTGTCACCCCTTTACACACTATATAAGGGCTAAAGTTAGTGGACAGAAGGGCGGTGCAACCAGGGTTAGCCGCAAGGGATCACTGAGTCTTAGTTTGAGTGTTTTCTCCCCGATTTTAACAAGCATAGTGAATACAAGAATACAAGAGTATAGTTATTATTCTCCCAGGAGAAGATTTGAAACTGTATAAATCCCGTGTCTCTTTATATGTGGATCTAATTCAAGGGAGGCCCCAAACATTCATTCGTAAGATCGATACTAGATCATCGACACAGCTAGCCATGGAGAAGATGACCGATGAGGCTATGGAGTTACAGAGGGCTAACAGGCACATTGTCTAGCCTAGGAGGTTCTCGGGACCTAAGCAAATGACATGACCCGAAGAAGGGGGAATGAGATTCAACAAAGACGAGGCAATGTGAAATGGGGCATTGGCGTCATGGTTCCGGCGGTGAGGGCAAAGCAGCTTCGGTGCTCTGGTGCTCCAACTAGAAAGACGAAGGGAGCATTAGAGAGAATATGACAACACGAACTCAATGGCGGTGACCTTCAAGATCGAAGCTCACCGAGGCAGTTAGGAATAGACGGTGATGGCAAGGGTAGTCAGTGGATGCAAGCTTGGTTCCTTACTTCTTTCTAGATGCACCAGCACCCGTGCCTCCTGCTCGACACCAGTAGTAAAACCCGCAAGCGCGAATAAAAAATGGCTGTAAAACGACCCAAAACGACCCAATGCTGTTCAAAATTGATGGTAAAAACACCCCAACACACAAATGGCGATGAAAAAATTGATAGTAAAATGGTCGCGCGTCAACAAGTGGCGTTAAAAAAATGTTTTACTGCCATTTCGGTGATAAAAGATGGGAACGTAATGTTCAGGATGCTAGTTTTACTGTGAAAAAATCATGTCACATTACTAATCCAGTGACTGATATTGTAGATTCGGTGATCGTTTTTACTGTAAATGACATGTAATATTACTTCGAGAAGGCACATTGTGTTACTGTTGTAAACCCGCTTGCGCTTTTTGTTTTGTGGTAGCTATTGTATGTGCGGTAACATTTTACTGTTGTTTGAATAGGATATTAGTGGTATATACTAAAAACGTGTCTTTACTGTCTGTTACGCAAGTTCACTGGGGAAGCATAAGTTTTACTGTAAAAATACAAATTCTTTACTGCCATTTACAAAAAAAAAAAGGTTACAGGAATATTTAGGAGTAAAAAAAGCATACTACTTTGGCTTGCTACGTGACCTAAACTTCTCCGGTACGTCAGGGAGGGGCTTGACATTGTTGACCTTGTGGAACAACAGGAAGAACATCAGCTGGGCCCTGTACTTGTTCCCCTTCTCCTGCATACAGATGATAAAAAGTCAAGTGTCAGACGCTATACATCTAATTACTACAATTTCCTAGAGATGATTACTTCTTACCGGCTCTATCCGTGTGTCTAACGTCTGGTCTTCGCCGTCCTAGAACTCCAAAAACTTCATTACGAAGAACGTGCAATCGTGCCCCAGGACTTGCTTCGGCATCAGCATGGTGTGCACCCTCTAGTTCGCGACGACGGGGAATTTCCCACCAGTCATGGATTGCAAGGCTACAAATAGATGAGGGATAATCCTTTTCCTCATTAGGTTATGGTGGTCCTCCACTTTTGTGCTCTTTTGCTTGTAGTCGTTGGAGTCCAGCACTTCTACACACTTATGCACTCTGTTGAAGCTAGAAAAATAGACCAGTGTTCATTGTGTAGAATGGGGAGGAAGAGCTACAAGCAAAAAAAACGCGTAAAATACATGTCCAGTAAAAAAAAGACTATATGATGTATGAGATTTACTGCAGTAAAACATGTAATTTACTGGATCATGTGCGATATTTACTTGATGCGCAGTTTGGATAAAAGAAATTACTTACCAGCTTTACGAATGTGATGTCCACCCCCTCATTTGCTCCATTAGCATGCTCACAGCCTGTTCGCCGTTGTACTCCTTATTTATTTTTTACGTACTCCTTCATGTTTAGCATTTTCTATTGATGGACAAAACATAGTTGTTTAAAAATACCGAGGGCGACGATAGGGTTTACTGCTATGCGAGTAAACATTTGTTGTAAAAAGGTTTTCGTGAAAAAACAACTTACCAACAGTTCGATGGGGAGGAACGTCCTGTACCCGTCACTTCCCGACCTCAGGTCAGCATCATCTTGGCACAAGCACCCGATGAACTGTGAGATGAACATGTCTTCGATCATCTGCTTGTCCTTCAACGACTCCTCCATGTATTTTCCAATGGCTGGTATGATTCTGTCGTTCGACTAGAGCAGATAGAGGCTGCGGTAAATGCCATTCGTGTTGTCAGTAAAACATAGGCGTATGTCTAGTAAAAATGGGAGCAATAAAAATGGTGCAATACAATAAACTCTATATTGGTAGAGCAGTAAAACAATGTTTATGTATAGGCAAAAAATGTGGCGATATTAACATACCTTTGAGGATCTCATCGTTCCATATCAGCTCCCTTACCTCCATGGCCGTGATGACGGGCACTTTCGGTCGCCTTATGTACAACTTGAATGGAGACGCCAGCTTGTTGGAAGCTTTTATCAGCCTCTTTCCAAATGCACCAGCGTTGCTAGTGCCCTTCTGGACCGAGGGAGGAATGCTCTTCCCAACAGTGGCCTCTCCCCGGGCAATGCCTTGTTGGTCGCCGCTATGCCTGTCGTCTTTGTGTGGCTTGGAGTGGGAAGTTTTATTTTGAGTTTGGTTTGGCGGCAGCATCTTACAGTAAAAAGTCTCATGTTTTACTGATGTATCATATTTGTCTTTACTAAAAAAATTGTGACAAGTTACTGTGACGAACTGTGTACCTTTGCCGTGCTGGGTCTACCCGGCAGGTTTTTACACTCATCGATAGGCACCTTCATAGCCTCCTTTCCTTTGTTGGGAGAGGCACCTAGGGGGCATCTGGTGCTCCCTCTTTCATTGGTTCCTGTGAAAAAAAGAGCAATGTTTTACTTTCATGTGTCCCACGATTATTGTATGTGTCGTCACATAATACTGCTAGTGGCCCTAGCATGTAACTTTGGCATGCTGACACTAGCCACGTGCACCTCCTTGACTTTGCTCGCGACGCTAGGAGCCTCCTCTACCTCCTTTACTGGCAGAGTCACCTCCAGGGCGTCCATTTCAGCCCCTTTTACTGGTCCTTGCAATAATAAAAAATGGATCGAGTTGCCATCAAAAATCAATAAAATTACTTATTTTCCTCTGATGTTCTGTTGCGCCGTTACCTCTGTGTGCTCCTTTACTGTCGTGGGCTCTAACGAAACATTGTTGGAGCCCTCGTTTACGTTCTTCTGTGATAAAATGAATAAGATATGAATTAATTGCTACGGGATGGTGGGCAGTAACCCGTGGCCCACCGGAGCCACCAACTCGATTGGATCCTGTGAAGTGAATGCGATCCGGTGTATCCCTGGGATGGCGTCGGCTTCGATCAAGTCTATTATGTTGTTGATGTTTGACTCGACGTCACCGCTGTGCACCTGGCCTGCACGACAACAGTAAACTTATGCATGTAATTTTACTGTTTGTTGCTTTATTGTTTACTATATTGAGAGAACACAATTACTACATGCACCTAACTCGCTCTGTTGTGTTTGTTTTATCAGTTTGCTGTGTTGTTATCATTTTACTATATCTAATGAGTCTATTTACTACTTATATTACATTATTTTACTGTGATGCGATGGCATACCTTGGGCTCCTCGTCCTCCACCTCTTCTGGAATCAGAGGGAACAACAACGACCATCGGATGTAGACTACGCCTTCTTACTACGCCGGGGGAGGCAATGATGCTGATACCAGCGTCGGTTCAGTCGAGGTGGCAGACTCATCCGGTGTTTGGGGTGCTGGCACGACAACAGGAGCCGGCGAGTCTGCAGGTACTAGCTTGGGGGCTACCGGGATGACAGTATCAACGGGCGTGGGGGTACCTACACCGCAGTCGATGACAGTGACACAGCTGCGACCGAAATTACGATATCCTCCTTCGACGGCTACAATGAAGTGTCCATGAACATTGTGTGTACCGGTGTGGAGGTTGAGGTCACGTGCTTTGACACCTATGCCTTCCTGCTATGTTTCACCTTTTCTACCTCGCCTGTGTGAGACGCCAATCCAAACATATCTGTTGTCCTGAACAACTTCCTGATGATGCTGACGACCTTTGTCTGTACCATCTCGATTTTCTGTTTCACACTTTGTATTTATGCCATGGCCTTCTTCGTTTGCCTCATCGCCCTCCCGTCCTCGTAGTCGAAATTCTCCAGTGCCTCCATCGCCAGGCGCCGCTTCCCCTTACCCATAGCTCCCACCATGTCACCGAGCAATGAGCACAAGCTCGAGAACTTCCCCGTGGCAGGTGCGCCAGTGCCATCACCCCATGCCAGTAGAAGGTCCCCTCCTTGCTCCTAAACTAGCCATTTTTATTACAAATGATACGAGTGAATTATTGTGGTATATGATACACATTACTATATTGAATATCTTATTTTACTACTAAAAGGGCAAGGTAGAGAAGACCACTCACGCTGAGCTTGCCAAAGGTGTCACTCCCATCTGGGGCCTTCGCCCTATCAGCCGCGATGATCTTGTCAACGAGGGAGGGCGTGAAGTGTGCGGCGCGGGGGGTCTTGACGGTGTCAATGCTATGGACGAACCTCAGGTTGTCGAGGTTGTATTTATTGCATGTAGTAAGCTACATTTTATGTTAGCACTTTTACTAGTTTGTGTGCTCTGTTTTGTTGGGTTGTAAAACTTCTATTTACTGTGTTCATAACTTACATACTTTACTGCTTGTTAGTGTTCGTATTACTAAAGTTGGATCATGTATTTACTGCATGTACTAAGCTACGTTTTTATGGTAGCCCTTTTATTGGTTTGTGCACTCTGTTTTACTAGGGTTGTAAGGCTACAATTTACTGTATTCCTGACATACATATTTTACTGCTTATCAATGTACAAAGTATTGAATGCAACATAGGGCATTACTATGGAACTTAGAAACATGAAGACGGTGCATCCACTCATGGACTTGGTGGTGCAGTCCTTCTTCTTGTTCCAATTACGGACGGACTCCCTAAGGTCGTCTAAGATGGCTTTGCACCAGTTGATGCCAGCGAAGATGTCTAGGTCCTTTGTGAGCAATGCATCCTTCCCCGTTATATTCATGGCGTGGGGTGTGATTGGGATGCTCCTTCCGCCACCGATATTGATAACCATCACGACCGGGTCTATCCTGTCCATTAGGAAGCACAGAAGATCCCCCTTTACAATCCATCGAGGTTGGACTTCATAATGCCGTTGAATCCCAGCCTCGTAACCTCATTCATCTGCCCTGATGTTAGCTCGCCGATGGTGGGGACGACGAAAGTAGGAGTGCACCTAATGCATGTCATCCAAGGTCTACACCACCTATCGCCTACAGCCTGCATTTGATGTAACATGATTTTACTGCCGTTGTAGCTAAATAATTACTGTAATCATAACTCGTGTTTATAGCTAAAGTAAAAGGATAACATGTCGGGCTCCACTGCCTTTGATGTAAACGAGGTGTCCGATCTTTCGATGAGATTGATAACTATCGATTTTGGTGGCGGTGACTCTCACGATCCGACTACAACCGTACGACGACGCTTGCGCCTTAGCAATAGCTGAACCAACTCCGAAGTGTTATTGACCTCGCTGGAGGCGCGATCAACCTGAACACGAAGTTCAATCCCTGCGAGCAATCGAAGAACTAGCAAGAATAAGACATAGGCAATCTGATATTGTGAATATGAAAGAAGCATAAATTGTATTGCGAATAGCAAAGATGGGATCCCGGTGTCTTGGCGGTGGTCGTTCGACACAATCGAAACGAGTTTGCACAATGGCTAAACCTAAACTCAACGAAATCCCGGTTCAAGCGAGGAGACGGCGGCTCCTATATAGGGAAGCGACTAGGGGTGGCGGCCACGAGGTGGGCGACGCCCTAGGGTTACAAGGCCGTGGGCCAAAGTAGAGGTGGCGCGACACCCTTCGACTCGGACTACGATACGGATCACGGACTCCTTTGATAATTTCGGCCGGTTCGGATAGAATTTGATGATGAGGTTGGATCCGTTAGAAAGTAGACTTGATAAGCTTTCCACGAAGTCCAGAAACGCCCGAAACGGAGTCCGTATGAAGAAGTTACGCCCGTTTAAAGTTAGTCTTGTGCCGTAGTCCGAATCGACTCGAGCGAGCCCAACTCGAACTCTTGCTTGTCTTGGACCCAAAGTGACGTGATGATCTCCATTATGCCTTCCATACATCTCCACGACTCCGCATGCCTCTCCGTGGTCCTTTCCCATATTCCTAAGCACAATTAAATCACTTGCATTAGGTAGCGGTCTATTCTCAGTAGTATATAATCCTAGGAACGAATTCACCTGATAATTAAGTTGGCGAGCACGAGCTCGGTAAGAGGTCCTTGTCTTGGTTGTGGTTGAGTTGTGTGTGTAGGCACGGTTATATCCATGGTAGGGATGTCCTCATCATCCGCCCCTTCTTGCATTTGAGTCGTCCTCGACTCAAGCTCATCCTCTTCCCCAAGTATGGCTTCAAATCAGAATGTTAAATGTGGGACTAACCCCAAAATCTGCAGCGGTTCAAGCTTGTATGCATTATCATTAATCTTTTCTAACACTTTGAAAGGACCATCAGCTCTAGGCATCAGTTTTGACTTTCTCAATTCGGGGAACCTATCTTTTCGCAAGTGCAACCAAACAAGATCTCCTGGTTTAAAAGTTATGTGTTTTCTCCCCTGACTACCAAAGAAGTTTATATTTAGCATTCATGCGCTCTATATTCTCCTTGGTTGTCTCGTGTATTTTTAAAATCAGTTCAGCACGTTGTTTTGCATCAAAGTTCAATTTCTCTGAAGGTGGGAGAAGCATTAAATCAATAGGAGCACGAGGCAGAAAACCATAAACAACTTCAAAAGGGCACATCTTTGTAGTAGAATGCAATGACCGATTATAAGAAAACTCAATATGAGGCAAGCATTCTTCCCACATTTTTAAATTCTTTTTCAACCTGACCCTAAGCATGGTAGACAAAGTTCTATTCACAACCTCGGTTTGTCCATCGGTTTGGGGATGACAAGTAGTAGAAAATAACAGCTTAGTCCCTAATTTAGCCCATAAAGTTCTCCAAAAATGGCTAAGGAATTTAGCATCACGATCGGAAACTATAGTATTAGGCACACCATGCAAGCGAATAACTTCACGAAAGAATAAATCAGCAATATTGGTAGCGTCATCGCTCTTATGACAAGGTATAAAATGGGCCATCTTAGAAAATCTATCAACAACCACAAATATGCTATCCTTTCCTTCTTTGTCCTAGGCAATCCTAAAACAAAGTCCATCGAAATATCTTCCCACGGAATGCTAGGAACAGGTAAAGGCATATATAAACCATGAGGATTAAGTCGTGACTTAGCTTTTTGACATGTAGTGCAATGAGCAACGTGGCGCTCGGCGTCCGTCTCATCTTTGGCCAAAAGAAATGATCGACAAGTATGTCCTCTGTTTTCTTCACACCAAAATGTCCCATTAACCCACCTCCATGTGCTTCTGTAACAACGTGAGATTTAACGGAACTAGCAGAATGCACAACTTGTTAGCTCTAAACACAAATCCATCATTAATGACAAATTTATTCCACATTTTCCTTCTTCACAATTCAACAATATTTACGCAAAATCGACATCGTGCACATATTGCTCTTTAATAGTCTCTAATCCAAAAATTTTGAAGTCAAGTTGTGATAACATGGCATATCTCCTAGACAAAGCATCAAGAATAACATTTTCCTTTCCCTTCTTGTGTTTTATGACATAGGAAAAGACTCAATAAATTCAACCCACTTTGCATGTCTACGGTTCAATTTACCTTGACTTGAATATGCTTTAGAGATTCATGATCGAATGTATAACAAATTCTTTGGGCCATAAATAATGTTGCCAAGTTTCTAAGGTTCAAAGAGGGCATATAACTCTTTATCATAAGTAGAATAGTTCAAACTAGGCCCACTCAATTTCTCATCAAGTATGCTATAGGTTTGCCTTCTTGTAACAACACACCACCTAAACCAATTCCGCTTGCATCGCATTCTAGCTCAAAAGTCTTATTGAAATCAGGGAGTTGGAGTAGAGGTGCATGTGTTAACTTATCTTTCAATGTGGTGAAGCCATTCTCCTGTGCGGTGCCCCAAACAAATGGCACGCCCTTCTTGGTAAGCTCATTCAATGGTGCGGCGATAGTCTTTGAAATCCTTCACAAAGCGGCGGTAGAACCAAAGAAGTCCTAAAAGCTCCGCACTGCAGTGACCGTGTTAGGAGTCGGCCAACTCTGTATTGCTTCAACCTTGGCTTGATCAACTTCAATTCCCTGTGGAGTAACAACATAGCCAAGAAACGCGACTCGATCGGTGCAAAAGGTGCACTTCTCAAGGTTACCAAATAGGCGTGCATCACGTAAAACCTTAAAAACAGCACGTAAATGGTCGGATGTTCCTCTAATGATTTGCGATATATCAATATATCATCAAAATAAACCACCACAAATCTACCAATGAAAGCACGCAAAACCTCATTCATTAGTCTCATGAAAGTACTAGGAGCATTAGTTAAACCAAAAGGCATTACTAACCACTCATATAACCCGAACTTAGTTTTAAAAGCCGTTTTCCATTCATCGCCTAATTTCATGCGGATTTGATGATAACCACTCACGCAAATCAACCTTGGAAAAGACAACAGAGCCACTCAATTCATCAAGCATATCATCTAACCTAGGAATAGGATGACGATACCTAATGGTGATATTATTAATCGCTCTACAATCCACACACATGCGCCATGATCCATCTTTCTTTGGTACCAAAATGACCGAACGAAGACAAGGGCTAAGAGATTCGCGACATACCCTTTATCAAGCAACTCTTGAACTTGGCGCTGAATTTCTTTAGTTTCTTCGGATTGGTCCTATATGGGGCTCGGTTGGGCAATGATGCACCGGGATTAAATCAATTTGATGCTCAATCCCACGGCGGTGGCGGCACCCGTAGGATGTCCTTTGGAAAGACATCTTTGTACTCTGCAAAATGTTAGTGACAAAGTGGCAAAGAAGAAGGTATATCCTCAAATGAAAACAATGCTTCTTTGCAAATTAATGCATAGCAAACAGAACTACTAGCATCCAGTTGAGTCATATCATATTTGGTAGCAAGAAAACAAGCACCTTTCAATTTAATTTCTTTATTTTTGTCAAGAACAGATTTAGGTTCTTTCTTTTTATGTTGCTCAAGCTCTTTTGCTACAATCTGATTTTCGCTCTTAGTATTCTCCTTCTCTCTTCTAGCTCTAGCAAGGTCATCTTTAACAATTTGTTCTGGAGTCATAGGATGCAGCACAATTTTCTTTCCCTTGAACATGAGAGAGTATTGATTATTCTTACCATGATGTATACAATCAGTATCGTATTGCCAAGGTCTTCCTAATAATAATGAACAAGCTTGCATAGGAACAACATCGCAATCAACATAATCATGGTATGAACCCATAGAAAAGTGTATTCTAACCATCCGTGTTACCTTCAACTTACCATTGCTGTTGAACCATTGAATATGGTATGGGTGGGGATGAGGTTTAGTCGACAACGCAAGCTTCTCCACCATATCCATACTCGCCAAATTGTTGCAACTCCACCATCAACAATTATGCGAATGGAATGTTCCTTGACAACGCCCTTGATTTGGAATAAATTATGGCGATTATGCTCGGCATGAGACACTTGAGCACTTAGTACGCGTTGCACTATAATGCTCAAATACTTGTCGGCATCTTCGCGTCAACATGTTCCTCCTCATGGTTAGATTTATCATCATGTCTGCGCAGGTCATTTGCAAGCATAGCATATGTTTCATCATCTAAATCACTAGCGGATGAATACCCACCATCATCACGTATAATCAATACACGCTTGCTTGGGCATCCCGCATCATGTGTCCATAGCCTTTGCAACGATGGCATTGAACGTCCCTCGTTCGTCCTGTCGAAGCAACCGAAGAGGAAGTTTTTGCGGAAGTTGTGGTGTTGTTTTGGGTGCTTGAAAACTCTTGTCGCTGAATTTGAGGTAGTAGGGCGCTTGTTGTTGGCGGTTCTTGGTGGGGCCGCCATAGTGGATGAGGAAAAAGGTGTACGCTGCGTCCATGAATTTGTGCGACCTGTAGAAGGGTTAGATTGCGTTCTCGTCTGGCGTCCCTGCAATTCTCGTTCAGCTTTGCAAGCAAGATGAAACAATCTAGTCATGGAGTTATAATCTTTATAATCAAGAATGTCCTGAATGTCACGATTCAATCCTCCCAAAAATCTAGCCATTGATGCCTCTTCATTCTCAACTAACCCACAACGCAACATGCCAATTTGTAATTCCTGATAGTATTCTTCTACAGACTTTGCACCTTGTTGTAAGCGTTGCAATTTATTTAACAAATCACGAGCATAATATGAGGGAACAAATCGATGACGCATAAGCAATTTTAAAGCCTCCCAAGTGTTAGGTATGTTATTGGGATGTTGACGGCAATGTTCTTTCCACCAAATAGAAGCAAAGTCGGTAAATTCACTAGTAGCAGCCCTAACTCGTCTATTCTCGGGAAAATCATGACAAGCAAATTTTTGATCAACAGCTAGTTCCCAATCTAAATAACTATCAGGGTCATATTTACCATTAAAAGAGGGCATATTGAATTTAACCTTAGCAAAAGCATCTTCGTGGTCACGTACCTCACGTCGTGGGGGTTCTCTTCGCATACCTTGTCGGTTGAAACGCAATTGGCGACGAGCTCGATCGTTGTTGTGGTTAGCTCTGCCATCTGCCTCAGAATCACCCACATATTCATCTTGTCCCTCTACCGTCACAGCAGGGGCGATAAGTCGTCGAAGCTTGGACAATCTCCTCAAGTCGCGCCATAATATCTCGCTAAAGAATTATTAGTAATACCTTGTGCTCTCTCCATCGCAATGTGGCGTTGCGTTTGTCTCAATCTGGTGCTCTCTAGTTGAGCAAGTCGCTCATTTGTAACTCTGACGTCCTCCTCAAGGCCCTCCAGATGATGATTCATTTCGCGCGAAATGTTGTATGATTCCCTTCGTACGGGGACTGTGACATGTATCTTGATCAGTAAACTCTCCAGAACCTGCCATTGTTAGCAAAAACACAAGAATATGTCCCTAACAAGAACTAGGGTATGGTGGTTCAAAGTCGCTCGCACTCAAGCCTTCTATCGAATTCTTACCAATTCTTACCAAGCACACAGGGGCGATCGGCAACCAGTGGTTACAATATATCTTCGAAGATTGGATGGAGCGATTGCCAGGTAAAGCTCGGCTGTCTGGTGTAGAAAAGGTGTAGTGGGAGGGCTCAAGTTTAGTAGCAAGGAGTAGCAATAATCAATTCAGAAAATGCAAGCTGAAAAATCGTTCAACGCCGGTGGGTGCTGGTCCTAGGCTAGACCGTACTAGAGACGCGAGCCTAGCACACAAACGAAGACACACCGTGCAGAAAGAAACTAGATGGCGTTGCACACGGAGTTCTGGAGCTCGGAAAAGGGTGCCGTCTTCACAGGGGACCTTAGAATCACGTGCAGAAGGGCTCTGTCAATTTTGAGCAAATTCTAAGAAACTTGATTTTCGTCGGTTTGCGCGTTTTGAGGCCCTAAACGACCTTTTTTGGGGTCGGAGCTGCCGCGTATGTGCCTGGAGGCTTACGCGGATGTAAAATCTCCTGATTCACCTGACTTCACTTTTTTTCGCTCTATTTTCCGATTTCCTTTCCAACGGATCAAAAATCGCCTCAATCGGAGGTCGTATGCAAAAGTTAGGTTTTTCTCTCTCCTCTGTTTTTTTTTTTATATGCCGCGGCTCTTCTAGATGCGGCTGCCTGTTTTTTTTTTCACACACGATGAGGCAGAACCCTACTCCAAAACCAACTCTGAGATCGTGTCCTACTCCGAGATCGTGTCCTACTCCGAAACCAAACTAGGGCAAAGCCTCCCTAGAGATTGAGTCCTCCTCCTTTTCTACCCCTGTGGTAGTTCGGATCTAAGCGAGCGGTGAGACAAAAGCGTGAATGAACTCGAAACTCTAGAGGAACTAGACACTAAGACCAGCAAAGAACACGACGATGCAACCGAAAGTTCAACAATGCAATGTACTGAAAAGAAAAATTGCGAGGCTAAGACTGGTTTGGACAGATTGATCTACTACTGCTAATAAATTTTTTTTTGTTTTTGTGTACTCTGGGTAAGGAAAAGCAATCTAATCTATGGTAAACTGGAAATTCTCACCGAGCAACCTTGAGCTCTGATACCACTTGATGTAAACGAGGTGTCCGATCTTTCGATGAGATTGATAACTATCGATTTTGGTGGCGGTGACTCTCACGATCCGACTACAACCGTACGACGACGCTTGCGCCTTAGCAATAGCTGAACCAACTCCGAAGTGTTATTGACCTCGCTGGAGGCGCGATCAACCTGAACACGAAGTTCAATCCCTGCGAGCAATCGAAGAACTAGCAAGAATAAGACATAGGCAATCTGATATTGTGAATATGAAAGAAGCATAAATTGTATTGCGAATAGCAAAGATGGGATCCCGAAGCTGTCTTGACAGGTGGTCGTTCGACACAACTGAAGAACAGAGTTTGCACAATGGCTAAACCTAAACTCAACGAAATCCCAGTTCAAGCGAGGAGACGGCGGCTCTATATAGGGAAACGACTAGGGGTGGCGGCCAGCGAGGTGGGCCTTACGCCCTAGGGTTACAAGGCAGTGGGCCAAAGTAGAGGTGGCGCGGCACCCCGACTTCGGACTACGATACGGATACGGACTCCTTTGATAATTTCGGCGGTTCGGATAGAATTTGATGATGAGGTTGGATCCGTTAGAAAGTAGACTTGATAAGCTTTCCACGAAGTCGAAGCGCCCGAACGGAGTCCGTATGAAGAAGTTCGCCCGTTTAAAGTTAGTCTTGTGCCGTAGTCCGAATCGACTCGAGCAGGCCCAACTCGAACTCTTGCTTGTCTTGGACCCAAAGTGACGTGATGATCTCCATTATGCCTTCCATACATCTCCACGACTCGCATGCCTCTCGTGGTCCTTTCCCATATTCCTAAGCACAATTAAATCACTTGCATTAGGTAGCGGTCTATTCTCGGTAGTATATAATCCTAGGAGCGAATTCACTGATAATTAAGTTGGCGAGCACGAGCTCGGGTAAGAGGTCCTTGTACTGGTTGTGGTTGAGTTGTGTGTGTAGGCACGGTTATATCCATGGTAGGGATGTCCTCATCAGCCTTCCTCTTCTTGCTCGGCTGTTTCTTCCGAGAAACACTAGCACGAGCTTCTACGAAAGGTGCATCCGATGTTCTTGAGGCGATGCGTTGGGCTTGGGAAGGGTCCAAGTGATTCTACAGTGTCGTTTGGCTATCCTCGATGGTAACCTTCCTCACCTTGGAGGGTGTGTCGCCGAATTCCTCATTTACTGCTAGAGCGGGGGTACAAAGCAAAAAAAAACAACAGGGGATCGTGTGAATTACTGCATGTGAGGAGTTGGTTTACTTATATTCTGGAGAGAAAAAACTCTCCCAAAATGCTCCCAAATTTGGGACTAAAAAAGTCGCCCAAGGTAGCAAGATTATGAAGTTTGGGGTAAATTTACTGTGCGGAACCTTAGAAATTTCCACTTCGCGAGAGAGAAAAACTACAAACAAAACAACTGGGGTATTCTCTTACCTTGCGAATTGTGGGGGGTGAGAGGGTAGTGAAAATGAAGATCGTCTCTACTCTTGCTAGGAATGCGGGCCGGTAGAGCTCGCCGGAGACCTTGGGTTTTCGTTGGGCACGTCACTGGAAAGAAAACATGATTTGCTATAGTGCGAGGAAACACCTAGACGATGTGGTCCCCATGCACAAAATATACGCGACTTCCGCACTCGTTCAAAAAAGAAAAAACAAACAGTTACTCGCAGTAAACTGGAATACAAAATTATTTCAACAGGAATCTTTATGACGATAAATTTTATTTGCACAAGCCTTGACAAGTAGAACACTAAGTAGGTTAGTATATATTGTATATTAAGTAAAATTCAGACACATGAACCTGCGAGCGAGAAAACACATATCAAAACGACATAACTCAGCAAACTAGAAGTCATGTGCTTTACTACTGATGTTTTTTGTACATTACTCACTAGTCACTCCTATAAATCATTGTAACAGATGCTCAAATAATTAACTTGGCACCACGGCAAATGTAGACTGGACCATGAATAGGAATTACTGTGATTCTGTGAATAAAGAGTTGGAACAGGCAGTACGGTGTGTTAAACAACTAGGATAATTGTGTTTCTACTATTGTTTAGTATTCCCATTAGTGCTGATGTTCCCACTAGAGGTAGTGTTTAGTATTCACATGTGAGAGTGTTTCCATTCATGTACTTGTATAGTATTTACACTGTGTTCACACTTATGTACTTGTATATAAATAGATGATCAATAGAAGGCATTATATGTGCTGGTTGCAAACCATTCTCTTGATATCTTTTAACATGGTATCAGAGCCTACTCTTCTAATCCAATGACAACTCTGCAAATACATTTGATAGCCTAGGTTTGTCAATCTCAGGATCGCTCAGCACTCAAGTCGTTGGCCTGATGTCCACTGGTCACCCATCCTTTGGTAATCCTATCAATGTGAAGCTATCTCACGACACCTACCTACTGTGGAAGGTGCGGGTTCTAACTGTCCTTCGCGACGCACAGTGGCTTGGTCTTGTAGAAGGAACCCATTCGCGCGCCCGATTAATCGCGAAGATCGATGTAAGATGGAGCCACGCAAGTTCCTAATCCTACATATACCGTCTGGCTCCAACAGGATTAGACATGCCTAAGCCTGCTGCTATCCACCCTCTCTCTAGAGGTGTTGGGGCAGGTGTTGTTTATGTCATCATTAGCTGCAGTCTGGAATGCCCTCGAGCGTAAGTTTGTAACTCAATCTATGCCACATATTATGCAAATCCGACAGCAGTTAGCTACGCTCCAGAAGCGGGACTTGACGATGATCGACTACTTCAATAAAGTTAAGAGCCTTACCGATGGGCTCACTGCCGCCGGTAAACCACTTGAGGAGGAGGAGGTCATCATTTATCTTCTCACCGGCCTCGACAACTCCTATGATGCACTAGTAACATCGATCACTATCCGAAAGGAACCAATCGCCCTCACCAATCTTTACTCACACATGCTAGACTATGAGATACGTCACGAGTAAAGCAATCTCATGTTCCAGTCCTCCACGAACATCGTGTCTCGAGGCAATCAAGGAGGGTGTGGGCCAGGCGGTGGTGGTGGACATGGACACGGCCTAAGTGGTGGCCACGGATAGTACCAGTACTAGGGTGCCAATTACGGCAACCATCATGGTAGAGACAATAATCATGGTGGCAACAAGTGGTCCGACAATCAGCCCGTTTGCCAATTATGTGGAAAGATTGGCCACATAGCATTTAAATACTACAAACGTTTCGATCACGTGTTCCAGCAGGAGGAGCGCATGGTGGCAAATGTCACCACAGGATCAGGGTTTGACGCGCCCTGGTACCCAGATATTGGGGCGACTTATCGTATCACCGGAGAATTGAACAAGCTAACGATACATGAGCAGTACTCCGGCAAAGATCAGGTTCACATCGCAAATGGTTCAAGTATGCCAATTGCTCATAATGGTTCTTCTAAAATTCATACATCACACAAACCCTTGTTCCTAAACAATGTTCTTCATGTTACACACACAAATAAAAATATGTTATCTATTCACACTACACCATGGTATATTATTAAGGGCAATAAAACTGCAGCAGAAAAGTGCTTTGCACGGCAACTTATCTGCCGGCAATACCTTTTACCGGCACTTGGTGCTGCACAGTAAGAAGTTTGCACGGAAAAACATTTCCGGCGAGATATTTGTATTCGGCGATTAATCGCCTAGAAAAATTATTTTTGCCGGCAGTTATAGTTTCCCCGGCAGTTAGGTTTTTCCCGGCAATTGGAGTTTCTCCCATAGATTATACTTATTGCCGTGATTAACTCCGCCCTTAATTGTTAGTTTTCCCGAACAGTTATGCGCCCTAGATAAGATGATTTTCCCCGGCAGTTGGAGTTTCTCCGGCAGTTATACTTATTGCTGGCAGTTAACCCGCCCTTAATTGTCTGTTTTCCCTAAAATTTATGCGCCCTAGATAGCGAGTTTTCCCGTGATTAGTGTTTCACCGGCAATTACACGCCTCGATTGTCTATTTTCCCAACAATTTGCACCATTCAATCCGAATTTAGAAAATAGAAAACATACAATTTTGTCAATTGTACCACTTAGAAAATGTCATATCAACAATCTAATAAAAGTACATCACATAGATGAAATTCAAATGATGCAAAATATATAAACACGAAATATGAAATTACTAATAAGCACAACAAGACATGTGCCACCATACACATGCAATTTGAGTGCTCGAGCATTCTAATATAAGCATAGTCTTCTTGGCATTTACAAAACATCCACACAAAAGAAGTTGACAATACTAGTCTATCCTTAACACATGTAAATACTATAACCCCTTGTACCACAGTACTAGTCTATCCTTAGCATATACAAAACATCTACGCAAAAGAAGTCGACAATGAAGATGTCCACATAACGAAATCATTACGCTATCACCATTTGCAAAATAAGGACGATCACTCCATCAGCAAACAACAACTTCAACAACTCTTATGTTTTGTACCTGAAAAGAAATTCGAGAAGTCAATAACCACAAACCATATATAAAGTCAAACATGATATGAGCATCAAATAGTGGCCTTTCCTCAAATCTAACTTGCAAATGCGACATGATTAGGTTCAATTTGATTGCGGTGCTAATTAGCGTTAAGAGGTGTCATTCATTTTCTTGGACCAAGTTTCACAACGAAGTGCAGCATGATTAGGTTCAATCAGTTTGCTACGCAAACACGTATTCTAAAGTCAGATATGCAGCATTACCATTTACCATGGCAACATCAAATCTTTGAAAGTTGGGAGCTAGGATATTACTATACTTTACGATTGTACAAACGATAACTGAAATTATTATGTATTGTCCTTTAAGATTAACTTAGGTTGCAGGAAAAATAAAGTTAATAATCAACCGCATGTAGACTTCCTATATGCTATAAAAATAGAAACTCAACACATCAAGCATACCAGCCACCATAGCCGTTCATAGTAGCTTAAATCAATCAGAGGTGCACCAAAAGTAATTATCTCTGAACAGCGATAAAAACAATAAATTAAGGTCCTTGAGGAAAGTAACAGAAATATTTTATTGCAACATGGTGAGATAGCTATAGTCATATACTCGTATCAATAGTACTCATGGATGATGCATGCAATCGCATATGAACATTTTTATGTAAATCTGATTTGTATATTAAACTAATACTGTACTGTAATTATAACTTACAAAACCTATGAGGCTATGAGAAATTCATTCTGGGCACTTATTGTTAAACCCATGCAAGGAGCAACTAGCAGGACTGCCAAGAGAATAAAGCTTTAATTTCCCCCCTTTTTTAGCAAAAATATTTAGCTGGCATATATGCATGGCATGACAAAAAAAAACAAATTTCAATAATGGGCTAGACATATAAGTCTCCGACCAAATTTCAATAAAGCAACATTGTG
Organism: Hsuehochloa calcarea; assembly: GCA_036346395.1. NCBI lineage: Eukaryota > Viridiplantae > Streptophyta > Magnoliopsida > Poales > Poaceae > Hsuehochloa > Hsuehochloa calcarea. Next base: position 20,184,647 of record CM070614.1, on the reverse strand, counting down.
TTCAATGACACGGTAGATTCAACGACCTCGGTCGAAATTGGATGCATGTGCTCAGGAAGTCGATCAAGAATGCCCTTGAGACCTAATAGGACACAATATATTATATGCAAAATTCAAGACGAGATAATTTCCATACTAAAATTCAAGTGTCATAAAACAAAGCAGTGATATCTCAACGAATTCTTACACACCTAATGCTTGGTTTTCAATATCACTAATTTGGTTCAATTCACTTTGAATGGCACGCCCTTCTTCCTGAAAAAGTAGATAGCAACTCCAACCTTATATCGAGCAACAGAAAGCGAAAAATATCTATAAAGGGTTATAAAACAAGGCATGCACGAGTGTATTCCATCCTTTTTGAAATCTTTTTCTGCGATTCTTTGCTCAATCTAATTCCATATGTAATAAATCAACAATGAATAACATTGGGAGTTATAATACCCGATGAGCGACAAATGGTTACATTTTTTCAAAATAAAGAAATTTACCAACGACTTTTGGCTTTCGTTGGACACAAGATTGACAGCTTTGCGCATGTGATTCACTTGGTTTGGATGCCGAAAGTAGGGTGCAACATGGAATCTTATGTGAGACAATCAATCTATTTTCTTGTCATCTCTAAGGAAAATCAATCTCAGATATGTCAACAACAAACTTCCCGACAATTGGATCTGACAGAAAACTTTGAAGTTGTAGTGTGAGAACTTCATCATTCGAAAAGAAATAAGCTAAAGCAAGCCAATCCTCCATGTCGAGTGCTATGTGGACAGATTAACCAAGCATGATAAAGTGTAACATAAGTTGGAAATTGAATAATTTAAAAGAACGCATATCGGATATGCAAGTTACTACTTTACTAATTATGTCCATGGTAAAAGTATAAAACAATTATCCAATTTTGAACTTTGAGCTACATAATAAATTATTGAACCCAACTATGTATCTGTAACACATACTCTTGAAGTGGCAACATATCCCAGAATGGTAGCAAGAACAGGTGATATTATCTAACCTAGGAATAGGATGACGATACCTAATGGTGATATTATTAATCGCTCTACAATCCACACACATGCGCCATGATCCATCTTTCTTTGGTACCAAAATGGCCAATAACACAAGGGCTAAGAGATTCGCGCACATACCCTTTATCAAGCAACTCTTGAACTTGGCGTGAATTTCTTTAGTTTCTTACGGATTGGTCCTATATGGGGCTCGGTTGGGCAATGGCCTTGCGGGATTAAATCAATTTGATGCTCAATCCCACGAAGCGGTGGCGACCCGTGGGATGTCCTTTGGAAAGACATCTTTGTACTCACGCAAAATGTTAGTGACAAAGCAGTGGCAAAGAAGAAGGTATATCCTCAAATGAAAACAATGCTTCTTTGCAAATTAATGCATAGCAAACAGAACTACTAGCATCCAGTTGAGTCATATCATATTTGGTAGCAAGAAAACAAGCACCTTTCAATTTAATTTCTTTATTTTTGTCAAGAACAGATTTAGGTTCTTTCTTTTATGTTGCTCAAGCTCTTTTGCTACAATCGATTTTCGCTCTTAGTATTCTCCTTCTCTCTTCTAGCTCTAGCAAGGTCATCTTTAACAATGCATTGCAGTCATAGGATGCGGCACAATTTTCTTTCCCTTGAACATGAGAGAGTATTGATTATTCTTACCATGATGTATACAATCAGTATCGTATTGCCAAGGTCTTCCTAATAATAATGAACAAGCTTGCATAGGAACAACATCGCAATCAACATAATCATGGTATGAACCCATAGAAAAGTGTATTCTAACCATCCGTGTTACCTTCAACTTACCATTCTTTGTTGAACCATTGAATATGGTATGGGTGGGGATGAGGTTTAGTCGACAACGCAAGCTTCTCCACCATATCCATACTCGCCAAATTGTTGCAACTCCACCATCAACAATTATGCGAATGGAGCGTTCCTTGACAACGCCCTTGATTTGGAATAAATTATGGCGCGATTATGCTCGGCATGAGACACTTGAGCACTTAGTGCGCGTTGCACTATAATGCTCAAATACTTGTCGGCATCTTGGCGTCAACATGTTCCTCCTCATGGTTAGATTTATCATCATGTCTGCGCAGGTCATTTGCAAGCATAGCATATGTTTCATCATCTAAATCACTAGCGATGAATACCCACCATCATCACGTATAATCAATACACGCTTGCTTGGGCAAATCCGCATCATGTGTCCATAGCCTTTACAGCGATGGCATTGAGCGTCCCTCGTTAGTCTGTCGAAGCAACCAAGAGGAAGTTTTGCGGAAGTTGTGGTGTTGTTTTGGGTGCTTGAAAACTCTTGTCGCTGAATTTGAGGTAGTAGGTATTGCTTGTTGTTGGCGATTCTTGGTGGGGCCGCCATAGTGGATGAGGAAAAAGGTGTGCGCGTCCATGAATTTGTGCGACTGTAGAAGGGTTAGATCGCGTTCTCGTCAAGCGTCCCCGCAATTCTCGTTCACTTTGCAAGCAAGATGAAACAATCTAGTCATGGAGTTATAATCTTTATAATCAAGAATGTCACGAATGTCACGATTCAATCCTCCCAAAAATCTAGCCATTGATGCCTCTTCATTCTCAACTAACCCACAACGCAACATGCCAATTTGTAATTCCTGATAGTATTCTTCTACAGACTTTGCACCTTGTTGTAAGCGTTGCAATTTATTTAACAAATCACGAGCATAATATGAGGGAACAAATCGATGACGCATAAGCAATTTTAAAGCCTCCCAAGTGTTAGGTATGTTATTGGGATGTTGACGGCAATGTTCTTTCCACCAAATAGAAGCAAAGTCGGTAAATTCACTAGTAGCGACCCTAACTCGTCTATTCTCGGAAAATCATGACAAGCAAATTTTTGATCAACAAATAGTTCCCAATCTAAATAACTATCGAGGTCATATTTACCATTAAAAGAGGGCATATTGAATTTAACCTTAGCAAAAGCATCTTCGTGGTCACGTACCTCACGTCGTGGGGGTTCTCTTCGCATACCTTGTCGGTTGAAACGCAATTGGCGACGAGCTCGATCGTTGTTGTGGTTAGCTCTACCATCTGCCTCAGAATCACCCACATATTCATCTTGTCCCTCTACCGTCACAGCAGGGGGAACAGTAGTCGAAGCTTGGACAATCTCCTCAAGTCGCGCCATAATATCTGCTAAAGAATTATTAGTAATACCTTGTGCTCTCTCCATCGCACCGGCGTTGCGTTTGTCTCAATCTGGGTGCTCTCTAGTTGAGCAAGTCGCTCATTTGTAACTCGGCGTCCTCCTCAAGGCCCTCCAGATGATGATTCATTTCGCGCGAAATGTTGTATGATTCCCTTCGTACGGGGACTGTGACATGTATCTTGATCAGTAAACTCTCCAGAACCTGCCATTGTTAGCAAAAACACAAGAATATGTCCCTAACAAGAACTAGGGTATGGTGGTTCAAAGTCGCTCGCACTCAAGCCTTCTATCAATTCTTACCAATTCTTACCAAGCACACAGGCGATCGGCAGCAGTGGTTACAATATATCTTGAAGATTGGATGGAGCGATTGCGGGTAAAGCTCGGCTGTGCGGTGTAGAAAAGGTGTAGCCGAGGGCTCAAGTTTAGTAGCAAGGAGTAGCAATAATCAATTCGAAAATGCAAGTGAAAAATCGTTCAACGCCGGTGGGTCTTGGTCCTAGGCTAGACCGTACTAGAGACGCGAGCCTAGCACACAAACGAAGACACACCGCGAGAAAGAAACTAGATGGCGTTGCACACGGAGTTACGGGCTCGGAAAAGGGTGCCGTCTTCACAGGGGACCTTAGAATCACGTGCAGAAGGGCTCTGTCAATTTTGAGCAAATTCTAAGAAACTTGATTTTCGTCGGTTTGCGGGCCGTTTGAGGCCCTAAGCGACCTTTTTGGGTCGGGCTGCCACGTATGTGCCTGGAGGCTTACGCGGATGTAAAATCTCTGATTCACGACTTCACTTTTTCGCTCTATTTTCCGATTTCCTTTCCAACGGATCAAAAATCGCCTCAATCGGAGGTCGTATGCAAAAGTTAGGTTTTCTCTCTCTCTGTTTTTTTTTATATGCATGGCTCTTCTAGATCTGTTTGCTGTTTTTTTCACACGATGAGGCGAGAACCCTACTCCAAAACCAACTCGAGATCGTGTCCTACTCAGAGATCGTGTCCTACTCAGAAACCAAACTAGGGCAAAGCCTCCTAGAGATTGAGTCCTCCTCCTTTTCTACCCACCGTGGTAGTTCGGATCTAAGCGAGCGGTGAGACAAAAGCGTGAGCAGAACTCGAAACTCTAGAGGAACTAGACACTAAGACCAAGAAAGAACACGACGATGCAACCGAAAGTTCAACAATGCAATGTCTTGAAAAGAAAAATTGCGAGGCTAAGGCCGGTTTGGACAGATTGATCTACTCTCGCTAATAAATTTTTTTGTTTTGTGTACTCAGGTAAGGAAAAGCAATCTAATCTATGGTAAGCTGGAAATTCTCACCGAGCAACCTTGAGCTCTGATACCACTTGAGGAAACGAGGTGTCCGATCTTTCGATGAGATTGATAACTATCGATTTTGGTGGCGGTGACTCTCACGATCCGACTACAACCGTTACGACGACGCTTGCGCCTTAGCAATAGCCAACCAACTCCGAAGTGTTATTGACCTCATTGGGCGCGATCAACTGAACACGAGTTCAATCCTGCGAGCAATCGAAGAACTAGCAAGAATAAGACATAGGCAATCGATATTGTGAATATGAAAGAAGCATAAATTGTATTGCGAATAGCAAAGATGGGATCGAAGTCGTCTTGGCGGTGGTCGTTCGACACAACTGAAGAACAGAGTTTGCACAATGGCTAAACCTAAACTCAACGAAATCCCAGTTCAAGCGAGGGAGACGGCGGCTCCTATATAGGGGAAGCGACTAGGGGTGGCGGCCAGCGAGGTGGACGCACGCCCTAGGGTTACAAGGCCCGTGGGCCAAAGTAGAGGTGGCGCAGCACCCTTCGACTCGGACTCTGATACGGATACGGACTCCTTTGATAATTTCGGCCGGTTCGGATAGAATTTGATGATGAGGTTGGATCCGTTAGAAAGTAGACTTGATAAGCTTTCCACGAAGTCGAGAAACGCCCGAAACGGAGTCCGTATGAAGAAGTTACGCCAGTTTAAAGTTAGTCTTGACGCCGTAGTCTGAATCTGACTCCAGAACGAGCCCAACTCGAACTCTTGCTTGTCTTGGACCCAAAGTGACGTGATGATCTCCATTATGCCTTCCATACATCTCCACGACTCCGCATGCCTCTCCGTGGTCCTTTCCCATATTCCTAAGCACAATTAAATCACTTGCATTAGGTAGCGGTCTATTCTCAGTAGTATATAATCCTAGGAACGAATTCACCTGATAATTAAGTTGGCGAGCACGAGCTCGGGTAAGAGGTCCTTGTACTGGTTGTGGTTGAGTTGTGTGTGTAGGCACGGTTATATCCATGGTAGGGATGTCCTCATCAGCCTTCCTCTTCTTGCTCGGCTGTTTCTTCCGAGAAACACTAGCACGAGCTTCTACGAAAGGTGCATCCGATGTTCTTGAGGCGATGCGTTGGGCTTGGGAAGGGTCCAAGTGATTCTACAGTGTCGTTTGGCTATCCTCGATGGTAACCTTCCTCACCTTGGAGGGTGTGTCGCCGAATTCCTCATTTACTGCTAGAGCGGGGGTACAAAGCAAAAAAAAACAACAGGGGATCGTGTGAATTACTGCATGTGAGGAGTTGGTTTACTTATATTCTGGAGAGAAAAAACTCTCCCAAAATGCTCCCAAATTTGGGACTAAAAAAGTCGCCCAAGGTAGCAAGATTATGAAGTTTGGGGTAAATTTACTGTGCGGAACCTTAGAAATTTCCACTTCGCGAGAGAGAAAAACTACAAACAAAACAACTGGGGTATTCTCTTACCTTGCGAATTGTGGGGGGTGAGAGGGTAGTGAAAATGAAGATCGTCTCTACTCTTGCTAGGAATGCGGGCCGGTAGAGCTCGCCGGAGACCTTGGGTTTTCGTTGGGCACGTCACTGGAAAGAGAAAACATGATTTGCTATAGTGCGAGGAAACACCTAGACGATGTGGTCCCCATGCACAAAATATACGCGACTTCCGCACTCGTTCAAAAAAGAAAAAACAAACAGTTACTCGCAGTAAACTGGAATACAAAATTATTTCAACAGGAATCTTTATGACGATAAATTTTATTTGCACAAGCCTTGACAAGTAGAACACTAAGTAGGTTAGTATATATTGTATATTAAGTAAAATTCAGACACATGAACTTCTGCAGAACAGCAAAACACATATCAAAACGACATAACTCAGCAAACTAGAAGTCATGTGCTTTACTACTGATGTTTTTTGTACATTACTCACTAGTCACTCCTATAAATCATTGTAACAGATGCTCAAATAATTAACTTGGCACCACGGCAAATGTAGACTGGACCATGAATAGGAATTACTGTGATTCTGTGAATAAAGAGTTGGAACAGGCAGTACGGTGTGTTAAACAACTAGGATAATTGTGTTTCTACTATTGTTTAGTATTCCCATTAGTGCTGATGTTCCCACTAGAGGTAGTGTTTAGTATTCACATGTGAGAGTGTTTCCATTCATGTACTTGTATAGTATTTACACTGTGTTCACACTTATGTACTTGTATATAAATAGATGATCAATAGAAGGCATTATATGTGCTGGTTGCAAACCATTCTCTTGATATCTTTTAACATGGTATCAGAGCCTACTCTTCTAATCCAATGACAACTCTGCAAATACATTTGATAGCCTAGGTTTGTCAATCTCAGGATCGCTCAGCACTCAAGTCGTTGGCCTGATGTCCACTGGTCACCCATCCTTTGGTAATCCTATCAATGTGAAGCTATCTCACGACACCTACCTACTGTGGAAGGTGCGGGTTCTAACTGTCCTTCGCGACGCACAGTGGCTTGGTCTTGTAGAAGGAACCCATTCGGCGCCGCCCCAGTTAATCGCAGCATCGACAGAAGATGGAGCCACGCAAGTTCCTAATCCTACATATACCGTCTGGCTCCAACAGGATTAGACATGCCTAAGCCTGCTGCTATCCACCCTCTCTCTAGAGGTGTTGGGGCAGGTGTTGTTTATGTCATCATTAGGCTGCGATGCGAATGCCCTCGAGCGTAAGTTTGTAACTCAATCTATGCCACATATTATGCAAATCCGACAGCAGTTAGCTACGCTCCAGAAGCGGGACTTGACGATGATCGACTACTTCAATAAAGTTAAGAGCCTTACCGATGGGCTCACTGCCGCCGGTAAACCACTTGAGGAGGAGGAGGTCATCATTTATCTTCTCACCGGCCTCGACAACTCCTATGATGCACTAGTAACATCGATCACTATCCGAAAGGAACCAATCGCCCTCACCAATCTTTACTCACACATGCTAGACTATGAGATACGTCACGAGTAAAGCAATCTCATGTTCCAGTCCTCCACGAACATCGTGTCTCGAGGCAATCAAGGAGGGTGTGGGCCAGGCGGTGGTGGTGGACATGGACACGGCCTAAGTGGTGGCCACGGATAGTACCAGTACTAGGGTGCCAATTACGGCAACCATCATGGTAGAGACAATAATCATGGTGGCAACAAGTGGTCCGACAATCAGCCCGTTTGCCAATTATGTGGAAAGATTGGCCACATAGCATTTAAATACTACAAACGTTTCGATCACGTGTTCCAAAGGGGAGGAGCGCATGGTGGCAAATGTCACCACAGATCGAGGTTTGACGCGCATACAGTACCCAGATATTGGGGCGACTTATCGTATCACCGGAGAATTGAACAAGCTAACGATACATGAGCAGTACTCCGGCAAAGATCAGGTTCACATCGCAAATGGTTCAAGTATGCCAATTGCTCATAATGGTTCTTCTAAAATTCATACATCACACAAACCCTTGTTCCTAAACAATGTTCTTCATGTTACACACACAAATAAAAATATGTTATCTATTCACACTACACCATGGTATATTATTAAGGGCAATAAAGCTGCGCAAAAAGTGCTTTGCACGGCAACTTATCTGCCGCAATACCTTTTTACCCAAGCACTTGGTGCTGCACAGTAAAATCTTTGGGAAAAACATTTCGGCGAGATATTTGTATTCCGGCGATTAATCGCCTAGAAAAATTATTTTTGCCGGCAGTTATAGTTTCCCCGGCAGTTAGGTTTTTCCCGGCAATTGGAGTTTCTCCTGATTATACTTATTGCGGCGAGCTAACTCGCCCTTAATTGTTAGTTTTCCCGAAACGATTATCGCCTAGATAAGATGATTTTCCCGGCGATTGGAGTTTCTCCTGATTATACTTATTGTTTGCGATTAACCCGCCCTTAATTATCATTTTCCCTAAAATTTATGCCCTAGATAAGCGTGTTTTCCCGGCGGTTAGTGTTTCACCGGCAATTACCTGCCCTCGATTGTCTATTTTCCCAACAATTTGCACCATTCAATCCGAATTTAGAAAATAGAAAACATACAATTTTGTCAATTGTACCACTTAGAAAATGTCATATCAACAATCTAATAAAAGTACATCACATAGATGAAATTCAAATGATGCAAAATATATAAACCTGAAATATGAAATTACTAATAAGCACAACAGTACATGTGCCACCATACACATGCAATTTCAGAATTCTGAGCATTCTAATATAAGCATAGTCTTCTTGGCATTTACAAAACATCCACACAAAAGAAGTTGACAATACTAGTCTATCCTTAACACATGTAAATACTATAACCCCTTGTACCACAGTACTAGTCTATCCTTAGCATATACAAAACATCTACGCAAAAGAAGTCGACAATGAAGATGTCCACATAACGAAATCATTACGCTATCACCATTTGCAAAATAAGGACGATCACTCCATCAGCAAACAACAACTTCAACAACTCTTATGTTTTGTACCTGAAAAGAAATTCGAGAAGTCAATAACCACAAACCATATATAAAGTCAAACATGATATGAGCATCAAATAGTGGCCTTTCCTCAAATCTAACTTGCAAATGCAGCATGATTAGGTTCAATTTGATTGCGGTGCTAATTAGCGTTAAGAGGTGTCATTCATTTTCTTGGACCAAGTTTCACAACGAAGTGCAGCATGATTAGGTTCAATCAGTTTGCTACGCAAACACGTATTCTAAAGTCAGATATGCAGCATTACCATTTACCAGTGCAACATCAAATGCTGAAAGTTGGGAGCTAGGATATTACTATACTTTACAGTGTACAAACAGTAACGAAATTATTATGTATTGTCCTTTAAGATTAACTTAGGTTGCAGGAAAAATAAAGTTAATAATCAACCGCATGTAGACTTCCTATATGCTATAAAAATAGAAACTCAACACATCAAGCATACCAGCCACCATAGCCGTTCATAGTAGCTTAAATCAATCAGAGGTGCACCAAAAGTAATTATCTCTGAACAGCGATAAAAACAATAAATTAAGGTCCTTGAGGAAAGTAACAGAAATATTTTATTGCAACATGGTGAGATAGCTATAGTCATATACTCGTATCAATAGTACATGGATGATGCATGCAATCGCATATGAACATTTTATGTAAATCGATTTGTATATTAAACTAATCTTGTCTTGTAATTATAACTTACAAAACCTATGAGGCTATGAGAAATTCATTACAGGCACTTATTGTTAAACCCATGCAAGGAGCAACTAGCGGATCGCCAAGAGAATAAAGCTTTAATTTCCCCCTTTTTAGCAAAAATATTTAGTGGCATATATGCATGGCATGACAAAAAAACAAATTTCAATAATGGGCTAGACATATAAGTCTCAGGCCAAATTTCAATAAAGCAACATTGTGTTCAATGACACAGTAGATTCATCGACCTCGGTCGAAATTGGATGCATGTGCTCGGGAAGTCGATCAAGAATGCCCTTGAGACCTAATAGGACACAATATATTATATGCAAAATTCAAGGCGAGATAATTTCCATACTAAAATTCAAGTGTCATAAAACAAAGCGGTGATATCTCAACGAATTCTTACACACCTAATGCTTGGTTTTCAATATCACTAATTTGGTTCAATTCACTTTGAATGGCACGCCTTCTTCCCTGAAAAAGTAGATAGCAACTCCAACCTTATATCGAGCAACAGAAAGCGTAAAAATATCTATAAAGGGTTATAAAACAAGGCATGCCCGAGTGTATTCCATCCTTTTGAAATCTTTTTCTGCGATTCTTTCGCTCAATCTCAATTCCATATGTAATAAATCAACAATGAATAACATTGGGAGTTATAATACCCGATGAGCGACAAATGGTTACATTTTTTCAAAATAAAGAAATTTACCAACGACTTTTGGCTTTCGTTGGACACAAGATTGACAATTTGCGCATGTGATTCACTTCGCTTTGGATGCCGTAAAGTAGGGTCTGCAACATGGAATCTTATGTGAGACAATCAATCTATTTTCTTGTCATCTCTAAGGAAAATCAATCTCAGATATGTCAACAACAAACTTCCCGACAATTGGATCTGACAGAAAACTTTGAAGTTGTAGTGATGAGAACTTCATCATTCGAAAAGAAATAAGCTAAAGCAAGCCAATCCTCCATGTCGAGTGCTATGTGGACAGATTAACCAAGCATGATAAAGTGTAACATAAGTTGGAAATTGAATAATTTAAAAGAACGCATATCGGATATGCAAGTTACTACTTTACTAATTATGTCCATGGTAAAAGTATAAAACAATTATCCAATTTTGAACTTTGAGCTACATAATAAATTATTGAACCCAACTATGTATCTGTAACACATACTCTTGAAGTGGCAACATATCCCGAAATGGTAGCAAGAACAGGTGTCTTGCAAGGTGATCTTTGCTAATGCAAATGTAAGGCCGACAAGATATGCTTGTACACGACAATAAAATACAATCGAGGAAAAGCAAGATATTATTGACTATGGTTAAAAGAAACATAAGGCCATATATAGTATTTTGGTAGGAAATAAGCAATAATGTCGGGAAGCATCACCGGAAGGAAGTTAGGCTGCAGACATCTCGAGGGTCATAATCATCGAAAAATGAGGAAGTTGTAACTCAACTACTGTTAAATACAAGTAAACCGAGAAAGAAAGTGTTTAGGGTGGCGTGCTTAAGTCGACCAAGAAAAGTCTGAGTGGTCCTAGGCGATAAACAACAAGTGGTTTGCGAGGATTAGCGCAACATCATTGTAATGGCATGCAGAGAAAGATTTTTCTTTTCAGGTTTGCCAAGAGATGCGACAAGCAAGAAACGATATGCCCAAACATAGCCTAGGTAGTTTGAGCACTCAAAAGGTGTATATGTTGATTGCTCTCTCCTATACATGACTTGTTTTTAGATGCCCTATCGTAACTTGTAGACTACAGTTATGCAATCGGTAGTATATTGTACTTGAGGTCTTGACATATTTAGCCATCTTGTAATCACAACTTGTCACAGGCATCGAAGAGCGACTACTTATCTTAAGGAAGTAAGGAACAATAAGAATGGAGCAGTTTGAAGGCACTTAATGCTCCCTCACGGAGAATCCCTAGGTCGGCAAAGATTTGCGGCGCCAAAGACAACTGGACTCCCCACGCAACCGGGACATACAACATGTCGAGCCATTTCATCAAACATCTGCAAGCAAATAGAAATGCATCGAGCAGGAAGCTTCAAGCTACCGACCACGGATGTCGGCGACATGGGGCACGGATGGAGGAGCGACCACCTTGCCGAGGTCTCCGATTTGACTCCATGAATCATTGTTCAAATTCTGAAAAAACAGCGAGATAATAAAGAACTAGTAGAGGCCGAAACAAACAAAGTAATCGTCGAGCGCAGAGACACGGCATGCGGAGAGGAGGAATTGAAGGAGCGACTGGCCGGGAGGTGGGGCGGCATGAGCGGAAAGCCGCACCACCAAGCGGCGGCCATGGTGACGGAGAGCATCGCGGTTATGGAGTGGGGCCGGGAGAAGCGGAGGATATTGGAGAAGTCGCTGCCGTTGCGTCGTCGTCATGCAATCAAGCGGAGGAAATCGAGCACGGAGGCCGAGCGCCGAGCAGATCTGGAAGGCCGGCGGCCGGCGGCCGGAGGCCAGCCGGCCGGCCGGGCGCGCTAGATCGGGCGAGCAAGAGGCGTGGCGGTGGGGCGGTGGCGCATGGTGGCGCCTAGCCATCCGGCGCGCCAGTGAAGAAGGCGTAGAAGCAGGAAGAGGGAGCGAGGCGTGGCGGCGCCAGCCGAGCCGGCCAGAGGGAGGAGGCGGCCGAGCCGAGGAGGAGCAGCGAGGCGAGCCGAAGGGGGGGCCGGGCCGGGCCGGGAGGACGGAGGCGCAGGAGGAGGAGGCGACAGGGGAGATGGCGCCGAGCTGGAGGAGAGCGGCGGTCGGGAGAGGATTGGGAGGGTTAGAGGATTGTTTGGGGCCGGGGAAGGAGATAAGGTGGAGAGAGGAACGTATTTTCGTTTGGCGCACATTTTTCGTTTGGCGCTCTTTTTTTTTAGCCGGCAGATACATTTGGCTATTTTTTTCTTGTCCCACTCAATATTTTTCCCGGCAGTTATGTTGACCTAGTTTGTTTTTCTCTGGCGGATATGTTGTAGCTAAAATAAAAATATACGGCGAGATAAGTTGTTCTACATAATAGTTATTACCGGTAGATAATAGGACCCGTAATATCTTCAACATTGCCGGCACATAATTTGCCTCTCACCTAATTCTTTCCCGGCAGATTATTGCCCTTAATACTATGTCATGGTGTAGTGTCATAAACTCACAGCTGACAATAACATATGTCTTGAATTTCATCCTGGTTGTTTTCTCATTAAGGATCGTAATTCGAAGAAGGTGCTCCTTCGCGGTCCCAGTGAGGATGGCCTATACCCCATTCCTAGCAACTCGGCTACATCTAGGAAGGCCCTCTTTGTCATCAAAAACAACCACGAGCAGTGGCATTGTCGTTTAGGCCATCCTTCGTCCCCTGCTGTGGATCAGATTATTCAATGTTGCAGTTTACCTTTTTTCATGAGTCCAACAAATCATCTGTTTGTGATGCTTGTCAACAGGGTAAAAGTCATCAGCTTCCTTTTCCTTGGTTAAAAAGTGTGTCATCATCACCTCTTGAACTTATTTTCTCTGATGTTTGAGGGCCTGCGTGCACCTCCTTCGGTGGGTTTAAATACTATGTGAGTTTCATTGACAATTTTAGTAAATTCACATGGATGTATTGTCTCAAGAGTAAAATTGATGTCTATCACATATTCATCCAATTCCAAACTCATGTTGAGCGCCTTCTAAATAAAAAAAACCTACACATGCAAATTGACTGGGGAGGCGAATACCAAAAGTTGAATTCTTTTTTCCAACAAATTGGAATCACTCATCATGTTTTCTGTCCACACACTCATCAACAAAATGGCTCAGTTGAGAGAAAACAACGCCTTATCGTAGAAGTTGGCTTGTCCTTACTCGTCCATGCCCCCATGCTCATTCGTTTTTGGGATAGGGCACTCCAAACAACATTTTTCTTGATAATCGAACCAACAACTCTTACTGTGACCGAATCGACAACTCTTGAGGATAGTCTTTGTGACAGAAATTGGAAGGAGACAATGGATGCTGAATATTATGCACTCTTAAAGAACAAGACATGGCACTTGGTATCATCTCAGCCCGATCACAATATCATTGACTGCAAATGGGTATTTAAATTGAAGAAGAAGGCTGATGGTTCTATTGAACGCTATAAGGCCAGATTGGTTGCAAAAGGGTTCAAACAAAGTTATAGAATTGATTATGAAGATACGTTTAGCTCGGTTATGAAACCCGCTACAATTCATCTTGTTCTATCATTAGTAGTGTCACGCGGATGGTTGCTTCGTCGATTGGATGTATAGAATGTGTTTTCGCATCATGTGTGCAAATTGGATAAAGCCCTTTATGGGTTGATGCAATCACCTCGTGCTTGGTATTCTCGACTTAGTTCTTATTTACAAGAACTTGGTTTTGTTCCTTCCCGAGCTGACACATCCCTGTTCATCTATAATCATTGTGGCGTGATCACATATATTCTGGTTTATGTAAATGAAATTATTGTCACTAGCTCATCTCCTCGGGCTATTCATATCTTAATTCAGACATTGTAGTCGGAGTTTGTTCTCAAGGATCTCGGTGATCTTCATTACTTCTTGGGCGTCTAAGTATGTCGATCAAGGGAGGGTATCGTCCTTGTTCAGTCCAAATATTCCACCGACCTTTTGCAACGGGCCGGTATGACAGCATTGCAAGATCAATTTGTCATCAGCGGATGATCAGCTTGAAGCAAGACATGTGTGCTGAACCAATGTATTATGTACTATACTAGAAAATGTTGATGCGTGGGCATCGGGGCGTGGATGATGAGGTTTCTAGGGTTGGGGCCATGGGGGGTTGGGGCCATGGAGGGCTTTGGGGTTCTTTGGGGTGTGGGGGAGATGACGAGTGGGCTGGGCCAGCGGGTGTGGGCCACACGGATGGGAGGAATAGTGGGGGAGGCTGGGCCTCGGGCTGGGAACTACGAATCTTTTTGTAGTGTTTATATAGCAAACAAAATTACACTAAAATTTTTGTTAGATCTCGAGCTATAACCTAGAGCCGCCAAGTGGAGGGAGACGAGAGAACGAGCTGACCGTTAACAAAGAAAAAAATGGATGTGCAGTATGTACTCATTTGCATGGCTGAAGTGTGGTATAGTAGAACATGGGTGTGTCAAAATGATCGCTGACCGGATGGTACAGTAGAACATGGGCCAGCGGATGTGGGCCACACGGATGGGAGGAATAGTGGGGAGGTGGGCCTCGAGTGCCGAACTACTGAATCTTTTGTAGTGTTTATATAGCAAACAAAATTACACTAAAATTTTTGCTAGATCTCGAGCTATAACCTAGAGCCGCCAAGTGGAGGGAGACGAGAGAACGAGCCGACCGTTAACAAAGAAAAAAATGGATGTGCAGTATGTACTCATTTGCATGGCTGAAGTGTGGTACAGTAGAACATGGGTGTGTCAAAATGATTGCTGACCGGATGGTACAGTAGAACATGGGCCAGCGGATGTGGGCCACACGAATGGGAGGAATAGTGGGGAGGGTGGGCCTCTGGCCGAACTCTGAATCTTTTGTAGTGTTTATATAGCAAACAAAATTACACTAAAATTTTCGCTAGATCTCGAGCTATAACCTAGAGCCGCCAAGTGGAGGGAGACGAGAGAACGAGCCGACCGTTAACAAAGAAAAAATGGATGTGCGATGTACTCATTTGCATGGCTGAAGTGTGGTACAGTAGAACATGGGTGTGTCAAAATGATTGCTGACCGGATGGTACAGTAGAACATGGGCCAGCGGATGTGGGCCACACGAATGGGAGGAATAGTGGGGGAGGCTGGGCCTCGGGCTGGGAACTACGAATCTTTTTGTAGTGTTTATATAGCAAACAAAATTACACTAAAATTTTTGCTAGATCTCGAGCTATAACCTAGAGCCGCCAAGTGGAGGGAGACGAGAGAACGAGCCGACCGTTAACAAAGAAAAAAAATGGATGTGCAGTATGTACTCATTTGCATGGCTGAAGTGTGGTACAGTAGAACATGGGTGTGTCAAAATGATCGCTGACCCTCCCCCTCTCTGCCTGTGGGTCCAGGGCCCACCTGCTAGACCCACCTAGCGCCGAGCCACACCGTGGCGGTGACGTTGTTGTCGCCCTTGTCATCCCCAGTTGCATATCATTCCTATTTTGTAGAAGGGTTTTCCATGCTAAACCCTTCAAGTACGTGTATCATATGAGAAATTGAAGCATTGGTTCACATTTGATACACACTTGACGTTTCAAACAACATTTTTCATGTTAAATCACAAAACACTCAACAAACAAAATTGGAGCCACTAAGACAAATTTGATTAATCATCACTATTTTTATGGTGCAAAATAGACTTGGAAAGAAGTAGAATTAAATACCGTAATCTACTGCAGGAATCATGCCACAATACGGGCCTCTTTTGGAATGCAGGAATAAAAAACACATAGAAATAGGAAAAATACACGAGTAGGATAGCAATCTATATGCAGAAGAGATGATTGAAAAACACCTGAAAACGATAGGAAATGTTGTTTGGATGGATACGAAAAATAGAGGAAAGAAAATTGTGGTATGAAAGCGTCAAACGCAAATACACTTTTGACAGAAGCAGATTATATGATCCACAAGATTAATGCATCCATTTTTCCATTGCGTACAAGTATAAACTAAATTGTATATGCTGTAGGATCAAGTATGGCGGTAAATCTTACCCCCAAGTATTCAAAACTTTTTCACTCTAGTGGTTATTGCAATTTGTTTTCGTCCAAACTTCTCGAAGTTTGCACATCCACCCTTCATCAGTCAGTCGCCAAGCAAAATAATCCAACGGCTAGAAATGTCCGGATTCGCTCCTGCCAAGTGGCAAAACCAGCCGTTGATATTCGTCCATCTGGTCCTTTCTTCCGGAAGGATGGTGCTGCTCGCAAGGACCGCACCACGCGCCACCGTCCTAGGCATGAACGAGTTTTCTCGCTATGCCTGGCTACTTCAGAGATCTTTTTTTCCACAAAATAATTATTGGATAAAGTTTGTGATCCTTCGCAGGAGCATTTTTTTTTTAACCGGGAGCTCCTATGATTGGAACACATTTATTTGTAGCCCTGTGAGGAAAAAAAAAAGACAACATTTGGATTGAAAACATAGCCATTTGTAGCCCTGTGCTGGAAAACCACGTTATTAGCAAAGGAGTAAGCGAAACTTGTATCCTTGGGCTAAAAAGTTACCTCAACCTTAACTTGTACTCCTACTATGTGGACTGTCGTCTACTGATTTAACATGGAATTAATCATGTGGACTACAATCATGTTGCAAACAAAGCAACAAGAAAGCTGGTGCCTGAGAGGACTAGATACAGGATGTCCTATTCAGCGACGACAATCTAGCACGACTATCTAGCACACAAATAAGTTGCCAGGTTTGCCGAACACCTTGCATGAACTATATCAAAAGAACAAAATAAAACACTTTGCTCTTGAATTTCAGCAAGGATTGCCGCAATCTCCGACCAATGATTGCTTCTAAGTGCCACAAATTGACGAGTTGGAGGCAATCAATTTCAATAATGACATGGCCAGCATTCCAATCAACTATCATTCGAATCTCGTTTCGGCAAGCTTGTGCTTCAGCGTGCAGAGCGTTTGACAAGGACGGTGTGGATATCATGGGGATATACTCCAGATCTTAGGATGATGTGATAATTGATAATGACATTAACGGTTTGTCGTTTCGCGTATTTTCGGCAAAGCAACAGTGCTGTCAGACTTCAGGCGGTCTGAGCGGTGGTCGGACCGGCAATGTCAGAAAGTGGTATTTTGAGCTGGGCCAAAAATAGAGGTAGCAGGCAACAGAGGAGATTCTATTGCACTTGGTCTCGTGATTTTTGGAGTCTCCAGTCAAAAGTTCTATTGGATTGAAAATTCCAGTAGGTTTCGGTTTTCCAGAGAGGAAATTCGGCTAAGTCTTTACTGACGGTCTGACCGGCCAATAGGTGGCGGTCTGACCGGTTTTCACTTGGATCGTCGCCCGTCGTGGCGGCGATATTTGGTTGTTAGGTCAAAGTCATGAGTTTCAGGGCATATATGCTGCATGATGCATATTTTAACTAACATGGGTCAAGTTGTGAAGAACTTGTTCCAAAATTCGGTTTGCTTGTCTATTGTTGTGCAGGTTGCTTAGTGGTCAACGACGGTCAACGGGGAGGATGATCGGGACTAGGCTTGGAGAGCTGAGGTCCAGAACGATCGACGATGTCGGGTGAGGTCAATGTACTCAAGTGTGGTGCAAGATGGACAAGGGTGACCTATTGGCTAATCCGAAGCGCAAGATGGCGCAAGGTGTAGCCAGTTAGGTCAATGGGAGTTAAAGATGGCGCATTAAAATACGTGCGTAAGTTTTACATTTGTTTTGGGCCTTAATGGGAGCCCAATTGAGTCAAACTTCTAGAAGGTCTAAGCCTCCACTATAAATAGGAGAGGGAGGTGGCTGCAACTTCTCTTCGTCTCTTTTGCTATTTTTGTAAACCCTAATTTTCTTAGGGAGAGTTTTTGTGGAGGCTAGGGTTCTTGATAGTTTGATGTGATTTTTGTGCTCTTGGATTGAGTATTGTCCTCCATTGATGGAGATGCTGTAAGCCCATATCGTATCAAATCAATCTAGAGAAAGTTTGATCATGTCTTGTCTCTTTGCGTTCTTTCTCTATATTTGATGATTTTGAGTCTTTCTTTGATCCGTGAGTTTTTTTATTGAATTCTTCACCTAATCTAGCTTGTTGTGATGTGTGGGAACCTATCTAGGATCATCTTGATCATCAATCACCCACGAGCAAGATCTTGGATCAAGTTTTCGTTTTGACCCGGTTTTGAACCCTTCTTCAATCAAACCGAAAAGGATCCCTATTCTTCCAAGAATTATCATCATCTTCTATTGGAATAGGTTCATGATATCATAGAGAAGGTGTGTACCAAGTTTTATCAAGTTTGGAGTTGTAGATCAAAAGTTTCATCTATTCGCAACTTCGTCATCGGGCTGGTTCTATTCTGTTCTTCAGGCCAGAGGTTAGACCGCCCAAGGCCAGAGGTCAAACCGCCAGGGAATCGGTCAGACCGCCCAAGGCTAGAGGTCAGACCGCCAGTGCATTGAATTGTTTCAATCTTTGTTGATTTTATCATATTGCTTAGGGGTTTGAATTGGATTCAATATTAGTCTTCTGCTGTACTGATATACTGATCTTCATAGTTTCCATAGCTACTGAAGTGAAATATTATTGAATCAATTATTTATGAAAAAGTGAGCGTGCTCCTATTCACCCCCCTCTAGTCGTCTTTTCGGTCCAACAAGTGGTATCAGAGCCCAGTTAGTTCAATCTTGATCTTAACCGGTCACTGAACTTGGCGATGGATAGATACTCCACGAAGCCGCATATCTTCAATGGGCATGACTATGCCTATTGGAAGAATCGCATGCGAGTCTTCCTTGAGAGCGAAGGACACGCTATATGGGAGGTTGTTCGAGTTCCGCTCGTTGTGCCCGAAGTTGCTACGCCGGTTTCAGAAACCCTTTTGGCTAACAACAATAAGGCTAAAAACCTCTTGTATGGCGGGCTTGGGAGATATGAGTATGATCGGATTTACAACCTTAAGACTGCGCATGAGATTTGGAACACTCTCAAAACCCATCATGAGGGTTCGTCCCAAGTCAAGAAAGTACGCCAAACAGTCTATAAGCGTGAATATAATAAATTCGAGATGCGTCCTGGAAAGAGCATCGATGACATTTTCAGTCGCTTTAATAGAGTGATTAATCAGATGAAAGCTGTTGGTATTGTGTGGGTATCATGGGGATATGCTCCAGATCTTATGATGATGTGACAATTGTCAATGACGTTTGCGGTTTGTCGTTTTATATGTTTTCGACAAGTTTCAGAACTGTCAGGCAGTAACCGGTCTGACCGGTCATAGCGTGGTGGTCTGACCGGTACCAAATCGGTCGGACCGGCCATAGGCGGCGGTCGGACCGGTGAACTTAAAAAGTGTTACTTTGAGCTGGGCCAAAAATAGAGGGTGTAGGTAAGAGAGGGGATTCTATTGCACTTGGTCCCATAATTTTTGCAGTATCTAGTCAAAAGTTCTATTGGATTAAAAATTCCAGTAGGTTTCGGTTTTCAGAGGCTGAATATCGGCTAAGTCATTACTGGTGGTCTGACCGGCCCATGTGTGGCGGTCGGCCGCCATGGTCGTGATCGGACCGGCCCTAGGGCGCCTCGATGGTTTCCACTTGGTTAAATCGCCCCTGATGGCGGTGATGTGCGGTTGTTAGGTCAAAGTCATGAGTTTCAGGGCATATATGGTGCATGATGCATGTTTTGACTAACATGGGTCAAGTTGTGAAGAATTTATTCTCAAATTCAGTTTATTTGTCTATTGTTGTGCACGTTGCTTGGTGGTCAACGACGGTCAACGGCGAGGATGATCGGGACTAGGCTTGGAGAGCTGAGGTCCAGAATGATCGACGATGCCGGGTGAGGTCAATGTACTCAAACGTGGTGCAAGATGGACAAGCGAGACCTATTAGCTAATCCGATGCGCAAGATGGCACTAGGTGTAGCTAGTTAGGTCAAGAGGAGATAAAGACGACTCTTTAAAATGCATGCATATATGTCCCGTTTGTTTTGGGCCTTAACGGGAGCCCAATAGGATCAAACATCTAGAAGGTTTAAGCCTCCACTATAAATAGGAGAGGGTGGTGGCTGCACCACGGCTTCGCCTTTTTGCTATTTTGGAAACCCTAATTTTCTTAGGGAGAGCTTTGGTGGAGGCTAGGGTTTAGAGGTTTTGATGTGATTTTTGTGCTCTTGGATTGAGCATTGTCCTCCATTGATGGAGAGGCTGTAAGCCCATATCATATCAAATCAATCTAGAGAAAGTTTGATCATGTCTTACCTCATTGCGTTCTTTCTTTCTATTTGATGATTTTGGGTCTTTCTTTGATCTGAGAGTTTTTTTATTGAATTCTTCACGTGATCTAGCTTGCTGTGACATGTGGGAACCTATCTAGGATCATCTTGATCATCAATCACCCACACGCAAGATCTTGGATCAAGTTTTCGTTTTGACCCAGTTTTGAACCCTTCTTTGATCAAACGAAAAAAGATCTATATTCTTTCAAGAATTATCATAGAGAATGTGTGTTCCAAGTTTCATCAAGTTTGGATTAGTAGATCAAAAGTTGCATCTATTTTCATCTTCGTTGTAGGACCGGAAAGGCGACTAAAAGGGGGGGTGAATAGGCGCTTTCTCAACTTTCTCGCCTAAAACAAATTCAACACGAACTTTACTCCTTTAGCTATGAAAGCTAAGAAGATCAGTAAGCACACAGCGGAAGCCTTGTGCTGAATTCGACAAACCCCGACAACCACACGACACACAAGTGGAGACTTAATCTCAAAGGGTTGATCTGGGCACAAGCGGTCGACCATTAGATGGTAGCGATCGGGCCGACTCTTGACGAGCGGTCGTCTAAGCAACTAACGAGCGGTCGGACCGGTGGATATCGGGTCGACCCGGCAGTACTAGCGGTCTGAAAACACGGGCGGTCGGACCGCCGTTATAAAACCGGTCAGACCGGTACAATCCAGTACTGAAAAATCAACCTCAAAACCAAAACGAAATTTGATCCAACTTTTGATTCAACCAATGAAACTTGACCAAATTTCGAGCACACCTCCCTAATGATATTCGAGACCTATTTCTAGCGACGATCCTTCAGATCCACTTCGCAGAATCGATCTCTCAAGGATTTAACAAAGAAGTGCACAAACCCTAGAAATATGAAAATCATTGATTCAAAACTTGCTTGTGGGGGTTGATGGTCTAGATGATTCTAGTAGTATTCCCACACATCAAAGCAAGACAAAATGGGTCAAGAGACCAAGCATAAACCCTTGAATCAAGAAAGCACCAAATTCATTCAAATGAGAGAAGAACACAAAAGGGAGACAATGATCTCTCAAGCAAGCATCACAAGATTGATTGATATCACAAGATGCTTACAAAGCCACTCCCTCAAGGAGGACAAGAGCTCACCAAGGAGCAACCACAATCTCTCCCTCTCTTCCTCTCCAAACCCTAACCCTAGAAAAAGGAAGGGGAAAACCAAATGAAGCTTCAAGGGGGTTTTACATCTCCCCCCTTCTATTTATAGGAGAGGACTAGGGATTCACTTTTGGGACCCACTCACACATGGGACCCACCCACAACATCTGTTGAAGCAATCGCCTGCTTCACCACGTGTAGGTTGATCAGCGGTTCTCATCGCGTCGCCAAGCCTCTCTTGTCCGAATCCCATCGGAACCTCCTAGAGACTCGCACCGATATCCGCACCGCCTGATCCAACCAGTTGCACCGAACCAACCGTTCGATCCATCTTGCCCATTCTGCACCATGCTCGAGATACACGACCTCACCGAGTATCCATGATCGTTCTGGACCTCAGCTCTCCAAGCGTAGTCCCGATCCACCTCACCGTTGACGTCGTTGACCTGCAAGCCACCTGCACAGCAATAGACAAACAAACCGTTTCCGGGAACAAGTTCTTCACAACTTGACCCACGTTAGCTCCGCAATGCAATATACATCAATAAAGCATTGATAACCAAACATAAACCACATTGAAAACACATCAATGCAAACTTGGCTCACCTCCAAGTCATCGGCGGTCTGACCACCCCACAAGGCCGGTCCGACCGATTTCAGGCCGGTCGGACCGATCCCACTACGGCGGTCGGACCGCCCCAAAGGACTTAGCCAAAATTCCAGCTTGAAAATCCGAAACCTTCTGGAATTTTCAACTCAATAGAACTTTTGACTGGGAGCTCCAAAAATGATGAAACCACATCCACGAGACTCCCCTCACCTGCCTACACAACCTATTTTTGGATTAGCCCCAAAATCCATTTTTAGGTCTAGCCGGTCCGACCGGCACCCACGGCCGGTCCGACCTCTCCACGGGCGGTCTGACCGCCCCACACCACCGGTCAGACCGCCTGTGGTTTGACAGCTTGAAGCAAACCCCAAAAACGCGAGATTTTGCAAACCAACAAAGCCATTGCCAATTGACTCATCATCCTGAGATCGTGCACATATCCTCACGATATCCACAATCTCCCCCTTGATGAACACATTGGCAATTTCCAAGAAAATGTGGTTTTTCAAATTGAAAAGTAAAAATCGTCGTTTTCGCATAAAGGCACAACTTGGTCCAAAAGCAAGAAAAAGCTTAGGAACCGACCAAGCTGACTTCAGAATAGTATAAGCAAGTGAGATAAGGCAATGAAAGCACAAATGACTTCAACTTCCAGAAGATGGCCAAAAATCTCACTAAGGTCCATATGAAAGACAATATGTTCTATTTGACCTTTGATTATTGTGAGTCTTCTTGAATTGCAATTCAAATCAGAAAAAGGCAATAAAACCCAGAGACTCAACTCACTATGATCACAAATTTTCAAAAGGTTCACATATTTTTTTTATATGTGTGTTCTTTTATATGAAACCTTATGCAAACCAAAAGCTCCAAAACAGCATCTCCAAAACAGCATTTTCTTCAATCGTTCTCCCCCTTTGACAATGAATTCATCAAGATGCAAGGGAAAAGAAAAAGCATGAAGATATGACTTTATTTTTGAAATTTAGCAAAAGGAGCCATGACCATTATCGAAGTAGACAATACAAGAATTATACCAAGCCATATAAGGTGTAGAAGCTATATTCAATCATGGCAAAACATGTACTGCAAAGCTAAAACCAAGATAGCAGCAATCTGAGATTAACAGAATTAAAATCATGAAAGGTTGCTCAATATCATAGATTCACTCAAAGCAACCAAAAATGAGTCAAGCCATGTCTATAAGTAAAAAGAGACTCAAAACAAGAATTGAGGCATTTTGAGCATTAAGAGAATTCTTTTGAAGCAAAGCTCAAGCACTTAGCCCTTTTTGGGCAATTTTTCCTTTTTCTTTCTCTTTTTTTTTTACTGTGCTAGATCTCAAGTCTTGCCGCGACCATCTCAAGCGATAAGCTTAAAAGAGTGGTCTAGGTCATCCAAAACTCCCCCTGGGTTCATGCCTAGTGCAATGGCAAGCCGTCTCATGGGAAAGGATTGGTGAGATCAGTTTTTTCGCACAGAGAATCTTTTTTTTTGCTTGACTTAAGAAGATAAAAAGCTCATTTTTCATCTCAAAATAAGTTCAAGACTCAATTCAACCTATTTGACATGGCAAGAATCATAAAAGGATCACTAGAGCAAAACTAGTCACTAGATCCAACGAGACATGATTCGATTCAATTTGCTCACAGATATAAAGCTAGCAAGGCAAAAGCTAAGCTAAACAAGAAGAGCCATAAAAGAAGTCTAGCAGACTAACACTTGATAAGACAAGGTATAGAGTATGAAATCAAGTCATACAAGGATAATAATCAAAGCTCCACAAGTTTTATTATGCAATGCAAGACATTTGAAATGAAAATGCATTATGATACAATGAAAGCAAAAAGAGCAAATTCCCTCAAAACATCCATGCCTCGGTACTGGGATTTGAGATAAAAGATCTAGGTGTCCAGTACTGAGATGGACGATGCCTGGGAATAGCAAAAGAAGCAGCAGAAAAATGATTAGGCACAAAATCATAAGAATGCCCACGAGCACCACCTGGACCTCTCCAAAACGATCTACCAAAAGACCGATACTCCCCCTGTCTAGGTGCTACCCGTGGTCTATCCTCACGATATCCAAAACCAACCTGCTGCCTGGACCCACCAAAAGAGTCAACAGAATTCTCTACAAACCTATAGGCCTATATGTGGTACGCTGAATAGGCTGTCCGGCTCTAGAGACTACAGCTGAAGAAGAGACTCCTCTAATGGATCTCAAAGTGCTAACTCTCTCTTTCCTCTCAATTTTTGCTCTCCGGAAGCAAAACTCAACCGTGTGGCCCTCTTTCTTGCAGAAGGTGCAATGGTACTTGACCTTTTGAGGGGTCCGTACTGGTGAGACAGAAGCACCTTTCTTACCAGAAGGAGTTTGAGCAAAACCTACAGCTTTGGATACAACCTTGAAGGTCTTAGAAGGTTCTTGCTCAACCAAACCACTTTTCACAACCCTAGCAATCTTTGGTGGGAGATTTTTGGAAAACTCTAGGGACTTAAAACCTAGGCCACTGTTTTTCACACTCACCTTGGATTGGTCTAGAATCAAGTTGAGTTTCTTTTTCCCACTAGAAGAGTATGTGTGACTAGCATCAAATTTTTGCAATTCTTTTAAAGAGCTATCCAGTTTCAATTCTAGCAAAGCACAGTTTGAGCAAATTAACGGAATAGCATCTAAAGCAGTCACATCAAGCGGAATGGCATCCATGCAAACAGAACTAGACTTGAGAGATTCTAGTTCAGAAAGAGCATTTTCTAATTATTTTTCAACAGAGGAATGAGCATTATTCAAGCTTGACAATTCATTAAGCAAGCTAGAGCATGAATCACAGAAATCATCAGGATTAATGGATTTGAGCCTAACCACTTCTAGGTTCAAATTATCAATCATAGTATCCTTTCTTAATCAATTTAGCTTGCTTATGCGCTTTTGTTCAACAAGCACTAGAGCCCTTTTCATGTCGAGAAGTGAAGGGCATACCTCATCGGGATCACTAAAAGGATCCTCATTTGTTGGAGGAGTCGCTGTCGTGGCTGTTCTTAGCCATAAAGCACATGCCTGTAAAATCACGTGCCTTCTTCTTGCCACGGGAGTCACTCTTGTCGTCCTCCGCCTCCGAGTCCACATCATCCATGCTCACATCCTCTAGAGCTTCAAGGACTCGGCTGACAAACTTGCGATAGTTTGTCTTCTTGGACTTAGCATCCCTCGCTTGAGAATGCCTTTGTGACTCCTTCTCCTCCTTGCCCTTCAGCTTGGGGCATCTAGAGCGAATGTGGTTGAGCTCACCACACTCGAAACAAGTGATAGGTCCACCTCTCCTCCTGCTCCTCACATTGTTGTAGGCTCTCGTGAATTTTGTGGATAGGAGGGCTAAGTCATCCTCGGGTAGTCTCTCAAGTTGCTCATCGCTCAAAGAATGCAAAGCAGACAAAGAAAAGTCAGATGAGCTAACATCAAAAGAATCAGAATATCTACCCTTAGATTGGTCGACCACTAAAGCCATCGGCTCTGTCGAAGAGAGACGTGAGATAAAATCAATCTCATGCGTCTTCAACCTCGAGTAAAGCTTATCCAAGGTAAGCTCACTCATGACAGTGTTGTCATTGATGGCAGTAATCTTCATCCCCCAGACCTTCACATCCAAAGCACCCAAAAGCTGGCGTGCATTTTCAGACTCAGAAAAAACAAGATCAACAGCGCGGAGATCATGAAGAATTTTAGAAAATCTCCCCACGACTCATCTAAAGATTCACCGTGTCTTTGCTCGATCTTGAAGTATGCTTTCTTTAGTCGGTTACGTCTCACTTCCTTGATCGCGATGGACCCTTCGTGATAATCACAAAGAGTCGCGCCAGATCTCATGAGCAGACGACAAATGAGCGACACGCTCAAACTCCGATCGACTAAGGCCTTGAATCAAAAAATTCCGAGCCCTGCTGTTGTTCTCCACATCTGGAGTGATCAAATTGTCATCGGCTGGCACGACATAAGAATTTTTCACCTTAAGCCAAATCGCGTGCCCTTGAGCCTCGATGTAGGCCTGCATTCGGGCCTTCCAATATGCAAAATCAACTCCATCAAAAACATGTGGCCCGATTGAATATCATCGTCGCCATGGCTCCAAAGACCGTTAAGATCTATGAAAAGAGCTAACAGCTCGATCCACTTGTAGGACCGGAAGGCGACTAAAGGGGGTGAATAGGCGCTTTCTCAACTTTCTCGCTCAAACAAATTCAACACGAACTTTACTCTTTTAGCTATGAAAGCTAAGAAGATCGATAAGCACCACAGTGAAGCCTTGTCTTGAATTCGACAAACCCCGACAACCACACGACACACAAGTGGAGACTTAATCTCAAAGGGTTGATCACGGCACAAAGCGGTCGACCGGCCATTTCGGGCAATGATCGGCCATCGACTTGGCAGGGTCGGACCGGTGGATATCGGGTCGACCCGGCAGTACTAGCGGTCTGAAAACATGGGCGGTCGGACCGCCGTTATAAAACCGGTCAGACCGGTACAGTCCAGTACTGAAAAATCAACCTCAAAACCAAAACGAAATTTGATCCAACTTTTGATTCAACCAATGAAACTTGACCAAATTTCGAGCACACCTCCCTAATGATATTCGAGACCTATTTCTAGCGACGATCCTTCAGATCCACTTCGCAGAATCGATCTCTCAAGGATTTAACAAAGAAGTGCACAAACCCTAGAAATATGAAAATCTTTGATTCAAGACTTGCTTGTGGGGGTTGATGGTCTAGATGATTCTAGTAGTATTCCCACACATCAAAGCAAGACAAAATGGGTCAAGAGACCAAGCATAAACCCTTGAATCAAGGAAGCACCAAATTCATTCAAATGAGAGAAGAATACAAAAGGGAGACAATGATCTCTCAAGCAAGCATCACAAGATTGATTGATCTCACAAGATGCTTACAAAGCCACTCCCTCAAGGAGGACAAGAGCTCACCAAGGAGCAACCACAATCTCTCCCTCTCTTCCTCTCCAAATCCTAACCCTAGAAAAAGGAAGGGGAAAACCAAATGAAGCTTCAAGGGGGTTTTACATCTCCCCCCTTCTATTTATAGGAGAGGACTAGGGATTCACTTTTGGGACCCACTCACACATGGGACCCACCCACAACATCTGTTGAAGCAATCGCCTGCTTCACCACGTGTAGGTTGATCAGCGGTTCTCATCGCGTCGCCAAGCCTCTCTTGTCCGAATCCCATCGAACCTCCCAGAGACTTCGCGCGATATCCGCACCACTTTGATCCAACCGGTTGCACCAACCAACGTTCGATCCATCTTGCCCATTCTGCACCATGCTCGAGTCACACGACCTCACCCGGTATCCATGATCGTTCTGGACCTCAGCTCTCCAAGCGTAGTCCCGATCCACCTCACCGTTGACGTCGTTGACCTGCAAGCCACCTGCACAGCAATAGACAAACAAACCATTTCCGGGAACAAGTTCTTCACAACTTGACCCACGTTAGCTCCGCAATGCAATATACATCAATAAAGCATTGATAACCAAACATAAACCACATTGAAAACACATCAATGCAAACTTGGCTCACCTCCAAGTCATCGGCGGTCTGACCGCCCCACAAGGCCGGTCCGACCGATTTCAGGCCGGTCGGACCGATCCCACAACGGCGGTCGGACCGCCCCAAAGGACATAGCCAAAATTCCAGCTTGAAAATCCGAAACCTTCTGGAATTTTCAACTCAATAAAACTTTTGACTGGGAGCTCCAAAAATGATGAAACCACATTCAGGAGACTCCCCTCACCTGCCTACACAACCTATTTTTGGATTAGCCCCAAAATCCATTTTTAGGTCAAGCCGGTCCGACCGGCACCCACGGCCGGTCCGACCTCTCCACAGGCGGTCCGACCGCCTTGACACCACCGGTCCGACCGCTTTGTGGTCCGGCGACAAGCAAACCACAACGCGAGATTTTGCAAACCAACAAAGCCATTGCCAATTGACTCATCATCCTGAGATCGTGCACATATCCTCACGATATCCACATTCGTCATCGGGACTGTTCTTCTGTTCTGGAGGCTGGCGGTTAGACCGCCCGTAGCCATCGGTCAGACCGGCCTGAAATTGGTCCAATCGCCCGTGGCGGTGATCCCGACCGGCAACAAGACCGATAGTTGCTATCTTGTGTTTTGATCGTTTGTAGTCTTGCTTAGGGGTGTTTATTGGATTCAATATTAGTCTTCCGCTGTACTGATATACTGATCTTCATAGCTTCCATAGCTACTGTAGTAAAATATTATTGGATCCATTATTTGTGAAAAAGTGAGTGTGCTCCTATTCACCCCCCCTCTAGTCGCTTTTTCGGTCGAACATATTGAATATTCTCAGTCTGAAAATGCCACCCACCTCTTGGCTACAATCAACACCATGGAGTGGGAGATAAAGGCCACAACCATTGAGGAGAATGTCAATCTCTCTGATCTAACTTTGGAGCTGCTCTATAGCAAGCTAAAGACTCATGAGATCAAGAGGATTGATCATCCCAAAAAGGAAAACATGACTATGGTAGCAGACCCGCTCAAGAGAGCTTCTGATGGGTCTTTTGAGTC
This sequence comes from Hsuehochloa calcarea, assembly GCA_036346395.1. Classification (NCBI taxonomy): domain Eukaryota; kingdom Viridiplantae; phylum Streptophyta; class Magnoliopsida; order Poales; family Poaceae; genus Hsuehochloa; species Hsuehochloa calcarea. The sequence continues at coordinate 20,155,592 of CM070614.1, read as the reverse complement.
TTCTTCTGGATTTTCGCTTGCTGGTTTATCTGCAATTCATCAAGAAGAGTTTAAGAGTCTTCCTGAGGCTGAGTTGTCCCTCATAGTCAAAAAGGTCACACGGGCCTACAACAATATGAGAAACAGAAATCGAGAAGGTCCCGTGACTTGCTATGAGTGTGATGAGCTTAATCATATCCGGGCAAATTGCCCCAAGCTGAAAGGTAAGAGCAACCATAAGGAGGGAAAGCCGGCTTGGAAGAAGCCTCAATGGAACAACTCAAGGTATGATGTTGCCCAACTGACCAAGGCCGCTCACCGAGTGCTTACCGCTTTTGAGGATCAATCCTTAAGCGATGTTGACTCCGGGAGTGAGGAGGACAAGGAGGAGGAGATCCCTCAAAACAAGAAGAAAGGGAAGGCCACAGACTTCACCAGCTTGTGCTTCATGGTTGACTCTGTTGACAACGACAACGATGAGGTACCTCCTTCCTATGATGTTCTTTCTGATACATGTGAATCTATGTTTGAGCAACTCATGAGTCAGGATAAGGCTTTAGAGTTTGACATGGCCAAGAATAAGGACTTAGAATCACAAGTAGATAATTTGACTTTAGAACTTAAAAATGCTAAGACTCTTGAATCTGATGAATGTTCATTCTGCCACGCTTTGCACTATGAATTTGCTAAACTGCAATCTGCTCATGATATTGCTTTGCAACAACTTGAAAAATGCTAGGACTGAGCTTGTTGAGGTTAAATCTGCTCCATGTGAAAAATGCTTAGAGTCTAGCAAATTAGTTGCTTCTGGTGTGGTTGACTCTAGCTTTAGCACTTTCTGCTTAGAACGCGAACATGAAGTCAAAGATATCTTAGAAGCAGTTAGAGTTAAATATGCCAAGCTTAAGGACAGTATTGAGTCTGCTACATGTGCTTCCTGTCCAGCTCTTAAACTTGAAACAGCTTTATATAAGGAAAAATATGCTAGAGCCATTAAGGGTAAAACTAGTGAATCATGTGTTAATCTTAAAGAAGAAAATGCTTATCTTAAGGATACCTTAGAAAAATTCTCTAAAGATAAGAAATAATTAAACATGATTCTGGACAAATCTAAAACTCCTTATAAGAAGCAAAGATTAGGATACAATTCTGTTCAAAATAACTCTAACCCAAAAGTTAATCAAGTCTTGCAAAAATGGTTAGTTGAATTCAAAATACAACCTGCAAAAACTATCTTTAAATCTGCAGGTGTTGCCCAACCATCTGTTAAGTCAAAGGGTGCTTCTCCCAGTGGTATCAAGTATCATTGCACCTATTGCAAAAAGGATGGGTATTTGGTTGAGTTCTGTTGGCGAAGGTTGAAAAAAGATAAGAAAAATTATGCTAAAATTTCACCTAATCAATCTAGAGCTTTTATGAGACATGGTAACATAGAAAAGAATAAACCTGGTTTAGGATTTGTGTCACATGCTCATCATCATATTGCTAGACAGAATAACTCTCATGTTAATTTAACCATTGCTCATAACAGAACCTCAAATAGAATCAAGGATAGCACTTCTGCTTTGCATACTACTCGCAGACGTGTGTCTCAGTACTGGGTCCCTAAGTCTTCTTTAACTAACCCCAGTATCAAGACACATCGTTCTTCTGTGCCTTGATTTTCAGGATTTCCGCGGAAAGAGAAAGGACACGGGGTTCGTCGACTCCGGTTGTTCACGTCACATGACCGGAGACTCAAGATGGTTCACCTCTTTCACGCAGTCGACGGGTGATGATTTCATCACTTTTGGAGATAATGGTCTTAAATAAGCCCCTAGAGCCTGGTATGATAGACTTAAGACCTTTTTTTTGCTTAAGAATGATTTTGAGATGGGTAAGGTAGACAAGACTTTATTCATTCTTAGGCGTGGTAATGACTTACTGCTTGCTCAAATTTACGTTAATGATATTATCTTTGGTGGTTCTTCTCATACTCTTATTTCAAGCTTTTCTGAGACTATGTCCAAGGAATTTGAGATGAGTATGATGGGCGAGCTCAATTACTTTTTGGGGCTTCAAATCAAGCAATGCAAGGAAGGGAGCTTCATCCATCAGACGAAGTACACTAAGGACTTGCTCAAACGTTTCGACATGGGTGACTGCAAGCTAATCTCCACTCCCATGGCAACTTCGACTGTTTTGGATCCAGATGAGGACGGAGAAGCCGTGGATCAACGCGAGTACCGCAGCATGATCGGTTCCCTTCTGTACCTGACAGCCTCAAGACCGGACATCCACTTCACGGTCTGCCTCTGTGCGAGGTTTCAGGCATCTCCGAGAACTTCCCATCGCCAAGCCGTTAAGCCCATATTCAGGTATTTACGCTCTACCCTTCTGTATGGCATTTGGTATTCCTGTTCGTCATCTTTGTCCATTCGGGGGTTTTCTGATTCTGATTTTGCGGGCTGTCGGCTAGATAGGAAGAGTACCTCAGGCACTTGTCACTTCCTAGGCACTTTTCTTGTATCTTGGTCTTCTAGGAAGTAGTCTTCTGTTGCACAATCCACTGCTGAAGCTGAATATGTAGCTGCTGCTAGTTGTTGTAGTCAGATTTTGTGGATGGTAACCACTCTTAAGGATTATGGGTTAAATTTTGATAGTGTTCCTCTTTTCTGTGATAACACTTCTGCTATTAACATTGCTAAAAATTATGTGCAACACTCTAGGACCAAGCACATAGATATTTGTTATCACTTCCTTAGAGACCATGTCGAGAAAGGTGATATTGTGCTGCACTTTGTGGAGTCCGAGGCTCAACTGGCTGATATCCTCACTAAGCCTTTAGACCCAACTAGGTTTGCCACCTTGAGAAACAATTTAGGGGTAATTTATCTCTTTGGGTTGGTTTGAGGGGGAGTTCGATCTTTTCTGATCTTTCCTTGTTCTTTTTCTGAACTTATTGATCCTTTTGAACTTTTTAGGTTTTTAGGCTTTTATTGCATCTCATTGTATCATATTGCATTTATATGAAAAATCCAACAAGTGGTATGAAAAATCCAACAAGTGGTATCTAAAAAGATGCATTGTAATATAAGATTTTCTGCTTATCTTTTAAAATTGATGAAGCTTTGCCTATTACCCTTTGGAGCTTTAGTATTTTAATTCTTTCTCAATGCCATGTCTAATTTTTTGACTTGCTAGAATTATCATACTTTCACATATACAGATAAGTCTTTGCTGTATGAGCTAGAACTCTAAAACAACTCGAATTAAAAATTACAATTTGTGGATGTTTTAGCTAGTTGCGCAATTAGTGCTCGTTTTGTGACATTGGCCCGGTCAGAATTGCTTTGTTAACTCTTGAATCTAAAATTGACCATTACTTGAGCTTCTTGTGTTCTTGAGAATATAAAACTGCTCTTGTGAAACATGAAAAATTAAGATTGTCTTATGCTTAAATTGTGCCAAACTACTCTTACGAGACTACTTGTCAAAAACATGAACTTGGAGATAGTTTGATGATCCAGACAATCTCATCTGGACTGCTTGTCAGAAATGACATAAACCTCAAGATTTGTCGCCCTAGTAGATGCTTAGGAAGAGTTTATGGATGGCTCCTAGGAGAATATATTTCAATGTTAGGGGAGAAAATATATCATTATTGTACAAAGGGGGAGAAGATATATGAAAAATGATAAAATGGGGAGAAATTGGAGAATTTGAAATATGAGGATCATAGTGAGGGGGAGTTTTTGAATTGCATTCTTATTGTCTTATTGACTTTTCTGAACTTGAATTGCATTTATTTATCCTCACAATGATCATAGGTCAATTGAACAATTATTCTTTCATATGAACCTTAAGTGAGATTTTTAACTCTTTTCTGGATTTAAAGTTTTTATGCTTTTTTTGCCTTATCTCACTTGCCTATGCTATTCTGATGCCAGTTTGGTCATTTCCATTGCTTTCTCTTGCTTATGGACCAAGTTGTGCTTTTGTGCGAAAACGAAAGTATTTTAGTTTTCAAACCTCCAAAATACATTTTCTAGATTATTCCCAATGTGTTCATCAAGGGAGAGATTGTGGATATCATGGGGATATACTCCAGATATTAGGATGATATGACAATTGGCAATGGCTTTAACGATTTATCGTTTCACATGTTTTCGGCAAAGAAACAAGCAGTCTTTGTCAGCTTTAGGTGGTCTGGCCACCTGGCCTACCGCGGTGACGGACGGTAATGTCATAAAGTGGTATTCTGAGCTGGGCCAAAAATAGAGGTAGTAGGCAACAGAGGGGATTCTATTGCACTTGGTCTCATAATTTTTGGAGTCTCCAGTCAAAGTTCTATTGGATTGAAAATTCCAGTAGGTTTCGATTTTCCAGAGAGGAAATTTGGCTAAGTCTTTACTGGCAGTCTGACCGGCCAATAGGTAGCGATCAGACCGGCTAGGGTGGGCGGTCAGACCGGCCCTAAGGGCGGTCTGACCGGTTTTCACTTGGATCGTCGCCCGTCGTGGCGGCGATATTCGGTTGTTAGGTCAAAGTCTTGAGTTTCAGGGCATATATGTTGCATGATGAATGTTTTGACTAGCATGGGTCAAGTTGTGAAGAACTTGTTTCCAAATTCGGTTTACTTGTCTGTTGTTGTGCAGGTTGCTTGGTGGTCAACGACGGTCAACGGCGAGGATGATCGGGACTAGGCTTGGAGAGCTGAGGTCCAGAACGATCGATAATGCCGGGTGAGGTCAATGTACTCAAGCGTGGTGCAAGATGGACAAGGGTGACCTATTGCTAATCGAGGCGCAAGATGACGCAAGGTGTAGCTAGTTAGGTCAAGGGGAGTTAAAGACGGTGCATTAAAATGCATGCGTAAGTGCCCCGTTTGTTTTGGGCCTTAACGGGAGCTCAATTGAGTTAAACTTCTAAAAGGTCTAAGCCTCCACTATAAATAGGAGAGGGAGGTGGCTGCAGCTCCTCTTCGTCTCTTTTGCTATTTTTGTAAACCCTAGTTTTCTTAGGGAGAGCTTTTGTGGAGGCTAGGGTTCTTGATAGTTTGATATGATTTTCGTGCTCTTGGATTGAGCATTGTCCTCCGTTGATGAAGAGGCTGTAAGCCCATATCGTATCAAATCAATCTAGAGAAAGTTTGATCATGTCTTGTCTCTTTGCGTTCTTTGTCTATATTTGACGATTTTGAGTCTTTCTTTGATCCGTGAGTTTTTTATTGAATTCTTCACGTGATCTAGCTTGCTGTGACGTGTGGGAACCTATCTAGGATCATCTTGATCATCAATCACCCACGAGCAAGATCTTAGATCAAGTTTTCGTTTTGACCCGGTTTTGAACCCTTCTTCAATCAAACCGAAAAGGGTCGCTATTCTTCCAAGAATTATCATAATCTTCTATTGGAATAGGTTCATGATATCATAGAGCAGGTGTGTACCAAGTTTCATCAAGTTTAGAGTTGTAGATCGAAAGTTTCATCTATTTGCAACTTCGTTATCGAGTCGGTTCTGCTCGCTCTTCGTGCCAAAGGTCGACCGCTTAAGGCCGAGGTCGACTGTCGAGAATCGGTCGACGACCTAAGGCCAGAGGTTAGACCGCCAGTGCATTAAATTGTTTCAATCTTTGTTGATTTTATCGTATTGCTTAGGGGTTTGAATTGGATTCAATATTAGTCTTCCGTTGTACTGATATACTGTTGTTCATAGCTTCCATAGCTACTGGAGTGAAATATTATTGAATCAATTATTTGTGAAAAAGTGAGCATGCTCCTATTCACCCCCTCTAGTCGCCTTTTCGGTCTAACAAGCGGATACTAATGTGACATCGCACCCAACTAGGGATGAAAACGGATCGGATAGTTTCCGACCGATCCGGACGAAAACGGATTCGGATTGTCTCGGATCGGATTTTTTTCGGATAATTTTCGGATCGGATACGGATTCGGATTTTTTTGTCGGAAATGGAAACGAATACGGTAGGCATGCTATCCGGCGGATACGGATACGGATACGGATTATCCGGATAAGACAAGTCCGGATATCCGAATTTTGGCCCAATAGAAGAGGATTTCAGCCCAAAAGGGAAAATAAGATTTTAATTGATTTTCGAATTTCAGAAAATACAACAAATCAAATAGCCTTTTAGAAAATAACAAATAGAGTTAAAAAATTCTAGAAAAAATCACAAAAATTCCTTAAATTATTTTGAACTTAATAAAATTAATTCCAACTTAAAGTTAGTTTTTATTTTTGCACATAAATTATTTTTAATTTGGGTGACCCAACAACGCCCCGCCATCATTCCTAACCACTGCTCCATATTCTCCCATGAAACTGTCCGCATCAAAAGCTCCATCAACGTTAATTTTTATCATACCTTCCGAGGATGGTTTCCAAAGTACAAAAGCATGAACACGAGCCTCTTTAGCAGGTTTGGAGGCGTGGACCTGATCTAACACAATATCCCTTGCCCACACAACTACTTGTGGGATCCCTAGCGGGGATTCATGTCGTCGCCCATTCCTCATGGTCCACAATGACCATATCCCGCAAATAGTGGTACATGCATCCTCCTCCTCGTAGAACATGTTATCTACTAGATCAACTGTCCAAGTTGACGGATGGAGAGCCAGAAACTTAACATTCACCATCTCTTTCAGTGTTGGCCAAAAGGAACAGGCATATGTACACTCCACCATAGCATGATATGTGGTTTCCTCTCGTACTCCACAGGTTTCACAGAAGTTGACTTGTTCTATATGCCTTCTCTTCAGATTTGCACGGGATGGCATGAACTCATTTATTACATGCCACCAAAACATCCTACTTTTGGCGGAATCTGCATACTCCATATCACATTCCAAGTAGGGTTATTTGTGATCATCGATGTCAGTGAAGCTCCTGACCTTACCTCATGTGCTTGATAGGTATTTTCAATCAGGAGATGATATATTGATTTGACATAATAAACTCCATGCTTTTCAGCCGACCAAGCCCAAACATCTTCATCTAAACGACCCAAAGGGATGCGGCTAACTAATTGTATGTCGATTGGTACTAGATTCTCCTGAAGAGCATCTATATCCTAGGATAAACCTTATGGAGCAATCAACTCATTCACCCTTGATGCTTTGGCCCCTTGTTTTTTTACAACCGCCTACAATTAACTCCACCCGGATCCACCGATCTCGCCAAATGTATGTCGCATACCATTGCTGATACGCCGTAGAAGTCCCAACTCCAAAGCCTTTCTTCTTGCCAGAATTGCCCACCATGTATGTGAAGAGTTCCTCTTTTTCCTTGCCGAAGGGAAACCTCCATCGTGGTAATATTTCCCACGAAGAACTCTAGCGCACAATGAAACAGAGTTTGTGATGAGTCTCAAACCCTGTTTACCCAGCATAGCTAAGTTGAACTTGAGATCCCTAAACCCAATGCCTTCATATATTTTCGATCAAGTCGGGTCCGTCCACTTCCGCCAATGGATTTTTCTGCTATCGACAACACGACCCCACCATTAGTTTTGAGATGTAGCTTGTTATCTTTTTGCAAGTCGCCTCCGACAGTTGAAAACAACACATAGCATAAGTCGGCATAGCCTGTCTAGGCTACACTCTTGATGAGTACTTCCCTCCCGGCGCAACTGAGTTTTTTCTCACTCCAACCACCCATGAGATTACGAATTTTTATTGGCAAATGCTGAAAAACTTCATAAGTTCTTGTACTCAACACTGTGGAAAGGCCCAAATACTTTTCACCCAAAGCTTCTATAGTGATTCTTGTTGTAAATAATGTTATTTTAACAAACAATCAGAATTAATTTCATCATATTTAAATAACATTAAAGCATAATTCCAGTAGTATTTAAATGACCAAATTAACATATACACACATAATTTCTCCAAATCATCTAAAACAAATAATATGTTCAACACATATCATGTGTACAAATGAAATCAACATAAAGCTAAGATTTAACATTTTGATATTGCTCTTAGATGTAGAATTACACAAGATGTAATCTTGGCATTTATCAATAGTTTTGTCCAAATTCTTCACTAATAAAAAATGGTAACAATAGATCAAACTATGAGTAAAGAATTTAATGCTCTACTAGTTATGTCAAGAATTATCTCAAACAACAAAGTTACTTTCAGTCAACAAAAGGTTATACAATTAACAGTGCACATGAACCACTTGATTAAAACATAAACCAATCAGCAGATTGATGATTAATCACTTGATATAATAAAACAGATCACTTATTTCATCAAAGTGAGCCATTCGGTTAACAAAAGAAAGCCAATTGACCAACAGAGGAACAACAAGATCAGAGTAGCATGATCAACTCAATCACAACTGAAAACAGAAAGCAACAGAGCCAAGCTATTAGATATAATCTTATAGCATTAAGCAATTCTAGCAGCTCAAGTCTGATTTGTTATCAATTTAATTTCACAATATGACAAAATCATCACTAAGTAGTAAACCGAACCCACAGTAGTACAATGCAAATCTCACAGTACTAGAATTAATCTAAATTCAGATTTTAACTAGTACAATACATATATGCAAAGTAAAGCACTTCTATAAACAGAAATAACCAACAAAGCGGATGGCAATCGAAGCCACCAGTAGAACCAGACAAGGCACGTCGAATGACACTGTCTCAGAAAACCAAGTGCCTCACTGTGCCATGTAAAATAGACGAGGTTGACGGAGATACAATGCCGATCTTCGCAAATCGGGACACACCGAAGAACAAAATTGAGGTACAAGAATATGCTGCACAAGATCACAAGAATGCATTGGTCGAGTGCACCTCATCACCGAGCACCAAGAAACCTAGTACTCCTTCCAAAATTAGGATCAACCAAAAACAGCCGAAGACACCTCCAAGAGCAAGTTCTCTACTTACACCCAATTGAGATAGGGGCGCAGAAGGAACCAACCAGGTGCACAAGGAGGAAGCTCCAACCTCACCACCGACAGCAATGATTCAACCCGTGAGCAAAGCAGCCTCAAAAATGTCAATCGGCCGAAATCGGAAGAGGAAGCCGAAATTGGAGAAAAACTCAAATTTTTCGGGGGTTTTGAAAAGAGTCAGAGTCTCTGCCTTTGAAGAGGAAGATGAAGCGATCAATGGTGCGGTTGCCACGAATGGCCGAGCCCGTGATGCTCGGGCCGCTCGCTCCTCCAGCGCCGCCATCTCCTCCGTCTTCCCCCAAAATCGCGCACGCACGAGAGGAAGGGAAAAACCGAATCCACTCAGTGTGCTCAAGCTGACCGGAGACAAACTTATCTTCTCTTGCCTCCCACTGACAGGTGAGCCCTGCCGCTTTCTTTTCTTTTGCATTTTCTTATATTTTCCAATTGAGAAATTACCACAAAGGCCCTCAATAAATACAACAATTCTCATGCCTTGCCGAACTTTCTCCTTCTAGTGATCACCGCAGTTGGCACTAAAAGAGATGACTGATTTGTCTTTGTTCACCATATGGCCGGATGATCCCTTCTCATAACTATCAAGAATGTCATATAGTCTCTCCGCCCCCTTGTTGATGCCTGTGTGAAAATCAAGCCGTCAACGACAAAAGGAGAAAATACCAGAGTGGTCAATTCCATTCTTGAGATCATTTTGGTTTGCCTTTTGGTATAGAATATGCCAGTACCAGTGTATTCCGGCATACCATTCTGGATTTTAATAAAAATAATATGTATTTATTTATAAATATATATGTAATTATATGCATACATAATTTTACTTTAAATATATAACCATAGAATAAAAATGATGCATAGTTCAATGACTTCATAAATACAAAGGTCATACGTAATTAAATAGTATAACATGAGTTCATAACTTCATATATTTTACCATAGTCTAGCATATTAGTTTAGCATAATTTCACTTACCGAAGGCGAAGGAGTAGTATTAGACTGGACCTTTCGAGCTTATTCAAATGAATGGTCACTTCAACTTTGCCCAGTATTGAGGTCGGCAGAGGATCAAGACTACAATGTGCCAGTTTAGATGCCGATATATCATATTTTGGAATGGACAGAATCGGAATGGAATCCATAAGTACGGATAATATTACAAACCTATCTATGTACCTATCTATCTAGCTGTACATTGTGGTTACGTGTGCAAAAGCGCCACAAAAACAACCTGGAGAACTTGCTGAGGAAGAAGAGAGTGAAGCCCGGCCCATGGGCAAGCCCAACCCAATGCGGCGCGCAGGCCGACAACCCCACGCCCCAGCCTTTTCTTCTCGAATCGCCCGGGAGTACCTGCCGGCGGCGGCAATAGCACATATATTTCCAACCCCTAATCCTCGTTCCTGCACGCACTGCCCCGAGACGAGGGTTTAAGGGTTTTGGGCTCGCTCCGTCCATCCCCTCTCCTCTGCTCGAATCACCGCCGCTAACTCACCGAGAGAGCGGTCATCACCACCACCGCCGCCTCGCCTTCGCCGCCCATGGCCGCCTGCTAGAACCCTACGCCCTCCCGCCATGGCCCCCGCGCAGGTACGCCCCTCTGACCCGACACTAGCTCTCGAGGCTTGGTCTCCGGCGCTGCTGCTTCGGCCCGATTGGGACAATTTCGGTGGGGATCGCGTTCTGGTCTGGGCGATTGGGCGCGTGGGTTTGTTCTGTGGGGTGCGATCGGCTTCGGTGACGGGTGAGGGTTTGTGTGTGAGTGCTGGGGCCATTTCCGGTTTCAGTTCGATTGATTGATTCCTGAGCTCGTTCTGCGGGCTGCTTTGGGGATTTGAATGCGAGAGGGATCAGGAATGAAGGTGTCGTGGGTTTTGGGCTGTCGAGACGTTAGCTTTTTTCCAGTAGGGTTTGAAGGGGACATACTGGGCTTGAATTGGTTTGATTTGTTTGCAATTAATAATTAGTGAATGGGGTTTGTTTTTCGTCTGTGGTTCATTCAGTTGTGGGACAACTGAGGGTGTACCCGAGCTGGATTTGACAAATTTCTTGTCAGGAATAGGTTGAAGTGGATACAGGTATAACTAAGCTAAGTTCACATGGGTTTGAGATATGGCGCATCGATTTGGTTACTAGGCCTGTGATTGTGATCGATTTGATCATTTTTCGAAAGAAATTTGCCTCACATCAATTGTACTTTTGTAGGCAGTGTTTGTTCTAACAACAATAGTCGTAGTTGAGTAGTACTTGCTGATCAATTGCTATCGGTTTGTATTGGCACGGTTGTCAGTTTTAAGCATGTGAAGCTACCATTTACTGGATTTTCTGTTGCTTAGTACGCTGATAACTAATTATGGCTCTGTTCAGATGATGATCAATGACCTTGAAGCAAAGAGGGAGAATGCAGGGACGAAGAAACCCCCCCTGCAAATCCAGATGCTGGAGAGATTTTACTCTGGTAAGTATATAATAATGCTCCTTCAAGCTCTGTTTCTAATGACTATGTTATATATTTTGTATTGCTGTAGCTAAATATCTTTTGATCCAGAGATACAATATCCAAAGCCAGAGGACATGGCAGACTATGCAACATCTGTTGGTCTGGCTTACAGTCAGGTACTCAGGTGCGAATGTGGTTCAAGGAGCGGAGGAGGAAAGAGAGGAGAGAGATGGAAGCTATGGAGGCTCATATGGAAAGGCAACTTGGTGCAGGATCAAATGGGCGTAGATGCAGCAGCAGCAGCAGCAGAAGCAGGTCTTCCTCTTTTAGCCAATGTCCCATGTACAATACTGTGGGTTTACAGCCTGAGGATGACAGGTCTGTTGATAGGAGTATGAGTTTTATTGGAGAGAAACACATACTTCGATCACAAGTTCAATTTCCTAAGGATTATATCCTGAGGAAAGTCTTCCGCAAGGATGGTCCACCCCTTGGGATTGAATTCAACCCCCTTCCCCAAAGGACACATTGCCATCCCAGAGGTATGCCTCCAGTAGCAAATGAAGGTTGTTGAATAGTTATTAGCATCATAACCATAAATTTCTATGCATGTTCACAATGGGTCAAAACTATGAAAAATACCTAACTTGAAAGTTTAATCAACCATGCTGTTCTATCAACAACGCTTATCAACTTCTTCTTTTGCATGTGATGTGAATATGTTTACATATCTTAAGTGCTCGCATCCGTCTCAAAAAACTGCTATTACTTTATAGAGTGAAGTGTTATTGTCAGCACGCCATGGAAGTTCAACCTTTTCGTTGTTACTGTTTGCATGTTATGGGAATGGGAGTTCAACCTTTTCTTTGTGCCATCCATTCACTCATTGTGACATTGTGTTTGCGATTATATATTTATACTGAGCAGCTTGTGCTTTATTTTTTCTTTACTATCCACATGTGTTGCAAGTTGTGGTTGCTTGTGTTATGGTGCAAATCTTCTATTAGACTTTTGCGTAAAAAAGGAAAGCAAAATGATCTGAATACAGTTTCAAAGCTCATTCATTGCTTAATTCTGGTCTACAGTTGATGTCTCTAATACTAATGCTGCTAACATCTTATTCATACTTCATGTCCGAGTTGCATTTTGTAGATGTGGTTAATACCCTAATAATATTGTGTTCAACTGATCTAAATGCTCTTTTTTTCTTTTGTAGTTGCAGATACCACAGGCTATCATTCCTACCAGAACAAAAGAGTTGTGAAGAAGAGAAAGGTATTATTACAATTATTTAGGCTAACCACATGGATTCATTTTCATTTCTAGCCTTTTGTTTCCTGTCCGGAGCCCCTATTTTAGGAAAAAGATACAATTATTCTTATAATTAGAATCACAGGTTCTGAAAATCAAGTATCAACAGGCCTAGTGCTTTACCTTTGATTATGGAGGGCAAAAATTTGTTGAGTCAATCAGTACAATAAGAAATCCTATGTATTTTGACACCACATTTGAACTGGGATAAAGGAACTGCAGCCCCTGCTTTTGTTCAGTTATTGCGGTAAGCCTGTAACCATCTTTCTGGAGGTACTATAACCTTCATTTTTCTTTTATTTTGGTCAGATGTAAGATTAGAGCTCTATTATATTGTCTCTTGAAATTATTGTGTTTCTTTACCTCCAGATGCTGATTTACAAATCATTTTAGTGCCTGAGCTGAAAATACTGCCAACTAAACCAACTATGTGCACCTCTTTCTTTATTGTAATCCATGTTAATTTATTTTCATTTGTCAAGTTGAGATCTCTAATGTTGGGCACCCATTTCTCTTCAAAATTGTTCATATGTAGATCATGGAATCTACCACCCAGAGATCCACTCTGCCATGCGAGGACAGTGGTCCTTTTCAGAAGCATGGAATTGGCAAAGGTCTAATGACAGTGTGGCATGCAATGTATTCATGTAATGACAACATTCAAACAGGCTCTAATTTCATTTATGAAACTGGTTGCTTGAGGTCCTTGAGACCATTCGATGATTGTGACAGACTAGAGGATCATGATGACGGAAAGCTGATTCAAGTAAAGTCGCTTATTTGATTTTACCTGATACAGCCTATGCTACTTTAATTTGTCTTATTTTCAAATTCAGAATTAGTCACTCATAATTTCATCTGGCTTTTCCTTATATGCAGAAACAAATTATGGCACGGAAAAAGGTGGATAAAAGGAGCAGACCACCAAATAAAAGAAAGGTAACTCTGCTCAGTTGGCCTAGAAATTTTTTTTGGAGAAATGGAGCAAATTTGTAGACCAGTAGAGCTACTAAATGGGGGCAATTTGGAGGAAAAGCCATAAATGTTGAATTTAACATTTTAGGTGCCATGTAGCAGAGTTACTACTCTGAAGGAGCATCCACCAATGGAGTGCCATCTTTCAGTTGATGAATCAGAATCCTCAGAACTACAAACTGAACAGCCAACTTTAGTTGATGATGAGGAGCTTGAGCTCAGTGAATTACAAGCAGGTCCTAACCCATTAAGATGTTCAGCTCATCTTTCTTCAAGTGGGAGATACGGCTGCCCCCTTTGTAAAGGTTTGCAATACCATCCCGTGCATTTGTTCTCATGTTCTGTAAATAAATAATTTACTGAAGTACTATCACTTTTATCTTGCAGATTTACTTGCCAGGTTTCCTCCACCAAGTGTCAAGATGAAACAACCATTCTCCACAAGACCTTGGCAGTCATCACCTGCAATGGTGAAAAAGCTTTTCCAGGTTACACACAATACCTATTTTTTTTGCTACTAGGGAGGATCATCATCATTTTGATGGAATTTACCTTACATGAAATTGTGAAAAACAGTTCAGGTTCTAATATCTATTCAAGTTTCTCATGTAACTTCATAGATATTACCACATGTTTATGAAAATAGGTGCCTTATGCTGGTCTGGCAACAAGATTGACCTAAAAGGCTAAAATTGGATCTCTCCGTATTGGAACCAATTCTTTCATGCGTACAACTAATAGCCACATGGATTTATTACATCCGGGAACTGGGAATATTTTAATACATGTTTTCACATAGATCTGTCATCTATATATTATTTTTTTTAAAAAAACATTTACTTTGAACATTAATGTCGGGACCTAGATTTGCAATCCGGAATGCTCTGTGTATACAAGCACTAGTCCCTGAATTAGTAACTAGTGCATATAATTACATCATTAAATATCAAACACATCTCGCAATCACAACTATTACATAATACTAAATAGTACATGAGTAGACCATACGGTCGCTTGACTTACACACGGGCCGATCAGGCCAAATACCTTAAATATCTACAGTGGAAGCGAAATCAATAACACAACAGGTGGGGCCCTTAGGATATGCCTATAGATAGGCAATCAATTAGAGCTTGCGACCTAGTTCTTGGTTTCTTTGATTTCTGGTCATGTCGAACACAATTAAGTGCCCACAAGGCCTTATTATTTTCCACTTAGAGGATGATAGTAATTGAGCAACAGTGAGTACAAAGGTACTCAGCAAGCCACCACCAAGGATCAAAATCTCGGATCCTGTGAGTTTCCCGGCCGTCGGCCGGTACCGGTAACCGGCCGGTTAGGGGAAATTTCAAAAAAAACCGGTGTGAATTCAAATTTCAAATTTTGAATCTGATGAATAAGTCCCTGTACTGTGGTCTTTGTGGGGTGGGCACATGGTTCTTGTACAAGCAGCCTTTAAGGATAAAGATCTTGATCATCATAGGACAAAGATCTTAGGACAAGCATCTTGACTGTCATAGACAAAGATCTTGACTGTCATAGGACAAGCATCTTAGGACGAGATCTTGATCGTCATAGGACAAAGATCTTGATCGCCATAGGACAAGCATCTTAGGACAAAGATCTTGACTGTCATAGGACAAAGATCTTAGACTAGCATATTAGCATATGCTTGGTGGTTGGCGACTATAAATATGTATCCCCAACCCTCGAAGTTGGTATGGCATTGCGTGAGAAATAAACCAAGAAAATTGCCCCATCTCCAACTGTCATCCTCTCCATGAGAGTAAGGATCTTGCTATCACCAACATCAAGACTCCAATGAGTAACAAGTGGTATCGAGCTATACTATCCTGTAGCTCGAGCATCTCCTCGCTCATCTCCGTCTCCGCCGCAGCAGCCCAATGCAGCGCAGAAGCAGCCCTCCGGCCGTCCCCGCCACTCCTCTCCGGAGACAAGCGGCTCGTCGGCGCGACCCTCTCCACGCGACACTTCAAGAAGCGCCATGTCCGCAGGCGCTCTCGGCCTTCGGTCGCTTCGAGCACGCGGCGTCGTGACGGCCGAGCTTGCCGCGGCAGAAGCAGCCATGAAGAAGGGCGGCAGAGCAGCAACGGGCGGGCGAAAGGGCGGCTGGGTCGTGGCAGGCGGAGTGGCAGCGAGCCAGGAGGCGAGCGCGAAGCACGGCGGCAGATGCAAATAAGGCGTGTGGCAAAGAATGAGGTCAAGGCTTCAGCGGCAAGAATAAAGAGCTCCATATCCGCCGATGATGATACGACGCGACCTTGAGTCACCGGAGAGGAGGCAACATGAGGCGAAGGGCGCAGAATGGCGCCACACACGCCACGAAGCGCGGCGGCGGCCAGACAGCGCGGACGCTACGGCTGGCGCCTCTGGAGGAGGCGCGACGGCGACGGCGTCGGTCGACGGAGAGCGCGGCCTTCACAGTAACGCGGCTCTCTCTCGCAGACGGCATCGTGGTCACCACGGTACCAGTGTCGTCAGGGCGTCGGCCCGGGCGGGTGGCCTACCTCACCAAGACCAACTATGTCGAGCGAGCATGCGCGATGAGGGTAAAACTCCAGCGCGGCATATGCGGGATGCACCGGACGGCGACGCCGACTACGACCAGGATCGACGGGCGCTGGATGCTCATCATCCGCAGCCCCGCCGAGATGCGCTTCGCTACCAACAAGCGGACTGCCAAAGAGGCTTGGGACGCCATCGCTGCAGCACGCATCGGCAGCGACCGCGTGCGCAAGTCTACATTGCGGGCACTTCGCGACGGAGCGGGAGCACTTGGCCTTCAAGCCAAAGTGAGGACGTGGATGACTTTGTTCTCCGCCTCAACACTCGCTGCGTAAGCCGTGCGGTTCGGCGACGACACCTCGGGCGAGGAGAGAGTGGAAAAGCTCTTCCGCCAAGGCCCCGAAAGTACAAGCAGACGCCCGCCGATCGAAGTCTCTCGCTGACCTCTCCACGATGACGATCGAGGAGGCATTGGGTCGCCTCAAGGTTGTTGGGATGATGAGCCACGGGCGCCTCGGGACCCGTCTCCATTGGCGGAAACTACCTCACTTGGGAACAGGGTGTCGTGGCCAAGGTGACGGGAAGAAGGGAGCCTTCTTCCACGACAGTGGCCGCAAGCATGGCAAGCGCGACAAGCGCGCAAAGACGCCTGCATGGGCGCGAGGACGTCCGAGGGTAATGATCGTGAGCGCCCGCAGGCGGCGCCACCGGCAAGCAAAGCCGACGAGACGACTCTTGCCACAACCGCAGCAAGCTTGGTCATTGGGCGGGATTGTCGATACCACGACGCGCCAGCCCACGTCCAGCAGCAGAGGAGGAGGAGCAAATGGCTCGTTCATTGCTCATGCGAGCATCGAACTACCTCCAGCGCCGCCGCAGCGGGCTCTCCTCCACCTTGACGAGTCAAAAGCACATGCCCTCCTCGCCACGGCTCCGAACGACAAGATCGACGCAGCGGTGCTCGACACCGCCACCCATCACATGACCGGCCGACGGAGTTCTTCGCCGAAGTTCGACTCTAGCGTCCGAGGCTCCGTCAAGTTTGGGATGCCTCCGCGTGGAAATCAAGGGCGTCGGCTCGTAATCTTCACCATCGCGGATCGCGAGCACGTGTTGCTCACCGCGCCTACTACATCCCCGACCGCACAACTCCATCATCAGCTTGGGACAGCTGGATGAGAACGGCTCACGTGTCGAGATCGAGCACGGGGTGCTGCGGATTTGGGATCTTCGCCGCCGCCTTCTTGCCAAGGTAACCAGAGGCGCGAATCGACTCTACATTCTTCACGTGCCGGTGGCACAACCCCTCTGTCTCGCTGCTCGTCGGGACGACAAGGCGTGGCAGTGGCACGAGCGCTTTGGGCACCTTCACTTCGAGGCCCTGAAGCGGCTCAGTGCCACGGAAATGGTGCGAGGCCTGCCGTGCCTTGACCATGTGGAGCAGTTCTGCGACGTCTGCGTGTTGACGGCGAGGCGACTCCTTTCTCGGCGGGCGAAGTTTAGAGCCAAGGAGAGGCCCGAGCTTGTGCGGGGACTTGTGTGGCCCGCGACACGGGCCACACCGGAGGACGACGCTACTTCCTGCCGCCGTCGACGATCTCTCCCGCTACATGTGGGTGATAGTCCTCGGCGGAAGGAGAGGTCATGACGCCATCAGCGCACGCAGTCGCCGCGAGGCGAGCGCGGCCGCAAGTCACAAGGTTTGCGCCTGACAACGGGCGGCGAATTCACGGCGGGACTCGTCGATCACACCGATGAGGGCATTGACGCCACTACTCCGCCCGTCTGGCCGCAGGCCGAGCGGTGTCGCCGAGCGACGCAACCCAGCACGGCCATGGGATGGCTCGGGCCCTCAGCGAGAGGATGCCTACCGTCTTCTCGGGGAGAGGCGGTGACTACCGCCTACATCCTCAACCGCCGCCTACCAAGGCACTCGACGGCAGGACGCCGACGAGGCTTGGCATGGACGCAAGTCGGCGGTCTCCCACTTGCGGGTCTTCGCTCCTCGCGTTCGCCAAGGAGCTTGGTCACATCGGTAAGCTCGACGGCAGAGCACTCGGAGTGGTCATCGGCCACGCGGATGGCTCAAGGCCTACCGCATCCTCGACCTGTCACACAAACAAGCGTCCGCATCTCGCGTGACGCTGTGTTCGACGGCGAGGCCGGCGTCGGACAAGGCGGTGGACGACGGTTCGACCCGACTCTTAGGGACTTTGTTGTCGACTACGCCCACTTCGAGAGAACCGTGAGCTAGCCGCTGCCTCTTGCCGAGCTCGCCCACCCCGACACCTTGCTCGCCACCAGCCCGGCGAGTGCTCCACCACCTTCGCACGCCACGCCCACTCTTCACCACCGGCCACTCCACGCTCTCCGCACCGGCCACCACTCTCCCCGCACCGAGGCCACACCACCGGATCGGCCCCAATAGCTTCGGTCCCACGACGAGCAACAAGATGGTGGAGTTCACTATTCATTGTCTCACGACGAGGACCGCGTCGACGCTACCACGACGACGAGCCTCTGCGCTTATCGCACCATGGACAATATCCTCGGAGGCAAATCTCGGATCGCGCAAGACGACTTCGGCGGGCGAGCGACTTTGGCGTCGCGACGACGGCGAGCCTCGCTCGCCGCCGAGGCGAGGAGACGCGGCGTGGCGTGTCGCGATAAAGCGAGAGATGGACGCCACGAGCGGAACCGGACGTGGGCCGGCGGATCTTCCCGCTGGTCACCGGCGATCACCCTTGTGGGTGTTCGTGAAGCGGATGAAGCCGGCGCCATCGCAAGCACAAGGCTTGCTTGGTGGCACGAGGCTTCATGCGGCGGAGGATCGACTTCGATGACGCCGCACCCGTCGCGCGCATGGAGTCCGCTCGTCTTCTCATTGCGCTTGCGGCCAGAGGATTGGCGCGTCCATCACATGGACGCCAAGTCCGCCTTCCTCAACGGCGACTTGAAGGAGGAGGCCCACGTCCGTCACCGCCGGATTCGCCATCCCGGCAAGGAGGGCAGGTTCTCACCGCGCGAAGGCCCTCTATGGCTTGCGGCAGCACCACGAGCCCGAACGCTAAGTCGACTCCACCTCAAGCAAACGGGTTCCAGCAGAGCGCACACCAGGCCGCGATCTCGGCGGGGCAAAGCGCGCAACGCCGCCGCGGGCATCTACGCCAACGACTGTTGATCACCGGCTCCAAGGAGGCCGAGGTCGAGGCATTCAAGGCGAGATGAAGACCGCCTTCCGGATGAGCGACTTGGGGCTCTCTCCTTCTACCGGGATCGAGGTCCACCGTGATAGCTCCGATCTCCCTTCGCTGGATCGCCACGCCAAGCGCATCGTCGAAGTGGCGGGCTCACCGACTACAACCCACCCCACACTCCTATGAGGAGAGGTCGATGTTGAGTCGTGAGAGCACGCGGAGGAGGCGGACGGACGCAGACGGCCAAGATCGTAGGCGCCTTTCGCTACCTCGCCCACACGCCGTCCAGATCTGGCGTTCGCCGTCGGCTACGCTAATCGGTTCATGCAATGACCGACGACGAGCATCGGCCGTCAGAAGAGGATCCTCCGCTACGCTATGGGCACCTCCGACTACGGCTTGCACTACCCGAGGTGTCCTGTGCGGCGACTTCATCGGCATAATGACAATGACCACGCAGCGACATCGACACCAAAGAAGAGCACAAGCGGGATTCTCTTCTTCCTCGGCAAGTGCCTCGTTAGTCGGGCAATCAATCAAGCGGCCAGGTGGTGGCCTGTTTAGTCGTGAGGCCGAGTACATAGCGGCTTCCACCGCTCGACTCGTGCACTCGCTCGCCGATCGCTGGTGAACTCCTCGGCGAGACACAAGCGGTGGCGCCAGGCGTGGGCAAAGAAGTCCGCCTGCTCGCAAAGAACCCCGCTTTCCACTTAACAGAGCAAGCACATCCGGTGAAGTACCACTTCATCCGAGGTCGCTTTGGATGAAAGCAACATCAAGGCGAGCTACATCAACACCACGGATCGACCATGGACACGCCACCAAGCCTCTTGGGAGAGTCAAATTCTCGAGCTCTGCTCTAGGATCGGATGGTTCAACTCTCCCACAAGACGACACACAAGACTTGGGGAGAATGATGAATAAGTCCTCAGATCGTGGTCTTTGGGGTGGACACATGGTTCTTGTACAGCAGCCTTTAAGGACAACATCTTGATGTCATAGGACAAAGATCTTAGGACAAGCATCTTGACTGCCATAGGACAAAGATCTTGACTGTCATAGGACAAGTATCTTAGGACAAGATCTTGATGTCATAGGGCGAAGATCTTGACTGTCATAGGACAAGCATCTTAGGACAAGATCTTGACTGTCATAGGACAAAGATCTTAGACTAGCATATTAGCATATGCTTGGTCGGTTGGCGACCTATAATATGTATCCCCAACCCTCAAAGTTGGTATGGCATTGCGTGAGAAATAAACCAAGAAAATTGCCCCATCTCCAAGTGTCATCCTCTCCATGAGAGTAAGGATCTTGCTATCACCAACAAAGAAGACTCCGGTAGTAATGATTGGCTTTTTGGGGACCAGAATCGGCTTGCACGGCCGAGAACCGTAAAACGGGCAAAAAACCGGAAAAACCGGAAAATGGTGAGCCTTCAGACTTCCGCCGGAACCCCATTGCAAGCAACAACATCTCCGTGTCTCCCGGCAAGATGTTTTAGGCAGGTGGCACCTCCGCCTTATTTTGTTAGATTTACAATATCTGCACTTCCAACCAGCACCTCCTAGTCTCTCTCCATGGTCCCAAACATTGATGGATTTAGAAGCCATCACCTACAATAATCCAGACAGGATGTAAATTGTTAGTCATGAATCATATTGACAAGTGATTTCATCTTCCGTATATGGATATATGTTGTACAGGTTACTGAAGGCATATATGTTGTTTTGTGAATGGATAGCATTTTGTAGTCTTGCATACACTGATACACAACATGCATGGACTTACACACTGATTCACACAGCATGAAAGGATAGCATTCTGTAGTCTTGCATACACTGATACACACAGCATGCTATAGCCTTTCACATGACCACTAGTAATCCAAATGTGCAACCCTCCACAAATGCTAACCACTTCAACAAGCATGTGCTAACCACTAGTAATCCAAATGTGCAACCCTCCACAAATGCATTCAAGATGGTTTCCTACACTACGATCTCTCCTTAGTCCTTACTCCCTACAAACAATGAACTCAAAAACTCCACAAGTAAAAAAAGTTTCAGATCTGCTGCTTGTACTACTGCTCCTGCTTGCTTGTGCTGCAGCTAATGCGTGTGTTGCTTGCTTGTGCTGCAGCTAATGCGTGTGTTGCTTGCTTGTGCTGCCCTGGTTGCTTGCTTGAGCTTCTGGAAATGGAGGAGAGGGAGGGAAGAGGCCAAGAGGGAGGCAATCAGGGAGCAAAGAAGCAATAGCAAGTGGGGAACAAACAGCCATAAAGGGGGATGAGGGGGCCTGCTGCCCACATAGGAGAGTGCAAAAGAATCCAAGGGAAGAAAAAAACCCTACGATTTTTTCACACTCGCTCGGTCCAGAAACCGGTAACATTTATTCACGGCCGGGTTTTTAACCTCGCCACCACACATAATGCAATTATAATAAATGCAAAGCTAATCAAAAAAATGCTTTGGGTTCTTTTGTTTGCGGAAAGCTATCTTCCAAATAGGCTGAGTAAAAAGCTTGTGACCTAACATTTTGACTAAATTAGTTATATGAAATAGAGTAATTGTTGTATAATACTGGCAAGGTTCCATCTACCTGCGAAAAGTGCATGGTTCCACTTCCATCCACCATATGCTATGTCAGGTTTTAGGGTTCTATCCATCCAAAATATTCACTAGGTTTCATCCACCTAGAACAAAATTAAGGGTTCCATCCACCGGTAACATTCATTGCATTCTATCTTCCAGGACAATAATTTAGGGTTCTATCCACCTGATAACATTCATTGGGTTCTATCCACCCAGGACAACAATTCATGGTTCCATCCACCCAATAACATTCACGGGTTATCCACCCAGGACAAAAATTAAGGATTCCATCCCCTGACAATTTTATCCCATCCACAAATAGTTTATGTAGAGCAAAAACTAACCAAGCAAGTTCTCGTGCATCGCCCATGACCATAGGCACGACTGTCTAGACAGTTTTCATTCTGCAGAGGTTGTACAATTTTACCCACAAGAGATGGTTATCTTGGAATGTCAACACGTTACCGTAGGCGTGATGCTAAGAAAAATCATCATAAGGCCTTTACGCTTTTTTCCCGAATTTAGTTACGTGCACGCAGAATCACACGGCCGCCTCAACGGATTTCCTCCAGAAATGGTATTTTGATCCCAGATCTCGACATCCATAAGGGTGTGTTTGGTTGGCGGAATTCTCCAAGGATTACCAGGAATCCTTTAGTAATCCTATGAGATTACGTTGTTTGGTAAAATATCCAGTAATCTGAACCAGGAATCTAAGATTACCTTGGGAGACAGATTACCATCAATTGTAGGAATCTGTTTACTGTAGAAAAAGCGTCTATCTTAGATTACCAAGGGAATGGAATCCTCGTTATTGTGTTTTTTATCATATGCTTTTGATTCATCAAAGTCAAATTTTGAACTTTCATAATTCAAAATCCAATGTATGGATTTTTTTTCAAAGTATGAATTTCGAAACCAAAATATCAAAATTTGATCCCTAAATTTTGGAATCTTAAATATATACAATTTAATTTGAAAATTCAAAATTTCAAGGTTGGATTTCAAAAATCATTTTGTAAAAATTTGGAATTCTGGATTTCAAATATTCAAATTTTGAGAATTTAAATATTTGAATTTAAACTCTAGAACTCAAAATTTAAAATTTCAAAATCCAAAATTTGAACTTTTGAATAATAAAAAAATGAATTTGGAATGTTCGAATTTTAAATTGTGAGATTTTAAATTGTAAATTCAAAATTTATATATGTTAACCTTCATGGTTTGAAATTTTAAATCTTGTAATTTAACTTTGTGGACTTGGTGGTTCGAGTTATGAAATATTTGAACTATCATAAAGACTAATATGTAGTTTTCTTCAAATCAACCAAACATTGGAATCTTATATTACTGGTAATGTGTTTACCAGTAACTAGATTGAGGGGAAATATTAGATTATAGCGGAATATGAGATTATACGTACCCTAAGTCCATGCCTCCAAGGTGCTTTCTAGGATTCTCTACTGCTCATGTTGCCCAGGGTCCTTTCCAAGATTCCAAATAGCATGTACTAGCTAGGTTAGATTGTCTAAAAAATGTTGGGATTTAGGAGTACAATAGTTCAAGTATATTTAGCTCATACAATAGATAATTTAGCACAAAAAACCCTAAACCAACCTAGGAAGTGCAGTATGCACTCATAAATTTAAATTTAAAAAAATTCGGGTGTTTTTTGTCCTCCCAGTTCCCACCGGTTTTTTCGGTAACCGCCAGTTTTTTCCCCTGGCCGAGACTCACCAAATGAGAAATAGCGGTTGCAGTGGTGGTTTTCGGCCGGAGCAGAGGATGACAGCGTGCGGTGCTCCTATGGAGGAAAGGAGAAACTGATTAGGGGCTTCTGCTTGTGATGTTGTGGAACATTTTGTGACGCGGATGGATTTGGGACATCTCACTGCGTTCAACGTGAACGGTGAGGTTGATGTGGCGGCCACGGGCTGTGGTGAGGCCGGAGAGGAAGAAGATGATGTTTCCCATGACTCTGTGAGGTAGAGAGGAAGAGAAGGTGAGGAGGGCGAAGGAACCGAGGCGAATGGATAGATGGCCCAGGCTCACCTGAGTGTGCAACTTGGCTCAACGAGGCTACAGCCTGGATGTGAAGGTCGAGCTCCGTGAGCTCGTTTTCCCGCTTGCTTTCTTAGGAAGAAGTTGAGGGAAGTGATGCAGATGAAGAGACGAGCTCGATGCACAGCTCAGCGGAGCTTAAATATGGTAAGAGGGAGGTGTGAGTTATTGCAAGAGCGTGGCAGCGAGACGAGACGAGCGACGCGAGTTGTGTGGTGACGGCATTGCAGTGTTGCGCGTGGCCGTGGGTCGTGCGGCATGGGTGCTCACGCGTTGGTCGGGGCGGTATAGATACAGTGGCGGGTTGGTGACGTGCGGTACGGCGATGAATGGCGTGGTCTCGCGGTGGCCTGATGGCGAGAGGAGGCAGTGGATCTGGTCGTAGTTGGGCCAAGGGGAAAGGAAGGAAAAGCAGCCGGCCCAAGAAGAAGGAAAAAGGAAGAAGGGGAAAACAAAGGAAGGGGTTTTATCTCCTTTTTAGAATAACTTTGTTATTCAAACTTTCATTGAATTTCAGGATCAATAATTTGAGTTCAAATTTTATTTTGACGTGTCTTTATAATTCATCGATTTAAATCAAGTTTATATTTTGTTAATTGTTTTCTTGAGATTCAAAACTTAGCAAGGTTTCAGATAAAATCCAGCGAAATTGAAATGCATCAAAAAGTTTTTAAAAATCTCATATTTTCAAGGATTTGAAATACATCAAAATTCTGGGATGTTACAATTAATGACCTAGACATGTAGTTATAAAGGTTAATAGCCTCTACCTATATGTGTGTGTTACTGTCTTATGTGTGAACAATTGCATGATCGTATTTCTTCTGTAATAATTTTTATGTCGTTACACATCCATTAATTGGAAAAAAATCGTGGCAGGTTGTCCAGTTTGTCTATTCTCATTTTGGTAATATGGATGCTGATCCGTTTACATTTGATGAGTTTATGCAAGCATTCCATGACAAGGTGAAATTTTTTAACCAAATTTATCCGGAATTGCCATGATTCCTGGTATTATTCTCATGGTGCAAATGTGACTTCCAGGACTCGTTGTTGTTGGGGAGAGTACATGTTGGTCTTCTCAAGCTACTTTGTTAAACACAGAAAAGGGCAGCGGAGTTGTTTTTGTTCCAATTCATTTCAATTACCTTTTGCTTCCTTATAGCTACTAGGTTCTGTCATCATTTCAACTATGTCATGCAGTCCACCAATGAATTTAAAAGAGCAAAAACATTGCGTATTCATTTGATTAGATTTAAGTATGTCCCCTTACGTAAACTGATAGTTCGAATATAATGCTGCATCAGATAGTTGAACTCCATGGTTTTAGTGCTGAGAACTGAGCTATTTGTCTAACCATTTCATCACCTTGTAATCTTTATTGTATGCTCTTGTTCTAGTCCTTTCTGGAGTATTGAGTTAATGATTTCCTTGAAGTTGAAGGGCAATAAGGACTGATAGGGTCTAATAGATTTCAGCCGTAGGAGGAATCCAGTTTATTATCTAGTAGTACTAGCCTACTAGCTTATAGTGTTCATCGCAACTCGTAATATTGAATAGTAGATAGCATTCAATAAGTGCAACATGTACCTTTTTTTAATTTCAGGTGATCATTATTACTTTCTAGGACCTCGACAAAGCCTTATTACATTATTCCAAAAAGCGTGGTTTCGCTAACTTATAGCGTCAAACTTACATTTGCTTGAGATATTCGTCCATCTCATAGAATGCAATGTCGGTGTGCATACCATTAAGGTACCAGGTGCAATCTGTTAGAGATATATGTATAGTTGTGTTATTCCCCATTGTTATGGGGGTTATTTGCATATTCACCTCCTGTACTTGTCTATATATACTTGTCCTTTGCCCCCCTGAGAATACAAGTTGCTATTTCTAACATGGTATCAGAGCCCATTAGGGTTACCTCTCCCGGACGCGCAACTCGTCCTCCCCTGCCCTAGCTGCCGCAGCCGACTTCCATCTCCCGTCCCCTTGTCGCTGCCGCCTGCTCCGCCGGCCGCCTCTTCTTCCGTGCGTGCGTCGCCGTGAGGATACCACTGCCTCCGCATGCCGCCGCCTCTCGCGCTCTGTCATTGCATCTTCCGCGAGTCGCCGTTCTGCCGGACGATATTCGCCGCTTAGACGCGACCGGCACCGCTCGCTTGTTTCTTCCGCGAGGGCCGCCATTCGCCAGACGAGATCCGCCGGGGAGAAGGAGCTTCGCAGCTCTACCTGCTCCGTCGATTGCCTCCTCTTCCCGTGAGGGTCGCCGCTGCTCCGGACGAGATCCGCCGCTAGGTAAGGTGCCGCCGCCGGGGGCCGGGACGCGGGAGAGATCGTTGTCGCCAAACGCCGGGCTTCGTCTCGTGGTCGAAAGTTTTAGGTAGGCCGAGTAAAAAACATCGTTCTAATCGCCGTTGTCGGCGTCGCTGTTAGAACCGTTGCCTTTTGGCGTCGTCTTCGCCCACGCCCGCCTACCAATGGTCACCGTTTCCCTCCCTCGCCACACTTGGATATAGATTTTATGTCTTCTTGTAGTGATGCCTTGTCTATTTATAAACAATTTGCTACTATGGTTCTCACACAGTTTTCTACTCCTATTCGTGTCTTTCGTGGCCGACTCACCGCGAGTACCTCTCGTTACTGCGACTTCCTTCCTTGCCGAAAGGTGGCACCTTCGCCGCTCTCTTGTCCTGGTGCTCATGCTCAGAATAGTGTCGCTGAGCGCAAGCATCGTCACCTTGAGACGGCTCGTACCCTGATGATTGCCGCCTCTATTCCACTCCACTTTTGGGCTGAGGCCGTTTCCACTGCTACCTATCTCATCAACATTCAGCCCTCTTCTGCTCTTCAGGGTGAGATCCCTTTTGAGCGTCTCTGTGGTCTTCCATACTACTCTGCCCTTCGTCTGTTTGGTTGCGTTTGCTACGTTCTCCTCGCACCTCGTGAACGCAGCAGACTGACTGCTCAATCTGTTGAGTGTGTTTTTCTGGGATACAGTGCCGAGTATAAGGGCTATCGGTGCTGGGACCTTGTTGGTCGATGGATGTGGATTTCTCGGGATGTGACTTTCGACGAGTCGAGTCTCTTCTACCCACGTCCTGCCTCTCCTTCGTTTTCCTCTGTGGAGTTCCTGTCTTTTTTGACTTTTTTAGATACACACATCTCTGTCTTGCCCTCGTCCACCCGTCCCACCGAGTCTCTATATATACCTCATGAGGCCTCTTCGCTGTTGTCACCACCTGTTTCGTCTCCTGCGGCTCCTCATGCTCCTCCCACTCTCTTCTACACTCGTCGATGTCGTATTGAGGATCTTCCAGATGAGCTATCTTTCCCTGATGTTTCATCTTCTCCTAATGCTCTATCTTCCCCTGACGGGTCATCATCTCCTCGCTACGCTCTCCGCGATCGTCAGTCGATTCGGCCTCCTGCCCGTTTTGGTTTTGCTGGTGCGGCTACTCATGAGCCTGTCTCCTCACAGGATCTCATTTCACCCCGAGTGGCGAGATGCCATGGCTAAGGAGATTGCTGCCCTCGAGTGTACTAGTACTTGAGATCTTGTTTCTTTTCCATCTCACTCTCGTCCCATCGCGTGTAAGTTGGTCTATAAGATTAAGACTCGCTCCGATGGCTCTCTTGAGCGCTATACGGCGCGTCTTGTTGCTCGTGGTTTCCAGCAGGAGCATGGTCGTGACTACGACGAGACTTTTGCTCCTGTGACCCACATGACCACTGTCCGCACTCTTTTTTCGGTGGCGTCTGTTCGCCACTGGTCTGTTTCTCAGCTTGATGTCAAAAATGCCTTTTTTAATGGCGAGTTGTGTGAGGTCTACATGCATCCGCCACCTAGGTATTCTGTTCCTGAGGGTATGGTCTGTCGTCTTTGTCGCTCTCTCTATGGCCTTAAACAAGCCCCTCGTGCTTGGTTTGAGCACTTCTCTATGGTCACTGCTGCTGGCTTCTCAGCTAGTGATCATGATCTTGCGCTCTTTGTCCACACTTCGTCTCGTGGTCGGACTCTTCTTTTGTATGTTGATGATATGATCATCACCGGAGATGATTCTGAGTACATTGTCTTTGTCAAGGCTCGTCTGAGTGAGCAGCTCTTTATGTCGGATTTTGGTCCTCTTCGTTACTTCCTTGGGATTGAGATTACTTCCACTCCAGATTGTTTCTTTATGTCCCAAGAGAAGTATATTCAGGATCTTCTTGATCGCGCCTCTCACTGATCGGCGTACTGTTGAGACTCCCATGGAGCTCAATATTCATCTTCGGCCCTCTGATGGCGAGCCTCTTTCTGATCCGACTCGCTATTGTCATCTTGTTGAGAGTCTTATCTACCTTGCTGTTACTCGTCCGGATATCACTTATCTAGTCTACATTCTGAGTTAGTTCGTCTCTGCTCCCACTCAGGTCCACTACAACCACCTTCTTAGGTATCTGCGATACCTTCGTTGGACTATCTCTCGCTGTCTCTTTTTTCCGCACTCTAGCTCGTTACAGCTTCATGCTTTTTCGGATGCTAGTTAGGCCAACGATCCCTCTGATCGCTGGTCTATCTCTGCTTACTGTGTTTTTCTTGGTGGTTCTCTCATTGCCTAGAAGACGAAGAAACAGACTGCAGTATCCCGTTCGAGTGCAGAGGCGGAGTTACGAGCTATGGCTCTCTTGACAGCAGAGATTACTTGGCTACGGTAGTTACTAAAGGATTTTGGTGTTTCTGTCACTACACCAACTCCTCTCTTGTCAGACAATACAGGTGCTATCAGTATTGCCTGTGACCCTATGAAGCATGAGTTCACCAAGCATATTGGTGTTGATGCTTCCTTCATCAGGTGATTGCTCTTCAGTATGTGCCTTCCGAGCTTCAGATAGCGGATTTCTTCACGAAGGCCCAGACTCGAGCACTACACGGTTTCTACCTCTCCAAACTCAGTGTTTTTGATCCACCATGAGTTTGAGGGGGAGTGTTAGAGATATATGTATAGTTGTGTTAGTCCAAGGTTATTTGCATATTCACATCTTGTACTTGTTTATATATACTGACCTTTTGACCCCCTGAGAATACAAGTTGCTATTTCTAACACAATTTATCTATCTATCTATCTCTCTATATATATATATATATATATATATATATATTATATATATATAATTAAAGTTGCTGGGATTCCAGAACTCAGATTGGTCCGCAATTCCCGACCATTCGATCTCGTGATGTGTGGCTGAGATTCGGCCGGGCAGCATGTGGGCCATGGGAAAGAACGGCCACAGGTAGGCCTTAAGGAGAAAAACGGGCATAGTTAGCCCGTTAGAAACGAAGGCAAATATTCCAGATAGTTCCCCACACACACACCTAGAGGCTGGAGCTCGCCGAGCGTCTCGGAGAGGCGGCAATTGTGGAGGACAACGGATCCGGTCACGTTGGCACCGACGAGTACCACAACACACATGGTTGTGTGCCACCGCTCGGCCGCGTATGACGAGGAAGACGAGATGAGGAGCTACTGGGCACAGGATAGGATTAGAGGGCGGATCCACGAGTAGGAAGACGGAGCGGAGGACGATGGGCCAGTGAGCTCGCCGACCCTCTGAACCCTCTCACTGACCCCAACCCAGTGCCGTGACCTTCTTCGCCCTCGACGGCACTCCACCTCGCCTTCCCCACACCGTTGCCACACGGAGGTGATACGATGGGAGGCGGCAGCGCGGTAGGGCGGTGCTGACAGCGAAATCAGGCAAGAAAGAGGTCAGAGACCACCGAGAGAGGAAAAGGAGGCAAAGGGCGGTGGTCGGGGGGAGGGTGATGAAGAGCAGCCACGTGAAGCTCCCCACCATGGCTCGTAATCTCCCACTGCCTGTCGTACCACCACCAGCAGGCCACAGCCGTAGTCACAACCTGACGCCCCGCTGCTTACCATTGCTTGGCACAGCTAGCCACCAGTCACACTGATGGGGAAGATGATTGGATCAGGGGAAGTGAGAGAGATTGCAAGGGATGGAGGCAGTCAATCGAATGATATAGGGTAATAGGAATGGGGAAAGTTTGGGTAGGTGAAGCGGTGAATAGATCCAATTAAAACTGAGATAGAGAGAGAAAATAAAGAATTGAATAGCAATGTTTACCCCAAGAAATATCTGTTTTACACATTCTTAGTAGGATTTATATGCGTTATCCTATTTCTGCATTCCAAACACCAAATCCAAAAAATTCCAATGTTTTCCAATTCTCTGTTTTCCAGACACATTCCTTTCTAATTTTTGTGTTTTCCTGTTCCTATGTTTTCTATTCCTGTGTTCCAAACTTGCTTTAATAACTTTAGGAAAACATCTTTAAAACCATGGTTAGGAAATCAAATGAATAATATTTGTTTTAAAATCACATGAATAATGACTGCAGGACTAAACAATCTGTCACGTAACTATATGGAATGGTAATTACGACTGCCACAACGGTTAGAAGAATACGAACAAGATAAACAATCCCCGTCGATTTGCCTCCTTACTGCAACATACGCCTTCCAATCTCTTTGGCTCTGGCTAGGAAGAGAAGAACTGCACAAGCAAGAAGAGCAGGAAAAGATAGCGATGGAGCATCGCGGGTGTAGGCATATGCCACACGACTTGTTTCCACCATCTATAAGTTACTGATAATTGGGCTGGGCTTACACAACTTCGGGCTGAGCTGCCAATATCTATTGTCTCTTTTTTTTCTTTAATTATACGCTGGTTTTCTGCCAATTAAACAAACCACCTAAATACGCATAGATTGCCCTTTTTTATTAATAAAGGAAAACTAAGAGATGAAAGAAGTGGGTGGGGGGTGGGGGGGGGGGGTACAGCAAGCGCGACCTATCTTCTAGTACTTGTTTATATGCTCTAGTTCTAGATTTCTCTTACTAGTCTACAAGTAATCTAAGCCTGTTTATTGAGTATTTCTCTTACTAGATTTCTCTATATTTTTTAACTTAAGTATTTCCATAACATTTTATTGATTGTTCTCTCTTCAGATTGTTGATCTGAGCCTCTCCGACCCATCAGAAGTAGAGCAGCTGATCTATTCAACTCTCTAGTGACATCACATTATTTGAGAAGATTGCTGCTTCTGGATATCGTCTCCGCGTTGATCTTTGGATTAAAGGTAAGGAAGATCCTAGATCAGATACTGAGGATTGTGGAAGTGTTGATGGTGGAGATGCTAGCAGTTGTGGTGATGAATCTGATGGTTCACAAGAGATGAGCTTTTTTGAGCATGAACATAGAATTGTTAGGAGGAAGCAGAAAAATGTACATGAAAATCTAAATAAATGTACTGAAACAGATGAAAGTTATTCTGGAGAACGATGGCTTCTGGGGTTGATGGAAGGTGAGTATTGAGATCAAAGCATTGATGAGAAGTTGGATTGCTTGGTTGCATTAATGGATGTTGTTTCTGTTATGAATATTGTGTGTATATTGAAGAACACTAATAAGCAATATATATAGGAGTACAAGAGGTGTATGCCATATACAGATAAGGCAATACAAAAGACAGATAAGGAAATACAAAATAGTCCATATTCTAACTTCTATTCTAACACCCCTTCAAATGCAAGACGTATACAATAGCATTGCATTTGAAAAGAGTTCACTAAAATATGAAAAATCCGAAGTCCGAGTCTTAATATTGTCGTCATAGCATGTAGTTCTTGGAAAATATATCAAATATCAAAAGATCTCCTCCCATCTGGGGTCGTATAACAGCCCATAAAGCATAAGGTGCAGGAGCTGAAAAAATCGACCACGAAGAAGATGATGAAACCGGCATGAATAGAAAGAGTTGTCAAATCAAGTCGAATAAGAATATGTGGAAGCATGGCAGCGCAGATCGAAGCCTAAGACGGCGGAGGTGCAGTACACAAAAAGCACAAAAGAGGTGTGGTGCACAAGAAGCGCGGCGACCTTAAAAGCTCGGGGAGGGGGCTAAGAGAGAGCGGAGGCATTATAACGACGATCTGCAGTAGCTTGAAGAAAAGAGTGTGCTGTCATGCAAAAAGAATTCCTATGCTTCTATGACTGACAATAAATTTATGGACTCGCATAGCTTAGATGAACTAAAAGATAAAGTAGTACGAACTTGGATAGACGCAACGAAAGAAAAACAACACAAAGGATAGCTAGTAGATACTAGCAAAACTAGCAGTCGATTCAATCTCCACCAACAGCGGCATTCGTGCATAGGCCGCAGCGCAGACGAGCCTGAGGCGATGGCGAGCTCGGCCGGAAGCGCGACGAAAACCGCGGCTACGAGGCGACTAGACGTCGTGGATGTTGGGACAGAGCGAGTCGAGGTAGGCCGTAGCGCCGGCCGTGCGAGACCTGCGGCGAGGCGCCGTCGAGCAGGTCACCCTCGGGAGTGGAGATAGCTCCTCCCGGTGGCGGCGGTGGCGGAGGACGAGCGGAGGCTAGGAGGCGGCGGCGGCGGAGGTAGCGAACCCTAACCCTAATATTTGCTCTGATACCATGTTATGAATATTGTGTGTATATTGAAGAGCCCCAATAGGCAATATATATAGGAGTACAAAAGGTGTATGCTATATACAGATAAGGTAATACAAAAAACAGATAAGCAAATACAAAAGAGTCCCTATTCTAACTCCTATTCTAACAATTTCTGGTGCTGGTTCTGTACCAAGACTTCAGGTAATCGTCATCTCTGTTCTGTTATTTTTCTATTGCAGCATGTCATCATTGTTCTAAACAAGATTGCTTAAACTTTTACTGAGCTTGTAAAATGACCATCTGATACTTAAAGAATATATTTCTCTTTAATTCTTGCTGATGTTGTTGTATTGCGTGAAGTTTGCTATCTTACCATAGTGATCTGGCTTGGCAATGTAACTATGGGAATAGTTGAATATTCTTAAAAGTGATAAGGTTAATGGAGATAGTTAGGTCTCATTTTGTAGAAGCATGCGGGCATTATTGTTGCAGAGTTTTGTTTTGAGGGATCATCCAAACTTGTGATACTTTTTATGTATAATTGTCTGCTGATATTCTTTATTCACTTCATGCCACTACTAATGCATATACATTACGTCTTTTTAGGCTTTAGGAATTGGAGAATCGTATACCAAACTATACTAGTAACATCTTTTCCCCTTTATAGCTACAGGCATGTTTAGGAGAATTGGGTTTATTAATTAGAGAATGCTTGACTGAGGTTACTGTATAACTGTCAGTTGAAGTCTTCAAAGTGAACATGCACATCATACTCATTTTTTAATACTCATTTTTTAATTTTGTGCAATTCTTCTTCTTTTACACCAATCTAATATTGTGTTTTATGTGCTAAGTTCAAGCTCAGCCTTCAGAAAATGTTTGTTTATCTACTTGTTTGTCCTATTGGAAAATTGCAGAAGCTTCATTTTTTTTCCCTACCTTTTCTAGGAACCGCAAAGAGTCTTGCCAAACATACCGAGAGCACAGTCACATGCGTCAGGTGGGAAAATTAAAAATTCAATAAGAAACATGTATCAATCTAGTGATGAGTACAGTTTGGATTCTTCTAATCAAGGCCAGTCAGGAAGCCAGGGAACTCAGTATTACGTCGCTAACTCTGGCAGGAATGATTCATCTACAGGAGTTGCACACCCAACCACAAATTGTTCTCTTGGGATCTGACCGCAGGTATAATAATTATTGGCTCTTCTTTGGGAATTTTGGACTGTTTTGACCCTATACCGCACGGAAATTCCCGTTCTAGCCTTTTACCTGCGAAATTCCTATTCTAGCCCCAGACACACTGCTGCGGTCCCTTACAGCAATGCAGTCGTCTCACGCCGTCTTGGGACCATGCAGCAGTCACTATCATTGTCGTCGCCACAGCAGCAGTGGCAAAGACCCGCCACCTGTCAATTTTTTTTTTGAAAAATCTAATTAATAATATTTGTTCGATGAATTTTTAAATATATTAAATGAGCTCAAAAAATTATGAAATTTTTTATGGAGCCTCCTGGTATAGTGTTATTTGTTTTGTATTTTTTTCGAATTTTTATCAATTTTTATTTTCTCTGCATAATTCTTTGAAGTCAAATAATTGTAGGAATTTTCTAATATAGAAACTGAGCTTCAAACATTATGATTTTTTTTTGTAAGACTCCCTACACAGAGGACTTGATTGTGTAAATTTTACGTAATTTTATATGCTCCGAAATTATCTCAACAAATTCAGGGTCTAGGTCTGAAAATTAGGACGAGACGTTTCGGAAATTAGGGTTTCATAATTTCATGTCACTTGAAATGTGTGAAGTTTACTACCACAACATGACTACTCTTGGGGAGCAATATAAGCTAGCGACGTACGCACTACGCTACGCTCCGTAGGCTCTCTTTATTGTAAGATTTGTAACACCCATCGGGGATCAATAAGATAGCCGCTGGCTATTGCCTGTGTTGGTCATCTTACTGCCTCACATAATTCTATCTTAATATATAATAGACTAGTTTAATGCTCGTACTTTGCTGAAAATTAAAAAAAATCATAGTCCAATTATGACGGACTGTCAATCGTTATTATACTCGACACGATTTGAACTATCGATGCTTTACTCATGCGATCCAACAAACGCGAAAAGGGTAAAGAAGATATCGACCACCAACTCTAATTTATTAGCGATGGGTGTCGAGGATCCTCCTCGTTATGTTTACCTGGTCGTAGCGCTTTGACTTTGATGAAGAGTTCGAATTACCAAGTGCGGAATAAATCTGCGACGGCACGCCCCCAAGCGAGCTCGGTAATTACCACTTACCATCTCGTTTTTGATGTCTGTGTGTGCATGCGTTGGTCATCTTACTACCTCACATAATTTTATCTTAATATATTGTTGGGTCGAAAAGGCGACTAGAGGGGGGGGGGTTGAATAGGAGCACACTCACTTTTTCACAAATTATAAATTCAACACAATTTCACTCCAATAGCAATGAGGAAGCTATGAAGATCAATATACCAGTACAGCGGAAGACTAGCATTGAATTCAATTTAATCCCCTAAGCAATATGACGAAAACATCAAAGATCAAAGCAATTCAATGCACTTGCGGTCTGACCTCTGGCCTGGAGCGGTCGGACCGATTCCCTGGCGGTCGGACCGCTGTTATACTGGGGGTCGAACCGCTGCCAAATCGGTCGGACCGCTGGGCTCCAGAACAGTAAAAACAGCCCGATGACGAAGTTGCAAATAGATCTAACTTTTGATTCTCAACTCCAAACTTGATGAAACTTGGTACACACCTTCTCTATGATATTAAGGACCTATTCCAATCAACAATTATGATAATTCTTGTCTAGATCCTGATCAATTGCCGTTTGAGTAAGAGAAGGTCTAAAACCGGGTAAAAGCGAAAACTTGATCCTAATGCTTGCTCGTGGGTGATTGATGATCAAGATGATCCTAGATGGGTTCCCACATGTCACAGCAAGCTTTACCACGTGAAGAAATCAATCAAAACTTTGCGGATCAATGAAAGCCCTAAAATCACAAAATTGAAAGTAAGAACGAAAAGAGACTTATCTCAAGCAAACCTTGCATAGATTAAATTCGTGATTGATGCTGGATTACACTCACTCCATCAAGGAACAGTAGTCAATTCAAGATCACGAAAAACACCTCAAACCATCAAGAGCCCTAGCCTCTACCTCAACCCCCCCTAAGCCAATTAGGGTTTTGAAACATGAAAGAGGCGAGAGAGATGGTGCAGCCACCACCCCCTCCTATTTATAGTGGAGGCCTAGAACTTCTAGGGTTTGACTCTATTGGGCTCCCGTTAAGGCCCACTAACAAACGGGTCACACACGCACGCTTCGTAAAGCGCCGTCTTTAACCTTTTGACCTAAACAGCTTCACCGAGCGCCATCTTGCGCCTCAGATTTCCTAATAGGTCACCCTTGTCCATCTTGCATCACGCTTGAGTCATTGACCTCACCCGGCATCATCGATCGTTCTGGACCTCAGCTCTCCAAGCCTAGTCCCGATCTTCCTCGCCGATGACCGTCGTTGATCACCAAGCAACCTACACAAATATAGACAAGCAAACACGAATTCGGGAATAAGTTCTTTACAACTTGACCCATGTTAGTCAAAACATGTATCATGCAATACATATGCCATGAAACCAATGAACTTGACCTAACAAATTAACATCACCACGAAGTTGGCCGATGCATAAGTGGAAATCGGTCCGACCGGCCCTCTGGGCCGGTCGGACCGCCCTCTGGCCGGTCGAACTACTCACTGTGAGCCGGTCGAACTGCCCTCTGGCCGGTCGGACCTCTCCCTGTGAGACGGTCGGACCGCCACAAGGGACTTAGCCGAATTTCAAGCCCTGAAATTCCGAAACCTTCTGGAAATTTAAACGAATAGAACTTTTGCTTGGAGACTCTAAAAATTATGAGAACAAGTGCATTGGGATCCCCTCACTTGCCTACACCCTCTATTTTTGGCCTAGCTTGTTCTGATCCTTTTTGGTCACGGCCGGTCCGACCGCCGTACATGGCCAGTCCGACCGATTTGGGACCGGTCGGACTGCCATGCTATGGCCGGTCGGACCGCCCCTGACCTGACAGCCTGAACTTTGTCGAAAACTCGTGAAACGACAAACCATAAAAGCCATTGCCAATTGTCACATCATCCTAAGATCTGGTGGATATCCCCATGATATCCACATATATAATGTGTGTGCATGCGTTGGTCCTCTTACTACCTCACATAATTATATCTTAATATATAATAGACTAGTTTAATGCTCATACTTTGCTGCAAATTTAAAAAATTATAGTCCAATTATGTCGGACTGTCAATCGTTATTATACTCAGCGACACGATCTGAACTGTTGGTGCTTTACTCGCCGACCCAACAGACGCCAAAAAAGGTAAAGAAGACAGACGACCACTAACTCTTGTTTGTATACAGTGGAGATACAACTGCTAGCTAGCCTCAACAAAATGAACTCGATCGATCCTAACATACCCGTGCTTATCACCACTGACTGTATACACCCGGTCGGTCTCATCTGTGGGAATTGCTGCGACGATGTGGTCTTGTGCACCAAGTCGTACTACCGCCCATATGTATCTGCCGGTGCCAGGACGATCCCGGCGGAGATTGACAAGCTCCTCAAAGCTGGGTTTATTCGTGAAGTCCATCACCCTCAGTGGCTTGTCAATGACCTGGGTATCAAAGTCCATTTCACTTCGGTTTCTCATCCGCAGAGTAACGGAGCAGTTGAGCATGCCAATGGTATATAATGCAGGGGGTCAAACGCCGAGTATTCGACCAATTAATAAAACGGCCAGGAGCTTGGGTTCAAGAACTTCCTTACATTTTATGGGTCATTAAATCTGGCGACGATCGTCGCGGCCGGTGAAACACCATTCTTTTTAGTCTATGGGGCCGAAGCCATGTTTCCTCCAGAACTAAAAATTGGTTCTGCTCACACTGATTGTTTTGATGAAAACGATTAGGAAGAAAGACGACTCGACGACGTGGTTTCGCCCACTAGAAGGAGCTTCCTAGCGACGGCCCTTTTCTTACGATCCTCGCTGCCAGTCGGACTAGAGCACGAACACGTATTGCGAAATATAATATATATCTTCATTTCTTAGCAAGTTCATTCCGACCAGCGTTGAAGATCATTTGGGAGACACTCTCGGAAGAGCATTGTATTCCCGAATTAGTCTTTAGTCTAGGTTACATACACTCATTGTAATAGCCAGTTCATAGCAATAAAGAGCAGCCTCATTACTTTCTAAAAGATACGCACCATTTTCCTCTTTTCTTTCATATATTCATAAGATCGGCGATTTGATCGTCGACACGTACCGACTCTCTTTTCAGAATATGCACTTACAATCTCTCCCATCTACCCGTAGTCCCCGGAGCCTCTGTGTAGAGTGGATCGACCTAGAGATCCACCCACATGACCAGTGGCAGCTCGACTTCGAGGATTGGAATGCCGAAAGGGGACGCGAGATCCGGGAGGAGGAGCGTCGAACTAAGGAGCACAACGAGTGTATCCGCCGGGAGACGCAGACCTATCTCGAGACGTGCATGCGTAGGGAGTGCGAGGCACGCGAGAGGGAGCGAGAGAAAAAGTGGGAAATGGCAGCCGAGGTCAGGGCGGCCGGCGAGGAGTACAACGCCGAGCTCGGAAGGAAGGGCAAATAGCCCCGGTCCACGCAGTAGGTCGGACCATTCCGTAGTAGTCCCCCTCCTACTCACCATGTTTTTTACTATCCCCTAAAGGCATGCGTGCTTACATGGTCTGGAGGCTTGTGTCGCAATGTACCGTAGTAGTAGCGTGCATGACTAAAGCAATTAGCCGAACCATCATGTCATGTGACCACATGTAACGTGCTTCTGTCCGCGGACTGCAATGTAGTTCTGGTTCTGTGCCTCCGCTGAGCCATCAAAACAATACTATATTGCAAGTATGCCTCTTCCGGCGGAATCCCAGAAATAATCATTCACATCGACATCGATTCTTCTTTGTTTTAGGGCATCTTCATAATCACAACGTTCTCAGCACCTTCAGTTAAGTTCTCAGCATCTTCGAAAATATGATCAAGAACCAGGGATAAAAAAGCGCCGTGAATCACTTGCAGTTCTGCGAATGATAACGATTCTGCGGTCGGGCCGATAAAAAAAACCTACTAAATTTTTAAATTTTGAATTTGAATTTTTGACTCCATAATGTCCTTCCCTAGTTGGTTTAGGCATTCTTATTCTAGATTATGTATTGAAACATTAGTTTTTAGTATATTTAGCACTATTAAAACATAAATGATGACTTTTTATGTACAACTTGAAACACTTTCTCATTAATTGGATTGCATGCAACTATGAGAGAATTGGATTGCATCATTATTTGCTCAGATTGGATTGATTCTTTAATCCTATACTTTCAAATCATTTAGTGACGCGATATGATTAATAAGAATCTGAAAAAGTATTTGCTAATAGTTTGTTCAATGACAGGGTTTCATATGTATGATTACTAGTATCAACTATGAGAGAAACATTTTCTCATTAATATTTGCATTGTTCCAAATTTAAATTTCATAATTACCATTTTCACCATTTCCGGTTTTTTCGGTTTTTTTCCGGTTTGACGATTCTGCGTGATAAAATTTCAATTCAAAATTCAAAATTTGAATTGCATGCGGTTTTTTCCGAAATTTCGATGAATAGGTGGATTTCATCCGGTACCGAGATTTCGATCCCTGTCAAGAACCATAGCGACCAAGAGTAGTCATGTTTTAGTAGTAAACTTCACATATTTCAAGTCACATAAAATCATGAAACCCTAATTTCCGAAACGTCTAGTCCTAATTTCCAGACCTAGACCCTGAATTTGTCAAGATAATTTCGAAGCATATAAAATTACGTAAAATTTACACAATCAATTCCTCTGTGTAGGGAGTCTTAAAAAAATTCATAATGTTTGGAGCTCAGTTTCTATATTAGAAAATTCATACAATTATTTGACTTCAAAGAATTATGCAGAGAAAATAAAAATTGCTAAAAATTCGAAACAATTACACAACCAAGAAAACTATGCCAGGAGGCTTCATAAAAAATTTCATAATTTTTTGATCTCGTTTAATATATTTAAAAATTCATCGAACAAATATTATTAATTAGATTTTTCAAAAAAATTGGCAGTGGCGGAGTCTTTGCCACTGCTTTGCCGTGGGTGGCAATGACGGTGACCTTCCGTCCCCGACGGCGGCAGTGCTGCTGCGGTCCCGCGACGACAAGTCGCTTCTTGCCGTCTTGGAGACGGCGATAGGTGTGTACGGGGGGCTAGAATAGGAATTTCGCAGGTAATGGGGCTAGAACGGGAATTTCCGTGCGGTATAGGGCTAAAACAGTCCAAAATTCCTTCCTTGGCCCTTGTAGGTCAGATGATCCAGGGCATCGTAGGGTCTCCTTTGAGTCCTCGGAAGATGGTCACTCGGAGATAATTGATTCACCACAGGTTGTCCACCTGCTTACACTGCTTAGATATATAATTATGCCTCTTATTTATTCACTTGAGGCTTGTTATGAA
Source organism: Hsuehochloa calcarea (assembly GCA_036346395.1). Taxonomy (NCBI): domain Eukaryota; kingdom Viridiplantae; phylum Streptophyta; class Magnoliopsida; order Poales; family Poaceae; genus Hsuehochloa; species Hsuehochloa calcarea. The sequence continues at coordinate 20,115,490 of CM070614.1, read as the reverse complement.
TATTGTATGTATATTTAAGAGGGCTCAATAGACAATATGTATAGAGTATATAAGGGGGTTTGCCATATACAGATAAGTAAATACAAAAGAGTCATATTCTAATACCCCTCCTTAAACTCATGGTGGATTACACACACTAAGTTTGGAGAGAAAATACAAATGGTGTGCCCTAGTCTGTGGCTTCGTCAAGAAGTCAGCAACCTGTAACTCTGATGACACAAATTGTAAAGCAAGTACACCCTCCTGCACCTGTGAGCAAGTGTATGAAGCATCCACACCAATATACTTAGTAAGCTCATGCTTCACTAGGTACTGGACAATACTGATAGCACCTATACTATCAGACAAAATAGTCGTAGGTCCCATCACATGCACTCCAAGATCTACAAGTAGCCACCTCAACTAATAACCTCTGCTGTCACTGCTGCCATAGCACTCAACTCAGCCTCTGCACTCGAACGAAAAACTGTAGATGCACTCGAACGGAAAACTGCAATCTGCTTCTTTGTCTTCCAGGCAATCAGGGAGGAGCTAAGAAAAATACAGTAAGCAGAAAGAGAACGACGATCAGAAGGATCACTAGACTAAGTTGCATCGGAGTACGCCTAAAGCTGTAGTGAGGTAGATCTAGGAAAAAAACAAACGACGAGAGATAGTCCCGCACAAGTAGCGGAGAACACGAAGAAGGTGACTGTAGTAAAGATGGGTAGGACGAGCCATGAACTGACTCAAGATATGAACATAAGCAATATCAGGACGAGTGCTTACAAGATACACCAAACTCCTAACAAGATGACGATATCGAGTAGGATCCTCAAGAAAATCACAATTAGTGGCACGGAGCTGTAGGGATAGCTCTATGCGAGTGTCAGTCAGACCAAACTGATCAAGAAGATCCTGGACATACTTCTACTGGGAGAGGTAATAGCCCTCAGGCATGGAAGAGGCCTCAATCCCAAGAAATGCATAAGAGAACCAAGATCACCATCAAAATTGCTCACCGAGATGCTTCTTCACATATGTGATGAATGAGGAATCATCACCAATGATAAGCATATCAACATCTGTAAGAAGCGATGTCCTACCCCGAGATGAGACATGAACAAAAAGAGCAGGATCATGAGAACTAACAGTGAAACCGACATTAGTTTTCACTGAGGTAAACGCGCAAACCAGGCATGAGTAGCATGTTTGAGGCCATAAAGAGCACGACGAAGACGACAGACGTGCCCATCGGCAACATAATACCCAGGTGGTGGCTACATGTAGACCTCCTCATGCAAAACACCATTAAGAAAGACATTCTTAATATCCAGTTGAAAAATAGACTACCGGCAATCAGAATCAACCGCAACAAGAGTGCGAACAATTGTCATATGGGCAACAGGGGTAAAAGTATTATCGTAGTCACGACCATACTGCTGAAAGCCGCGAGCTACAAGACAAGCCTTGTAGCGCTTGATAGTACCATCAGACTGGGTCTTAATCTTGTACACCTACTTGCACGTGATCAGACGAGCATGCACAGGTGTCGGTACAATTTCCCAAGTCTCCGTATGTTGAAGAGCATCAAGCTCCTCTACCATAGCGAGTTTCCACTCAGAATGAGTAGGCTTACAATAAGAACTAGGCTCAGTGACAGAGAGAGCATTAGCTATCGGAGCAATTCTAAGACGATCCGGAGGTCGAAGGGATGTCCGGTCACGAAGGACGTAACAAGGAGCATTATCAGGAGGATCAGATGTGGGTGTCAGTAAGATACCAGGAGAGGAGACTGGTGAAGGACGAGAACGTCTGGAGTAGTGAATACCAAAGAAACGAGACGGTGGTGCTGTAGAAACAAGAGATGATACTGCAGGAGGTAACACCGGAGGCGGAGGTACAGAAGAAATCACTGGAGACAGACCAGGGGAAGACTGTGATAGTGCAGAAATGGGTGAAGAGTCATAAAGAGAACGATGAAATCGACTCGACGATGGAAACAGGAGCCGAATCTCGATAGAAGATATGTCAAGATTCGTCAAAGACAGCGTCTTATGAAATCATGATCCGTCGAGCAGAAGGATCCCTGTAGCGATAACCCTTATGCTCAGAACTATAACCAAGAAACACACACTCAACTGGCTGGGCTGATAGTTTAGCGCGCTCACGAGGCTGCAGCAGAACAAAACAAGTACAACAAAAAACTGTACTGGTGGGCTCGAGAATAGAGACGCTCTATAGGACTGACACTCTTAAGAGCAGTGGAAGGCTGCATATTGATGAGGTATGCAGCCGTAGAAACAGTCTCAACCCAGAACTGTGGTGGAACGTGAGAGGCAAGGAGGAGTGCGGGCAGTCTCAATCTCAGCAACCCCATTCTAGGCATGAGCAGGACAAGAAGACTGATAAAGAGTACCTTGCTTAGAAAGAAACTGTTTAAAAGCGCCAGAATAGTACTCACCAGCAGAATCACATCAAAAGGTACGGATGAGAGAATCAAACTGAGTACGAACCATCGTTACAAAGCTACGATAGATTGCAAGAAACTGACCACGATTAGACATAAGGAAAATCCATGTAAAACGGGAATAATCATCAATGAAGACCACATAAAGTTTATGCCCGCATTTAGAGATAATAGGCGCAGGTCCCCATACATCTGAATGAACTAAGTCAAAAGGATGAGAAGACAATGAATCACTAGAATGATAAGGAAGCTGTAGCTGCTTGCCTAGCTTACAACCCTGGCAAAACATAGACGTGTCAATAGTAACATGTCCAAGAACACCCTGACGAACTAATAAAGAAAGACGAAGCCCACACAAGTGACCTAAACGGTAATACCACTACGCAAAAACGCTAGAGGTGGTGGCAGCAGTGGCGATAGAAGTAGACGTAGAGGTGACAGGAGCAATTGAAGTAGACGGAAGGTGGAGGCGATCAAGGATGTAAAGACCTTGACGATTCCTACGGCGCCGGCTAGTCCCAAGTACTGTCCCTGTCTGCCGATACTGGATGAAACAGGTGTGAGAGTCAAAACCAACCCTATAGCCAAGATCAGTGAGCTGTCCCACCGAGAGAAGCTACATGGTAAGTTGGAGAACATATGAAACAACAGGAACATAAAAGTCAGTGGACAAAAGAATGCCTTGACAACTGACAGACAAAGGTGTATCGTCAGCTGTCTGAACAGAGATAGGAAAAACAGGAGGTCCTATTGAAGTGAGAAATGTGGAGTCCAGTGTCATGTGGAAAGAGGCACCAGAATTCAGAACCCAAGAAGTACCTGGAGGAGACGTTTGAGCTAGACTAGCAGAACCTCTCGAGTTGTAAGGCAATTCCGAAGTAGAGCACAATGCAATTTCTGAGCAGTCACCTCGCTTAGAAGGTCCTAATGTGCTGGTCTATCTTCCCGTCGAGGAAGTACCTCCCTGCCTCCCCTTGGATCGTTCAGCCCATGCGTCTTTTTCTGCTTTTTTCGCACCGCACAATGCTGGTAGTCGTGTCCGAAGTTCTTACAATAATTACACTGAACCTCGGTGCAAAAACAGGAGCAGAAACAGACACCTGATAAGGGACTGTAGTCGAAGCAGAAACCGTCGGTATAGTCGAAGAAGGGGTACCAAGCACAGCCGGAACAAACTGTGCTGCTAACCCGTGATGAAGCTCCTCAGCACGAAGCGTCGAAAGAGCCTCACTGACTGTCGGTCGTGGTGAGCGGACAGGAAAATAAATTTACGATGACATTTAACTTAGATTCCATTAACTGCTCCATAAACCCTCCCATGAAATTTATGCTCTGAGTAGGATCTATGCTCTCAGTAAGGGGTCTAACCTTACGTGGTGCATAGGTGCATAGGACCCTGGTGGGATTATTTTCCCCCGACACCACCATGCCTCTTCTGTTCTCTCTTTTCTACACAGAAGAGGACACGAAATTGGTTCCGAGATTCGCGACACGGCCCACGCAGTTATGGTAGTGTTGTTGTAAGATCAAACTACGCTGTTGCTGCTGCTGTTTTGACCGGAGGGGAGAAGAGGGGGTGATAAGTGGAGTACACCAGGAGTCTATGGAACACCCTTTGCCTTCAAAATCTAGAAAAACAAGATGTGCAGAATAGGAAAGCTAAGCTTGGGACAATGGCCCCTGCTTGCCCGCTTCGCGTATAGTTGAAATGAGCAATTGATCCAAACAGCTCCATTGGTAGCCCATATGTTTCAGATAGAGATTTCGTGGTTCTTATTTCTTACCAGTTTCCAAGACGAAACATGAGTTGATGCAAATATATGATGCCTTCCATGTTAGAGCGGAAATGCGTTTAAGATCTTCCTGTAAAAGAAAATATCAGGTTATCTGGATACCAAGCACTGGAGGTATATTAGTGGATCACTGAGACAGCTTATGCGGTGCGGTTGTTTCCCAAATGACAATTGTTACAGATATGCTGAACAGCAGATGAATAGATGTCTGATGGTAGGCTTCATGATGGGAAGTGCGGCAAGTGCCCTATGGTTCTGTATGCGGTCTCATGGTCTTGTATAGTTCAATTTCAGTTTTATGAAATGGAAGTTGGCTGTGTTGTGATTAGAATGTCTATCTTGGTTTGGTATGCTGTCAAAAAATATGCAAGTGCAAAACGCGCCAATTAATAATTAGGTTTTAAAAAATACTTTCAACACATTTTTGCCTAAGCCGGCCCTAATATTCAACACAGTTTTTATATTTCACCAACTAGGGTACACCAAATCAATATGGGTTTTTTAAGTATGAAATAGTTTTCGTCAATCTTTTTAAATATACAATAAATAATGCCCTATAACAATTTTGTGTTTATTACCTGTCATGTTGGTGTGCCAGCATCAAGCATCAGTATTGGTGATATACACTGTGGATCTAATTGGTTGTTCTTGAGTTATTATTATGGCTGGTGAAAGCATACATGTATTTTCATTCTTGGAAACACATTTGTAGCATATCTCTGTAGCTTTGCCGATGAAATAATGTCTGGTGTACATTTCTGAAAGATATCTTATGGTCCAGCTTTGCATTGAGTAGCGCTGTCCTGTTTTCCCAGACATCTGCTTATCCAGTAAGTAAATTTAGAAGAGGGCGGAACACGAACAATGCAAGAATGGAATTAACATATGCAATGAATGTCACCACTTTCATCCACATGGATTATCAACTAAGAACGAATGTATATCATGAAGTTTGAACAGAGATCATAGCAATAACATGGCATCCACAACATTCAACAGAAATCAATATATCTTAACACAGTGTACTTGCCTTCCGCGATGTGATGTGCTTGGAGGCAACGAAGGTGCTCCTACACTCGCCGCCTACACAATTATATACTCGAAATAAGAATAACATGATATGACAATGCTACCGGTGATCCACACTAACCCCCTGACTATCCAACATAACCAACAGACCCAAAACTGAAATCAAACAATTTAGTCACCTGGAACCCTACTGGACAGCGGTACGGAAAAAATCATATTTTATGATATGGAACTTGGAATGACATGAATCCAGTGCCCAATGAAACTTAACGAGCAAACCTACAAAACTCTAGTTGACAAGATTTCCTAATTCTGCCAAAACATTTGACTAAACAGCAGTTGAAAATGCCTGACAGACATCTGTCCAGACAATCAGAACAACAGCGAAGAATGTAACATAACTTTTACTCTATAAGTCCAATTTGAGTATTCTTTATCAATCTGGAAAGATAATAAAATTATCTACAGAAAATGTTTTGGGTGACAAGTCCGAATCTGACCCTAAACAATTCATATTTCATCAAACAACTATACTGATAATTCTCGTCAGGTTTCTCAAGACAGCAAAAAGGAATCTATCATAACTTTTGAGCCACAGATCGGAATTTGGTGATCTTGGTGGCTATGGAAAGCTAAGAACCGTGGTTACAATTATATAAGAGGGGAGAACCTCCAGTTCAGCCTCTAAGAGGTCGAAACCGGACGCGCAACAATCTGGACAGATTCTGGAAATTCTACCGTAGCGATTCGATTCAATTTCACTAATCAATTTATCATCCAATAGACATCAAACAATGAAACCAACTTGTCGTTACCCTTGAAGACCCACAGGGAGACAGTGTTCACCCTCCCGAAGAACTCCCCTCCTTCTCCCTTCAATGGCCGGCCACAACGGGGCCAAAACTGGTTGGATGAGAGGCAGGAGGAGGCGGCTTCGGGGAAGATCTCGGAGGGCAACGCCGGGGATCACCGGGGGCCGGCATCAAGGAGAGGAGGCGGCACCAAGGGGCAGGGGAGGCGCCGGTTTGGGGGTGTGGGGGTGGCGGCTCAAGGGAAGTGGGGAGGGAGAGGGCAAGGGGGGTGGCCGGCGCCACCAATGTTGCAACTGTATGAGCTGGCTACTGATTTAGGACTAGTTCAGAATGCACAGAGGGTCCCGGAGTTGCATATCCGGGGTCCTGATAGAGGTGGTATCAGAGTCATATCGACTGTAGGACGCAACCATAGTTAGCACGGTCAGATTTAAAATTTTATTTTATAAATCAAACCAACCCTTTAACATGGAAAGTTATTCTTTTCTCGTCTTATTCTATTCTCTTCTTATTTTGTTCTATTCTCTTCTTGTATCATTCTTAGGTTCTTACATCTTATTCTTTCTGAAACTTTGTTTTCAAACATAAATTGACCTCCGTACCTCTGTAATCTCTATAGGATCGAGCTTCTGTGATCAAAGCGATGGATGCCCTAGAAATTTCAAGAGATGCAGTGTTTCGTGTCGACCACCTATATAAGATAGATTAGTAGCGTTGTGCCTAAGTTGCCCTTATTAGTTTTAGTATCACTTAGTCCGAGTAATAGGATCTTTCTGCTTGAGTGTCGCATTTTATTGCTTCTTAATAGCCTTCCGGCTATTTGTTCGTTGGGTTAAACCGACCTTCCCCAGTTAGTTTGCTTCTGTCTTTCTCCCTCGTTCTCTCTCGTCTATTGTGCTTATCCCTCTCACCTATTGTGTTTTCTCTTTCTCATCTATGAAACCTGTGAAGAATTATTGAAGATGGTTCAAACATGTAAGTCGCTTGGAAGCTACTCTTGTTGGGATTAACCAGTGTGTTTGGATGCCAAGCTAGGTAGCTTTGGGGAAACATTGATAAGATTGATTTTGGGGATTGAAGATTCTAAGATTTACAAAGGTTATAAGAAGTTATATATGAAGATTCTAAGATTTACCAAGGTTATAAGAAGTTATGTATACTAGAGTATGATGATGGATAAGCCTCGATTATGAATGGTTTAAAGAATAGTAGATTGGTGGATTATATAGATCATGGAGAAAGAAAATGATCGTAAAGGAAATTTTTGATTGATCATGAAGGATAGAGGAATCTGAAGTACTGATTTGATTAATAGGAGAAGTTGGATTTAAATCGAATCTTGAGTTGATTATAATGATGGGCAGAAAGATTGAAATTGAGAAAGGCGTGCAGTAAAGGCAGAGAGTGGATTACGAAAAGAGTTGGATTTTCAATATCGAATCATGATATTGATTTTGGTGGATTAGGTTGAATCAAGAAGTGTGGAATTAATTGGGTATGTTGGTCATGTTGAATTTATTGTGTATGATTGAGTAAAGAAGTTGGATTTAGGAGAAATCTTAGTTGGATTATAGAAATACGTCTTTGATGGATTAAACAAATATATCCTGGATGGATTATAGAAATAAATCCTGTCGGATTACAAAAATAGTTGGATGTTGGAGTATAGGAATATAACTGTTGGGGATTGATTATAGAAAATAGATTATTGCCAGATATTGGATTATGGAAATGGATTATTGTTGGATTGGTGGATATTGAATTATGATTCTAATATCAATGGATGTCTTACCGATATTGGAGTTGGTCTAAATAATTGTTGGTTGGACGGATGGTGATAAAATGGTTTGGTGGATTTAAATTTGAAATTAAGGATTACAAGCAATCGTTCGGAAATTTTTATACGGAGAACATTGGATTTATGTAAGAAAATTTTGGAGGATTGCGATTGATAAATATGCTTGAGAAGTTAAGTAAATGATGTTATGGATTTAGTTATGAATTTTGGAGAAAGCAATTGCGCAATTATAATCTTTGGAGAATTTTGTTCCAAAGAGAATACAACGAATTTAACATGATCGTGGAGTTTATCGGATTGGAAGATGTGATTACGACAACTAGATTTTTTTGGATCTATGCAGTAAAGAAATCATGCAATCAAAGTGGTGAATTTATTGGATTATTTCGGCTTATGTCCAAGAGAGATTGTGAACTATGTTGTTGTATCAATAAAATGTGAGATTAATTGAATGATTGGATTTTAATGTGATGACTTTACGTTATGCTGGAATGGTGGATTGCCATAATAGTAAGATTTGGACCCAACAAAAATTGGAAGACATATTTATAGCTTTTAGTTGGCACCCGAGTACATGGTTGGGATCCAGCAGTTGGGTATCAATTTACCAAGTTGGAGCTACCACCGCAGCTATCAGAGGTGCACAACATCTTTCCATCGTTCCGCAGTAGAAAAAAATGCCTCAGGATACCGGAAGAGCAGATGTTGCTGAAGGAAGTCGAATAAAAGAAGGATCTCACCAACCAGGGTTATCTAATCAGAAATTTTAAAGAAATTGAAAGTCCTACCAAGAGCAAGACCTTGAGGTTCTGCAAAGATCAATGAAGCGATCGATCAGATAAAGAAGCAACCTGGGAACCAAGAGCCGAGTTTCCCGACCTTTCTTTCTAGCCTCTTCGAATCTCGGGGTCGAGATTCTGTTAAAGTGGGGTAGGTTTGTAACATCCCAATTTTCAGGACTTTTTGAAAATTTTCAAAATAAACATAACCATTTGGTTTTGTTGAATTGCTAAATCTTAACTTGAAATTTTGGAAATTGAAAACAATTTAATTTGAATAAATCAAACTTCAACAAATTCAAAATTTGGTTTATTTTGAGTTTATTGGAGTTCTCTGGTATTTAAGATCCATTTTCTCTGTTTATTCTGAATTCCCGTCGACTTGTTCCTTTTCTCCGCGTGCGACTCGCTCCATCCTCTTGGTTTCGACTATCCTTTCGGTTTCGACCATCCTCTCTGTTTCGACCATCCTTTCAGTTTTGACCATCCTTTAAGTTTTGACCATCCTCTCAGTTTCGACCATCCTCTTGGTTTCGACCATCCTTTCGATTTCAATCATCCTCTCGGTTTCGACCATCCTTTCAGTTTCAACCACCCTCCTGGTTTCGAACATCCTCTCTGTTTTGACTACCCTCTTGTTTTCGACCAGAGCCTCCCAATAGGTCTCTCCCTTTTCTCTGTCCAGCGAGTCCCTTCTGTCAGCCTCCTCTTCGTCTGGTCATCGTCTCCTTCCTCGCGCCCATACCATCAGTGCTTGCGTGCGTCACTGCTGCGATGAAAGTGGTCGCCCCCGGCGCGTTTCCCTCCCTCGATTTCCTCGGTAGCCTGCGCATTTAATTGTCAATCTTTGGCTGCACCCACCCCCCTCTATTCTTTCTCCTCTCCACCTGGTTCTGTCTTGTCCCGTCGCATCGCCATGTCCCGTACCGTCCGGAGCTCCACCCATGCCACGAAGCTTCTCCGCTACTCCCCCTTCCTCTATAAATGGAGGACTAGGACCCCCTTTTGCCCTCCTCTTGTTTTCCCCTTGAACTCTCCCTCTCTCTCTCGCCAGTCGTTTACTGGCTGCACCGGAGCTCGCCCACCGCCAGAGCACCGCCATCAAAGCTTCTCCGTCGACGTGGTCTTCGCCGTTGGCTTCACAAGATCGCGGCCTAACCAATGCGCATCTCCTCGCCGCCACCTCCGCACAACGTCGGTGCCACCTCGCCGCACCAGTGCAGCCCCCTCCTCTTCTACCTGCGTCAATTCGAGCCCCAGAGCTACTTGATGCAATCCCTTTCGTAGAAGCCGCCGCATTCCCTCTTCTCCTCCAGTCCCGGCCAACCCCGTCATTGTCATCCTTCTTCGCCTTCGACCGCGAGTTTCCCCACCGCCATTCGCCATCCAGCCACCTCCCCCGACCTCTCTCTCAGTCTTGGTGAGCTCCTCGAGCCCTATTCTCTTTATTGTTCTTTCGACCGTGTCGAGCAGTCGAATCCTTCTTTCGACCGCGTTGAGCAGTCGAACCACCTTTTGACCAGTCGAACCTCCTTTGACCAGGTAGTCAAACTTTCTCCCGACCACCTGTAGTCGAACCTCCTTTGACCAGATAATCGAAGTCTTCCAACCGGTTGAACCTCCTTCTAAGGGCTCATTCTCCTTCGTTCGAGCTCCGATTCGAGTGATTCAAATTTCTAGCTTCTTTCAATTTTAGTACCTTTCTTTTGGTTCTAGTTTGACAATTTTTGGATTTTATTTGGAATTATTTTATTTATTTGACTCTTTTCACATGTATAGATTCCGACGTTTCCAAAGAGTTCTTGCACCTGACGACCGAAGTATCTCAACTCTTCAACGAAGAACAGTCGTAGACTTCAACGAAGACCAGTCGTAGACTTCAGCGAAGGCAAGTCGGAGACCTTTGATCATGTCGTACCTAATTTATAAAATTATATTGTTTTATATCAATATGCATTGCTAGTTTTATAATAACTGGTTTCGGGAATAGTTAAATGTCTAATTGTCATTAAGCCTCCTTGGATGATTGTGAATGACATGTTGACATGTACCCTTAGACATAATAGGTTGAGTAATCTAAGACATTATTGTAAATCTGCAAATCTGAAATTGTATGGATTAAAATGTAATGAGGAACTAAAGAATGTACATTCTTTGAGTTGGTAATTATCAAATAATGTAGTTAAATGCATATGCATAAGAACAGTGCAAGGAATGGACAACTTAAGGTAGCCAAATTAGAACTACACTAAAAGGAATAAAGAGGATAGCAATCAATATGTATGCATATTATGTGACCTTGCTGTAATCAGTCAGTACATGTGAAGCTATTTTCTAGACTGCAAATGTACGAGTCACTCTTTAAGAGATTGTATTGTCCGATATAGGTTTACCAGTCAGAGAAAATGCTCTTGTAGCTAGTAAGAAGTAGATAAACGCAAATTATTTCAACTTCCATGTTAAATTAATTGTTGGACACATTTAGGTTGTGGCAGGTATAAGGAAATCATTGTGCAATGAAACAATGCTTTTCCTAAACATAGAACTGGTGCATCCGAAAGCAACTTTTATTGAGTGCTGTGGTTATTGAAAGATATGTCAGTGCTTTACTGGCACTTCTATAGGATAAAAGTAGTAGTTATTTTCATATTGTTCATACCATGCATTTTATATAGTGAACTGTTTCCATGCTTGCATTTGGTAGTTCTGCATTGGTATTATGTGATTTTGATTTGTAAATTTGTTGTCCCGTAACTGTGATTTGTAACTTCATTGCTCTTCCTGATGACAGGAAAATGGAAGAGCAGATACCGAAGGAGCATAGGCCCAATGCCAATGAGAACAAACCTGTGATGAATGAATTAGCATCTTTTAAAGCGTTTGATGCTTAATAAAACTTATGTCTGCTTGCTCTGGTTAGCTTAAATTGAACGCTTTGAAAGTTTTGTCATGTGATAGATTTCCCCTACTAGTCTTAATTGCTCTGGTTGAACATGCGAAGTCATTTCAGTGCTATGGATTGGAGACTTTAACTACCTATGAATCTATGATCAATGAGAGATGCCTATGATTGAAAACTTTTTCTGACATCATCCTGTTCCTGGTTGGTACATGGGTGGGGTGCCACCATGTTCATATCTCCTTTTGCACCTCTCATGTCAATAGCCTCCAACTTCCCAGTATCTAGTCTAGAGGAGGCAGGAAAGTGGAAAGTGAGTTTTAGGCCGGCTTTTCATTTGTTGCATTGCATGGCATCCAAAGTCTTGATTTGCTGCATGGCATCATAGTCTGATTTGTTTTTTCGCCGTATTGCATGTGAAGAGCGAAACTGAACCTGACGGTGGGATCCCTTGTTTGGCTGTTCCTCTAAGTCGTGGTTCGTACTATTTGTTGGGTTGCCGGGTTGGTTGCTTGGATTTGAGCTGGTTGGTACTATTTTTCTTACAAGCTAAGTTGAACAGCTGGATTGATATGGAAAAAAGAAAGATAGAAAACTACGCAACTGAGAGTTGTGTTGCCCTTCAGATTCAGAAAATCAAGTCCTTATGCTGCTCTTCTGTTGTAGGGTAAGTCATTGGTAGAAACAAGAAAATTATTTGACCTGAGAACATAAGATGAAATGACCTTAGATTGCCTTCCCCCTTAATTCATCCAGAGAAGTTAAGGGACTGTCTGTTTAGTTGGTGAATGAGCCCCGTCAGGCCAGGCCATCCCTACCTACATTGGTGGGTAAGTGGTGGTAAGATTGTTTGGTCAGGTAAATTATGATTTTGTTTAGGTCTCTACGATGCATATTTGATGGGTGAATGATTGGAGCGATTGGTCTTCACCCACCACACAAGGGGAAAGATGATCGGCCGCGATGGAGATGTAACTGGTAACCTCACGCCCTAGTGCTTGATCTTCATATGATCTGATCGCAGAATAAACGGTCTGCATGAGCTTCGTATGATCGGGATTCGTATGATCCGATCATACGAAGCTTGTGTACGGGCATACTACTAATGGATTGCTTCTGCAGTTTAGACCTTGGCAGAACTACGGTTATACATACATCCAAGCTTGCCTTGGACCGTCAGATCTATCCAATGTTGAAGCGATAGACGACAGTGAGTGGTCACAGACAGGGCCTGCCTCTGCAGGAGAAGCTGTGGGAACGGCAAATACAGTCATGAGATTTGCAGCATTACGGGAGTCCCTGCTGGTCCTGCATGCTGGAGATACCATAAATTTCTGCAGATCTGAGTTGGTGCTGACCGTTGCAGTACGGATCGAAGCCCAAAAAAAAAAAAAAACTTAACACTGGCCTCAAGAGAAATTTACTTTTGAAGCCTCGGAATCTAGAATGCAGGGTTTTGCAGGAAATAATGCCGTTTCTAGAGGATTAATATGAAATTCCCGTGTTCCAGACAGAACCTAATGGTTTAACCGATCCTTCATGTGCTAAGCTCTTCTTGTTTGGGACGGAACAGGTGGTTTGTATCCTCCAATGTGGTTCGAACGACATGAACAATGCGACTATGTGAACCAGTTATTAGGAACTGTGGGGAAAATTCCTGCCGACAAGTTTCTCGAATTCTTTGTGATCTTCATTTAAATTGTTCATTTCCAGTTAGGACTGTTTTACGCGATCGGAGTGAGATGGCCGGTCGTTTGTTTGTACTGAAGGCAGAGGGTACAAATCTATAAAGGCGAAAGCTATTAGCGATGGATTTCAGGAAAGTTCCCCAGCTTAATGCAGCTTATCAATTATCACCCTACGTTGTGTACTCCAAGTCCCATCGTTTTCATGACGGGTGCTCACTGCAGGAATAATTTTTTACAACATGTCATCCCTAGCAACTCTGCTTTTAGTTGGCTCTAAGCTTTCACAGTGCCAAAGAATCGATGGAGCATTATGGTCTTGATGAGTTGATGTTCCTTTTAGCTGTTCTTAATTTCCAACTTGTAAGGTTCGTTCTGCTTGTGCATGGTGGTTGGAGATTGGAACCAGGAACAGTTTGTCCTTGCAAAGCTCATATATTGCCATGGTGGTACATTGAAATGTCCTCCCTCTTTTTTTCCAGTGATGTACCTTGACAGTGTAATGACACACAGCAAGTGGCTTTACTGACTATAAACTGCCCCTTTATGACTCCTTTAATGAAATATACTGCAGAGCGTAGTTGAATGTGCAAAAGCTTTGTTGAGCAACCATGGCAAGAGTAAACAGTACTGCTAACTATGAGTACAACATATTGCTTCATGAAATCCTACCAAAGTGTCGCTTGCAATTCGACCTGCGCTTATGGGTCCACTTGTCTGTCACAGTTCGTAAAAGTTTTGGTAGGAATGTTTGTACCACAGCTTTTTTTTTTCCCCTTCATATATACTAGCTTTAGACAAGAAAATTTCTTTACGACAATGTGCCTTCCTGGGAAGTACCATTAATTTCCTGCCTAGCTTAATGTACACCTTTGACAAGCGTACGCACATAACTGGATAGTCTTAAGATTAGATCATACCTTAGTGGACCATCTTTGCGAATTGAAAGGGGGGATTTTACTTCAAATGGGGGGCGGGGGGATGAGTAAAACATTTGTGAACTCTCGCCGTGAAGGGAGTTGTTTGCGGGAGCTTCTTGGCCTTTGAGCTACGCAAACAAGTATCTCTATCTCCGGATTCCGGATAAAAGGCAACGTCACGTACGTGAAGCAAGACCCGTACGTGAAGCAAATCTGATGACCGAGGAGGCGGCCAGAAGGGGCGGCTGAACAACAACAGCATGTTTTTTATTCTTTTGCCAAAAGAAGTTTACGGATCTTTTATTCCAATAGCTACGCAGAGTTACGAAAATTAGAGTCTAAACCTTTACAACGAAATCTCCAAGAAAAACCGATCACGATGAGTCAAAACTTGCTCAGGCGATCCGACCTCCAACTAGCAGGTTGTCTGACATCTCTTGGATGTCTAAGCGCTCTTGAGTGATGGTCCGCCTCTCTTCGAACAGGACTAAACATCAGAACAATTTCAAATCCAAGAATCGATGTAACTTTCAATCCACAACTCCAAATTACTTAAAACTTTGTATAGACCTTGCATAAAATATTATGAACCTAATCTATGAAGAGTTCGAAGCAAATCTTTTCAAAGTTTTGAATTTTTTTAATCTGAAGGCAAGTTCCACGGAAACCAGACCAAATATGCAAATAATGATAGAGAGAAGCTCGTGGGAGGAATCAAGTCAAGATGACTAATGATGGTTTCTCACATGTTGTAGCATCATCAATCACAATAAGAATCAAGCCAATAACCCTTAAGAGCAAAACCTCCAAAATCACAATTTCTTCCACCAAACCCGGGCAAACTCAAGAACTTACAATAGAAAGTGCCTAGATGGATGGAATCTAGTCTTTAAGAGATATCTCCATCACCTACACATCCTACGTACAAAGCAAGATCAAGAGGGAAGGAGGAAAACACCAAAAACCAAGCTAAATCACAAAATCAACACTTGAGCATATGAGAGGAAGACTTGGATGAATTTAGAGAATTGATTTCTACTTAGAGATGAATGTTTACAGCCACTTCCTTAGGAGAACAAAGCCACTAAGATAGCACACACACAAGTGCTCGTATCTTTCAAGCCCTAGCCTCCTCTTCTTTCCACTTTTCCCAAATTATCCAAATTAGGGTTTTCAAGGTTTGTTTGTTGTAATCCTACACCAACCATTATATAGTGGAGGCTAGGAGCTAAGAGAGAAATACTAATGGGCACCCGTTAAGCCCACACACAAACGGGTCTCTCAAGCACACTTCTCAAAGTATTGTCTTCATCTTTAGCTCCATTAGGCTAAATCCATCATGTCTTGCCCTCCATGGAGTATCCTTGACCTAATTCACTTAGACCACCGATGTGGTTTCGCGCACCACTTTTTTTTTTGTATTGAGCAATTTACCAAAATACCCTCTACCATCCTTTCATGAATCCTCACATCGAGCATTAACCATGCTTCACCATCATCCATATGGCCACAATGGCTTCCCGCCAAGCCTATCATGTGTCCGGATCCACCAAACCATCCTCGCTTGTAAATGAGCCTAAGTCACTTGACACAACACATGCCTTACCATGCACCATGACCGTACTCAGCTTCCCTAACCATTCTGGACCTTAGCTCCTCCACGAGCTTAGTTTTGGTCCACCCTGTCGTTGCCCAACATGTCACCACTCCGTAAGCCTTGGTCATCTTCCGACGGCTCCTTGACCTTTCTGGACCTAAGCACCCCTAGTTTAGTCCTGATCCCTTGACCACTCTGGACCTAAGCTCTCTTAGATTAGTCCCGGTCCCGCCCGTATCACCATAACGTATCTCCGGAGTTTTACAACTATCATCGATAACCAAACTGTCACGTAGCACTACACGACACACAAAATCATCAATTGACACAATTGATTAGTCAAGAACACATACCTTCAAAACTTCGCTCCTAGGAGCATCACCAAGCCACATTGCCATCACATGGCCCACAATGCACCAAGTGTACCATCTTACTGCAAAGGTCATTGTTCAAACTTTGCATTCCATGGTTCTTGTCCATCTTGCACCTTGCTTGAGTCCAACCATCTCACCCGACATCCATGACCGTTCTAGACCTTGGTTCTGCTAACCAAGTTTTGATCATCCTCGTCGTTGACCGTAGTTAACTCAAAGCCACCTGCACAACCATTCTTGGGTACAAGTTCTTCACAAATTGACCCACATTAGTCCATAAGAGTATAATGTAAACATATGCACCAATCCTAGGCTCCTAGGACCAACCCTCAAATTTTATCCAAAAAACACAACTCATTATGCATTGAAAACGTCGTGGCCAGTCTGACCGCTGTCATCTTGCCGTTTCGACTACCAACCATTGGCCTGTCTGACCGTGTTAGCCCGTTTGACCTCACCCACAAGTAACAGGCACCGGTCTGACCGCCATGGTATGGCTGGTCTCACTGCTCCCATCACCAAAAAATAGCCTATCTGAACTTTTCTATTAAACTCTATCTAGTTTTGTGTTCAATTTCTATTTTCAATGGCACTTAGTGCAAACACACCCCAAATAACCCTACACAAGTGTTTGGTATTCATTTACCCCAGGGCGGTCAGACCGTCTTATCTCCTAACAGGATGCTAGCTTTTGAAAAACAAAGTGCTAACTCCCTAAACTCTTCGACAATAATGTCAATTGTTCATCACCATATAAGACCAAACCACATGATCCCTACAAAATCAAAATCAATGAGCCATCTTAGAGTGTCTGCATGGAGCCGTGGAGAACACATTTTTTTGACAAGGGGGAAACCCCGCTTTTCATTGAAAGCAAATAAAAGTTCTTACAACGAAAATACAAAAAAGACATTACTGGGATCACCAACTTACAATGATGGAACCAAATACAACCACAACAAAAGACACTAGGAAGTAACTGAGAACATTTAGGATTATCCAGATTACAAAACCGAGTAGTCCACTCTTCCACAGCCTCCACAAAACACTCCCAACTTAGTTCGATCATCCCTTCTGAAGAGAACCCGCCAGGACAAGTAAAGCAAAATAATATTACAGGTAACAACGAGTGAACTAACCCAAAGTAAAGACACTACCCCCCAACCCCTAACATAAAACCCCAAGTACAGGCAGCTAAAACAAGATTTCAACTGTCTGCATCAGACAGAAGCCTTTCAGCCAATCTTCAACCAAGCGAATCACCTTGTCCAACTTCCCTCGCTCATCTTCTTTGATTAGTATTCACCACTTCTGCAAACAAGATACAGATTTGAATAAAGCTTCAATCGGTTGTTTAGGAAAAGCCTTCTCGATCGTCATTCTATTCTTGATGTGATCAGTATCTTCATTCAGCCCACACAAAATGCAATTTTCCTCCCCTTTCCAATTTCTTAATTTAAGCTGAGTTGCTGATCGGAGCCTGTCCCAGAAGGGAAGCCATGGAGAACACATAACCCCCAAAACAATCCACGCTCATCTTGCCCCTTTCCTCTCTTTTACCTCACTCAAAAGCCACAACAAACAGTGCAATTTTACCTTCCTTTAGTGCAGTAACAATAACACAACGGTGCATGCCGACAAATCAACAAATCCACGATAAGAATCGGGCATAAATAAACATGTCTAAGTATTTCATTCTAATAAAAATCTAATCTTAATCCAAAATATTGATCTCGCAATCAATCCACTATAACATGTACACGAGTTACCACTGCGGCGAATTTGTGCCGACCTCCAAATCACCACAAAACCCACCCCCCTCGCCTCCTTCCCCATCAACCTTAGCAATTACCATCTCTCTCTTACACTTCGCCTCCCTCCCTTTCCCTCCTCTCACTCCATGCCAAAGAGCACCACAGCACAACACAACAAGCCATGTTGCCTCCTCTTGATTGCATCCATCCAAGGTCCAAGAGCGCATAGGTAGCAGCTAGCAAACAAGCCCAGCAGCACCAAGCGAGCTCGCAAGCAAGCAAGGGGGAAGACGACAATGGCCGCACAGCCACGCATCGACAGCAACAGTGGTGATGACGACGACGGCGACGCGCTGGCATTGTCCCTCCTCCACGACCTGCTCGGTGTCGCCGCCTTCCTTGCCTCCAACCCGCTCCACGCCGCCTATATCCTCTTCTTCTCCCGCTACCTCCTGTCCCTCCTGGCATTCTTCTGCCCTCTCCTCGTCTCCACCTCACTTCTCCTCGTCGTGCTGGTCACCATTGCCCCGTACGTCGGCGGAAGCAACAGCCACAGCTCGCTGGAGTGGCCCGGAGTGAGGTTTCTTGGGAGGACCTGCGGCATTGCCGTCGGCGTGCTCTGCGCCGAGCTCCGGCCGGACGGCGCCAGCACCGGCGGAGGAGTCGGGCTGGTTGAGGAGCTCTGCTCCTTCGTTCTCGGCCCCGCCGACGTCGCCGCCGTTCTTCACGTCGGCGAGATCATGGGTGAGTTGTGCGACATTGGTACTTCTTGCTTTGTGTTGGAAGAGAAGATCTTGTTCTTAGGCACTGAAGAGTGCAAGGAGCTTGCAACTGAACTCCCATTGGAGGGTGGCATTGGGGAGAAAATATTCTTGCATCATGAGGATTTTGATGAGATCAAGGATAGAATTGAGGAGAAGAATGTAGTTTGCGAGGATCTGAAGGAGTTCAAGGGTCCTGATTCTTCTTGTTCAGAGCATTGCTGTCCATGTGAGACGTCTATGCAAGAAATGGAAGAGCAAGAGGATGGCATTCAAGGGCAGGGGTTAAGCTTGTCAGATATGGATGGAGTCAGTGATGATGTTGAGGAGAAGAGATTGGAGTGTGATCCTGTGTCAGTGGAGATAAAGAAATGCGAGCTGGTCAAGTCGCTTTCTTCGGTTTCTCGGCGCATCAAACAATGGGAAGCGCAGGCATCCGTCAATTTCAAGCGAGTTCTTGAGGACATGGAAGCCATTCAAGGATGTGAATTCAGTTTAGAGAAGGGATCATTCAAGGATGTGACGGCATGCATGCAATTGGAGACTGAAGCTTGCACCGAAAACCTCCCAGCTCAAGAAATTGCTTCTGTTGCAGACTCTGTCCAACCAGAAGAAGAACAAGGATTCAAGGATGACGAGGAATGTCTGCGATCGGAGACTGAAGTTTCAACCGAAAATTGCCGCAAAGACCTGCAAGCTGAAGAAAGTGCCTCAATTGCGCAACCTGAAAAAGAACAGGCAGAACAGAACCACCAAGATGCGCAACCTGAACCAGAATTGCAAGAGCAGGAGTACAAAGATGTACAACCTGAACAAGAATTGCAAGAACAAGACTACAAGGATGTACAACCTGAACAAGAATGGCAGGATCACGATCACAAAGACGTGCAGCCTGTGCAAGAATCGCAAGAACAAGAGTACAATGATGCGGACGAAGAATCTGCAGTCCTGGGCAATGGTAAGGAGAATTCCCTGAAGTCGACATCGATTGCGCGGCGGGTGCACTCACGGACCTCGTCGGAGAACCTAGTCAGCGAGGAGTCGCCGCGGAAGGAGAAGGAGTGGAAGAGGACGCTGGCGTGCAAGCTCTACGAGGAGCGTATGCAGCTCAAGCTCTGCCGCGACCGCGCCGTCGTCGAGTGTAGCGACAATATGGACATGCTCTGGGAGGCCTACGAGGTGGGCGGCAGCAACGGCAATAGCAGCGGAGCAAAACGCGGCCGCGACAAGGCGAAAGGAGCCAACAAACAAGAAGAAGAATTTGTCGTGGAAGGTGAGCAAGAGGGGGAGGAGGAAGATGACGATGAAGGTTCAGTGAGGCAGCTGTGCTGCCTGCAGGCTCTCAAATTCTCCACCAGGAAGATGAACTTTGGAGGTGGCAAGCCGAGTTTGGCCAAGATCTCAAAGGTCCTAAAGAGGATGACCGCGTTGTCGAGGGTTGGATCGCGGCGCAACCTGAAGGGATGAAGATCAGCAATGGTGATCAAAGGATGGATGATCTTCCTGAATCTAGAGCTGTTGTAACAAGGGTTGTTCAATTTATTTGTGCTCCTTTTAATTGCTTGTTTTTTTTCACTTTGTGTATATATATGATATATACCCAATGGTTTCAGAGAGATTGGGGTAATTATAGGGCTGTCTCTTGACCTGCTGAATGTAATAAAGCTCAACTGGGTGTGTGTTACTTTCATGCTTTCAGAGGCACACCAAATCAATATGGGTTTTTCAAGTATGAAATAGTTTTCGTCAATCTTTTTAAATGTACAATAAATAATGCCCTATAACAATTTTGTGTTTATTACCTGTCATGTTGGTGTGCCAGCATCAAGCATCAGTATTGGTGATATACACTGTGGATCTAATTGGTTGTTCTTGAGTTATTATTATGGCTGGTGAAAGCATACATGTATTTTCATTCTTGGAAACACATTTGTAGCATATCTCTGTAGCTTTGCCGATGAAATAATGTCTGGTGTACATTTCTGAAAGATATCTTATGGCCCAGCTTTGCATTGAGTAGCGCTGTCTTGTTTTCCCAGACATCTGCTTGTCCAGTCAGTAAATTTAGAAGTGTCATTCCTGTGGTGCAGTAATTTCAACTTTTGATCTTGTATGGTTTGGCTTTTATAAATGGCTTAATCTGTTCCTTTACAAACCACTTGTTTTTGTTATGTTAATCTTCAATGTATATTTCTTATGGTCTTCTCTTTCTATCAAGTTTTAACCTGGTAAAACAAGTCATGTTTGTCTTCTCTTTATTTCATTATTAGCATGACAAAAGAATTTGTGTATGTCTTCTCACTATTTCATTTGCAACATGGAGAAATGATTTGTGTTTGTCTTCTCTTCACTTCATTTCATTTTTTAACATAGCGGGAAAATTGTTTTTGTTTGGGTTTCAGTATTTCCCCTCAAAGGACCCAATATGCCTAGGTAAAGTGTGTAGTGTTTTATGGCTAACAAGATGTTGAAGGTAGAATAACTGTGCCACATATTGTTAGAATTTCCTTTTCGCATAAGAAGTCACAATTTAGAAATTGTAAACTTTGGCAATATTAGAAACTGAGTATTTCTCTAGCAACTATCTGCCTTAATATTTGTGTACAATTGATAAAACATTGATGAACTTGGTTATGAATTACTAGAGCTCTTTTTTTAGCAAGTGATTCGTGTTGTGCTAGTTTTCTTTCGACCTGTCTGTCTCTCCAGCAAAGAGCAAACAGTTATTACTTATGATGTACCGCAATTGTAAGGATTAAAATGTAAAGTGGAACTAAAGAGTGTTCATTCCTTGAGTTGGCAATTACCAAATAATGTAGTTAAATGTGTCTGCATAAGAACAGTACAAGGTAAGGACCACTTGAGGTAGTCCAATTGGAAGTACAGGAAAGGGAATACAGAGGATAGCAATCAATACGTATGCATATCATATGACCTTACTGTAATTAGTCAGTACAAGACACTATTGAGTGAAACTTGTATAGGGTTACCAGTCTGGAAAATTGCTCTCTTGTATCTAGCAAGCATGCAAATCATTTTAACCTTGTATGTTAAAGTAACCGTTCGGACACAATAGGTGATGGCAGTTGCAAGGAAATAATTGTGCAATGAAACAACGCATTTCCTAAACACAGAACGGGTGTGTCTGAAGCAACTTTTATTGACTGATTGTTATGGTCCAATGCCAAGGCAAGGTACTGGAGCAAACATGTACTTTTTGCAGCCCGAAATGCATATCCTGCAGCAACAACTCTTGCGTTTGGTGGCCACGGAACCCTCGTCTATCTCTTAAGTTTATGGATGTTATCTTTAGTTATTTCTATATTCTTTAAATTGGATTGTTATGATCATTTATTTCCTATATTAGAGATATGTTTCTTACAGGTCAAATCGGGCCGCTCTTATAAAAGGGATTGCATCTATCAATTATCAATCAAGTAACGAATAAATAAATAAAGTTGTTAGTCTCCCCCCTCTTCTTCAAATAAGCCTCGTAGTTGTAACACCTCAGCCCAACACTGAGACTAGAATGTTACATGCACTATTCTAGGCACTAATTTAAACCTTAATTAAACAATATTTCTAGTACGCATGCATATAATGAAAACATGTCCATGGTTCACAAGAGAATCAATTAAGATAAAAGTAACTGCATAAGGATAACAGTTCACAACCTGGTCCACAGGCCCAAAACACTTGAGATACACACTTCATAAATGTTCAGGATATCCGCACCTGAGAAACACTTGAGATACACACATCGAAGGAACACTGAGATCATTCTCCTGCTATATAGGATGGCAACAAGTAATAATAAATCAACTATGAATAAAACAATCAAAGTCTCAAGCATTTGAACTAATAATAACCAAGTCCATGAATAAATTCAAAGGAGAATAATCAATGTCACTAGATTTAATGAAAACAGTATGAGTAGGTAATGTTTGTGTGATCGATGCATGTGATGTATGTGTGCTACTCCATCCTATACATGTCACCATCAATGGTTACCTAAAAATCAACAACAAAGCAAGGGTGCAAGAATGAGTCAACGGCTCAACAAGTACAAAATAGAACAATAGACATACAGTTCAGTATTCAATTAAATCATTTATCATGGCCATTATCATTGTCGTCGTCATTCTTTACTCAATCAATTATATCATTTCATATATGCAATGCACCATTATGCTCATACTCATATACAACTCCATCAGTTGATACCGGTATAGTAGAGTGTCACCCGTCGATGAACCATTCTTCTCCCATTTTCTCTAGGATGGGTCCCTACATCTGTAGGGTTTTATCTAGAGCACTCTGGACTAGTCGTGTAACTTTCTCACCGATCTTACCAGAATAGTTATATGTCCTTTTCACCGAAATGGCTCGTACACTTCTATCATGATGAATGTAAATTGATGCACCATCTTTTAATTGTTCATTAACATAATCCATCATTGTTATTACCATATCATGTCCTTGATTTCTCATGTGATCAATACATCATGTCACAACCTCATTAAATCATCATGTTATGGCATTTAAATAAATACAAGTAAAGCATAAGTAGATGTCATGTCGATTCAATTATAAAGATAATGGCCGATAAACCGATGTCTACCGTTATACTATGCACTTGCCTTTTAGCCATGAAAGTCGAGACGATGTAAGGGCGGCACCGAACTTGAAGCAACACTCCCTGCACAAGCATCAATAATACATCTCAAAATATGCCACAACAGTGCACAATCATCAAACAATAAGCTATCACACCTATGTGCAAACCCGACGTACTTATCTTCATCGGGCAACGTATCTGCTGTCCTGGTGATCAAATATCCATAACTTTTACTTATGGACTCCAAATATAGCAAACTCTATATTTTCTAAAATCCACACGAAAATTCCCACGATTTTTTAGTTATACAAATTCTCTGATTATGTCATCTAGTTCCCCGTTTTCAACCCCGAAGGTTATTCTGAAACTTAAAAGAATAACAAAATTCACAATTTCGTAACTATTTTTCTACAACATGAAAAAATGGTAAACCATTCCACTTATGAAAACTACAGAGAATTATCTAGCTAAACCTAATTGCAACCACAATTTAATTCTACCATCTAGTATGTGTAAGTAAGTAATCTACACAATCACATTATTGGTGACGAAGTTCTCGACAACAACACCCTTGAGGCCATAACTTTTTATTCTCTTATCCAAATTTAATGATCTTGGACTCTCTGGAAAACTAAGGAAATTACATATGACTTTCCTAACCAGGTGAAATCATGATTCTTAACAGTGATACCATAAAATTCCCCTGTAATATTTTGCAGTACAACTTAACGAACTATGGCATAACGAATAACACGATTTCCGCTACTAAACCAATCTAAATTGTGAATAATCATCATCCTAAGATCAATCTAAGGTTGATCAAATCGTTACCTACAAAATTTGGACGACGATTGACAATGGAGCCCGAAACCCTAGGTTTTTTCCCCTTCTTCCTGGCCAGCCTTCCTCTTTCTTTTCCCTTGATTCTCATCCTCGAGGACCCAGCAGCACCACAGCCCAGCATTGCCATCCTTTCCTTCTCTCTCTCTCCCCTCTCTCTCGCGGTTGCTAGCAAGCATGTAACTACGCAATGCAAGGGAGCAATTAAACAAACTAGTAGCATCATATAGCTAGCTAGGCAGCACCACGACAAACCATGCAGCAAGCACAACAACACATCATGCAGCACAGAGCAGATGCTAACACAGGAGGATGGCAGAGGCTAGCAGATGCGCAGGTGTAACGTCCCATTTTCGGACGATAAATAGTAATTACCTTGATTTTTGATTTTCATTCGAATTTTCAAAATTTGGTTTAAATTTCAAAAACTCCTAGCTTCCGTTAAGCTCGGGTTTGTGTTTCAAACCTTCCTTCAAAATTCGAATTCAAAATTTAAGTTGAATTCTCTATTTTCAAATTCTGGACCCCACTCCAAATTTTTGCCTCCCCTATTTTCTTGGACCCCTTCTTTTCTCCCGGCCCAATTCTCCAGCCCGGCAGCATCCCCCAGCCTTATTTTTTCCCTCCCCAGCCCAATCTCCGCCGACTCCATCGCCCGGCCCGGCTTCTCTTTCTCCTCTCACCTCTCATCTCTCCCTCCCCCTGTGCGTTCCCACCGACAACGCCGCGCCGCCATTCCTCTCCCCTCTCCTCTCTCGCTCGCCCGGGGCCCCTCCTGCTCCCGCCGTCGCCGCTCGCTCGTCCCCTCCGCCCGAATCAACGCCGTCGCCCCGACAAGCCCCGCCTCCTCCGGATCCGGCGCCGCCTACGCCGACTCCCCCGCGTTGTCCGCCGGCTCCAAGCCTCCACGCGACCCCGTGCCGTCCGGATTTTCTTTCCCCCATCTTCGCCGCTCCCCCGGCTACAAAAGCCGAGGTCTCTTCCTCTCCCTCCCCTCTTCGCCACGTCCCCCTCTGCCGCTCCCCGCCTCACTCTTCTCGGTGCCACCACCACCCTTCTCCCCTCCCTCCGGTGTCTCTCTGGCCCATTCGCCGCCCCCAGGAGCTCTGCCCTTCGGCCTTGACACATCCCCGCCCGTCGGCCGAGCTTCCCTGCCGCCGCAGTTCACCGCCCCGTCGCCTCCCGACCTTCCTCACCAAGCCACGCGCCGTCTCCACCGCTCTCCCCGCTCCACCGATTGCACGGTGAGTTCCCTTGCGCCGCCCCGGTGCCCACACGCGCCTCCCCTCCCTCCTCCCCCCCGGTTGCCATCGCCGCCATTCGGCCTTTGCAACCGTGCGCTCCCACCGCCGTCACCGTCTCACCAGTGCCGCTCCGGCCCCAACACCACCTCCCTTGCTCTCCTCCCCCTCAGGGCATCCCATTTGCCGCCCGCCACCCCCTCCGTGATCGCTCTTCGCCGGCAAAGAACCGCCGCCATACCTCCCCTTCTCCCCAGCTCTGCCGCCCCCCTCTCCCTCGCAGCGCCTCTCTCTGGCCAGTGGGCCCTCCTCAGCAAGGCAGTGGAGCAGTAGCAGTGTTTTTGTGTATGCAACTGCAGTGATTACTCGATGTATTAAGTTTTTGTGAATTGATCTTGTATTGTTTTTGTTAACCCTGTGCAGTGGAGTAGTGGAGCGCTGCGGAAATTGAGTTTTGTGTATTGAAGTTGTGTATTGAAGTTTGTATGGCGATTTTGTATGTATTGTTTTGTATTACTCGGTCGTCTAGTAGCTTTCCACTTGGTGAAAATATTTTCAAAATATTTATTCTCTTATGATTGTGCTATGACTTGCGTTGATTCGATTAACCCTTGTTAATGGTTAACTCGCCGATTGACAAGTGTTCGCAGAGTTTTCTATTTCGCTTTTATTTGAGAGTTGTCGATTAAGAGCATAATTTGCAAAATCTCTGGAAATGGATGTTATGCAAATGACCTTCGTAATCGTCTCTGCAATCATGTCTATTTTTGTTAAAACATATTTATTCAAATTTCCCGCGTTTGTGTAAAATGCTTTGAAATGAACTTGCATTTTCTCAAAATATTTTGGGGGAGCTATTCGGGATTAACTTGTTAATCTCGACAGTTACCTTGAAAACCTGTATATTAATCTTGTAATCCTATCAACTATTCCTTGGTCCAAATATTGTTTATCCCATCCTTTTTATCCCCGTTCAAAAGTTGTCTTTGATAAAATGTTTCACTGTCTTTTTTTAAAGCCCGGCAAAAATTATCATGTATCCTAATCTTGCCCGATCAGTGATATCCGAAGTGGAGTATCCCCGCGGAAGTTCTTCGACTTCGTTTCTCCCTTGTTTTCCCTGGCAGAGTTTTTCAGCCCTAACCCCTCTCGCTCAGTTGGTCGGTTGACTTTGTCAATCATCCCTTCCTCGCTGGATCTTGTCTCTTCAGCTCGTTCATCGTAAAACTTATTTAAAGTGCTTTGTTTATATTTAGTCTTTTGGAAGTTCTTTTGGACTTATTTGATTTTCTCGCTTGTTATCGCATAATTAGGAGTCGGAGTCCAGAAGAAGCACCGACTTGAGCAGGATCAAGATTTGGATAAAGACGCAGAACCAGAATACAAGACCCCTGGCAGAGAAGGCCCTGAGTAAGATCAAGGCCGCGATAACCTGACCCGGGCGAGTCAATACTTTGATCATTCTGAGCCTACATTTTATGCAAACTATGTTTATTTAAAATATCAAAGTTGCATGCTTTAATTTTGTAAACAATGATATGTTAAAGCTTAAGGTAGTCAAACACCCATTCGATGATTAATTAATTATTACCCATCCTTTGATAATTGAATCCAGTATTCTTTGTCACCCTAGTAAATATGTGGTAAATACGAGCCTAGGTTGTACTTAAGCGACATGCTAGTCTTGCTAAGTACCGGGACAATAAATATCTCAATCATCATCTTTTAATCATAAAAAATGGTTTTGGGCAGTCATTGGATGTAGATGACTCATGTGTTGCGTTAATTGGTTTTCCTCCCCAAAACTCTAAACAACTTGCTAGTACCACATCTGGGTGGACGGAAAGAGTGGTGCGTGCGGATGTAGCACGAGAATGATTGGTATGTGGTATGAACCGTCCAGATGAATTAAGGACTTAATCTTGTCATGACCTCCTGTGTAAAACAAGTACAACCGCAAGTCTGCAAAGTGCAACTTGACTTAGTAAAATTATTGAACCCTGAATGTCATCCCACAACTGGTGTTTACAAGTGTGCAAGCGGCAGGACGTATGCTAGCTTGAAAGGGACACCGAAAACGGTGAAGTTGCCAGCTGCGCTAGTCGTTGTGGCCGGGGCCAGCTGCGTTAGTCGTTGTGGTAAATATCTCACACAACTTATGGAATTGGCCATAGGGGTGAGATGACGGAAGGGGCAAGGTAGTTTGAAACGTTCTTTCGTGACGATCGCTCAACTACATGACTAAGAAATCATGTGGAGTATGATTATCTCTTGTGGGTACAGTGTACAACCTCTGCAGAGTCTAAACTGTTTAAACAGCTGCGCCTACGGTCAAAGGTGGACATGAGAACTTAACCCGAGTTAGTTCTATTTCAAAAACCACTGTGGGTGGATTAAAAATGTGGTGGGCTCACCTAGCCCTTGTTTTGGATTTTTCCTGGGTAGCCTTACCCAGTGTTAATAATTGGTAGATGTAACCGCTATCAAAATTAAGCATGAGGTGGAGGTAACCTCTACTGTTATTTAATATTGCACTTATTCTCTTTAATTAAAATGCATTTTGTTTAAAATACTAAGTCATAGGACTTTGTAATTATGATAATTGAAAATGTATCTTTAGCAAATAAAAGAACCTGAGCCATCCTTGTTAAGCTTTGCATGTATATTATTGCATACTGTGTGTTGGCTCGCGAGCACGGTGGTTGTGCTCATTCTCGCTCTTTCCCCTAACCCTCAGAAGCAGGAAATATTAGAGATTACGACTACTACGAGGAACCAGATGTCTGAAGACCCAGGAGTTCCTGAAGCGTAGTTTAGTTCTTAGTTGTTCTAGTCTCGCCCCAGTCTAGCTGACTCCGCTGGTACTTATGTGCATCCTATATTATCTGAGTTTTGGGTAATATCGAATGTACACAGGTTTCCTCAGTCGCTTGCCTATGGAGAGATGTGCCCTCACCACTTTTTGCTTCCGTCGTCGCTTTCGCTACTTTTGTGATGTAATCATTTGGCCTGTTCGACCTTTATTGTTAAACTTGACCCAATGTGGTCTATATAAACTCTGATGTGTTAAATTAATGAATGGTATAGTTTTAAGCCATGTATGAAATGATTCAGTGATGTATCTGTGAGTGCTATCTACTGATCCAGAGAATAGCACAGTGTATTTGCAGAGGATTCGGGATTAGAAAATTCGGATTCGACAGCAGGGGTAGAGGTAAGGTGTAACATCCCAATTTTCAGAGCTTTAAAAATCTTTTAAATAGTGGTAGTGAGAAAATTCACCATTTGGATTTATTTGAATATTAAATTAAAAAGCTTAATATGGACTTTAAGGACAAACTATTTAAATGTGCTTAATCCCAACATCAACAATTGTCAAAACTATTTTATTTAGATTCTATATGCTTGGATATATTTTATAAATTTTTTTGGAATTTTTCCAAAGTCATTTGCTATTTTCTAATTACTATTTGCATTTTCTGGATTTATTAAAAAGAAAAATCTTTTAAAATCTTTGAACGATCTTGGGCCAAGCCCAACACTATTCCAAAGCGCCCGCCACTTTGCCCGGCCGCGCCCTCGTCCGTTGGATGCTTGACGCGTGCCCCTCGTTTCCGATCGGACGCAGCGCTCAACCCCGCCTTCCTCCGTTGGATGATCGCCGCGTGGCTTCGCTCGCTGATCTCGCTCGCTCGCTCGCCCGCGCCTCGCTGCCGCTGACAGGTGGGACCATCACCAAGTCGTCGTCTCCGCGGAGCTTTCTTCTTCCTCGCGCCCGCGCTTCGCCCGCCATTGCTGGAGCTTCGAAGTTCGTTAGACAAAATCACAATGGTTGCTGATTTTTCGCGCCGACCCCACCAAATCGTAGCTCTATTGATTTCTTATCCGTTCCAAACCAAATCAAACCCCGGATACCTCTCAATCTCCGAAAATCAGGGATTTCAAAACCCGGCCGTTTCGGACCCGATTTGGGGGTTTCCAAATCTCGGCGTCTCCGGGCCTATAAATACCCCCTTAGCACCGCCCGGACCTCCGCAACCCAAAGCCGCCACCCTTGTCGCCCCGATCGCCCTAGCGCCGCCGCATTTCGAGTTTTAGGGTTTTCGGCCAAGCTTCTTCTCCGGTGAATTGCGCCGCCATCATCGCCGCCCTTGCCTCGCCGACTGCACCACCGTGATCAACAAGTCCCAGGCTACCTCGGGCGCACCTCCTCGTCGCCGGAGCATCGCCGGAGCACTCTCCCGACAAAACCCGAGCCTTCACCGCCGCTTCTTCCTCGCCGCCGGTCGCCACCGTCGTTGCTAGCTACCGGTAAGGGCACCCCTGAGTGCGCAATGGCACGAGGAACAATCTGATACCATCCACTGCCGGCGAAGTCGCCGCTGTCACGGTGACCATCGGTCCCGAACGCCATGCCGCCGTTGTCGCCACCGGCCCGCCGTCGGCCGATGTCTTGGTGTGGCCCGCGTGGCGCCAGATCGCCAAGACCTGCAGCGTCGTGGCTCGGTCCACCGCGCGGATCTCCTCGGTTCGGTGCACTCGGTCCACGTGAACCGAGACCGACATGTGGGCCCACATGTCGATTTCTTTAAATCTATTTCTTTTTTCGAAAATTCTCGGCTGACGCAAGCATTGCGCAATAATTCGATTTTCCTTTATAAAAATAATTCGGGAAATTCAATAAAATCCAAATTAGGGTTTTATTTGATTTTCAAACTTCCAAAGCCCATATCTTTTGTATCCGAACTCCGTTTGAGCCCATTCAAATTTGTAAATTCATATAAAATTAAGATCTATTTAATGGTGAATTTTATTTGAATTTTTGGAGTTGTTTTGCCTCTGTTATTTATTTATTTTTGTTTCTTTTGTCTCGTTTGCGAGTAGACGTCGATGCTTCAGGGAATTTTGTAGAAGAAGGAGCACCTCAAGACCAAGACCAATATCTAGATCTATTCCAAGGCAAGTTATACCTTTGATCATATTGAACCCAGTTTTCAAAATACTTTGTTTCAATGTAATGCATTCTATTTCAAGTATTTATTTAAATGCTTTTGGGTGTAGTTATTAATCCAAATTGTTATGCCACATTGTCTATTGTATGCCATGATCTCTTGTCACCCTAGGTTGGTTAATTATTAGTTGGTATTATCGTAGCACCAATGTGGGATGGTTAGATACGATTAGACTGCTTAGCCATGCCACGAGTCATCATTTCATGTGAGAGTTGCAATTATAAACTTGACTAAGTGATTATGGAACTGTGTGATGAAACTGTGTGTGCTGTATGTTGTTACTCGTGATGGCATGTGTTGCACTTAATCAACAGGGTGGGAAAAGATTTAGACTGAGGCAAGTGGTGGATCTGTGTGAATGGTGGAACTGTGTGCTATAAACTTTGTGATTTGGGTTAAAACTGTAAGTCTTGCCTTGGTCAATTAAGGACTTAACTTTTTGCGCCATTGAACTGGGCCTTCTTGCATGCGACCACATGCCTAGTATGGGTGGGCTGACTTAGTAAGTTATGGAGTCTTGACATTGACAACTCGAGTTGTATTTAAGGCGTGTGATGGGTGGAGGTGTGATATGTCACATCGCGGAGCGGTTCATTGCATCCTCACCAAGCGGTGTGTGTCGCTCCAAGGGTGTGTAAAATTGACGGCAGAAAGCACATCGGAGTGTCATTGTTTGAGATGAAGTCTCGAAAGGTTTTGTTATGGTCGATGCTAGCTACACTGATTGTATCGTGTGGGTAAAGTGTACAACCTCTGCAGAGTGTTAAATGAATCTATTTGAATAGCCGCGTCCTCGGATATGGACATGCTCGGGAATTTCACACAAGGGGTAGATTTTCATAAAAACAAATGGGAAGGGTCAGCTGTGTGAGATAACTTGTGCAGCTGTGTGAATAACTTGATTAGACTGTGTGTCCTTTGTGAAACCAATTGTTAACTTATTATTGTCTATTCGTTTTTGAATTATGTTTTCAATCTATTATTTGTATTCAATTGCAAATGTTGCATTTCTGCAAAATAACCACAGAAGCCATTCCTTTGGAATAAGCCATCATCTATAAATTGCATTCTGTGGTATGACTTGCGAGTACGGTGTGTACTCACTCTTGCTAAACCAATCAACAGAACTGGAGGAGTCGTCGCTTGCTTTTGAAGAAGAGTTCTACGAAGGTTGATCGTTAGGGTCTTGATCCCAGTCAGTTGCCTGTGGTAAATTGATGGGAGCCCACCGAGTTTATTTCGCTTCATTGCAGCTTTATTCTTTATTGTCAGCCTTGCATGGCTTAATAAATGTAAAACTCGACCGTAAGGTCCCAACAGTTATTTGTTATTCAAAATACTCGTTTATTCTTATATTCATTGTATGGATGTGATATTTCATCGATGTTGACACTGTGTGCACTAGCGTGATCCTGGACTAGTGCAAAATACACAGAGGGTCCAGATTTGCATATTTGGGTCCCGACAGAGGTGGTATCAGAGCCATACTGACTGTAGGTCTTGACCTTAGCTAGATTGGCCGTTTTTAGTGTGTCCAAAATTATTTTCTAAAGCAAATATTAACTTGCAAGATTAATTGAACTCCTTAACTCATCTCATGTCTCTCTTGACTCAACTATTGCTGAAATTCTTTCTTTCCCCGCTATTTTGAAGTTGTTTTCATCTCCTTGTCCATCTTGACAGATGCCTCGTCTTCAGAGTTATGGAGAGCGCAAGGGAGGACTTGCCGCTGAGCTTTGGAAGCTGTTACAAGTACTTGGAGGATTTGACCGTCCATTGTACCGTGGCAATGCTTGGATCGTGAACGGCCGAGATCGTGGAGT
The DNA here is from genome assembly GCA_036346395.1 of Hsuehochloa calcarea. NCBI lineage: Eukaryota > Viridiplantae > Streptophyta > Magnoliopsida > Poales > Poaceae > Hsuehochloa > Hsuehochloa calcarea. The sequence continues at coordinate 20,083,306 of CM070614.1, read as the reverse complement.
GATCTGCCATTTGACCGTTTACGCCAGGAAGAACACCAAGGCAAGCAAACCACTGAACATCTCAGCTCGAAGGAGTGTTTGGATTGAAGCAATCCAGGAGTCTTCGCGCCTTGCTATCCTGAGGATCTGCAACATCTACTCTCGAGAGTTTCGTGACATAGTTTTCCGTTACCATCCCCGCACTTCTGACGTGGATCTTGCTGCACGTTTTCCGTCTACGGAGGGAGAAGACAACGCCACCATTGTGCATCTCGCCCAGTTCACCGCTGCTCAGGAGGAATCGTTGGAGTTAGCCGCTACAGAGCTGGAGTGTGCCTACGAGACTCTTCAGAGAGCTGAAGAAAGGATCGCCATACTGGAAGAAACTCTTTATGGATGGCACGATCACGAAGAAGACACTGAAGAGGAAGACCCGTAAGAAGGCGATGGACCGGTTGAACTGAAGAGCCGCAGAGGCGTGAGCGGAGGAACCAGCCGCACCTACACCAGAGACACCTGCTCCTGTTGCACCAGCCCCAGGACATCAAGATCCGTTTGCGAGGATGCCAACTCACTTTCAGGTCTACAGCAGGCGGGAGCACCGTCAAGGCTACGGGGGCTATTTAATCGAGTAGTCTGTTCGAGTTGTTTCAGGCTTAGCCAGTATTAATTCTTGAGTCGCCCTTTAGGCGGTAGTTTGTGTGCTTAGGTTCGTCCTTATTTTCTTGTGTGCAAGTATGAGCTGCAGAGGCCCTTAGGCATTTGTTGCAAGCCATACTATTATCTTAATTAATATAAGAGTTTTAGTTGAGCTTTCTTAAAATATGTTGTTGGTTTTTACCTACCCCGCTTAGTTCTACAACTTATCTCGTGCTTGCTACCTTATCTAACCCCTGGAGATTCACCAGATGGTTCAGACTCGTCAAGCTGCTGCAAGTGGTTCCGATACTCCACTGTCAGAAGGACAGGAGCAGACCCCCGCAGAAGTAGTTCCACCACAAGCACCTTCAATTGATCAGAGAATTTTGGAGCATTCATGGCGGCTGCACCGGTGATGTACACCATGATGAATCGATGCAAGCTATGAATAACCGTAACCACAACAATCAAGATCATAATGAAACCCAGCTTGCTCATGGTCACAATGGATCATCCAAGTTGGCCGAGTTTATGAGAACCCGTCCACCAACTTTCTCTGGACATGTCTCACCAGTAGAAGCTGATGATTGGCTTCGTGTCATTGAGAGGAAACTACTGATCACTCAATGCAGCGATCATGAGAAAGTGTTGTACGCCACTCACCAGATGGAAGGTATTCTTGCCAATGGTGGAAAACTTTGTCTGCAAATGCATGGAACGCCGCAAGACATTACTTGGGAAGAGTTCACAATCGCCGCCAAGATCATGTGCCTAAGGAATCATGGATCGAAGAAAGATGAATTCCGTGCTCTCAAGCAAGGAGGAATGTCGATGATCGACTACCTCAACAAGTTCTCTCAACTTGCTCGATATGCTGCAGAAGATGTCGCCACCGACAAGGCTCGCCAGAGTCGTTTTCTGAAAGGATTAAACACTGGACTTCAAGTCAACTTGATCGCCCACACCTTTCATGATTTCCAAGAATTGATCAATAAGGCTTTGATTCTTGAGGATAAGCGCAAGGAATTGGAGGATCGTAAGCGCGAGAATGGCTCGACAAAGTCACCAACCCCAATCAAGGCAAGAATGATTCCACCGCAGTTTAGCCGCTTTCCACCACGCAGTCGCGGACCAATCGCACCAACTTCAAAGACTCGTCCGGCTTGCTCGTAACTTCCGCAACCCCGCACCAGTCAACCCTAATCCAGTAAGCAACCCATAGAATGCACCCAGAGTTTGCTTTACCTATCATCAGCCAGGGCATTTCGCCAACCGATGTCCGCAGAATGGGACTATCACTCCAGTACGCTTCAACCTTGGGAACACACCAGCCAAGACGCCAGTACAAGGCAACCATCAAGGAACTTCTCCAGCTACCGGTCAATCTGGAGGAGCACCGCAATCGGTGGTCAGAGGCCGTGTCAATCACGTCACTCTGGAAGGAGCCCAAGAAGCACCCGACGTTGTACTGGGTAAGTTTCTGGTAAATTCAGTACCTGCATCAGTTCTGTTTGATTCTGGAGCTTCGCATTCATTTGTTTATGGGATTTTTGCAACTAAGAACAAATTGGAAGTTATGCATCTTAAGCAGTATTCCTATGTGGTGGAACTGTAATTTCATGAAAATCGTCTAAGCAAAGTCTTGTATTTACTTCGACGAACCACTCAGAAATCATAGCACTGTACGAGACCTTACGGGAATGTTCTTAGCTTCGGCGGATGATTCACCACATCCAGCAGTCACGTGGATTGAATACTGCGCAAACCCCCACTATTATCTATGAAGAAAATGTAGCTTATGTTGCACAAGTGCAGATGAGTTATGTGAAGAGTCCTCTCACTAAGCATATCAACCTCAAGTTCTTATATGCTCATGAATTGCAAAAGATAGACGAAATTAAAGTACTGCATACTAAGTCATATGAAAATCTTGCATATTTATTCACTAAGTCACTTCTAGCGTCTAACTTTGAAAGATGCATACGCGAAATTGGAGTGATGAGACTTCGAGAAGTGCAGAATTCAAGGGGAGAATTTTCATGAACTCTCTATTAAAACTTGATCACGAAGATCGAGTATCCAAATAATAAATCTTGGAGATTAAATAAAATTGGGTAGATTGTACTCTTTTTTCCTTGATGAGTTTTGTTTAAGTTTTTCGGCTAAGGTTTTTAATGAGATAATTCGTGCAGCATAGCAGAACGTGTATCATGTACTCTTTCTTCAAAAAATTTCCTATTGGATTTTTATGGAGTTTTGATGGGACATAAATATGACGGATGAGTACCCAAGGGGGAGTGTTAAGAAACCGGACTCAGGTCTGAAGTCCTGGCCTAAGGTGGACTCCTCATCCATCCAGCAGCCTATATAAAGGAGAGGGGGTCCCAACCATTAATTATACTACAGTTTTGAGAAGAGTAATAAAAAGAAGCCAGAAGTCCCATCGTATCTCTGTGTTCAATCTATTATTCTGTTTTTGTATTCTTGCATCGTTCTTACGATTCTGAATTTATCTACGAGGTAATCGTTCGAACTAGACTCGTCAGCGACGGTTCCTCAACACTATGAACCCCATCACCATATAGAAATTATGTTGGCCAGAATTGCCAATCTTATGCCTATGATCTATTTAGATTCAGTGCTAAAAGGGTATTTTTCTCTCTCTCATTTTACAACAACGACAGAGGCACCTTATACTGCCATAATTGGTTTCCAACCGATTGGTAGTCTAACCAGTAAGTCCGCATATTGTCCCGACGGAGATCCTGATTTCAAGCCCCACCGCAGAAGCCGTGTCTATTATCATCAGCAAGTTTGTAGCAATCCAATTCATTCTGTAGTCTTCCTCTCAAATACCATAGTACTGCCAATTATCTGTAATACACAAGGAATGGTTTTGTGTGCTAGAACGGGGACTAACTGAAGGTAAGTACCCCACCTCTCATTGCTCCCTGTATCCCTTCTGCATGTCCCAGTTGAATAATTCTACAGCAGCAAAAGGGAGCATGCATGGCACAACTGAATTGAGCAAAGAAGGCATCAGGGACCAAGCTTTCTTCTTCCTCCCTAATCTTTTGTGCATTCCTGCACTGCATGTCGTCCTTTTGGGAAGCATCCTCTGTTGCAAGGAAGGCTTTTCTTTTTCCTTTTCCCCTCCAGGCCCAGCTCTCGGGAGTGAGCACAGTGCAGGCTGACAGTGCACACTGCACAGTGCTGAGCAACTGCATGCTCCTCCTACCCCAGCACTACCAATGGGGATGGGCCTTGTAAAATGCTTTCCCAATTTGCAACAACCTCAGTATTCATTATCCTTTTTACAAATAACTTCTTTCCATTCAAATGTAAAGTTGTTTGCATTGCAAAAATAAGCTATACTCTTGTCTACTTCTACTTCTACATCTACTTCATGCTCTTCTGAATTATTGTTCTGTGCCTTGCAGTAGATGATATAGATGATTGCAAGTTTGCAGCCTACGTATGTTCCTATCAATCATGTTGTTGTCCTAAAAGAAGAACTGGTCACTGACACTAGGCATCTGTGTGCCTGTGTGGAGCATGAGGAGAGCATGTACGTGCCTATAGTGCAGGAAAAGTGATTGCCGTGGCTGCCCACAATGAAGTCATATCACAGCTTTTTTTTAAGAAGGGAACGTATCACAGCTATTCTTCACATGCCCGAAAAGGAGACAATAGATACTACTGCTAGTTCATACGCATGCTACCATGCATCATTGGGTTGTGAAGCTGGTACCTCTGTATATTTAGTTTGGTCATCAGTGAAATCGTAGGGCAGCTTGTCAATTGATGGGTGTAAGGTGATAATATTTCGATTTATTTAGAGTGGAGAGAGTTGCTCCAAGTGTGTACCTGTAAGATGTAGCCATGGCCACGAGATCCAATCGTAATGATCGTCAGCTTAAAAAAAGAAGCAGCAGCAGCTCCCTGTGATATTATCGACTTTTTTGAGATCTAACGACCATGCGGTTACAGTGGAGCAAGACCATTCGGCCTCAATTCAGCTTCTGCTCGTGGGCATATAATAAGGCCAGTAGATATTTTGCTTATTTATGGGCACATGAAAAACCCAACGTCCAAATACGTCAAAGCCCGTATAAACTGAAACAACCCGTTTGGATGCATGAATACAAAAAAACATACAGAATATTTTTTATTTACCATTGAAAGTTGAATCCTTAATACGCCATCAAAAAACTTTTCCTTCGTTGCCACCTCATCTCAACTTCCATTCCTTATTTCCCAATCTTGTCACTTCCGTTAGGCTCAATCGGAGTTAACCCCAAAAGGTTGTCAGTTTTTTCTCATTATGCCCAAATTGCCCCTGGTTACACATGCCAGAGGAGCTCATCCCTTCATCATTTTTACCCGTCTCTCCTTGGTTGCGGGCTGCGCAGTGGTCGACGGTGTTACACGGCTATAACATCTTAAAATTTGGCTTTTGAAATTTTTTTTGAGTAGTTTAGGTCTTTGAAAAAATATCACAAATTTTATTTGAATTAATAAAGCTTAATCGGGAATTTTTTAAATTCAAAATATTTAATTTGACTAATCTAAACATCAATTAAATAAAACCAGTGTTATTTAGCTTCCTTGTCTTCCAAGGATTTTTTTTGGGTATTTTTTGGGTTTTTTTTCGAGATTGTTTGCTATTTATTTGGCCTTATTTGGATTTTTAGTTTTTCTTTAATTCCTAAATCTTTTCTTAATTCCGAAAATCCTTATGGGCCGAATTTGGTCCGGTCCACTTCACCTCTCTCCTTCGCTCGGCCCAGTCCAGCCCACATCCCCGCCGCCAGCCCAACCGCGCCACCAAAACCCTAAGCGCGCCGGGCCCACGATCATCGAGCCATTGCCGTCTCGTAGCGGCTGCGCGTTAGCCGTGGCGCCAACGCTCGACGTCCGCGACCAGACACGCACATCGAGGTGCTATAAATAGTCAAGGCCATCCTCGTTTCTTGCACCCTAGCTTTGCCTCGACGCACCACCTCGCTGCCCTAGCCTTCTCCGTCGGAATCGCCTCCATGCATTGCTAACCGCCGCTGCTTCGGTTCTCTTCCCTAGAGCCGGCGCCACGCCTCTCCTCGTCGTTTCTCCACTGTTGAAGCCTCCCTTCACCAGCACCACTTCATCCTCTCTGTCTCCGGCTGTGCCCGTGCACCCGAAAATGTCCTCGTTGTATTCCCCGTTGCCAAGATGATACTCCTGTCAATTTAACCGCGTCACCTTGTGCCTCATCTCCTTGCCGATCTTTCCCCCCATTAGATTTTGAGTTTTATTCACCATAGCCCGCGAATTCGCCCTTCTCTCCTACCTTCGACTGTTGTCTTTCATCGCCGATTGTTTCATCTCCGGTGACCTCCGCCGCACTTGGACCCCATCACTTAGCTCCCCAAGTCACACATCGGGAGCATTGCCGTAGCTCGTTGCTAACGTATAAGTCGTCGCCTCCGTTGCTCCATTGCTCACCGCCGGCGATTGCCATCGACCCCTACCGTCGTGTCCGTGTCACCAAGATCGCCTTCACTCCCTCTTCCTTTTTTGCTCATTCACTTGCGCCACCGCGACCCGCAACTCCGATGAGCCCGAGCCACTGTGCAACCATTCCCCTGTGCCTCAGGGCCACATCACCTGCCTCGTCAGTCGCCACCTTATGCCATTGTCCTCCGTGGCCTCCATGTCATCGCCACATGCATGCGATGCAATCGCCAAAGCCACCTAAGCCGCCACCTGTCTACCACCTAACCCAAAACCATAAACCCAAATCGGTGTGGACATGGTTCACCATAAGCTGAGTCATTTAACTGTGGTCACCACCATGTCAGGCACTATTCTGTGAACTCAGTTCACAATGAACCCAAGCCCTAGTCCGTGGATTTGGTCTATGGACCAATGGCCCCACCTGTCATCCACTTTTCCTTTTTGGAAATTAATTTAATATCTGAAATTCAATTATCCAGTGGGTCCCATGTGTCAGTTTCTCTCTCCTTTTCCTTTTTCAACATTTTCTTTTCCGACCGAACGTTCGAGAGCTCATTCTTTCTCACACAAACTCAGATCGAACCTATTCAAGTGTCTAAATTTATTTAAATTTAATATCTACCTTCCAGTACCATTAAATTTTAATTTGGACTTTATTTGATTTATCTTTTTGAATTTTATTTGTTTTGTGCTTTCTTTCTCGTTAGACGTTGAAATCCCGGAATCATCCGAAGGAGCTGAAGGTCAAGGAAAAAAGAAGATTGAAGATAAAATAAGAACACCATTGATATAGCAAGTCAAGTTATACCCTTGACCATGTTGAACCCAGTTTTCAAAATTACTTTGATTCAAATTATTACATTCTACTTTAAGTATTTATTTGAATGCTTTGGGACTAGTTATTCATCCAATTTGATTATATCTGCCTTGTCTATTGTATTATCATGACCTTTTGTCACCCTAGCTTGGTTAATTAACAGTTGGAATTATCATAGCACCAACGTGAGTTTGTTAGACGCGAATAGTCTGCTTAGCCATGCAATGAGTCATTCATATCATCTGAGTTGCAAATATAAATTTGACTAAGTGATTATGTGATTTATGTAAAACTGTGTGTTGTGTGTCATTACCCGGGTGGGAAAAGTTTTAGACTGAGGCGAGTGGGTGAACTGTGTGATATGGTGGATATGTGATTGGAAAAATGAGTGGTAAAATGATGAACTTTGTGATTGGAATATATGAATCTCCGTGACTTAGTTAGAATGGGACAGTGGCAGTCTTGCCTTGGTCAATTAAGGACTTAACCATGTGTATGTGCCATTGAACTGGGCCTTATCGTACAACCACATGCCTAATGGGATGGGTCTAACTTAGTAAGTTATGGAATTTTGACATTGATTACTCAAGTAGTAGATTAAGCTCTGTGCCAGGGTGGAGGTGTGTTTCTGCCTCTGTCGCAATTCACATTTATGAGCGGTTCGCCGTCTTCAGTCCAACGTCGTCGCCAAAGCTAATTTTCTCTGTGGGCATTGGTGTCGGTAGTAAAACATATCGGGAGTGTCAATTGTTGAGATGAAGTTTTCGAAAGGTTTTGTTATGATTGCTCAATTGCATACTTCTGTATGGCGAATCAGGGTAGACATGATGAATTAATTGTATCTTGTGGGTAAAGTGTACAACCTATGCAGAGTGTTAATTAATCTATTTGAATAGCCGTGTCCGCGGTCATGGACATGCTCGGGGATTTCACACGAGGGATAGATTTTTGTAAAATAATTGAAAAGAGTCAGCTGTGTGAGATAACTTATGTAGTCATCTTTGTACGTGGAAATTATATTTCATCGATGTTGTCACCGTGTGCAGTAGTGTGATCCTAGACTAATACAGTATACATAGAGGGTCTAGAATTTTATTTTTGGGTCCTAACAAGGGCGCAGGCAACAAGAGGGACAAGAGCTCCAACTTGCACAGCATGTGCTCCATAGTGGTGGATCTGATGGCATCCAATAGTGGGAGGTCGATGGCGTCAACAGTGGTCGCTGGAGTTGTGGGAGGATTTTGGAGAGCTTGATCTTGACCTCTTCATTGGGGAGGATTTGCGGGGAGGTTGAGCTTGAGCTAGCCAGTGAGGGGGGTTGTGGCCGCTGGTGGTTGGTGCTCAGAGGCATCAAAGTTGGGGCGTCAGAGGAGATAGACCAAGGCATATCTCTGCGCTTAGAAATTTTGTAACATCCCAAAATTTGAATGTATTTCAAATTCTTAAAAATATGGTTTTAATGTGTTTTGTTGATATTTGAAATCCTAGTTTTTAATTGAAACTGTCATATTTTGAATTTTGTAAAATCAATTAATAAAATGCAAATTGGATAAGGAAAGGAAATTAAAAAATGAATTAAAGTGACATTTGAATTTAAATCACCAAACCAGGAATTTGAAATTAAAAATAAAAGGAAATAAAAAAAAACCCCAATTGGGTCGGCGTGCCTTTTTCATTCTCCACCCTCGGCTCACTCCTGCCCAACCGCTACCGCCCACCTGTCCCAACCTCCCCATGCCGCAGCCATGCCGCCTCGACCACTCACTGTCGGCCCACGCTTTGCTCTGGCGCAGTGATGTCGACGTTGTAGCCATGCTACCATGACGTCACCTTCCCCGCATGCATCAGCCGCTGCCATGCCATTGCTTGTGTGCAACAGTAGCATCTCATGCGCCGTCTCGCCGTTGGCCTCATGAAAAATCGCACCCCGCTCCTTCCATTTTAGTTCCAAGCGAGAGCCCCGCGTTTGCCATCCTCTCCTCTCCTCTCCATTTCCCCCTCTCTTCTTCGCCCCATTGCGCTCCAGAGGAAGGAAACGAGTCGACGAACCCGACCGCCTCTGTTGTAGCCACCGTACTCCACCCAGCTTGCGTTGCTGCTTCGGTGATCCTCGATGGGCACCATCACGTCCTTTAGCACTGCCTCGGCCCCCTTCATCTATTCCTTCTTTTCCGAGTAGGAGCACCAGGAACGTAACCATCTTTTTCCTCCTCTTCGTTCATGGCCGCCACCTCCACCCAGTAAGAGCAAGAACAAACCAAGGTTATCAAAACATTGAGCAAGACGAGTCAATATTTTGATCATATTGCTCCTACTTTTGAATGCAAATTGTATTTTTTAAATATTAAATTTTGTACAATACTTTGATTACAATTATGTTGTCATTAGCTTGTCGTTAATGCCTTAATGTTAAGTGAGCTATTAAATTCCATTCCTTGATCTTGGACACTAGCCTTTGCCGCCCTATGAATAATGGCAAACATAATTAGTAAAGTCTGTATCTAAGTGTCATACTTAGCCTTGCTTACATACATTGACATATGGCCATTTATTTGCCTCAACATCGTTCAAACATCAAAACTTGGTTTTGAACAACCATTGGATGTAAATGGCTGGTATGTTGAACTTTGCAAATATTTTTCAAACAAAAACTCAAACACTATTTTAGACTTGAGTGGATGGTAAGTGGGGTGGGTACAGAGGTAGCACGAGAACTCGTAGTGTGGTAGTTTTGCTTGAGTCAATTAAGGACCGAATCTTGTGATGATATCCCGAGCACTAATAGTGCAACCACAAGTCTATAATGGGTATAGCCTGACCAACTAATTTAGCGAGTCGTGGTGCTATTGCCATATTGTGGGAACTTTGGGTCAGGTTGTTGGACCTGGGCTGTAGGAGGGCGCATCTCTGTATACATACCCCTTGAGCATTGTGGTGGTACTAAGTTGGGATCTGTCTGCTCCCCCAACGGTGGTTTCTTCTGAGTTAATGTTGTTCAAACACCCAAATATCGAGTCATTTGATGGTGTAATGTTATGGTGAGTTATTGTAAAGGCTTTGTTATGATTGTCTCAGTTGTACGTCTAAAGAAGCATGTTATGGACGACATTATGAGTCGATCATATCTTGTGGGTAAAGTTGTACAACCTCTGTAGAGTGAAAACAATCTGGACAGCCGTGCCCATGGTCATTAGTGATGCGTGCAAACTTGCTTGGTTAGTCTCTGTTTTATAAAAAAACAATTGTGGGTGGGATAAAAATGTTGGGTGGAAGTAGCCCTAGAAATGTTGAGTGCATGTAGCCCTGGAAATGTCGGGTGAATGTAGCCCTAGAAATGTCGAGTGGAGGTATCCTTGATAATGTTGGGTGGAGGCACCCTTGAAAATGATATAGCATAAAGAGGATGGAACCATTATCTACACGTGATTGGATGGAACCTTTGGGAATAATTCTCCGCTAGCAGGTGGACGAAACATTCGCTAGTATTATACAACACCACTCAATTTCATTAAAACCGGTTTAGTTGAAATGTTAGGTCTCATGATTTGTCTACTATTTAATCTATTTCAATTGTAGCTTTATGCAAATAAAAGAAGCTCAAGCTTCTCCTTTGATCAGCCTTGTATATATTATAACTGCATTCTGTGTATTGGCTCGTAGAGTACGGATGTGTACTCACACCCGCTCAATATTATCGTTCAGTAAGTGAAAAAGAAGGCTATGTGTGCACTTAATTGTATTTGACAGGACTGAAAATCGAGGAAACCAAAAACTTAGTGGCCCCAGTCGATTGGCATACCCTGAGGGTCTCACAAGCTGTGTTATTCATTTTGTTTCCGCTGTAGATACTTAAGGTATTTAGTCTGATCAGTCTATATATGAGTAAAGTGACTGTACAATCTATTTACATAGTGTTTAATATTATATAATAGCTTCACGAGATATATGTTGGATATTCAATGATGGATGCGGTCTGACGCACCTACGATTGGTGTTGTAGCTGACAAAGTTGACGATGGATTGTCACACGCAATGCTAGCTACCGATGGCATAGCTGGGGAGAACTTCGAGATGCCATATTATTGTCTATCTGATCCACGTTCATGTTTATGTCTTTGAAATTTTATTTATGCTAAGAACAAATTTCCATCAACAAGTAAAGAAGGAAGAGCAAATGACACACATTTTTTTATAGAAATTTTGGACATCTATTGCATCCATGGTACAAGACGACGTACCAGTTAACCTCTTTGTTTCCGCGCCGCCGCGGCCAGCCGCACCCGCCTAGGAGAACCCCCGCCGGCCGGCGGAGTACGCGCAGCCCCCAAATCGACCGGACGAGCGGTTAACGACACGCGCGAGAGAGGGATGGAGATTGCAGTGTGTCCATTTTCTTCACTTTTAGCTGTGGTGGTCTGATGGAGCAGGAAGCAGACCGGAGACGCCGCGTGGGGCCTTCCTTGCGTGTGTTGGATATTTTCAAAATAAAGTGTCTGTTCTTTATTCCCTGATTTTATTTGCTTTGTTCTTTTGAGAGAGAGTAAGTAGCTACTGTTGTAGTAATTAATTAGCTACAGGTTAAATAAATGATTCATTTATGTGATCACGTATTTGATCAACAGAAAACACCAAGTGCAGCTTTATGTCAGGGAGCAGCTAGTGCATTCGATAGACATGCAGTTAATGCGTGGTCTGGTTTAGCCAACAATAAAACATCTATTGCACGTGTTTCAATGCAAAGAGGTGTGAGTTATGCGGTTGATAATGGTTGGTATTCGGATTTACACATCTTTAATTTTTGTGTATTCTAAAATAGTTTTATATCAGTAGCTACTTCACACAAGAACTCACACAAGAAGTATTGATAAAATATTATTTATTTATCGATTTAACTATTTTTTTTTAAAAAATAACACATAGTAATAATAATTGAGTGGCAAAGGTGTTCTAATTCACAAAGCTTTCAAAGGACTACTCTTTGTAGAGCTGTTGAACAACTTGATACTCTTCAACTGAGCAGCAAAGTTTAAAATCATGAGTATATACAAGTCGTAGGCAACAGTACGCAATTAATATTCATGTAAGGCTTGAATAAAGTAATAGTTGTATGATTCTTTTGCAGAAAGCGGTATTAAATGAAAAATACAGTAAATAGATTAAAATACGTAATTGAAAAGAATAATAAATAAACAAACAAACAAACAATTGCTTTGAAACCACCAGTGAACTTCTCGTCCACTTCCCAACCAAGCCACCCGGTCAATATCCCATCCACCAAGTGAACATCACATTCACTATGTGAATCTCCTATTCACCTTCTGACATATTTTTATAAAGAAACTCTATCTCTCGTGTGAAATTCCCGTCCATTGTCCATAACCGGGGACACGACTGTTTAAACAGTTTTAACTCTACAGATGTTGTACAGCTTTACCCACAAAAAAATCAACTTATAATGTCCGTTCACACACTTCCGTAGGTTCGAGACTAAGTAATTATCACAAGACCTTTGCAAAGCTCCTTCCCAACCCAGTTTTGCCCGCTAAAGTTTCAACACTGAATATCATCACGACCAGGTAGGGCCCCTCTTGCTCTATCCATCCCGCAACTCACGCCTCCAAAAACAGAACTAAATGGAGACATTGCTAATTAGTTAGCCAGGTCTATCCCATTCTGGATAAGTAGTTGTACAATGTGGGCCAGTTCAATGGCACACAAGTTTAAGTTCTTGACAAGTTACTCAGCCAAAACTATCCCATCCAAAACAATGGGCCACACGCACCCCCTTTACTGCACGATCACTCGCCTAAGTATAAACCATTTTGTTCAACCATACCAATGACAATTCCTACCATGATATAAAATTTTATAATAGCGGCATCGCACCACCATTGGTATAATAGTGACATCACAGCACAGTTGCACAAGAATGACATCGCGCCATAATTCCATATATCATTAAATCAATTTATCAGTATTGAACAAGTGATCATGAGCCCATCGTAACTAAGTATCACTAAGCATCTCTAAGATAACCCATGTTGGTGATATAAATATGTCCAACTAACAATGACCATCCTATGGTGACAAATGATTCATGGTATTCAAATACTCAATGGGGGTGTAGTGACAAACATGTGATTAACTATTCTGAAAAACAGTTGCTATAAAGATATAATGCAATTTGATATAAAATAATATAAGTTTGAAATCACAGGTTCAATATGTTTAAAGGATTACTACTTTCCTTGGCTTTGCTCAGTTACCCCACTTGGATTTTCAAAACTTGCTTCTCCACCTGCTCATCGAAACAGATTGTCTAAACGAGAGAGAAAACAATAGGCGAAGTACAAATAAATCTAAAAGAAAATCAAATAAAAATCCAAAAACAAAAAAACAAATTTAAAATAAAGAGCTCAATTTTATATGAATTTAGGAATTTGAACAGACTGAAATGGAGTTCGGATGAAGGAGAACAAACTTTCAGAAGATTTACCGAAAAGAAAAAAGAGAGAGAAGAAATAATATTCTCTCAGCTGGAAAGAAAAAGAAAAACCACCGACAAGTGGGACCAGGCTGATTTTTTGATTTTTTTTAATTTAAAAAAATTCAAAAAAGGCTAGAGAGGCTGACGAGTGGGCCCTACTCTATGAACCAAGTTCACGGAGAAAGTCTCACGTCTACGGTGGACCAGATGCATAAGATATGTGTGGATGACATTCGGGTCCCGCATGTCATTGGGTTAGGGTTTGGGGTGACATGCAGACACATACGTGGCTTGCCACACGACGCTGATGGTTTGGCCACGTGGGCAGCGAGGTTGAGGTGGTTGCTGACATGTCGAATTCGACGGCAGCAGCGCTTGGAGACCGAGGGTTCTGGTGAACGGCGGCACGACAGCGACAGCGGAGCAAAGCAAAAGAAAGAGGGAGCGACTGTGAACTCACCGGGACAGATGCAGAGGCGACTGACGGCGAGAATGAAGTGGCGAAGAGGTTCGGCCTTTGATGAAGTAGGGATTCTGGCGGCGCTGAAGCGAAACCAAAGGGATTGTGGTGCAGATCGAGGTGTTGCGAACTCGAGGGTGGTGGTGGTAGAACTCAAAGCTCGTTGGCAGCGGAGAAAAGCAGTGACAGAGATGATGGCGTCTTTGATCTTCTCCTCACGATTCTGTTGAAAAGGCTGCTTGGCCAAGGGGCGGCTAGGGTTTACGAAGGTGGCGCAGCACGGGACGTGAAAACAGGGGTCAGGGCTGCTTTTAAAAGTGGCAGAGGGATACGTTGAGAAGGGCACGACGACGGCGTCGTGTCGAACTCAGAAACAGAAACGGGGGCAAGGAGGACGACCCTGACAGGTGGGTCCCACTGGGTGCGAGAGAGGGAGGGCGAGGTGGACCGGATTGGGCCACGCACGCATGGGAAAGTCAAGGAGGAATGGGCTAGGCGGGGAAAAAGAACTGGGCCGTGGGCGGAAAGGATTTGGGCTAGAGACAGGAATTGAGCCCGAGAGGATTTTTCAGAAAAGAAAAGATTTTTCGAATTTACAAATTGAATTCAATAAAAATGAGCTCAAAGAAATAGCAAATAAACTCTAAAAATTCCTAAAAAAATTGCATAAAATACCCTGGAACTCAAGAAACCCAAATAAAATAGCTTTGAATTTAATTGAAGTTTGGATTATTCACATTAAATTATTTTGATTTATGAAAATTCATATTAAGCTTTTAACTTAACCAAGAAAATTCAAATAATTATTTTTAATTTTAAATGCTTCAAATGAACTCCAAATTTGAGATACTATAATAATCAACTGTCACCGGTTCAGAGCAGACGTCCAGCTATTCGGTGAAGGCGCCTCTCCAATGCAGCGTTTAAACGCTATAAATACACGTGTCCGGCTCATTCAGGAGGGTGTTTTAGCACGACGCCATATACTACATTGCTCTTTCTCTGCTACATCGCTAGGGTGTAGTACTACTGCAGAGTGCTGCATTCTAGTAGTATTTGATAGTACTGTATTATCACAGGAGTGTTCAAGATCGTTGTTAAATAGTGCACTTGCCAGCGATAGGCTTCATTGTATCCTAAGAGGCTATTTGTTGGCAACCTAGTGAACACCTTCTGGTGGGGACAAATAAGCCTTAAGGAAAGCGACCTTGTTACGCGCCTTGAAGCTGCTCCTTCCATCTTCGAGTCATCTCCAACCCTTGTTCTAAATAGCGTGTACACGTGTTCTTCGTGCACGCCGACGCCACCAATTTCGACTCGTCCGGGGGAGGAGGATGCACACACCAAGTGGAGCAGGAAGTGGAATGGTAGCGAGGATAGGGAAGGGAGGACGGTGGCCGGAGTAAGTTGAGAAAAAAAGGAGCGCGGAGGAGGAAGATGGGCAAAATCGTCTTTTCGTGCACCAGTTATCAGACAAGTGACGAAAGTGGCAAATAAGGGATGGAAGTTGAGATCAAGCGGCAAATAAGGGAGAATAAAATTTTGATGGGACTTGATCAACTTTTAATAGCAAATAAGGAAATTTCTAAAAAACATAGGAACTGGATGTCACGTTCGTTGAATCCTACGTGAATTGAAAACACATGAATTGTATAATAAAAAATTGATGTCCCGGATGCTCCACAAGAATTTTGAATGAAATGTTTCTTGATTATAGAGAGAAGAGGTGAGAGAAAGTGTGATGTTGCCTTGGACTTCTCAAAGGAATTTTAACAAGTGGCTGAGCTCATGTTTAGAATCCTCCAAAATTTGATGGAAAAAGAAATTTTCCCATAGAAAAAAATTCCCATAGGATCTCAATCATACAAAATTTCTTCAAAATCCTTTGTTCCAAATGAGCCTGTAGCTCTATTGCTCATTTTTGGATTTATGAACTAATCTACAAATAGTAAGATAGCTTATCAAGGGTACCGCCATTCCACGGTTATCCGCTACTACAGAAGGTAGCTGAAGCACGCAACGTAAGATTCCAAATTTTCAAAATGAGATTCAAAATCATTCTACCGGATCGAACACAAAAATCAATCCTTCCGATGTATAGTGGTCCAAACTTAAATATAGAACGAAGAAGATAAAAAGGTCCAACATATTCATCAACTCAAGGACTTAATGCTAACATGTTGTTCATCTAGATCTTCAATGTAAAAGTTAGGTACTTGTGTATTTTATTCATAAGATATTAATATAAATCATAGTATATTTCTTTTAAAAAATCCAACTTTCAATCTCCTAAATTTGAAGCTTTCAAACGGTAAATTCCCAAGGACTCCTGTTCGGCTCCGTGTGTGTGTGTGGACTTGGGCCTTCTCACCTCCTATTTTTTTCCTTCAGTTTTTTTTTTTTGCCTATTTTTTATTTCCTGCTGCTGGCATTAATTGCACACCTCAAAATCTCATGAGGCCGGAAGCCACTGAGAACTCTCTCAACACAGCATTCGCTTTTTAAGCTTCTTTTTTCTTTTTTGCTGTATACTTTTGTTCTTCACCGTTCAGCGAGATAGGAAATTGTACCGTCCTTTGCTCCTCTAATGGAAATTTGATTATGACATTCCCCAGCCCGGACCTTAGCACTGCTAGTTACTTAGAGCCTGTTGTTATTGCTGCAGCTTTTCCCAAAAGCAGATACTGACTTGTGCTGAAGGGCTGCACGCTTGGACGGCTGAGCTAAGAAGATTTGGTATTTGCCTGTCTGCCTTTCAGATCGGTTAGCTATAATTTTTGAGTTGAAAAATATCTAAAATGCTTGTGAGGCAAACAATGGTTTGTCTAATGTTATTTAACGATAGTTAACGGTAATTAATGATAACTAACGACAATTGGTAGCACTATGCGACAACTACCACAATTAACCATAGTTAATGCAATTGACGGCAATTAATGCAACAGACAGCAATAACCGCAATTAAAGTAATTAACGACAAATAACGCAATTGACCGTAATTAATGATAATTAACGCAATAGACCGCAATTAACACAAAAATGACAATTAATAATAAATAATTACAACAAAAAATTATTACATAAATATTTAATTTACAATAGAAAAACTAATAGAAAATTAAAAAGAAAAGAAACGACGACTAGGGTTGCGGGCCTGCGGCGAGGGGAGGGGGATGAGGGCTTCATTGGGTCGGGAGGAGGAGAGCAATGGCAGTAGCTCGGGGGAGGAGGAGGGAGGCAGCGTGTTAGGGTTAAGGACGGCGGTGTTGGAGGAGGAGACGGTGGCAGAGGAGGAGGAGGGCGACTGCAGCTCCGGTGGAGGAGGTGCCGCATCTTGGGAGGAGGACCACAGCGGCGTGGGCTGGCGGAGCCGCCGGGGAAGGAGGAAGATGAAGGAGCAGGAGCAGGACGACGAGGGGCGAGCGTTGTGGGGGAGAGGGCGGTGGTGCCGGGGCGGGAGAAGGAGGGTGGGCGGCAGAGCCAAGGAGGGAGGAGGAGCGGGCGCTGGGGAGGGGATGAGAAGCAGGCGCAGGGGAGGAGGAGGGAGGAAAGAGTGGGCCACGCTAGCACGTGGATAGGGTTTCGGGCGAGTAGAGGCGCGGAGAGATGGGGTTTTGTGCGGTAGTAAAAATAGGCAATTACCCCTTAACTTCGGGGCTGAAGTCGGAAAGGAGGTTGTGGGAAGCCGCAGGAAGATGCCCCACGGTGTCTTCCAGCTTCCATCTTTATCATGTTATATTTGGCTTCCGACTTTTGAAAAAAACTAGTGGGAAAAGTCGTATGTTTAGGAAATTTACATAATTTTATAGAAAATAGTATAATTCCTTAAAAAAATTACAAAATTTTTCACATTCTAAGTTCTAAATAAGCTTAATGTACATATATAATGGGGTGTCTATGGATAATCATCTTTTCTTTTTAAATGAATTCATAGGTCCCCTTTTGGACATTGCTCACGTGCACCTAGTCATGGCCAAATGGGCCACCCGACACGATTAGGCCCAGGAGCTAATCAGGCCATGCTACTGACCGTGAGGGTGCGGGTCATGACCGGCATGACACGGCATCCTGTGCCATGTTGGCTAGACCTAAGCACACCAAAGACTCGGGTCGTGCCTGCGTAGCCTCTTTCGGCTCGAAAAATTCAAAAATAGAAAAATAATTCCAAAAAATAGAAAAATATGAAAAATTAAAAAATCCATCTCGTTTTACTTCTTTTCTTTTCCCATTCTTTTCCTTTTTCTCCCTTTTCTCTTATTTCTTTTCTCCCATCCTAGTCGTGCGCCTGTGCCTTCCTTCTTCTTTCTTCCTCTTCCTCTTCTTTTCCACCTCCTCCCTCCTCTAGTCCTCCCATCACCTCCTTTTTCTTCCTCCATGTCGTCGCCCTGCCTCCCCGCTCCACGCCGGCCTCACCCCGCCGCCTCGACGTCGACCCTGCTGCCTCCTGCACCTGTCCCACGCTTCGCCTCCTCCTCCTCAGCGTCGGCCTCGCTCCGTCACCCAACCCCCTCCTCCTCCTCGTGTCGGCCTCGCCTGGCCTCCTCCTTCTCTCGCCGGTTTTCGCGCCTAACCCCGTCCTCGTCTACGCGCAGCACCGCCGCGACACCTCCTCCTCCGCGGCCGGCGCTGCCACGCCGCCTCTGTTTCCGTGTCGGCCCATCATGTCGGGGCGCGGACTCAAGCACGACACGGATGCTCCGACCGTGCCGGCCCATCCCAGCTACAGTGTAGGCCATATCATATCTAGGCTGAGTCAACAGTACCATGCTTCGGACCGATAAGGCGGTACGACCTATTTGGCCATCTCTATGTGCACCAAACATTACACTCGTCTCCCCTTTGCCATGGTGGACGGCCACATCATCTGCTCGCGTAGTGCCTGCATACTAGGTGCGGCTTGGTCCGAGTACAAGGTCTGGTGGAAAGCGCAGAACGGTGTCAAACTAGCTGGTGTTATGTGAAAAGAAAGGTTAACCCTGTGTTTTAGGTGGAGAAGAGAGAGGGAGAGGAGAGAGCATATGTCGTCTATTTCTGAAGAGACTGTCGTGCACACAAACAAGATATAATATATTAATCTACTCTAGTTGACATGTAAACCCGTTTAAAAAAATTATAAAATTTAAATATTGAAAAGTATGCTAGAGACTATCTATTAGCGATATTATCTTTAAAGATAATAGAGCATATGTTAAAAATAAAATTATCATTAACTATTGAAAATATCTTTAAGCGAGCGATGAACTTGCCGCAGAGCCACCACCGGCCGTTGGTTGGTAACCCAAGGAAGGAAACAAACGACGCTTTAATTTGGTGCCGGCGAGAAGCCACATGTGCTCATAGAAACAGAGGACGCAGCCAGGTCGTGGGATTCATTTCATGGCACCTGTTTTTCTCGGATGGCTCAAATTTCCTAAGTTAATTTGTAAGAGAAAAAAAATCTAGAAATTCTCTTGTGAATAAAGGTAAAAAAAATAGAAGGATCTATGGCATATTTTGGTGGGCCAGATTATAACTAGATATCAATAGATATCACAGGCGTAGCAGTTGCACGGTAAAACAACTAAAGTACTAGATTTGCACGAAAACGCTAACACACACACACACCGCTCGAACCACCACTCAAGTCCAAAACCCTAGCGTCGCCAGATGATGGTGAAGCCCACCAGAGCTTCTCCTCACCACCTGTCGTGCATCCTCCCATTTAGCTGTGTCTCCTCCTCGCCCTCCCTACGTGTTGCTGCACCTCGTCGGTGTTTCTCCTCTTGCTTTCTCTTTGTCGGACCCCGGGTGTCACACAACCCCGAGACCCTCTGTGCATACCAAGCTAGTCCCATGATCAGTAGCTAGCTTGCACAGTTGCAACAATGATGTAATCATAACCATTCAACAACAAACTAATGAAGCAGACAAAGTAATATTAATTAAAGCAGCAAAGACCTTATGGTCAAGGTTCTTACAAAAGTCGCCACACAGGGCTTAACCACAACAGAGTATCTGGCAGCGGAAATCTCAAAAATACGTGGAGCCCAATCGACATGCCCACAGGCAATCGAGTGGAGGACGTGACCTAGATCGCAAAGTCTTCAAAGTAGCCTTCTTCATAGTACTCAACATTTCCTGGTCCTTCTGTGACCGATCAACAAAGGGCATAAAGCGGTGAGTACATAAAGTACTCAAAGAAGTCGTGAAAATGTATGCACATAGTATTCATGCCGAGCTTAAACAAGGATGGCTTTATGGTTAATTTGCGAAAGCAAGTTTAACGATAAATACAATAATTAGATTGCAAAGCGAGATTTTAAAGAATAATAATACATAGATAACCAAGTTCTTTTGAATCAAGCGGTGAACATCCGTTCACTTCCCAACCATTCAACCAAGCGTTTCCATCGAACCACACCAATTTTTGAAAATACTACCTTTGCGCGAAATCACTGTGCATGTCCGTAATCGGGACACGGCTATTCGAATAGATTTTTGACACTCTGCGGAGGTTGTACAGCTTTACCCACAAGACACGAATTCTCTAGTTTGTTTGGCATCCATCGATACCACCGCTCACTTCTTTAGGTGAGTAGTCTAGAGCACGTGACAAGGCTTTTACAAAGTTCCATTTTGCCTCGGTTCTACCCGCTAAGGTTTCGCCATCACAGCCCCCTCTTGCGCCAATAAACACCACAACAGAACCGACTCAAAACTTTCCTAATTAATTGGCCAGGTCCGTCCCATACCGGACTTATGGTTGCACGAGGTGACCCAGATCAATGACTTGCAAAGTTAAGTCCTTAGTTGGCTGCTCAGACAAGTCTACCACAACCCAATGTGCATTACGCACCCACTCTAGCTTCCTACCTCAAGCCCGAGCATAAAACATTTTTGTTCATTCCCAACCAAGTGGCAATCCCTGCCATGGCACAACATCTTTTAATAAAAGTGGCCTCACACCACTGTTCCATAGTTCCATTAGTCAAATTTCATTCATCATTGAACATGTGATCGAAAGTCTCGCGGGTAACTAAAGCATGTCTAAGCAATAATACGCACCCAAGTTGGTAATACAATAATGTCCAACTAGTAATAACCATCCTATGGTGTCCAAGGATATATGTCATTCAAGGAGACATTTCATTTTCAATTTATCAAGGAGGCATAATGGCAATTTGGTAATTATCTACTCCCAAAACCATTTTTAATAAAACTAGCCATGCATGATAATTTAAAGCAATATACATTTGTAAAATGGGTTCAACATGGTCAAAGGCCTACGACTTGCCTTCGTTGACGAGGAGAGGGTCTTCGGTCGTCGGGTCGAAGAAATCTTCCAAAGCCTAATCTACGTCGAGAATAGCAACAAATAAATAAAACAGCACCAAATGAACTCCAAAAATTACAAAACCAGTACCAAATGAAAGAGGATGAATTTATATGAATTTAGAAATTTGGATCACCCAAATCGGAGTTCGGATGTGAAAGTTATAGCCAAAAGAAGTTGAAAATCACATAAAATGATGGAATTAGGGTTTTCGGATTTTTCGGAATTATTTTTCAACCGAAAAATCAGACTTTGACGTCGGCGGTTGCGCAAGCGCACACGTCGCGCACTACGTGGCGACCACGCGGCAACATCACCGACGCGGCGGCCGACGTGGCGCCACGTGGGTGGCCACGTGGGCTCGGGCCCGCGGTCGAGAGAGAGAGAGAGAGAGAGAGAGAGAGAGGGGAGCGCGCGTGGCGGGCGGCCGAGCTGGGAAAACGGCGCGTCGGCGAGGGAGAAGGCGGTGGCGGGGAGAACGGCGACGGAGGCGACCGGAGCCGGGAAGAATGGAGGAGGGCGGGCGAGGCGCCGCGAGAGAGAGGAGAGAGAAGAGAGAGAGGCGAGCGGCGCGGTTTATAGAGCTCGCGGCGACAGGACAGCGCGGCGCGAGATTCGCGGCGGGGACGAGACGCAGGCACGGCCGCGGACGCGACGGAGGCGGACGGACGGCGCAGCGCGGATTCGCGGGGCGGGATTCGCGCGACGACGCGTGGAGAGAGAAGCGCGGGCGCCGGCGAGGCGACAGCGGGAGCCGTCCGATTTTGTCGGACGGTGGGGAGCGAGAGGCGCGGCGAACGGAGAGCCGTCCGATTCGACGGACGGTGGGAGGAGAAGAGGCGCGGCGAGGAAGATGAATCGAGCGCCGTCCGATTTTGATCGGACGGTGGGAAGAGGAAGAAGCGCGAGCGATGCGAAGCCGTCGCGATGGCGAACAGACGGTCGCGATGGAAAGGGGACGCGGCGAGGAGACGAACGGCGCGGCGAACGGAGCGGCCGATCTCGATCCAACGTGCATGTAGCGAGGCGACGCGCGAACGAGGACGCTGGATGAGGATCCAACGGGCGAGGTGAAGGGGAGGCGCGGGAGCGGGGAAATGGGCCGCGGGAGGCAGGCCGGGCCGGGGAATAGCAATGGGCCGGAGGGATTTCGGCCCAAGAACAGTAAAAGGATTTAAAATACATTTTTGATTTTAGAAATTCAAACAAATCAAAAAGCAATTTAGAAAATAGCAAATAGACTCCAAAAATTCTAGAAAAATTCACAGAAATTCCTTGAATTATTATGGACTTAATAAAAATACTTTTAACTTTAAATTTTCTTTTTCTTTTGCAAATAAATTAATTTTTAATTTCGGGAAAAAGGAAAATAAATTTCTAAAATCCAATAAATCCAAGAAAATTCTTAAAATAATAATTTTGATTTTTAAATTCTAGAAAATTCAATTAAACCAACTTTAATTTAATTGAAGTTTGATTAACTCATATTAAACTGCAAATGGATTTCTGAAATTTCAAAATTAAGCTTTGGGCAAATAGAAACAAATGGTTCTCTTTTAAAATTTTCAAAACTCAAAAAGCGGGGCGCTACAAACCTACCCTCTTAAAGGGAATCTCGACCCGAGATTGGTGACTAGAGAATAGGTGGGGAAACGCAGCCTTCAAGTCATCTTCTCGTTCCCAAGTGGCTTCTTCTTCGGTGTGGTTGCTCCACTGGATCTTACAGAAACGGATGGTCTTGCTTCTTGTTACTCGCTCTGCTACTTCCAAGATCTTGATGGGGTGCTCCTTGTAGGTGAGGTCTTCTTGCAAGGCAATTGCTTCCATTGGCATCTGCTCTTCAGGCACACGCAAGCACTTCTTCAGTTGTGACACGTGGAAGACATTATGCACATCTGACAGCTGAGGCGGGAGCTCCAACTGGTAAGCGACTTCTCCTCTTCGGGCTAGAACTGGGAAAGGTCCGATGTACCTTGGTGCAAGCTTTCCACTTACTCTGAAACGACGCATCCCTTTGAGAGGCGACACTTTTAGGTACACATGATCACCAGGTGCAAAAGCTAGATCTCGGCGACGGTTATCAGCATAACTCTTCTGCTGAGTGCAAACTGTTTTGGCTTTTCGGATTGATCGAACTTGCTCTTCGGCTTTTTCCAAAATATCTGGCCCAAACACTTGTCTTTCGCCTACTTCATTCCAATACAACGGTGTCCTGCATTTTCTTCCGTAAAGAGCTTCAAATTGAGACATCTGGAGGCTTGACTGGTAACTGTTGTTATAAGAAAACTCTGCATAAGGTAGCATTTGATCCCAAGCGTTGCGATTTGCTAAGGCACAAGCCCTTAACATATCTTCTAGGATTTGATTTACTCTTTACATCATCCATCCGTCTGCAGGGATGATAAGTCAGATGAAATTTAGATTAGTACCCAAAATACTGTGCAACTTTTGCCAAAATCTTGAGGTGAACTGGGATCCTCGATCTGACACGATCTTCTTCGGCACTCCATGCTGGCACACTATCTTTGCCATGTACAATTCCGCGATCTATCACGAGTAAGTAGTCTTGGTCGGGAGAAAGTGAGCAACTTTGGTTAGGCGATCCACAATTACCTGGATAGAATCATAGCCTCGACCTTGTCCTTGGCAAACCGTGATAAAATCCATGCCAATTTCTTCCCACTTCCATTCGGGCACTTTCAAGGGTTGCGAGAGTCCAGCAGTCTTTGATGCTCGGCTTTAACTCATTGATGACATCACATTGAGCTACATACTCGGCAATCTCACGCTTCATGCTAGACCACCAATACATTTCTTTAAGGTGTTGGTACATCTTTGTGCTTCCAGGGTGAATGGAGTACAAAGTTTCATGGGCTTCCTTGAGTATCACCGCTAAGCTCTTTCGATCTAGAACACAGTTAAACTTGTCAAACCAAATGGTGCCTTGCTCATCTTCTGAAAATCTCAGGGCTTTACCCTTCTTCATGTTGCTCTTGATCTCCTTAATATTGGCATCTTCAACTTGAGCTTCCTTGATCTGATTCCGCAAAGTGGGTTGAACTTCTAGGGCAGCTAGATAACCTTCTTCAACCAACTCTATCTTGAGCTTCAGGAATTCTTCATGAAGGGCTGGCTGATTTTCCTTGATCGACAGTGTATTGCAGTAGACTTTTCTACTCAAGGCATCTGCCACAACATTAGCTTTGCCTGGGTGGTAATGGATTCCAATATCATAATCCTTGATTAACTCTAACCACCTTCTTTGCCTCATATTAAGATCAGCCTGAGTGAAAATGTACTTCAAGCTCTTATGGTCCGTATAGACTTCGCAGCGATTACCAATAAGGTAATGACGCCATATCTTTAAAGCATGCACTACGGCAGCTAACTCCAAGTCGTGAGTGGGGTAATTCACTTCATGAGGCCTCAATTGACGGGAAGCATAAGCTACTACCTTCCTTTCTTGCATCAGGACACAACCAAGTCCTTGCCGGGATGCATCACAGAAAATCTCAAAATTCTTCCGGACATCGGGCAAAATCAGCACCGGAGCTGTTGTCAGACGCTTCTTCAACTGTTGAAAACTTTGCTCACAATCTGTTGTCCAAGCAAATTTCTTTTTTTTCTTCAACAGCTGAGTGAGGGGTCTTGCTATCTTGGAGAATCCTTCTATGAATCGACGATAGTATCCTACCATTCCAAGAAAACTTTTGACCTGAGGCACTGACTTGGGTGACTCCCAATTAAGCACATCCTTAACCTTGCTAGGGTTAACAGATACTCCTTCTGCAGACATGATATGTCCCAAGAAAGTAACTTCTTTCATCCAAAACTCACACTTGCTGAATTTAGCATAGAGTTGATGATCTCTAAGCTTATTCAGGACCAAACGGAGGTGCTCTTCATGCTCTTCTTCACTCTTGGAATACACCAAAATATCGTCAATAAAGACAATGACGAACTTATCCAAATATTCCATGAATACTTTATTCATCAAGTTCATAAAGTAAGCAGGGGCATTGGTCAATCCAAAAGACATGACCGTGAACACATACAGTCCATACCGGGTTGAGAAAGCTGTCTTGGGGATGTCTTCTGGACGAATCTTCAGCTGGTGGTATCCTGACCTCAAGTCTATCTTGGAGAACACACCGGCTCCTTTCAACTGATCAAACAAATCATCGATCCTGGGCAGAGGGTACTTGTTCTTGATGGTGACCTCATTGAGGGCTCGGTAATCCACACACATCCGTTGGGTACCATCCTTCTTTGCAACAAAGATCACTGGGGCTCCCCAAGGTGAAGAACTAGGTCGGACAAAACCTTTCTTTTGCATTTCTTCAATTTGCTTCTTCAGCTCAACCAAATCATTGTGAGCAATCAGAGGGTCTCTTGAAAATAGGTGGAGTTCCTGGAACAAGATTGATGACAAACTCCAAGTCTCGGTCTGGTGGCATTCCAGGTAGGTCATCAGGAAAGACCTCTGAAAACTCTCTGACTACTGGCACTTCTTCCATAGATACAACACTGGCACTGCAGACCAAAGATCCAGCTAGCTTCTCTGGGGAGGCTTCAAACTTTACCTTGGTTCCATCCGGACTGACCAAAGTGATGCTTCTACCACCACAATCCAAGAGGGCTTGGTGATTGGCAAGCCAATCCATTCCCAAAATCACATCAAGAGACTTGGTGTCTATGATGATGAGATTAGCAAGGAATTCTACCCCTTCTATGGTCATTTTAACCTTAGGGCAATCTTGGTTCGTACCCAATTCCGAACCGGGAGACTGAACCAACAAAACACTTTTAAGAGGCAAAACTTCCAACTGGTGCCTTTCAAAAAACTCAGAAACAAGCGAATGCGAAGCTCCAGAATCAAACAAAACAAAGGCGTGTCTTTGAATTGACAAGGAACTTACCCAGCACGACGTCCGGGGCTGTCTGGGCTTCCTCCACAGTGGTGTGGTTCACACGACCTCTTCCAAAAGGCTGAGGAGACTTGACTGGTGCAGTTGGAGTCTGAGGGGCTCCACGTGCGACTCCTGGAGTGGGGTCTGGTCGGAGTGGCTCCCATGTTGAAACGAGCAGAGAAGGGCCTTGCCTCTGCGGGCGTCTTCGCGAAGTGCCCCACCGATGGCACTTAAAGCGTGTGATCCCGGCCGCAGGTTGCCATTCCTTGGTTCTTTGCCGAGCCGCTGAAGCCGCGTCACCGAATATTTGGGCGAGGTCTTTGCTCTGGGCTCTGAATGTGGCAGTGGAGCAACACGGGCGGGGCGGCACATTCATTCGACTCTCTGGGAGTGAGGCCGATGGGCACCGTCTTTGCATCATCTTTCTCTTGCGGGATTCTTCAAGTTCACGGCGGGATTCCTCGATGAGCATGGCCTTGTTCACCAAGTGCTGGAAATCTGTATAGTCATTCCCAATGACTTGCACCTTCAAACTGGGGTTGAGTCCTCTCTTGAAGCGCTTGGCGGGCATCATCGTGGCAACGTCCTGCAGGGCATAACGGGACAAGCGAGTGAATCTGTTAAGATATTCACTTCTTCGACGTGTTGCCTTGCTGCAGCTCACGGAACTCATTCTTCTTCATTTCCACCTTTCCATCAGGGATATGGGAGTGGCGGAAAGCTCCTGAAAACTCGGCTCAAGTGATACTCTCGGGGTTTCCATGGGCGGCACAATAGTTCTCCCACCATTCTGCAATGTACCTTCAAGCCGGTGAGTGGCATCTGAAACCTTCTCGCGATCATCACAACGGGTGATAGCGAGCTTCTTTCCATGGGCGTAACCGGTCATCTGCGTCCAATGGCTCAGGAGCTAGAGAAAGTGGGCGGATGGGTCCTTAGAAACTCGCCACTGGGTGAGGAAAAGCGGGGGTGGAGCAGCGGAGGGCGTGGCGGTGCTTGATCGATACGATTCATCATTGCTAGCGAGGCGGCCGTTTGATTCTGGCGATTCATCATCTGAGTCATATTCTGCATCATAGAGCTCATCAGCTGCGTCTGGGCTGCCATGAACTGACTCAAACCCGGATCTGCTGGCGGCTGGGAAGGCGGAACGCGGCGCTGGAGTCTCATCCTGGCTTGCGGAGTTGCGGGTCTGAACCATCTGCGACAAAGCTTCACAGGTTTAATAGACGAGAAGAAGAAAGCAATTTAGATGAGAGGGATAAGCATTTAGATAAGCGAGAAACAAGGGAGATAGATGGATCAACCTAATGCGGACAAAATTGGTTTTACCCAACGAACGGATAGCCGGAAAGCTATCAACAAGAAAGAGACACTTAAGCACAAAAGCACTATTACGCAGACTAAACGATACTAAAACTAGGGAGGCAGCTACCAATCTAATCTTTACGGAGGGTCAACTTGGAACAGACTGCGGATCTTGAGCTTCCCAAAGCTTCCATTACTAGATCTTGAAGGGCTCGATCCTAGGGATAATCCAGAGATGAGGGAGTCAAATTTAAATTTAAAACCAAGTTCCAGAAAAGATAAGATAAAAGAACTCAAGAATGATATAAGAGGGTAAGATGAGAAGAAAAGAATAGAACAAGGCGAGAAAGAACAGAATAAGATGAGAGAAGAGTTTCTAGTCAAGTTAATTGCTTGGTTTGATTTAGGAAATATCTTTTGAATTTTTGACTAAGACGACCAAGCTAACCAAAGGTTACGTCCTACAGTCGATATGGCTCTGATACCATCTGTTGTCGGACCCCGGGTGTCACACAACCCCGAGACCCTCTGTGCATACCAAGCTAGTCCCATGATCAGTAGCTAGCTTGCACAGTTGCAACAATGATGTAATCATAACCATTCAACAACGAACTAATGAAGCAGACAAAGTAATATTAATTAAAGCAGCAAAGACCTTATGGTCAAGGTTCTTACAAAAGTCGCCACACGGGGCTTAACCACAACAGAGTATCCGCAATGAAATCTCAAAAATACGTGGAGCCCAATCGACATGCCCACAGGCAATCGAGTGGAGGACGTGACCTAGATCGCAAAGTCTTCAAAGTAGCCTTCTTCATAGTACTCAACATTTCCTGGTCCTTCATTGGGTGATCAACAAAGGGCATAAAGCGGTGAGTACATAAAGTACTCGACAAGTCGTAGAGAAATGTATGCACATAGTATTCATGCCAGCTTAAACAAGGATGGCTTTATGGTTAATTTGCGAAAGCAAGTTTAACATAAATACAATAATTAGATTGCAAAGGTGATTTTAAAGAATAATAATACATAGATAACCAAGTTCTTTTGAATCAAGCAGTGAACATCCGTTCACTTCCCAACCATTCAACCAAGCGTTTCCATCGAACCACACCAATTTTTGAAAATACTACCCCTTGCGCGAAATCACTGGGCATGTCCGTAATCGGGACACGGCTATTGAATAGATTTTGACACTCTGCGGAGGTTGTGCGACTTTACCCACAAGACACGAATTCTCTAGTTTATTTGGCATCCGTCGATACCACCGCCACTTCCTTAGGTGAGTAGTCTAGAGCACGTGACAAGGCTTTACAAAGTTCCATTTTGCCTCGGTTACGCGCTAAGGTTTCGCCATCACACCCCCTCTTGCGCCAATAAGCACCCACAATGTAGAACCTACTCAAAACTTTCCTAATTAATTGGCGGTCCGTCCCATACCGGACTTATGGTTGCACGAGGTGACCCAGATCAATGACTTGCAAAGTTAAGTCCTTAGTTGGCTGCTCAGACAAGTCTACCACAACCCAATGTGCATTACGCACCCACTCTAGCTTCCTACCTCAAGCCCGAGCATAAAACATTTTTGTTCATTCCCAACCAAGTGGCAATCCCTGCCATGGCACAACATCTTTTAATAAAAGTGGCCTCACACCACTGTTCCATAGTTCCATTAGTCAAATTTCATTCATCATTGAACATGTGATCGAAAGTCTCATGAGTAACTAAAGCATGTCTAAGCAATAATACGCACCCAAGTTGGTAATACAATAATGTCCAACTAGTAATAACCATCCTATGGTGTCCAAGGATATATGTCATTCAAGGAGACATTTCATTTTCAATTTATCAAGGAGGCATAATGGCAATTTGGTAATTATCTACTCCCAAAACCATTTTTAATAAAACTAGCCATGCATGATAATTTAAAGCAATATACATTTGTAAAATGGGTTCAACATGGTCAAAGGCCTACGACTTGCCTTCGTTGACGAGGAGAGGGTCTTCGGTCGTCGGGTCGAAGAAATCTTAAAACGCGGAATCTACGTCGAGAATAGCAACAAATAAATAAAACAGCACCAAATGAACTCCAAAAATTACAAAACCAGTACCAAATGAAAGAGGATGAATTTATATGAATTTAGAAATTTGGATCACCCAAATCGGAGTTCGGATGTGAAAGTTATAGCCAAAAGAAGTTGAAAATCACATAAAATGATGGAATTAGGGTTTTCGGATTTTTCGGAATTATTTTTCAACTGAAAAATCAGACTTTGACGTCAGCGGTTGCGCAAGCGCACACGTGCGCACTACGTGGCAGCCACGCGGGCAACACTGCTGACGCGGCGCCGACGTGGCGCCACGTGGGTGGCCACGTGGGCTCGGGCCCGCGGGTCAGAGAGAGAGAGAGAGAGAGAGAGAGAGAGAGAGACGGGGAGGGCGCGGTGGCGGCGGCGGCCGAGTCGGGAAGACGGCGGCGTCGGGGAGAAAAGGTGGCGGCGGAGAACGGCGACGCGGAGGCGGCCGGGCTGGGAAGAATGGAGGAGGCGGGCGAGGAGCGGCCGAGAGAGAGAGAGAGAGAGAGAGAGGAGGCGAACGTCGCGCGTTTTATAGAGCTCGCGGCGACGGACGGCCTTGGCGCGAGATTCGCGCGGCGGGGCGAGACGGCACGGCCGCGGACGCGACGGAGGCGGGAGCAGGGCGCCTTGGCGCGGGTTTCGCAGCGGCGGGATTATGGCGGCGTGGGAGAGAGAAGGCGGCGGCGGCGAGACGACGAGCGGAGCCGTCCGATTTGATCGGACGGTGGGGAGCGAGCGAGGCGCGGCGAGCGGAGAGCCGTCCGATTCGACGGACGATGGGGAGGAAAGAAGCGCGAGCGAGGAAGATGAATCGGCGCCGTCGATTTTGATCGGACGGTGGGAAGAGGAAGAAGCGCGAGCGTCGAAGCCGTCGCGATGGCGAACAGACGGTCGCGATGGAAAGGGGACGGGCGAGGAGACGAACGGCGCGGCGAACGGAGCGGCGGATCTCGATCCAACGGTCGATAGCAAGCGGCGGCGCGGCGAAAGCGAGGACGCTTGATGAGGATCCAGGCGCGAGTGAAGGGAGGCGCGGAGGCGGGAAATGGGCATGGGAGGCGGCCGGGCGGAATAGCAATGGGCGGAGGATTTGGCCCAAGAACGATAAAAGGATTTAAAATACATTTTTGATTTTAGAAATTCAAACAAATCAAAAAGCAATTTAGAAAATAGCAAATAGACTCCAAAAATTCTAGAAAAATTCACAGAAATTCCTTGAATTATTATGGACTTAATAAAAATACTTTTAACTTTAAATTTTCTTTTTCTTTTGCAAATAAATTAATTTTTAATTTCGGGAAAAAGGAAAATAAATTTCTAAAATCCAATAAATCCAAGAAAATTCTTAAAATAATAATTTTGATTTTTAAATTCTAGAAAATTCAATTAAACCAACTTTAATTTAATTGAAGTTTGATTAACTCATATTAAACTGCAAATGGATTTCTGAAATTTCAAAATTATGCTTTGGGCAAATAGAAACAAATGGTTCTCTTTTAAAATTTTCAAAAACTCCGAAAAACGGGACGCTACACTCTTCCATGTTGTCGCCTCCGGCAACAGGACGTGGCACATTCGGTCGGGATGAAAGTTGAACCCTCTCTCTCTAGTTGAAAGTTGCGAAGAGTTTAAAGCTTCAAATCTGAATTGAAAGTTTGGGTTTTTTTTCGTGTGGAAGTTGTTGTGTTGAAAGTTCATGAAGAAAGCTTTGGCACTCCCGATTGAAAGGTTCGAATCCAAATTGAAAAGTTAGATTGAAAAGCTTTTCCAGTCCAATAGTGAAAGTTTGAATTAGAATGGAAAGCTTGTGGATCTTAAATTGAAAGTGTTTTACTTGAAAGTTTAAGGTTTTAATTTTTTTTCTGAAAGGTTGAATTGACTTGAAAAGGTTCAAATTCGTGAGACTAAAGCTTGAAATTTTTCCTTTGAAAGTATGGAAAACATAAGTTGAAAGCTTTTGTGTAACACCCTGGCTATTCGGAAGCCAAAGTGCTACCTAAAGAACTAACCTACAACCAAATTTGCGGAAGAATTTAAACTGAAACTCTTCTAAGTACATATAGGAACCAACTTTAATAGTAGCATGGCAGGAATAAAGACTGAATTCATCAAACATAATCAAGAAATAATTGAAGTGAACCATTAGCATCATTTAACAAGAAAATCTAACAGGAAGAGAAATATCATGCAATAGTAAATTTATTTATTATAGTTCTTCGGTTAACAAATGAAAGACAAATCGACATTACTAATGAGAGTAAATTATAGTGAACTATGTGAAACGTGCTGGTCTACTCCCTCCCAACAGAGTCATCATCAACGATCATCTAAATAAATACAGAAAACAAGAATGAGTCGAAACTCAGCAAGTACAGTAAACAATTGAAAATACAAGGTTATGAACAAGTCTATCTCAATACGAAATCTGAACTTATCTCTGAACACTTATGAGTATGAATAGAATGAATGGATGCATTGAAAGGAAGGGACTGCACACATGCTCATACCGGTATAGCGAGTGACACACCCGTCGGTGCTCACTTAAGCCCGTACTTAAGAAAGTCCGGGGATCCAATCACCGTATGAAGAATGTTTCATACGGGTGTCCGAAACTGCCCACATTGGAATGGTGGGTCTTACATGCCCATACTGGAATTGATGGGTCTTAACAATTCCACTCCCGTGGACAAAACACGAGCAATGCAAAAATGGAATGAATATAAGCAACAAGTGTCACCTCTTTTATTCACATGGATTATCAACTAAGAACGAATAAATATCATGAAGTATGAATCATAGATCATATAAATAACATCGCATCAACAACATTCAACTGTATAACATGAAGTATGAACATGGATCATAGAAGTAACACCGTATTAACAACATTCAACAGAAATCAACATATCTTAACATATTGTACTTGCCTTCCGCGCTGTGACGTGCTAGAAGGCAACGAAGGTGCTCCTCCAGTCACTGCCTCACCGCCTACACAAATATGTATTCCGAATAAGGATACAAGGTACGACATAGCTACAGGTGTCATACCATAACCCTCTAACTATCCAACCCAATCAACGGGTTCAAACTGACAATTAAACTATTCGGCCACCTGACAACCCTACTGGGAAGCTGTACGAGAAAAATCATAATTAAAAATCTGTAACTTGGAATGACGTAAAACCAGTGTGCAATGAAACTTAACTAATCAAACTACGAAACTCTAGTTGACAAGATTCACTAAATCTACCAAAACCTTTGAGTAAACAGCAGTTGAAAATGTCTAACAGACATCTGTCCAGACAATCGGAACAGTAGTGAAGAATATAACATAACTTTTACTCTATGAGTCCAACTTCAGTTTTGTTTATCAATATGGAAAGATAATAAAATTATCCATAGAAAATGTTTTGGGTGACAAGTCTGAATCTGACCCTAAATAATTCATATTTCACAAAACATCTAAACTGAAAGTACTCGTCAGGGTTCTCAGGACAGCAATAAGAAATTTATCATAACTTTTAAACCACAGATCGGAATTTGGTGATCTTGGTGGCTATGGAAATCTAACAACCGTGGGTACAATTCTCTAGGAGGGAAAAACCTCCATATCGGCCTCTAACATGTCGAAAAAGACCACACAACATACTGGATATTTTCTGGAATTTGTATTACAGCACGCCGGTTCAATCCAAATCATCAATTCCTCCTCCAAACAATATCAAACAACGAGTTAGATCCTTCATTACCCTTGAATACCTACAGAGAGACGTTGATCCACCTCCCGAAGAACTTCCTCTCTTCTCTTCTTGCTCCCTTCAATGGCCGGCCACAATCGGAGGAGAAACCGATTGGAGGAGGGAGCAGGAAGAGGCGACTTCGGGAGGATCTTGGAGAATCGCGCCTGGGATCACCGGGACTGGCACCACGAGGAGGAGGCATCACCCAACAGCAAGGGGCGTCAGTTTGGGAGGTGCTAGGGGCGGCAGCTCAAGGGGGATAAGTGGGAGGGAGAGGGGAGGAGAGGAGGGGCCGGTTAGGGTTGAGGGGGAGTGGGGGCGCATGGGCCTTTCGAACCGGAAATCAGAATATTACATTTTGTTTTTCTAGGATGACGGCAGCTCGGCTCGTGCATCATGGGCGGAACGAACCCCGTCGTGGCCGTTGGAACGCATGGTACTATGCCATATGTTTCGACATGTACATGCAGAATAGTTGTGTCATTTTAAAACTCAGTCACTTTTTCGATACGTTGGATCACCATCTATGATTTTTGTTTTTTATGTTGAGAAATTCTAAACTAGACAAAAATAAATCTAGGTGAACTCTACCAATACAAAAAAAATTATAAACTAAATAAAAGTAAATCTAGATGAACACTACAGATACAAAAAGAAAGGTCTGTCTAAACAATATGTGATAGTTTTTTCTTTACCAAACTGTTAGATTCTAAACCGTTAGATCAAAGCGGCAACGTACAAGATCTAACAACTAAAAAACAAAAATACAAATACATACAGAATGCACATATCATTGGATTCCGGTATTGGACCTGTTATGGTGTTTGTGGCCCATTGTGGATTCCTAATCCGAGCCTGTTATGGTGTTTGTGGCCCATTGTGTCTCTCGGTGGCCTCTTTTGGGCCTCATTTTCAGCCTAGTAAGAAAATAATAGATATTGCCAAAACTTGGTAACCAGGCAAATCGGTCACAGGATCGATCAAAGAAAGAAAAAATTGGGAGAGAAGAAAAAGGAAAGGGGGAAATATATAGCAGAAGAAACTGGGAGAGAAGAAATAGCAAAAGAACGTCACAAGGAAACAAGAAAGGAGAAAACATGAAGTAGCAAAGACTATTGGAGGTTGAAGAATGTCATGAGGTACCAGATCAGAAAAGAAAGAAGAAAGAAGATGAAGAAAGCAACAGAACAACAAAGCAGATGGAGATAGAAGGTAAATCTTGAACTAACCTCATGCTAAAACCCCATCTCGTGCTTCAAAAAGGAGTTGAGCCCTAACTCCTGCTGCAAATTGAACTCTTCCTTGATCGATCTGGTTGCAACTCTATGTTTTTAAAAACTTGTTTCTCTCCTTCCATAACACCTCCAGTATGGCTTCTTAATTCACATTGACCACATCATCAGATACAAGATTGAAGATCCTGCATGAGTAAGTTGTTTCTGCATCATTCCAACAGACAAAGAACCTAGATACCTACATAGCAAACAATCTCATCATGGGAACTGACAGGGCAAACGCAATGGCCAACAATATTATGCAAGTACACATCAACTTCACCAACATGCCTGAATATTTGGATTTCAATTATTTCAATATCGATAAAACCAACACTAGAAAGAGAGACAAGAAAAATAGTGATGCGGGGTGCCCGATCTTCTCGACGTAGAACCTCTCGATAACTTATGTATCCTGACGAACCACCAGCTGATCCCACGCGCCAATGCACGGACATGCAACTCTTTGGAAAATTCGCCCAAATACACACTTGATTGTATCCTCGCTGACCACAAGCGAAGATCATCGAACCTCCAATTCCCAGCGGAAAAGCAAGAACGACCCCTTGTTCTCGACGCCCAATTCCCTATGTTTTGGCTATAAGCACAACAGGAGAATCAAGCAAAAGCTTTGAAAATATATTAAACGTGTTCAGCCTTACAATGGGGGTCTATCCCTTAATATATAGTCTTGGCCTAAGGGCTATTCATGTTAAATGTCCATGGTGGTACTATTCATGTGAGTGTACTGTTCATGACACTATTCATCATGTGAATAGTACCTCCCTTGGGCTTCATACGGTTTTGGGCCTTGTTTATGTAGGTGGGCTTTGCTCCTTGCACTGTTACATGATCCAATTCCTTGGTTGACTTCATCTTGGGCTTGAGAGTCTTTTCCTTGGCCGTATGGGCCAACTTCTAGACCGCTTGGACCATGAGCTGCTCATTTGACGGCCTTTCTTCAAGAACAGCCTCATATCCTTCATCTCCGTTCATTATTGAATCTTCAAATTTGAGCACAAGCAAAACACTAGTTTTAGGTAGTATGAAATTCTCATTGATAACATTATGTGATTCAGCTAGAAACAAATTCACCTGTTCTTTTAATAATTTGGCCCGTGCTCTTGTAATAGGTCCAGATGGCAGATTTGGAGCTTCAACACTTATAGCTTGATCTATAGTAGTAGAAGATGTCAAAGAGCTAGGGATGCCCTCATCATCCTCCCCCTCTTGAAAAGGCGCCGACCTCGACGCTGGATCGTCACCACCAAACAAAGGTGATAAATCAGCTACATTGAACGTAGAACTCACGCCATAGTCATGTCCGGGCAGCTCAATCTTATATGCATTGTCATTAATCTTCGCAAGCACCTTAAAAGGTCCATCTCTTCTTGGCAGCAACTTTGACTTGCGTCGTTCTGGAAAGCGATCCTTGCGATAGTGTACCCATACTAAATCGCCTAATTGAAACAACACCTTCTTTCTTCTCTTGTTCGCCTTCTCAGCATAATACTTCGTCTTCTTCTCAATTTCAACCTTCGTTTTGAGATGCAATTGCTTCACAAAATCAGCTCGTTTGGAAGCCTCCATATTAGCACGATCGGAAAATGGCAGTGGGAACAAATCCAGTGGCGTAATTGGCTTAAATCCATATACCACCTCAAACGGACACAGCTGCGTAGTGGAGTGCACAGCCCGGTTGTAAGAGAATTCCACGTGCGGCAAACAATCCTCCCACTCACGCAGGTTCTTCTTTATCATGGCCCGTAGCAGCATAGAAAGTGTTAAGTTGACCACCTCCGTTTGAGCATCAGTTTGGGGATGACAAGTGGTGCTGAATAACAACTTCGTCCCCAATTTGCCCCACAACGTCTTCCAGAAGTAGCTCATGAACTTCACATCACGATCTGAGACCATGGTCCTTGGAACACCATGAAGTCGCACGATCTCCCTGAAAGACAAGTCAGCAACATGCGACGCATCGTCGCTCTTGTGGCACGGAATGAAATGTGTCATCTTAGAAAAATGATCCACAACCACAAATATAGAATCCCTTCCCTTCTTAGTTCTTGGTAACCCTAAAACAAAATCCATGCTAATATCTTCCCAAAGGACATTAGGAACAGGTAAGGGAGTGTACAAACCGTGTGGATTCGACTTGGATTTAGCCTTATGACAAGTAATACTGCGTTGGACAAATCTGTCCACATCTCGCCTCATCTTAGCCCAATAGAAGTGATTGCTCAACATCAACAGAGTCTTTTTGCGCCCAAAATGGCCCATCAAACCACCTGCATGCACTTCTTGCAACAAAAACAAACAAATGGAAGATTCTGGAACACATAACTTATTAGCACGAAAAAGGAATCCATCATGTATGTGAAACTTATCCCAACCTTTCCCTTCTGTGCATTTGGAGTAAGGAATCGAAAAATCATGATCAGCTGCATACAAATCACGCAAACTTTCTAATCCAGGAACTTGGACACCTACTTGAGTCAACAACACGCTTTTCCTAGATAAAGCATCAGCAACCATGTTGTCCTTCCCCTTTTTATATTTCACAATGTATGGGAAAGATTCGATGAACTCTACCCATTTGGCACGTCTACGGTTCAGGTTTGCTTGTCCCTTTAAATACTTCAATGCCTCATGATCAGAATAAAAATAAACTCTTTAGGCCATAAATAGTACTGCCAAGTTTCTAAAGCACGCACTAACGCATAAAGTTCCTTGTCATAGACCGGATAATTCAATTGAGCACCATTCAGTTTCTCGCTAAAATAAGCTACCGGTCTACCTTGTTGCATTAAAACACCACCAATCCCAAGTCCACTAGCATCACATTCAATTTCGAAATTCTTAGTGAAATCATGTAAAACAAGCAAAGGTGCTTCAGCCAAGCGTTTCTTAAGTTCAGCAAAAGCATTTTCTTGCGCTACCCCACACAAATTCAACATCCTTTTTAGTAAGTCATTCAATGGGGCAGCGATAGTGCTAAAATCCTTCACAAAGCGTCGATAAAAACCAGCAAGACTATGAAAGCTCCTAATCTGACTTACATTCACAAGAGTTGGCCAATTTTTAATCGCTTCAATTTTTGATTCATCTACTTCAACTCCTTGTGCAGAAACAACATATCCCAAAAAGATTACACGATCGTTGCAGAATGTACACTTTTTCAAGTTACCAAACAGTTTAGCATCACGTAAAAGTTGCAGAACTTGTCTAATATGACCAATGTGTTCAGATTCAGTGTGACTGTAAATCAGGATATCATCAAAGTATACAACCACGAATTTACCAATCAAATGCCGTAAAACATGATTCATTAAACGCATGAATGTACTAGGTGCATTACTTAAACCAAAAGGCATTACCAACCACTCATACAAACCAAATTTTGTCTTAAAGGCAGTTTTCCACTCATCCCCTTTGTGCATCCTAATTTGATGGTAACCACTACGCAAATCTATTTTAGAGAAAATAACAGCACTACTCAATTCGTCTAGCATATCATCTAAGCGAGGAATAGGATGATGATATCAAATAGTGATATTATTAATCGCTCTACAATCTACGCACATACGCCATGAACCATCTTTCTTAGGAACTAAAATAACAGGAACAGCGCAAGGGCTTAGGCTTTCACGAACGTACCCTTTGGATAGAAGCTCTTGTACTTGTTTCTGAATTTCCTTTATTTCCTCTGGGTTGGTGCGGTATGGTGGCCGATTGGGCAGCGACGCTCCTGGAATCAAGTCGATCTTATGTTCGATCCCACGAATTGGTGGCAGCCCAGCGGGTACGTCATCGGGAAACACGTCGCTGAATTCCTGCAAAACATGAGCAACACCACTAGGAAAGAAAGTTAAGTCATTAGTAGTAAGCAATGCATCCTTGTACACAAGTACAAAGTGCATCAAAGTGGGATTCTCACCCAGCTCTCTTATTTCTGATTTGGAGGCTATCATCACTAACTTGTTCTCTCCCTCACTTTTCTTTTTACCACTCAGATTTGGCTTGTGGCGCTCACTCACCGAAGGTGGAATCTCTCTATTTTCCCTTTTTCACTCGCACTCTCTACTTTTACCTCCGTCTTTCGCTTGGAATCATTCACAATTTCAGCAGGAGTAAGTGGTTTTAACAACACATCATTGTTGTTCCACTTGAAGTTGTAGCAATTGCTGCGCCCATCATGTATGGCAGCACGATCATATTGCCATGGTCTACCCAGCAGTAGATGGCAAACAGTCATAGGGACAACATCACAATCAACGGTATCACGGTAAGTGCCAATCTGAAAATGTATACGTACCATGTAGGTCACCTTTACCTCTCCATTCTCACTTAACCACTGAACATGGTAAGGATGAGGATGTGGAAGAAACTTCAGTCCCAGCTTGGTGCAGAATTCTTTGCTTGCAAAATTGTGACAACTACCACCGTCGATTATCACTTTGCATGCTTTCCCCTTTCCCACTTGTGCGCGGGTCTGAAACAGGTTGCATCGCTGTTCCATAGATGGTGTGGGCAGCACACCTAACACCTTTTGCGTGCAAATCACTGTTGGCAGATTGACGACGCTGCACACTAGTTGCCCATCTCCATCCTCGTCCACATCATCAAAGCGTTTAAATTCAACAAACGGATCATCTTCATCTTCACTAGCTGATGCATACTCGCCCGCTTCAGTGTACAACATGGTCTTGTTATTTGGGCAATCCTTCTGCATATGCCCGCGTCCCAAGTACTTGAAGCATTGTATATCACGAGTTCTTGCTGTAGAACCCACCGAAGAAGTGCCACTTGCAGCTGGTTGGGCACTTCGCCTTGCAAGGGATAGAGGCTCCTCCTTCTTGCCACTTAGTGCACTCCGGAAAGTTGAACCACTAACTGGAGATGTGCTTTTGCTCGGAAAAGGCTTAGGCACAAATTTGCCGTGACCCGAAGGACCATGAGCAGAAAACCGTGCATCTTCCTCCAATTGTTGTTCAGCTTTCGTTGCTTGATGCACCAGCTCACATGTGTTGTTATATGGTTGAAAATTGACAATGCGCTTGATATTGTGATTTAGACCTGCAAGATATCGTGCCATGGTGTGCTCTTTATTTTCATGTACTTTGGCATGAACCATTGCTCGCTCCGTCTCTTTATAATACTCCTCCGTAGATTTAGCTCCTTGTTTTATACTCTGGAGCTTGCTGAAAAGAGAACGAGTATAATACTTTGGCACAAAATGAGCACGCATGTCTGTCTTCATATCAGCCCAAGTGGCCACGGGTGGTTCTCCCCGTTCAGCTCGTTGGCGCTCCACTTGGTCCCACCACACAAGAGCATATCCATCAAATTCCACGGCAGCAAGCTTCAATTTTATGTCTTTAGAACAGCGCTGCACACGGAATAATTTTCCACTTTCAACTCCCACATGAGGTACTCTTCAGGATCAGTTCCACCTTGAAATTTGGGAATGCTTAGCTTGACCTTTCCCAAATCATCATCTTCATGCTGTCGGCGACGATAATTATCATTACGGTGTAACTGAAGGTCGTCGTCCCAATCAACATCATATGCCGCAGCACCACCTCGACCAAAGCCTTGAGCACGTCCACGGCCACGTCCAGGGCCAGGAGGATGCCTTGCATTAGCAACGGCATGGTCACGGGGCATGCGTTCAAAGACGTCAATGAAAGTTAACATGAGCCTCGTCGAACCGGACCATCTACACTTCCAACATCTCCTCAGTTACCCCCAAGCATCTCCTTCAGTTCAGCAATGCCTTGGCGCAAGGTATTGATCTCATTAGCAACTCACAACTCCCCACTCTGCATGTCCTCACCAATGACTACAGCCACATCATCCAGATTCTTCCTGAACTCTCGTTGCAACTCAGCGCGCAATGCATCAAACCGGTACTGCGGGACTGATGCATTAGGATCCTCCACCTCCGCTTCAGATCCTACCATGGTTAGTGACGCACACAACAAAGTATAGGTGTGTATATGTAGATATCACTCAACTCGCAATTCTGAACAAGGTGAAGTTTCTTTACCGTTCTGAAAGGAAATAAGACCAATCAATACTTACACTTCAGGGCAGCAGGAAAAACAAGGTGATGTGTGAGCGAATTTCAAAAAAGCTATGCACTACATGTGGGTTTATTGGAGCTTGGTAGGAAAAGTGTATACCTACTCTACTCAAGTTTGCAATTCTAGTTTGTTAAGCTAAGTAATAATCCAATCTAGAATACTTTGCCTAGGTGCTGATCCAGAAGGTTTAAGCGAAGTGTATGAACGCACACGCAAAAATGAATGTGACTTAATGCAAACAAGGAAGGAGCTAGTGAGAGGCAATCGGAATTTGAGATTGAACTAGTTCGTTTTGCACTAGGTACTAGGAGAGACGCTAGCCAATTGCACAAGTATATGTAAGGACCTTTTTTTCGCTCTATCTTCTCGTTTCCTTTCCAACGGATAAAGAAACACCCCAATCAGAGGTCGTATGCAAAAGATAGGATTTTCTTTTTATACTCTTTTTTTGAATACCGAGGCTCTTTCTATATATGGCTGCCTTTTCCTTTCTTATCTCTTTTGCAATGACCGAATAGGGTTAACCTCTGTGTTGCGCAAACTTCACAAATCAGCAAAGTGCAAACAATCTTAAAGAGCAACCCTGGTGCAATATCAACAACTAGTTTCAAGATGAAAACAAGAACTGAAGATGATTTTTTGTGTCGATTTAGCGGATGCAAAGATAAAGCTACGCAAAGGATCACACGAATCAGCTCGTAAACAAAGTTCCCAATGGACGAAAACTTAACTAAACTCACATAAACTAACAGATTGAACTACGATTAACCTAATTTTTTTTGCAGCTTTAGCTAAATAGGACAGAAAATAAGAACAACAAATTAAAAGGATAAAGATTCTACCAAGTGCAACTGACGCTCTGATACCACCTGATGCGGGGTTCTCGATCTTCTCGACGTAGAACCTCTCGATAACTTGTGTATCCTAACGAACCAACAACTGACCCCGCGCACCAATGCACGGACTTGCAACTCTATGGAAAATTCGCCCAAATACACACTTGATTGGATCCTCGCTGACCACAAGCGAAGATCGTCGAACCCTTAATTCCCAGCGGAAAAGCAAGAACGACCACTTGTTCTCGACGCCCAATTCCCTCTGTTTTGGCTATAAGCACAACAGGAGAATCAAGCAAAAGCTTTGAAAATATATTAAACGTGTTCAGCCTTACAATGGGGGTCTATCCCTCAATATATAGTCTTGGCCTAAGGGCTATTCATGTTAAATGTCCATGGTGGTACTATTCATGTGAGTGTACTATTCATGGCACTATTCATCATGTGAATAGTACCTCCCTTGGGCTTCATGCAGTTTTGGGCCTTGTTTATGTAGGTGGGCTTTGCTCCGAATCTGAGCACAAGCAAAACACTAGTTTTAGGTAGTATGAAATTCTCATTGATAACATTATGTGATTCAGCTAGAAAGAAATTCACAGGTTCTTTTAATAATTTGGCCCGTGCTCTTGTAATAGGTCCAGATGGCAGATTTGGAGCTTCAACACTTATAGCTTGATCTATAGTAGTAGAAGATGGCAAAGAGCTAGAGATACCCTCATCAAATATAAATAGAAATATTGTTTGTAATGATTGTAACTCAAATTTTATTATTCATCAGTCACTACTTCACCTATTCTCATGTCTGATAGACTGTCATGTGCAATACATTCGTATATCATATTAATGCGTCGGGCACAAGTATTAGAAAATATGATTTGATAAAATTGTTCTCTACCAGTCAATCAATTTTCTGAAATGAAGACTTCATAGGCTCATGACTGACATATTAAATTGCTAAAGGATATTGCAGTAATTATATAAAACTGCTTGAAAAGACCAAAAAAAACTTGTCCATAAAACTACAAGACATTGCATGCACAAATATGAGA
The DNA here is from genome assembly GCA_036346395.1 of Hsuehochloa calcarea. NCBI lineage: Eukaryota > Viridiplantae > Streptophyta > Magnoliopsida > Poales > Poaceae > Hsuehochloa > Hsuehochloa calcarea. The sequence goes on along the minus strand of CM070614.1, from coordinate 20,040,832 downwards.
AAGATAGATATAAACTAATCAGGTAGTCATAGGACATAGACAACTAAATATTGTACTAACAACTTTTAAATAAAGTAATTAATATGGTTACATGACATTCATGCCAACAAAACTAGTTAATACACATTAATGGCACATCACTAATTGATTTTATCTGTATTGCAGGAGCAAAAAAACTTGATCAGCAAATAGACTACACAATTATACAGAGATGAGGAATCAGAGGTAACAGCAGCACCAACTTCAACATGAGGACATTGTCATAAACATTTTCGACATGACTATTTTACTAAAATTGATTACTTCTGCCGGTAACAAAAATTGATTACTCCATTGATCAACATCAACTTCAAAAAGAGTGCGCATATCCTCTATATGAAGAATTATCATTGGTTCGTAACATATTTTCTAATCATTTGATAGAAGCACAAATTTAATTTTATTGTGTGTTTCTTCTTTTCAGCAAATAGAAGGCATGCAAACTCCAGCAATCAACATCAAAATCTCTACCATACAGGTATAATACAAATACAAATAAATGGTAAGTCTATTTTAGTTTAATAATTTGGTTAGCCTGTTTTAGATTTGTATTTTATTATTTTGCAGGATACACAGTTCTCTTACACAAATTTGATGCAACAAATCATCAGTAGCCAAGAGTCAAACTTAGCAAATACTGTTTTTGATGACTATGATCAAGCGATGCCTAGTTACAAAAGTATTTTTTCAACGCCAAGCTGTTTTGAGGTACAGAATCAAATATATCAAATTTCAGCAATGAAAATAGTATAACTTAAAGTCTAATTTTCAGTTATTTAATACAGAATTCAATGATCTTAACAAGCAACAGAACCATCGAAGACCACTCTATGGTGGATAAGATCAATGCAGTAGAAAAAGAACAAATCCAACAAGAAGGAAAGGTAAGCGGAATACAGCAATACTAGTTAGACCATACAATTAGTTTTGCAAATTTATTACAAATTGTTGAATTGCAGGTAGAAGAAAGGAGACTAAGAGAGATGAACAATCAGACAAATGCAATAATGAAATTTCAAAATTTAGAAATGAAATTGAATAAAAAAATGGATCTATAATTATTGAGGTAAAAAGATGTTCTTCCCTATATTTGATAACTTACTCACAGTGTAATTAAATTAAGTTTTGAATATTGTACGATTGTGATTATTGTGGATTTGTTACTCATCTAAGGCAAATATAGGGAGAATCTTCAAAAATCACATGCTCTACAGATGCTGAATACAGAGGCGTGGATGTTTGGTCTCTAGATGTGTTCAATTTGGAGGAAAACCACAATGTAAGTCAACAATTGCAAAAATAAGACAATACAAGACATATGTTTGGAATGAAAGAAAAATATATTCAACAATAACTATGCTTTCCTTTTACAGGCAGAATGTAATGCCCCGAAAGTGAATCAGCTTATTAGAAGAAGTTTCGGAAGAGGGAGCTAATCGGAAAATCAGAATTTATCTTTTCTCGGGGAGTTTTCTGTGTTTTCACGGAACCCTGGGCTTTGGTCCACAGCCCAAGTGGCCCAAGGGGGGCCGGACAAGGGGGGGGGTGCCTTCCCCCCAAACCCTAGCCGCCACCCCCCCTCCTCTCCTCCCCTCTCATTCCAAGCCGCCACCCCCTCCACTCCCTCCCCTTTGGCCGCCACTTCCTCCTCCAACCGGCGCCATTGCTGCTCCTTGACACCATCTCACTGCTGTGGTGCCGCCTCCAGTGTTCCCTGGTGGTGCTTCTCAAGGATCCCTCCGAAGTTGACTCCTCCCACCGTCGTCACCGGCCGATCGTCGTCGTCGTTCTTGGCCGGCCTTGGAAGAGAACAAGAAGGGGAGAGGAGGGAGGTCTTCTGGAGGCATATCAACGTCCTCCTAACAAGGACTCCCATTCGTTGTTTGATTCATGAAGGATGAGCAATCGATTCGATTTGTTTGGATAGTTTTGCCTTTGTTATTAGAACTATTCTGTCCAGTGGGTTGTGCGCCCCGTTTCGGTATCTTAAAGCCGAATCTGGTATTTTCGTCTCCTAGAGATTTATATTCCTGATTTTTATCTTTCCATATGCACCGAGATCATGAGATTCTGCTTTACGGTTTACGAGATATGAATTATTCTTTGTGCGCTGTTCTGTCTGTCTAACGAGAAGGAACTGTCTGTTTGTTCATTTGTTTTAACCTTGTTAATGTAAGATTCAGGACTTCCACCGAACTAGGTTTTTGTAGAATTTTTTAATAATATTTCTAGATTGATAAAGAGCACCTCCATTGGATCTGTAGAGTGAAAGTTATGCCATGTTCTTTACTACTGATCTGTAGTCTGGACAGATGTCTGTAATACGTTTTCAACTGCTGGTTAGCCGATTGTCTTCGCAGAATTAGTGAACCTTGTCAACTAGAGTTTTGTATCCTAGTTAGTTAAGATTCATTGAGCACTGGTTTCACATCATTCCGATTTACAGATATTTAATTATGATTTTTCTCGTACTGCTGCCCAATAAAGCTATAAGCTGGCTGAATAGTTTTATTGCCGGTTTGATCCCGTTGATTATATTAGATGGTTAGAGGGTTAGGGTAAGACACTTGTGGCTGTGTCAACCGTTGTTATCCTTATTCCAAATATATGTTTGTGTAGGCGGTGAGGCGGTGAGTGGAGGCGCACGTTCGTTGCCTCCGAACACGTCACAGCGCGGAAGGCAAGTACTTTGTTTGATGTTAATGAATGTTGATGATTGATCATGGATATAATGCTAGGCTTGCTAGACATATTCATATTCTGAGTATTATTCTTTATTTGTATGTGATTCAAGTTCATTTCATGTCATCCATTCTATTCATGCCATGTTTTCATTGTGACCACGGGAGTGGAAAATCAAAAGACCCATCAGTTCCAGTATGGGTATGTAAGTCCCACCACTCCAATGTGGGCAATATTGGACACTCGTATGAAACGTTCTTCATACGGTGTTTGGGTCCCTGGACTTTGTTAAGTACGGGCTTAAGTGAACACCGACTGGTGTATCACTCGTTATACCGGTATAAGCTGTTGAGCAGTCCATTCTTTCAAGGCATCCATTCATTCCATTCATACATATCTGTGTGCAGAGATAAGTTTATAGTTCGTATGGACTTTGAATTGTTCATAATCTTGTATGTTCAATTGTTTTCAGTAGTTGCTGAGTTTCGACTCATTCTTGTTTTCTTTATTTATTTTAGGTGACCGTCGATGGTTAATCTGTTGGGAGGGAGTACCAGCACGTTTCACACAGTTCACTATAATTTACTCTCATTAATAATGTCGAGTATGACCTTCATTTGTTAACCGAGGAACTGTAATAAATAGATTTACTACCGCTTGATACTTTTCTCTCCTTGATATGTTTCCTGGTTACATGATACTAGAGGTTCGTTTTAATTATTCCTTGATTATGTTCTGATGAAGTCAGTCGTACTTCCTGCCATGCTTCTATCGAAGTTGATCCATATTTGTATTTAGAGGAGTTCAGTTTAAATTCTTCCGCAAATTCGGTTGTATGTTAGTTCATTAGGTACCATCTTGGCTTCCGAATAGCCAGGGTGTTACAGTTGGTATCAGAGTGGGCATTAGGTCCGTGGTTAATACAAAAATATTAAATTGACACACTGTGCATAGTAGGAGGGGATGGGTAATTCATTACTCGCAATTCTGAACAAGGTGAAGTTTCTTTACCATTCCGAAAGGAAATAAGACCAATCAATACTTACACTTCAGGGCAGCAGGAAAAACAAGGTGATGTGTGAGCGAATTTCAAGAACGAAGCTATGCATGGCACAGGGGTTTATTGGAGCTTTGTAGGAAAAGTGTATACCTACTCTACTCAATTTTGCAATTCTAGTTTGTTAAGCTAAGTAATAATCCAAGCTAGAATACTTTGCCTAGATGCTGATCCAGAAGGTTTAAGCGAAGTGTATGAACGCACACGCAAAGATGAATGTGACTTAATGCAAACAAGGAAGGAACTAGTGAGACCATATCATCGTTACCAGATTATTTCTTTTGGGTTTCGTGCTCGCTGTGAGGAGCAACTTTTTCCCGTGTGACGAAATTTGTCCTTGTTCGCCGCTTTCTTTTGAGAAGGAGTCAACAATTTTATGTTGCCAAGTTTTGCAAACTAAAAGCTGGCAACTGTTTGGTAGTGGTTAAGTAGTGGTGGTAGTTTAGTAGTGGTAGTGGTTAGATTTTGCTACCAAACTATTGGAGTTAGAAAATGAATTGGTTTTGATCTGTACCTCTTGGAGGGAAATTGATTCACATGGAATGTTTGGTTTCGAAGTAAGTCTGAATAGTGTTACGACTGAGTAGAACCTATGGTATAGACAAATTCCAGAACTTCAGTTCATGTTAAAAGGTTGGGGATTATTGATGGTATGGAGATCTTTATTAATTTTTCTAGAGTAACACAATTAGATAATATTGCGAAATTATGTGGGTAATTTCTGATGATGTCAATAAGTGAGTATGTTAGAAGTGTGGGAATGTTGGCGAGTCAATCCGTTGATTTCCCTATCTGTTATAATTGCAATTTGTTGTAGAGGTCTTGGAGGTTAAATATGGGCTTTGTATTTTTATGCTAGACCTTTGGTCACTCAATGATTGTGTGTAGAGAGAGTGGAATAATAGACTTTCCTGAGCAGTGGAATGATAATTGATAGAACCCTTCTGATGTAGTATATGAACGTGCGTGCTAAGGATTCTGAGTTGTTGTTCTTGAAAATTAGAGGTAATGTGATTGTGTGTTCTTGGCCATACCTCGTAGAGAAAGCTGTCCTCTCGATATCTTGTTCCCGAACTCGAATTTGATTATAACCTGACTAAAGGTCAATCTTGGAGAATATTTTAACCCCCTTCAATTGGTCGAAGAGATCCTCAATGTGGGGCAAAGGATATTTATTCTTCACAGTAGCCTGATAAAGAGCCCGATAGTCCATACACATACGCCAACTGCCATCTTTCTTTTTAGTGAATAGAACGGGTGCTCCCCATGGCGAAACACTACACTGAATCATACCTTTGGACAGCAGGTCATCCAATTGCTTCTTCAACTCTTGAAAGGGTCGAGCCAAACGGTAAGGAGACATCGATATGGGTCAAGTTCCTAGAATAAGATCAACCCAGAATTCTACTTTCCGCTCCGGAGGAATTCCAGGGAGCTCCACAGGAAAGACATCAGAAAACTCATTCACGGTAGGAACCTCCTCGATACACAGTGAAGAGTCAGTCTTCTCACTGAGAGACCAAAGCAACCCAATGGTTGAGGTCCGGCGACTAGGAAATAGACTAGCCAACACGAACAATGAATCAGACGGTGCACTACCCTGAAACAACAGTTCCTCACCGGACGGGGCCTGCAAATTCATTATCTTCCAGAAGCAACAAATCTTAGCACGGTAACTGTGGATATCATGGGAATATGCTCCAGATCTTAGGATGATGTGACAATTGGCAATGGTGTTTACGGTTTGTCGTTTCACGAGTTTTCGACAAAGCTACGGTATTACGGATGGGCGGTCCGACCGTCCTTGCACGGCGGTCCGACCGGTCCCAAATCGGTCGGACCGCCATGTGGGGCGATCGGACCGGCGGTGACCTAAAAGTGGTCAAAACGAGTGGGCCAAAAATAGGTGTTGTAGGCAAGTGAGGGGATCCCAATGCACTTGGTCTCATAATTTTGGAGTCTCGATAAGAAGTTCTATTCATTTTAATTTCGAAGGTTTGAATTTGGGGCTTGAATTTGGCTAAGTCCCAGAGGCGGTCCGACCGCTCACGAGGAGCGTCCGACCGTTATGAAGGCGGTCCGACCGCTCATATGGAGCGGTCGGACCGTATTGACGAACGTCCGCCAACCGTGGCGATGTTGTTTTGTTAGGTCAAAGTCATTGGTTTCATGGCATATGATTTGCATGATGCATGTTTTGACTAACATGGGTCAAGTTGTGAAGAACTTGTTCCCGAATTCGTGTTTGCTTGTCTATGGTTGTGCAGGTAGCTTGGTGGTCAACGACGGTCAACGGCGAGGAGGATCGGGACTAGACTTGGAGAGTTGAGGTCCAGAACGATCGACGATGCCGGGTGAGGTCAATGACTCAAGCGTGATGCAAGATGGACAAGGTTGACCTATTGGCAAATCCATGACGCATGGTGAAGCGGTTTAGGTCAAAAGGTTAAAGACGGCGCTTTGCGAAGCGTGCGTGTGTGACCCGATTGTTAGTGGGCCTTAACGGGAGCCCAATTGAGTCAAACCCTAGAGAGTTCTAGGCCTCCACTATAAATAGGAGGAGGTGGTGGTGTACCCTCTCTCTCATTGTTTTCACCTCTTTTGTCGCTTTCAAACCCTAATTGGCTTAGGGGGAGTTGAGGTGGAGGCTAGGGCTTTTCATGGTTTGGGGAGAATTTTGTGATCTTGGATTGACCACTGATCCATGATGGTGTGGGTGTAATCCTGCAACGATCACGTTTTTAATATATGCAAGGTTTGCTTGACATAAGTCTCTTTTCGTTCTTGCTTTCAATTTCGTGATTTTAGGGCTTTCTTTGATCCGCGAGTTTGTGATTGATTATTTCACGTGAATTAGCTTGCTGTGATATGTGTGAATCTATCTAGCATCATCTTGATCATCAATCTCTCACGAACAAGCATTAGGATCAAGTTTTCATTCTTGCCCGGTTTTAGACCCTCTGTTATTCAATTGGCAATTGCTCAGGATCTATCCAAGAATTATCATAATATTCGATTGGAATAGGTCCTCAATAGCATATAGAAGGTGTGTGCAAAGTTTCATAAAGATTGGAGTTGAGAATCAAAAGTTTCACCTAATTGCAACCGTCATCGGTGATTTCTTGTTTGATTCTGCTTCGAGTCGGCCGTCCGATCGCCCGTCATCACCGGTCGACCGATTTTGGAGCGGTCCGACCGCCAAGATAACAATGGTCGGACCGCCCGCAATCGGTCCAACCGGTGGGTCCAGAGGTCGACCGCCTGTGCTCGATCTTTGCAATCTTAGTTGATTTTGTTATTTTGTTTAGGGATTTAATTGGATTCAATACTAGTCTTCCATTTGTCTTGGTATATTGATCTTCATAGCTTCCTAATAGCTATTGGAGTGAAATTGTGTTGAATTCATTATTTGGGAAAAAGTGGCGTGCTCCTATTCACCCCCTCTAGTCGCCTTTTCGGTCCAACAAGTGGTATCGAGCCCTGTTAGTTCAATCTTGATCTTAACCGGTCCACCAACTTTGGCGATGGATAAGTTTTCTACTAAACCGCATATCTTCGATGGGCACGACTATGCCTATTGGAAGAATCGTATGCGAGTCTTTCTTGAGAGCGAGGACAAGCTATTTGGGATGTTGTTAGAGCCCATTGGTTATTCTGAAATTGCAACACACGCTTGGCGATTCTTGTGGCAAACAACAACAAAGCTAAAAATCTTTTATATGGTGCGCTTGGTAGACAAGAATATGATCGCATTTGCAATCTTGCCATCAAGCATGAAATTTGGAACACTCTCGAAACATATCATGAGGGTTCGTCCCAAATCAAAAAGGTGCGCCAAGCAGTTTACAAGCGTGAATACAATAAATTCGAGATGCGTCCAGAGAGAGCATCGATGACATTTTCGCTTTAATAAAGTAATTAATCAAATGAAAATCGTTGATATTGAATATTCTCAATCTGAAAATGCCACCCATCTCTTGGCCGCAATCAACACCAAGGAGTGGGAGATGAAGGCTCTTGCTATAGAGAAAATGTTGATCTTTCAAGTCTTACTTTAGAATTGCTTTATAGTAAACTCAAGACTCATGAAATTAAAAGAGTTGATCATCCTAAAAGGACAACATGGCATTGATAGTGATCCTCTCAAAAGGTCTTCGATGGTACTCTTGAATCTTTTTCGATCTTTCATTTACTTGTTTATCTGCTATTCATGAGGAGGAACTTGAAAGTATTCTGAGACAGAGTTAGCTCTTCTAGCTAAAAATTCACACGGGCCTATAATAATGTGAGAAACAAAAAGAGAGGTGGTCCGGTGACATGCTATGAATGTGGTGAGCTAAACCATATCCGGGCAAATTGCCCCAAGTTGAAAGGTAAGAGCAATCAAAAGGAAGGAAAGTCAGCTTGGAAGAAGCCTCCTTTCAACAAATCAAGGTATGAGGCTAATAAGCTTGTGAAGGCCGCTCACCGGGTCCTTGCCGCTTTTGAGGATCAATCCTTGAGCGATGTGGATTCCGGGAGTGAGGAGGACAAGGAGGAGGAGATCCCTCAAGGCAAAAAGAAAGGGAAGGCCAAAGACTTCACTGGCATGTGCTTCCTGGCTGACACCGACAACATTGATGATGATGAGGTATCTTTTTCTTATGATGAGCTTTCTGCTAAATATGATTATATAGTTGAGCAATTGCTTAGTCAAGATGAAGCGCTAGAATTTATCATGACAAAAAATAAGAAATTAGAGTCAAAGATTAACAAACTGAAAGTAGAGCTTAAAAATGCTAAGACTCTTGAACCTGATGAATGTTTATCTTGTCATGCTATGCACTCGAAATTACGGTTACAAATCGCTCATAATATTTCTGTACAACAACTTGAGAATGCTAGATCTGAACTAAATGAAATTAAAAGTGCTCCTTGTGAAAAATATTTAGAATCTAGTAAATTGATTGCTTTTGATGTGTTTGATTCTAGCCCTTGCACTTCATGTTTAGAAAAGGAACGTGAAATCAAAGATATCTTAGAAGCTGCTAGAGTCAAATATGCTAAGCTTAAGGACAATATTGAAAATACTACTTGTGCTTCTTGTTCCGCTCTTAAGCTTGAAATTGCTTTGTATAAGGAGAAATCTATGGATAAAACTTGTGATGCTTGTGTTAACTTGAGAAAAGAAAATTCTTACCTTCATGATTCATTAGAGAAATTTTCTAAAGGTAAGAAACAATTAAACATGATTCTTGACAAGTCTAAAACTCCTTATAAGAAGCAAGGTTTAGGATTCAATTCTTTTCAAGACAATTCAAACCCAAAAGTCATTCAAGTCTTGGAAAAAGGTTTAATTGAATTCAAACCCAAAAGTCATTCAAGGATGCTGTATGTGCGCCCTGTAGGCATGGCAACCAAGTTGCCGCCTCACACCCTTCTGTGACTATGGTTATGACTGACGGACCAGGACAGTTGCTTCATATGGACACTGTTGGTCCTGCTAGAGTCCGGTCAGTTGGTGGAAAATGGTATATTCTTGTCATAGTCGATGATCTTTCTAGATATACTTGGGTGTTCTTTCTTTCTTCAAAAGATGAAGCTTTTGGTTATTTTCATGACCTTGTTCTTCGTTTGGCTTCTGAGCTTCCTGGTGCTTTCAGAGCGATTCGCAGTGATAATGCCACGGAGTTCAAAAATGCTTCTTTTGCTTCTTTTTGTGCTGAGCGTGGTATTGAGCATCAGTTCTCCTCTCCACATGTCCCTCAACAAAATGGCGTGGTGGAAAGGAAGAATAGGACCTTGGTCGAAATGGCTAGGACGATGCTAGATGAGTATAGCACACCGAGGAGATTTTAGGCCGAAGCTATTGCTCTGACTTGCCATATTGCAAATCGTGTCTTTTGAGACCTTCTTTAGGCAAGACTCCTTATGAGCTTCGTTTTGGTAGAAAACCCTCTGCTTCGCATTTTCGAGTTTTGGATCAAAATGTTTTATTCTTAAGACAGCAACTTAGATAAATTTGAATCAAGAACTTTTGATGGGTTATTTCGGGTTATCCCGCTCATTCAAGGGTTTTCGGTTTTTAATCTGAGACTAACCTTATTCAGAGACTTGTAATGTCACTTTTGATGAGACTAGTCACGGAGCTAGATCAATTGTTACGAGATGATTCACAGTGACAGAGAGCATTTTGTGGAGGAAGATGAGAACGAAGGCGATATCATTCCTTCATCCGCTCTTCTTTGGCGCCCATATTGATACAAGAACCTCGCTACGCCTACTTCACCTTGATTGAGGCTCTGCGCATCTTCATCATGAGCGAAGACTGCGGAGGTCGAAGAAACGAGATCTCACCCGGCGCTCCACTTCGCATTCAGAGACAGCATCCTCCCTGCATGAGCGTGTAACTCGCTCCAGGTATAATGATCCAAATCTCTACTCTCATTCGGCTTTTGTTGCTTCTTTTGAACCCCGCGATATATCACATGCGTTATCTGATTCTAGCTGGGTAAATGCCATGCATGAGGAGTTAGAGAATTTTGAAAGAAACAAAGTTTGGAACCTAGTAGAACCTCCTAATGGTCATAATGTTATAGGAACCGTTGGGTGTTCAAGAATAAACAAGGTGAGGATGGTTACGTGGTTAGAAACAAGGCCGATTAGTAGCTCGGGGTTTGACCAAGTTGAGGGGTTAGATTTTGATGAGACATTTGCTCCTGTTGCTAGACTAGAAGCCATTCGCATTTTGCTTGCATTTGCTGCATCAAAAGGTTTTAAATTATATCAAATGGATGTTAAAAGTGCATTTTTAAATAGTTTCATAGAAGAGGAAGTGTATGTTAAGCAACCCCCTGGTTTTGAGGATCCCAAGTATCCAAATCGTGTTTTCAAGCTATCTAAAGCATTGTATGGTCTTAAACAAGCCCCTAGAGCACAGTATGATAGACTTAAGACCTTCTTGCTTAAAAATAATTTTGAGATGGGTAAAGTGGATAAAACTCTATTTATTCTTAGGCGTGGAAATGACTTCTTGCTTGCTCAAATCTACGTAGATGATATTATATTTGGTGGTTCTTCTAATGCTCTTGTTTCCAGTTTTTCTGAGACTATGTCCAGGGAATTTGAGATGAGTATGATGGGAGAGCTCAATTACTTTTTGGGACTTCAAATTAAGCAATGCAAGGAAGGAACTTTTATTCATCAGACAAAGTACACTAAAGATCTACTCAAACGCTTTGACATGGGTGACTGCAAGCCAATCTCAACTCCTATGGCAACTTCGACTGTTTTGGATCCAGATGAGGAAGGAGAAGTCGTGGATCAACGCGAGTACCGCAACATGATCGGCTCCTTACATGTTTGACGGCCTCGAGACCGACATTCACTTCACGGTATGCCTTTGTGCAAGATTTCAGGCGTCTCCGAGAACTTCCCATCGCCAAGCCGTTAAGTGCATATTCAGGTATTTACACTCTACCCTCTTATATGGCATTTGGTATTCATACTCTTCAGCTTTGTCCATTAGGGGTTTTTCAGATTCTGATTTTGCGGGCTGTCGGTTAGATAGGAAGAGTACCTCTGGCACCTGTCACTTCCTAGGCACTTCTCTGGTATCTTGGTCTTCTAGGAAGCGGTCTTACATTGCACAATCCATCTTTGAAGCGAGTATGTAGTCTTTGCTAGTTCTTGAGCTGATTTTGTGGATGACGTCCACTTTGAAAGATTATGGGTTAAACTTTGCTAGTGTTCCTCTTTTCTGTGATAACACTTCTGCTATTAATATTGCTAAAAACCTAGTGCAATATTCTAGGACTAAGCACATAGACATTCGCTTTCACTTCCTTAAAGATCATGTTGAAAAAGGAGATATTGTGATGCACTTCGTAGAGTCCGAAGCTCAATTGGCAGATATTCTCACCAAGCCTTTAGATCAAACAAGGTTTGCAACCTTAAGAAGTGAGTTAGGGGTAATTTATCCCTATGGGTTGGTTTGAGGGGGAGTTTGATCTTTTCTTGTTCTTTTGATCTTTTATTGTTCTTTTTCTGAACTTAGTGATCTCTTTGAACTTTTTAGGTTTTTAGGCTTCTTATTGCATCTCATTGTATCATATTGCATTCATATAAAAAATACAACAAGTGGTATGAAAAATCCAAAAAGATGCATTGTAATATAAGATTTTCTGCTTATCTTTTAAAATTGATGAAGCTTTGCCTATTACCCTTTGGAGCTTTAGTACTTCAATTCGTGCTCAATGTCATGTCTAGTTCTTTGACTTGCTAGAATTATATGCTTTTACATGTGTAGCTAAGTCTTTGCTATATGAGCTAGAACCTTAAAACAACTCGAACTAAGAAATTGCAATTTGTGGATGTTTTAGCGAGTTGCGCAATTAGTGCTCCTCTTGTGACATTGGCCCTGTCAGAATTGCTTTGTTAGCTCTTTGATCTTAAATTGACCATTACTTGAGCTTGTGTGTTCTTGAGATTCTAAACTGCTCATGTGAAAATGAAAATCAAGATTGTCTTATGCTTAAATTGTGCCAAACTATTCTTACGAGGCCGCTTGTCAAATGACATGAACTTGGAGATAGTTTGATGAACGAACGATCTCATGGGGACCGCTTGTCGAAATGACATGAACCTCAAGATTTGTCATACCTGTAGAAGCTTAGAAAGAGTTGTGGATGGCTCCTAGTCCAGGATCTTCTTTACTAAGATATACCTTTAATCAACTTTTGGTCGAAGCTTAGGATGAGTTTGTGGATGGCTCCTAGTCCAGGATCTTGTCACTAAGTTAGATCATTAGTCAACTTCAATATTCAATGCATATGAGAAAAATATTGACAAATGGGCGTTTACAAAATATTGAGCAAAATGATTCAATACGGGACCTGATTGACTCTTAATGTGGTCTTTGTTAGATTTTTGATCTCACTTTGACATTTTGACATGGCCAACTTCACTTTAGGATCCCTGTTGATGAACTTGCTGAATTTGAAGCTTTGCTTAAATTGATCAAATCTACTGCTTTACTCTGGAGCCTTTGTGCTTAGCTTTGATATACATGTCTTACCATGATTTTGCTAGCGTTGTCAGGCTTGATATGTGTAACACCCTGGCTATTCGGAAGCCAAAATGTCACGCAAACCTATCAAACTACTAAGCATAGCATTAAAACTAGATTATCCAGATTCAATCAACATAAATTCCTAAGGAAAGACAATAAACGATCACTAGAATCATGGTAAAAAATGGATAAACGGTCATAATACCACGAACAGTCAAACGATACTAACATAGGATTATTACAATCTGGAACTTATTTCAACAATTTAACTTGACTGAATGGCAAGAATAATTGTTCTGATTGGATAAAAGTGAAGTGTAGTGTGCCGAACTACCCCACCAAATCATCTTGTCGTCCTCCTCGATTACCTAATTAAAACATACAAGCAAGGGTGAGTCGAAGACTCAGCAAGTACTAAACAAGAATAATCAAGCATGGAGTGGACAACACAATTCAGTTGAATTACGAACAATTATTGGAACACATACATGTACGTATGGAATGAATACATGAATGGATGAAATGTAAGAATGCATTGAACGTATGGACTTATCGACTGCATATACCGATATAGCGAGTGATACACCCGTCAGTGTTCACTTAAGCCCGTACTTCACAAAGTACGGGAACCCAATCACCGTATGAAGAACGTTTCATACGGGTGTCCAAGTTGCCACATTGGAATGGTGGTCAACACTACCCACATTGGAATGGTGGGTTTTCAAATGCCCATCTTTGGAATTGATGGGTCCTTCAAATGCCCATCTTTGGAATTGATGGGACTTACCAAAAGAATCCACTTCCGTGGTCATAATGAATTTTATGAATGAACATGATGATTTCTCATGATATGAATGAATAACACACATTACTGGAAAAGACACATGGCATTCAACAACATGTGTAAACAAGTATACGTATGTATTCACACTCAACATAATGTACCAATAAGGCCACACTAGTCACTTGCAGTATATCAACACCATGAACAAAGCACAAGAACATTCATGTAAACAACATATCATTATGCATTCCTTTGAATTCAACACCGCTAACATACAAGATTTGCCTTTCGCGTTGTGACTCGTTAGTAGGCAACGGAGGTGTTCCCACACATGATGCCTCGCGCCTACACAAGTATGTTCCCAAAATAAGAACAACGATATAACACTGCTACCGGTGTTCTACAATAACCCCTGACTATCCAATATACCGTATAGACCCAAAATGAAAATAAAATATTCAGCCAGATTTCAGCCCTTCTGAGCAGCGGTACGAGAAAATTCACCATTAATTATCTGTAACTCTAAAATACCTGAAACCAGTGCTCACTGAATCTTAACAGATCAGGCTACAAAACATTAGTTGGCGGAATCCCCTGATTCGGCCAAAACAGAGGGCTAATTATCAGCTAAACACAACCCATCTACGTCTGTCCAGAATACAGATCAGAGATAAAGAAAATGGCGTAACTTTCAACGTATTGATCCAATGAGAATGATTCTTATCATCTTGGAAATATAATTTTAAGAGCTAAAATAACTTAGTTGGGTGAAGGTTCTGATTCGGCCCCTAATTTGAACAAAACCGAGGACAAACCTCTCGACCTCAGTTTTCAGACAGACCGGACAGTTCGTAATCAAAAAATTCATATCTCCCAAACTACAGATCGGATTTTCCTGATCTTGGTGCCAAAAGAACGCTAACGTTCCCAGGAATAAAACTCTAGAAGGGCAAAACCCCAGATTCGGCCTCTACAGTAGTATACACAATAGATGAAAACACTAACATTTATCTGCCCAGAATTCAGAACAGTGGTAAAGAAAATATCATAACTTTCATTATACAGATCCAATGGAGATGATCTTTATCAGCTTTGAATGATAATTTAAAGGGATACAATAACTTATTTGGGTGGAGGTTCTGGAAATGCCTCTAACTAAATCAAAACCTAGGATCAAGCTGACAGATCCTTCTCGTCAGACAGACAGAATAGCGTGCACTAAAAAAAATCATATCTCATAAACCGTAAGGCGGAATCACGTGATCTCGGTGGCTATGGAAAGGTAAGAACAATACCTACAACTTTCTAAGAGATGGACAGGACAGAAAACGAACGCATCTTACCCAAAATCGATGTACAAGGCGGTGCACAGCAAGGGGAAGGGGGCGCGGCTCCAAAGGGGAGGGGAGAGAAATGTGGAGTTTAGGGTTTGGGGTGGGAACCCCTTATGGCCGGTCACCACATGGGCCCCTCCTGGGCCGTGGCCCAGGCCTAGGTTGTCGAGAGTTTATGGAAAACCCCTTTTATTTTTCAGGAATTTCTACTCCTTTAATTGTCTTTTCTTTCCGTGGCTTTCATTCAAATTACTCGATTCGATTCTTTACTCTTTTCATTTCCGGGGTATTATATTCTACCCCCCTTAATAGGATTCGACCTCGAATCTACAGGCCAATCCACTCGAACAAAAACTACGCCTGGAAATTATCAAGGATAAACACGCATCGAAACGAACAAGTTCGATATCTTTGCTCGCGCATGCGAGACTCTATCTCCCAAGTAGCCTCTCTCTCGGAATAGAGAAACCACAAAGTAAAGATGTGAAGCGACGTCTGACCTAACAATCAACTTGAACTTTCTAGTTACACTCATCAGAAGGGGATCGAAGGTAAGACTTCTACTGCCGGAAATGAAGAGAATCCAACTACAAAAAAAAATAGAGAGTTCTCATCGCAACCACGCAATGTTAACTCTTCACCAAAAAGGTTAAATCCCAAATGTGACAATTCATCAGTAAAGCAATTCCACTTCCAATGAATCAATTTGCGAAAGAACACCACGGAAACCAAAAGAGAAATTTGTTTGGATACTCAATCAAATATTTCTTTTACTCGATCGAATCGAAAGATTCACCATGCCAACACGACCCCAACTCAAAGTGCAGAAAACACTTATCAACAGCACAAAACCCAAACGAGAAGCAAGGAAACACATCATTTTCCAAGAAGCATCCTTTCTTCCGCTTCTCTCTTCGAGGAGTAAAACTTCTCTCCAATATTGGAATTCGAATTCATCGCATACCTCAAGAGATTAAACCTCTTAATTGAACATTATCAAATTATGCTCAAACTGAAATACATCATCCACACCATCTCGCAATGCTATCCAATTGCGTTACTCTAAAAATTCAATGAAGGTTTCCATACCTCCGATAATCACCAACCTTTTAAATCCTGAATTGAAGTTCTAGAATTTCACTATACCAGGTGTTAATCAGCCGTAACACTTTTCAGACTTACTCAAGTCAAACATCTCGGTGAATCAATTTCCTTCCAAGGGATACAGATCAAAACCATTTCACATTCTACTACTCCTCCGCTAACTTGGTAGCAAAATATCATTACTACGATTACTCATCCACCACCAAACAGTTGCCAAACTTTCACCTTGCAAACACTTCGCAACACAAAACTGTGATCCTTTCTCAAAAGGAAGAGGCGAACAAAACAAGTTCATTCATACAGAAAGCGTTGCTCACCACGCGCCAAGAAACCAAAAGAAATATTACGCTAAAGGTGATCTTGGAAACGAAAACTAAGTTCGCAGCTTGAGGGCACACATCCTCAAGAGAGAATAGCAAATAACATCCGATCTGAAAGAAAGACATTGCGATTGAAACTCGACATCTCTTGAGCGGAAAGAGCAAGAGGTTTATGAACGATTCAAATAATCACAAGTTACAAAACTTGACTCAAATTATCAAATACTCTACTGCACTCTTTCCTTTAACACAACAATTAGTTCTTGAACTAATAACACCTTGCCACATGAACAAAGTAAGTTCTTCAGTTCAACCCACGGAACTACTTAAGAACAAATAAATTTTTTCAACACGCCAAATTTGTTCGAAACAGTTCATCTACTCATGAAACATGTAATCCAAATGACCTCAGCCACAAAACAAGCATTTTCCTTTACAGGACTTCACGAAAAGCAAACGGATTCTCAACGAAAGCAACGAAAATTTCTTTTGATTGCAACCTCACTTTGCGAACTCAAACCAAGGAGCCTTTAGGACTAAATCACACGAAACTCTTAAGAAGCAATAGGATATCTCCATGCACCATTTTACTTAAAACAATTTCAGTTACCAGAATATTCACGAACTCCAAAAGGTCACGGAAACTAAACTTGAAGTATTCTCATTTATGCGGTATCACAGGGGTGATTATTTTTACTACAAGTTTCAATATCAATCTCACAACGTCAATTAGAAAACACCTCGAAAGACTCATGCGAAAAAAATGGGTCGAATATTTCTCAAAAGAAGAGGCACATGAAAACGATTTTCACCAACTAGAAAATCATTTACCACTCGCCACAAACACCGGACCAAGGAGAAAACCAATTAAGCAATGAACTCATTGAACATAAGGGGAGTCCACAGTTGAAAGCATAAGCCTCAAAAGAAGAGAATGTCTGACCTTAGCAGATAAGAACGACGAGCATTCAATATCAAAGCGCTCGCATCACTGAAGAACTATTATAACTTTACAACAAATTGTTTTACGCGGCAGACTTTGTTTACCAAAATAAACTTGAACCCCCAAAAGGTCATGAACACAAAACTTGAAATTGGATCATTTTAGAAACAACAAGAAAGGTGGTCAAACTTCTTTCTCTATAACAGAATCAACCTTACTCTCACATTCTTGATCGTGTCAATAAACCTTCTAAAGGGAACATGACAAATCGGGTCATAAAATTTTCAAAGATCAAATGGAATTGTAATAACAACTTATTCTAGAAAAAGAATTCGTACGAAACCACAAAGTTGAACAAACGTCACACCCAAAGACTACAAAACTCTAGAGAAAGGGATTTGACACTTTTCTTTTCAAAGGAGGTGCTAAACTCCAACACTCCAAATATTCCAAAGAAATGAACATAGTCGAAATTTTCTTCAATGAACTTTGTGAAAGGAAATTTTCATTCTCCGAACTGTCAAACGGATAACCGAGCTACCCTTATCAACAAGAGAGATAGGGCAAACATAAAGAGAACGATCTTGTCAAGAATAACGCTCACAAACAAAGAATGAGAGCTCAAGACCGGAAAGGCAAGAAACTATTTTGAAAAAAAAGGGTCTAATAGAAACCCGTAGCCCACAATCTTTGTTTGGGTGCAACCCCCCGACTTAAGCATAACCAAGCACTCCAAAAGGGTTTTAACGCTTTTCTTCAGAAAAGAGATGCATCAAATTTCAACAAGTAGAGGGTTCCAAAAGGAATACATTGAGCCAATGCTTTCTCGTGTTAACGATCTTGCAACAAGAATTCTTATTAGGCAAACCATCAAACGAGTAAATGAGTCGCTCTTTTCCAATGAGAAAGAAAGAACAACTATGAAAATATCAATGTTGCCAATTTACAAAGATCATTTGTAGTAAAAACAATTCGACAATCGAAAAACAATAATGTTTTCAGAGTACCATTAAAGGTCTACTTAAACTCGTCTACCAACATCATGAACCCAAGAGAAATTCATCAATCGCCGCCGGACAAGAATTTGTCAAATTCGAAAATCAAGGAAGAGAACGACGTACTAAAGCAGCCCAAGAGAAATATGCAAGATCAATACACACTTGATAAAGAACATGCAAAAGAAGTCTTCCAATACCGAGATTCCAAACGAACGAATGAGTTAAATTTCCCCAACAGGGGTAAAACAAATCTTTTGTGAAAAGAGGAATCTTGCATTTGAACTATGCTCACGTGGAGCAGAAATATCACAATAGTCGAAAGGGCAATATTTGTTTCAAAGAACGAATCGAGAATCTACTGGAGCTTACCTTCTTCATTAAAACCCCAATTTCAAAAGAATTCACGAACGCCAGAACCTAACGAGGAAACCGGATATCGGTTCGAGAAAGGCAACAAGTTCATCAATGAGCTCATGCTCAATACAGAGCTTATGGAACAGAGGTAAGAAGTTCTCTAATATCATACTACAAGCAGTGGTGTAGCCCGCAAAACCGGTGACATCAACCACGAACTCAATCGATCAACGCCGCTAGCGAACCGCATAACTAATGCAATCAATTATGAATATATATATTTATATCGGATCATCTCATGACGATCATAGAATAATTTCATAGATAGAGGTTATCACATCATATCATGGATTAACACATCATAGCACAACACAATTTAACAACGACTCAATACTGAGTCACCACAATTGAAATGCGGAAGCAACAGTTTACCCAACCCTCCTAATGTGCACAAGTGTCAATTTAATATGTTTGAATGAACTACGGACCTAAAGCCCGCTCTGATACCAACTGTAACACCCTGGCTATTCGGAAGCCAAAATGTCACGCAAACCTATCAAACTACTAAGCATAGCATTAAAACTAGATTATCCAGATTCAATCAACATAAATTCCTAAGGAAAGACAATGAACGATCACTAGAATCATGGTAAAGAATGGTAAACGGTCATAATACCACGAACAGTCAAACGATACTAACATAGGATTATTACAATCTGGAACTTATTTCAACAATTTGACTTGACTGAATGGCAAGAATAATTGTTCTGATTGGATAAAAGTGAAGTGTTGTGTGCCGAACTACCCCACCAAATCATCTTGTCGTCCTCCTCAATTACCTAATTAAAACATACAAGCAAGGGTGAGTCGAAGACTCAGCAAGTACTAAACAAGAATAATCAAGCATGGAGTGGACAACACAATTCAGTTGAATTACGAACAATTATTGGAACACATACATGTACGTATGGAATGAATACATGAATGGATGAAATGTAAGAATGCATTGAAGGTATGGACTTATCGACTGCATATACCGGTATAGCGAGTGATACACCCGTCGGTGTTCACTTAAGCCCGTACTTCACAAAGTACGGGACCCAATCACCGTATGAAGAGCGTTTCATACGGTGTCCAAGTTGCCACATTGGAATGGTGGTCAACACTACCCACATTGAAATGGTGGGTTTTCAAATGCCCATCTTTGGAATTGATGGGTCTTTCAAATGCCCAAACTGAAATTGATGGGACTTACTAAAAGAATCCACTTAGTGGTCATAATGAATTTTATGAATGAACATGATGATTTCTCATGGTATGAATGAATAACACACATTAGTGGAAAAGACACATGGCATTCAACAACATGTGTAAACAAGTATAAGTATGTATTCACACTCAACATAATGTACCAATAAGGCCACACTAGTCACTTGCGGATATCAACACCATGAACAAAGCACAAGAACATTCATGTAAACAACATATCATTATGCATTCCTTTGAATTCAACACCGCTAACATACAAGACTTGCCTTTCGCGTTGTGACTCGTTAGTAGGCAACGGAGGTGTTCCCACACATGATGCCTCGCCGCCTACACAAGCATGTTCCCAAAATAAGAACAACGATATAACACTGCTACCGGTGTTCTACAATAACCCCTGACTATCCAATATACCGTATAGACCCAAAATGAAAATAAAATATTCAGCCAGATTTCAGCCCTTCTGAGCAGCGGTACGAGAAAATTCACCATTAATTATCTGTAATTCTAAAAGACCTGAAACCAGTGCTCACTGAATCTTAACAGATCAGGCTACAAAACATTAGTTGGCGGAATCCCCTGATTCGGCCAAAACGGAGGGATAATTATCAGCTAAACACAACCCATCTACGTCTATCCAGAATACAGATCAGAGATAAAGAAAACGGCGTAACTTTCAACGTATTGATCCAATGAGAATGATTCTTATCATCTTGGAAAGATAATTTTAAGGGATAAAATAACTTAGTTGGGTGAAGGTTCTGATTCGGCCCCTAATTTGAACAAAACCAAGGGACAAACCTACTGACCTCAGTTTTCAGACAGACCGGACAGTTCGTAATCAAAAAATTCATATCTCCCAAACTACAGATCGGATTTTCCTGATCTCGGTGCCAAAAGAAAGCTAACGTTCCCAGGAATAAAACACTAGAAGGGCCAAACCCCAGATTCGGCCTCTACAGTAGTATAAACAATAGATGAAAACACTAACATTTATCTGCCCAGAATTCAGAACAGTGGTAAAGAAAATATCATAACTTTCATTATACAGATCCAATGGAGATGATCTTTATCATATTTGAAAGATAATGTAAAGGGATACAATAACCTATTTGGGTGGACGTTCTGAAACTGCCTCTAACTAAATCAAAACCTAGGATCAAGCCGACATATCCTTCTCGTTAGACAGACAGAACAGCGCGCACTAAAAAAATCATATCTCCTAAACCGTAATGCGGAATCATGTGATCTCGGTGGCTATGGAAAGCTAAGAACAATACCTACAACTTTCTAAGAGATGGACAGGATAGAAAACGAACGTATCTTACCCAAAATCGATGTACAAGGCGGTGCACAGCAAGGGGGAAGGGGGGGGGGCGGCTCCAAAGGGGGGAGGGGGAGAGAAATGTGGAGTTTAGGGTTTGGGGGGTGGGAACCCCCTTATGGCCGGCCACCACATGGGCCCCTCCTGGGCCATGGCCTAGGCCCAGGTTGTCGAGAGTTTATGGAAAACCCCTTTTATTTTGCAGGAATTTCTACTCCTTTAAATGTCTTTTCTTTCCCTGGCTTCCATTCAAATTACTCGATTCGATTCTTTACTCTTTTCGTTTTCGGGGTATTACAATATGCTATTTGTGCAATATTGGAAATACTGGCTAGCTCTTTTGGGTAATCTTCAAAGCTTCTTGTAATCAAAAATTGAAAAATACAAAAATGAAGCCACTTCATTGCACTTCATGCATACTCCTCTTTATGTGTCTTCTTTTATGCTTCTTTCTTTATTCTATATTTGTTATCTTTGGATGAGAGGAAGGCGTGATTCCTTGATGAATCCATTGTCAAAGGGGGAGAAGATGTGTTAATGAGAAGATATTACATTGTTGGGGGAGAAGATTATACAAAGAGGGAGAAACTGAAAATTTGAAGATTTCTGAAATTTGAGGATCATAGTGAGGGGGAGTTCTTGAGTTGCATTCTTATTGTCTTATTGAATATTCTGAACTTGAATTGCATTCTTTTATCCTCACAATGATCATAGGTCAATTGAACAATTGTTCTTTCATATGGACCTCATGTGAGAATTTTGAACCTTTTCTGGAAATCAAAGTTTTTATGCTTTCTTTTGCCTTGTCTCACATGCCTATACTATTCTGATGCCAGTTTGGTCATTTACATTGCCTTTTCTTGCTTATGGACCAAGTTGTGCTTTTGTGCGAAAACTGCGAGCAAACTCGTTTTCAAATCTCTTACTTACATTTTCTGAATAATTGCCAATGTGTTCATCAAGGGGGAGATTGTGGATATCATGGGAATATGCTCCAGATCTTAGGATGATGTGACAATTGGCAATGGTGTTTACGGTTTGTCGTTTCACGAGTTTTCGACAAAGCTACGAGCATTCAGACGGGCGGTCCGACCGTTCTTGCATCGGCGGTCCGACGGTCCCAAATCGGTCGGACCACCATGTGGGGCGGTCGGACGGCGGTGACCTAAAAGTGGTCAAAGCGAGTTGGGCCAAAAATAGGTGTTGTAGGCAAGTGAGGGATCCCAATGCACTTGGTCTCATAATTTTGGAGTCTCCAAGAAGAAGTTCTATTCGCTTTTAATTTCCGTAAGGTTTGAATTTCAGGCTTGAATTTCGGCTAAGTCCCAAGGCGGTCCGACCGCTCACGTGGAGCGGTCCGACCGTTATAGCGGTCCGACCGCTCATATGGAGCGGTCGACCGGTATTGACGAACGTCCGCCAACTTCGTGGCGATGTTGTTTTGTTAGGTCAAAGTCATTGGTTTCATGGCATATGATTTGCATGATGCATGTTTTGACTAACATGGGTCAAGTTGTGAAGAACTTATTCCGAATCGTGTTTGCTTGTCTATGGTTGTGCAGTAGCTTGGTGGTCAACGACGGTCAACGGCGAGGAGGATCGGACTAGACTTGGAGAGTTGAGGTCCGAACGATCGACGATGCCGGGTGAGGTCAATGACTCAAGCGTGACGCAAGATGGACAAGGTTGACCTATTGGCAAATCCATGACGCATGGTGAAGCGGTTTAGGTATAAAGGTTAAAGACGGCGCTTTGCGAAGCGTGCGTGTGTGACCCGTTTGTTAGTGGGCCTTCACGGGAGCCCAATTGAGTCAAACCCTAGAGAGTTCTAGGCCTCCACTATAAATAGGAGGAGGTGGTGGCTGTACCCCTCTCTCTCGCTGTTTTTCACCTCTTTTGTCGCTTTCAAACCCTAATTGGCTTAGGGGGAGTTGAGGTGGAGGCTAGGGCTTTTCATGGTTTGGGGAGAATTTCGTGATCTTGGATTGACCACTGATCCATGATGGTGTGGGTGTAATCCAGCAACGATCACGTTTTTAATCTATACAAGGTTTGCTTGAGATAAGTCTACTTTCGTTCTTGCTTTCAATTTCGTGATTTTAGGGCTTTCTTTGATCCGCGAGTTTGTGATTGATTCTTTCACGTGAATTAGCTTGCTGTGATATGTGTGAATATATCTAGCATCATCTTGATCATCAATCTCTCACGAACAAGCATTAGGATCAAGTTTTCATTCTTGCCCGGTTTTAGACCCTCTGTTATTCAATTGACAATTGCTCAGGATCTATCCAAGAATTATCATAATATTCGATTGGAATAGGTCCTCAATAGCATATAGAAGGTGTGTGCAAAGTTTCATAAAGATTGGAGTTGAGAATCAAAAGTTTCACCTAATTGCAACTTCGTCATCGGGCTGATTTCTTGCTTGGATCTGTTGCGAGTCGGCGGTCCGATCGCCATCATCACCGGTCGGATCGATTTTGGAAGCGGTCCGACCTCCAAGATAACAATGGTCGACCGCCTGAATCGGTCCAACCGGTGAGGTCCAGAGGTCGACCGCCTGCGTGCTCGATCTTTTGCAATCTTAGTTGATTTTGTTATTTTGTTTAGGGGATTTAATTGGATTCAATACTAGTCTTCTGCTGTACTGGTATATTGATCTTCATAGCTTCCTAATAGCTATTGGAGTGAAATTGTGTTGAATTCATTATTTGGGAAAAAGTGAGCGTGCTCCTATTCACCCCCCCTCTAGTCGCCTTTTCGGTCCAACAGTAACGGAATAACCATTTTATGCCCAGAATAACATCAAAAGGTGACAACTGAATTACCAGAAGGTTAGTAGAGAAATTCTCATCATCAATAGTGATAGAATAGCCCGGACATGCTGTAGAGCTAGAAATAAGACCCCCCGGAGAGCTGACCACCACAGAATCAAAAATATGTTGGAAACTAAAACCCGCCCTTCTAGCAAACTCGAGGAACACAAACGAATAAGTAGCCCCTGAATCAAACAGAACGAAACATCATGTGAATCGACTAGTAAAGTACTTGTCACCACGTCAGAACAGCCCATAATCTCAGGGGTGGGCATGGCGTAGACTCCCGGTGGTGCCGGAGTAGAGAATGCACCGACACTCGACGGAGGGTAACCAGGAACTGCCGCGGGAGGAATGAACGACGGCGATGCAGACGGAACGAGGTTCCAGTAGAACCCCGCAGGAGGTGTCGGAGTAAATGCTGCAGGAGGAACCCATCCCGAAGAGAACTGAGGCACAGGCACAACAGCTAGGGTCTGAACTGAACCCCGAGGAACACTGAATAAGAAGCTGCTGCGACGGACTCCCACTTGATGATGCTCGCCAGGTTCTGCTTGCATACGAACAACTTGTGGCCTTCCCGACTACACTGACAGCATGTCCCTCTGAAAGAACACTCTGAAGCCCGGTGCCCCTCACAACACCTGAAACATTTCATACCTTGACCTGGAGCAGGACGCATCTGGAGTGTAGATGACGAAGAACGCGGTGCCGATGAAGAAGATTGCCACTGCTGAACAGGGCGCGAGGGATGACCTCCCTAAAACCTCTTGGGAGCAGGTCGCTGAGAAGTCCCACCTCCCCCACCAAAACTCCGCTTCTGGCCACCACCAGCACTACCAGCGGGGACAGGGCCACTAGTAGCCTGCCTCTGCGAAGAAGGATCCCTCTCCAGCTCCATCCCCCTGGCCTGTTTGACCACGGAGCTGAAGTCACGTAAACCGGTCACCCCCAGAATCTGGCGATACTCCTAATTGAGGCCCCGACGGAACCTCTTGGCCTTCTCCCGGTCATCATTAGCCACCGCTGGTACAAAGCGTACCAGGTTGTTAAACCCAGTCTCATACTCAGACACTAACATCTTCCCTTGAACAAATGTCAGCAGTGATTGCTCTATCTTCTCAATGAAGGAGTCCGGATAGAACTTTATCCTAAATTTCTCCACGAATACCTTCCAAGTAACTGGTCCTTGCACTGGGGTCCTAGCAGACAGAACCTCTTCACACCAGATATCAGCTTGGTCCTTTAGCTAAAAGGCCACAAATCACGCCTTCTGCGCAGAAGTCAGCTCTAACGCCCCAAACTGTCTTTCCATATACCTCAACCAATCTACAGCCTGAACCGGAGTACCTGCTCCGTCAAAGGTGTCTAGGCGAAGCGACATCCACTCGCGGAGACTTATCCTAGCCTCGGTTGGGCTACCTGCCAGAAGCTCGTTTCAGCCACAGCGCAGGGTCAGAGGAAACGTTACTGCGAGCTTCTTTGGCGGAGTAGCTGGTTCTCCCTCTAGAGATTCTGAATGATATCTGCTGACGCGGCCTGAGCCTCTGCGGTCGGAGGAGCAGCTGAGGCAATATCTTCAGTAGCAGCACCAGCAGATCTCTCGGACGAAGGCGGAGACACAGACGGAATGCGTCCATGACCACGACCACGGATTGGTGGACGACCACAACCCACTGCCTCTACCCCTTGCCATCTAAGAACATCACAGCAAATAAAACCAAACACTGAGCTTAACAGCAATATAGCACAAAATAATTCAACAACGACTCATTAATTGTGTTACATAAGCGGAAATGCGGAAGCAATGAATTACGCAACCCTTCCTACTGTGCACAGTGTGTCAGTTTTTAAGATGTTTGAATTAGCCACACACCTAAAGCCCGCTCTGATACCAACTGTAACACCCTAACCCAAAATTGGCTCAATGCCCATCCCACCGTGGGGCGGACCCGCGCATACATAGCACCTCACTTACACTTTCGTCCTCGTTTCGTGTAAAAGGGTTAACCCAGAGGTGCTATGTTTGGATCCAATAGGCATTATATACTACTACAACTCACTTGAGATAAGCAATGTGGGGCTAATCCCAACACACAACTCCTCATGGTCCATATGTGCCACACTACGAGTAGGCTGGGATATTACATTCACCCCCTTAAGGGCTGACACCCTCGGTACACTACAAGAAATATGCTGAACTATGACAAAATTGCTATGATAACTAGGTAAATCATCATTGTATGACCCTATTCTATGACGTTGTTCGGCAGTTGCGTCATAAAGAGCATCCCAGGGCTGGGACCCTACTTGTAGTGACGAAAAATGTCAAAATCGTCACTAACTCCCAGTCCTAAAATTGTCATAAACATGGCATTTGGCATTATGACGCCATTGCTTTTGTCATAGTTACACAGGTGACAATCTCATATCGTCGTAATCCTCTTGGAGTTTTTTTTTGATAAAGTTACACAGGTGACAAGCTGGTTTGTTGCCATCGTGGACGAACAGAAGTGTTGCAAAATGTAATGTGTCACGCTGAGAGACCATGTGAGAGGTCCTCCACTCTGAGTGATGAGTATTTGACATCGTGGTTGAATAGGTTGAGAGTTGAGTTTTTCGGTATGGATATTTTCGTCTTTGAATCGGAAATCGGAACTACCATTGTATGGAGCGGAAGTTCGATAATCGAACTCTGGCGTTGGAAATAGGAACTTCCAATTTACGGGGTTTTGAGTTCGTGAAGAAATCGGAACTTCCGCACAAGGTAGCGAGTGTCCGATAATCTTCGACATTGAGTGTTCCTCCGAGATGGTAATCGGTTTGAAAATCGGAAAGGCGGATGTTAGAAGATCGGAAGTTCCGCAGTTGTTAAGCGGAACTTCCGATAATCCCGACAAGTGCGGACGTTCGAAATCGGAACTTCCGCAAGGTAAAGTGCGGAACTTCCGATTGTGTCGAGCGTGCGAGAGAAGGATATTTTGTGATTTTGATTACGTATGAGTTTGAGTCTTATACAAATGTTGATGCTATGATATTGTGCAATGCTATGTGATGTGTTTTTGTCTGTGTTGACTGCAGGACATCGAGATGGAGTCGTGGCGAGACACGTGGACCGGACTAGGCGCAGGAGGCGTTGAGGTCAGAACGGTCGGGATGTGTCGAAGACGGCGTGAATCTTGAAGCGGTTGCGAGTCGTGCACAAGAAGGAAGACGGAGGCTTCGGAGGGTGCGCAAGGGGCGAAGCGGTCTTTCGCAAGCGGCACAAGTGGAGGCGGTTCCGTTCGGGTGTAGCGGGCTTAATGGGTTGGAGGCCCATTAGCCAAGGGCTATAAATAGACATGAACCCCTGGTGCTAGGGTTAGACTTTGAGAGAGGAAATTAGGGTTAGCTCCACCAAAAGGGTTTGTTTTGCTTTTTGAGAGAATGAACTGAAAATACTTGTAATCATTCCTCTGTGTTTCCTCTGTGATTTCTTGACTTCTATCAATGAAACTCTGAGTCTTTGATTACATGTTTATGCCTCTCTTTATTCCCTCTCTGTTCATGTTGAATATCTAGGGTTTTGGCATATCTTTTGATTCGTCTTATGAAATAGCATGAAACTTGATATCTAGAGTCGTTTTGATATTGCTATTACATACTCAAAGTTTCATGAGCTAAGATTCTGAGAATCGAGTCTATTTCGGTTTTTGGTCTTTCTTGCCCCTTCTTCAAGAAATCCAATTTTGGCTTGATTGTTGAATCTTTGTCTGCGATTCTTCTCCATGAGGTCAAGATGTTGCTTAGGATGATGTCCTGTGAAACTTGACCAGAGAAGATCAACAAATTAAAAGTAGTTTGGATTTCTGGACAAAAACCGAGCGTTCTGTTCTTCGGTCAGGATAATCGGAGCTTCCGATTTTACAAAGCGGAAGTACCGCAAGCGGAACTACCGCGCCATACACAGCGGAACTACCGCAAGAGGAACTTCCGCACCTTACTGGCCGGAGCTTCCGATTTCCTGAAGAACAGCCCGAGGCTTGTTTTTGTTATTTGATCTTGCTTCATTTACTTTCTTTGGATCTCCAGAGATCTTTGTAGGCTTGATTAAATACAGTAAAGGGGAGTTATTAAATTTTTAGGCACCATTCACCCCCCCCTCTGTTGCCATTTCGGTCCTTCACACGCACAAATAAAAACCAGGTCGCAGGTTTCGAACCGGGGACCTGTTGCATCACAAGCTGCTCCAACACCAGTGCACCATCGAGAGGAATTCATTGAAATCGTATGTGAATATCTAGATAAGCTATTACATGCTAGGCAGGGACTTACATAGAAAAACCAGTAGCACGGTTGCGGCCACTGTGTTTGAACGGCAGAGCAAAGGGGACGGCTGCGCCTCCCGCCGGCGACGGCTGCGACTCCCGCTGGCGACGGCTCCACTTACCGCCGACGAGGGCTGCTCGTCCCATCTGCCACAGCTCCGTGGCACGGCCACAGCTGCTACGGCGGTCGGCCGCCACACAGGCCGACACCCAGATCTGGCCAGACATAGGCCATTCTCAATTGTAGTCTTCAATTGAAGGTAAGGATGCCCTCCATTCCCCTTTTGTCACTTCTTAGTGGCTCGGGTTTGGTTGAATAATAGTGCTATTGTAGATTTTGTGCGTTTTTAGCTGGTCCATATATGGTTTAACTTGAGCATATGCCACTGAATTTTACAAGCCGTTCGGTCATTGCAAAATATTTATGTTTTGTGAAGTTGAACAGTATGAAGATGTGAACAGCATGGACAATAACTTTTATTAAGGTTTACTTGTTTGAATGGCTGATAGATGGGCAATAATTTTGATTAATTTATACTTGTTTGAGTGTCTGACAGATGGAAAGATCTTGGATTAAATCCAGACAGTTTAGCACTGCACATATGAATGGGGTGAAAGAGTTCATGCAATTTGTTAGTGCCCGATTTGATGAGAATGCTGAAATACTTTGCCCATGTCGTGTATGTTTGAATCGGGCTCATATACCTCAAGGAGTTGTGGAGGATCACATATATATTCATGGGATGTCAAGCACATACAATAGGTGGATCCATCATGGAGAACCATTGGATAATGGAATTCATGAAAATGCACCGCATGAGAATGAACCATTCGATACTATGGAACATGATGTTGAAGAGGATGTTGGTTTGAACGAGGACAACGACGATGATGATAGAATTCCAGATATGGTAGAGGAGTTATACACAGCTGAAGAACAAGGTGGACGGAATTCAATGTTTGGAAGTGTAATAGTAGAGTTGCAGCGCCAGCTTTATCCTGGATGTGCTCATTTTTCAAGATTTACATTTGTTGTGAAGTTACTTCATATCAAGTCATTCTATTGAATCAGTAATGTTGCATTCACTGCATTGCTGAAGCTGTTATCTTCAGCGTTCCCAGCTTGCTTTCTTCCCACATCTTACAATGAAGGAAAGAACTTTATCTGTGCATTCGGACTTGGATATGATACAATCCATGTTTGTAAGAATAATTGTGTCTTGTTTCGAAAGGAGTATGCCAACAATGATGAGTGCCCAGTATGTGGTGAATCTAGATGGAAAGATGCAGAAGGAAGGAAGCATATTCTTGTGAAGGTATTGCGGCATTTTTGATTGATTCCAAGGCTGAAGAGGATGTTTGCTTCCAAAAATACAGTGGAGGAGGCACAATGGCACAAGTTGAAGCAACAACCTATGGACAATGAACTCAGCCATCCTGCTGATGGTGAGGCATGGAAAGACTTCAACAGAAAATATGGGTGGTTTGCAAAAGATGCAAGGAACATGAGGCTTGGCCTTGCTACAGATGGTTTCAATCCATTTGGCAACATGAGCTACTCCTATAGCATGTGGCCAGTATTTGTCGTGCCTTACAACGGGTCACCCTGGGCATGTATGGAACAGTCCAACTTTCATGATGGCCCTACTGATCCCAGGTCCAAAATGTCCAGGAAAGGATCTTGATGTGTTCTTGGAGCCTCTCATCGAAGAGTTGCTGGAGCTTTGGAAGGGTGTCCGTACTTATGATGCATGTAGTGCTAGTATGTTTGATCTACATGCTGCAATTTTATGGTGCATTCATGATTATCCAGCATTGGACACCTTGTCGGAACGAACCACAAAAGGTTATTATGCATTTGTGCATTGTGACAAAGATCCCTGCTCAAAGAAATTAAGGCAGAAGATATGTTACATTGGTCATCGTCGTTTCCTTCTAAGGGATCATCCGTGGAGAAAAAGGAAAGAATTTAATGGTGAGAATGAAACCGTGCGAAGCCTTGGGAACTTAGTGCAGGAGTCGCTACAACAATCGGACAATGTAAGAGATGTTAGACCAGAAAGCATCCATAAGCGGTAATTAGAGAAAGCGGCAAGCCGATGGTCAAGTTTACACTCGAAGAGTTTGTTTGTTTGACTTTCCATATTAGTCGAGTCTGAAGCTGCGGCACAATCTTGATGTAATGCACATTGAAAAAAATATATGTGACAACCTGCTTGGTACATTTCTCAACATTGATGGGAAGACAAAGGACACAGTCAGTGCTAGGCTAGATTTGGAAGCCATGGGCATAAGATCTTTTTTACACTTGGAGTATGAAGGAGATTTACACAGTATCCCTAAAGCCCCGTATGAAATGAAAAAAAGACCAAAAGCGTAAATTTTTTGAATTTATAAGAGAGGTGAAATTTCCAGATGGGTATGCATACGCGGCAAATGCCCAGAACCACCCCTCGGTACAAGTCTGTGCGTCTAGTGTCGGCACATATGCTATGCCGTGTGTCCACTCTGGGCCCACATGTGCCATGCGCCATATGTCCGCGCCTCTGTCTCGCACATGTCCGTGCAGTGAAGGTTTATGCTCTGATACCATCTATAACACCCTGGCTATTTGGAAGCCAAGATGCCACTAAATACCTAACATACAACTATGAAGCGAAAGAATTTACACAAAACTCATTTAAAAGAAAAACATGGCTGTCCCAAAATCATATCAGGAACATTACTGAATCCAATTAAGTGAAGAAAACATATTTAACATGGGAGTATAAAGCAATCGTGGCCAAGTTAATTTATTACAGTTCAACACTTAACCAATGAATGACATAACCAAATATTATTAATGGAGTCTGGAGTAGATGAAATGTGTGAATAGTGCGGGTCCACTCCCTCCCCAAGATAGCCATCATCACCGATCACCTAAATTAAACAACAAAGCAAGAATGAGTCTGAGACTCAGCAAGTACAGTAAACAATTGATCATACAAAACTATGAACAAGACAACCACAAAACGAATTATGAACTTATCTTGAAAACTTATGTGCATATATGGAATGAATGGATGCATTGAAAGGAATGGACTACACACATGCTCATACCGGTATAGCGAGTGACACACCCGTCGGTGTTTACCTAAGCCCGTACTTAACAAAGTCCAGGGATCCAATTACCGTATGAAGAATGTTTCATACAGGTGTTCGAAATTGCTCACATTGGATTGGTGGGTCTTACGTGCTCATACTAGAGTTGATGGGTCTTCACAAATCCACTGTCGTGGATGAAACATGAAAAACTCATGAAAGGAATGAAATATATGCAATGAATGTCACCACTTTCTTCCACATGGATTACAAATTATGTACATTAATTAAGTACATAATATATAACATGAAATATGAACATGGACCACAAGATTAACAGTACATCAACAATCATTCAACAGAAATCAATATATAAATACATTGTACTTGCCTTTCGCGATGTGACGCGCTAGGAGGCAACGAAGGTGCTCCTACACTCGCCGCCACGCCGCCTACACATTTATGTACTAGAAATAAGAACAACTTGATACCAGACAAACTACCAATGATCTACAATAACTCCCTGACTATCCAATACAATGAATAGACCCAAAACTGAAATCAGACAATTCATCCACCTGAACCGACTCTGGACGGCGACACGGAAAAATTCATATCTATTGATCTGGGACTCGGAATGAGATGAGTTCAGTGTCCAACGAAAGTTAACGAGCAAACCTAAAAAATTATAGTTGACAAGGTTTCCTAATTCTGCAAAAATAATTTCCTAAACAGAAGGTGAAAGTGCCTGACAGAAATCTGTCCAAACGAAAAGAACAGCAACGAAGAACATAACATAACTTTTAATCTATAAATCCAATTAGATTGTTCTTTATCAATTTGAAAATATGATAAAATTATCTACAGAAATAGTTTTGGGTGACAAATCTGAATCTGAACCTAACCAAATGATATTTCATTAAACATCTTTACTGACAATTCTCGTCAGGTTTCTCAGGACAGTAGGAAAGAATCTATTGTAACTTTTTAACCGTAGATCAGAGTCTAGTGATCTTGGCGGCTATGGAAAGCTAAGAACCAGGGCTACAAATCTCTAACAGGTGAGAACCTCCTGATCGGCCTCCAAGATGCCGAAACCGGGCGCGCAACAGACTGGACAGAATAGATCTACTAGGGATAGATTTTGATGCAAGCAAATTTAATCGAATTCGCATCTACCAATATGCCAAACGACCAAGAACGACGATTGTTACCCTTGATGATCCCAAGGAGGTGATGAACGAGCGCTTGGTGAAGACGATCCCCCTTCTCCCCTCTTCTTCCTTCTCCAGGCCGGCCACCACACGCGAGAACCGACGCCCGGGGACAGCAGCAGGAGGGATCGGCAGGAGCACTCCACGTCGGGGGAGGAGGAGCACCACCACCAGGGAGGGGCGGCAGCAGGGGAGGCACCAAGATGGGGAGGGTGGCCGCGACTTGGGGGGTGGGAATAGGGGGAGTGGGGAGGCTAGGGTTGGGGGGAGGCGCCCCCCCTTTGGCCGGCTCCCCCCTTCCCTCTTGGGCCTTCTGGGTCGCGGCTGTAATATTCCGGAATTGAATCGGGTAACTCGAGAGAAGTTGAGAAAGAAAAGACAGTTAAAGAAATGGAAATACCTGTGCTGGGAGGGGGTTTTCAGAATTTTCTCGACAACCTGGGCCACGGGCCACGGCCCAGGTGGCCCATGTGGAGGCCGGCCCAGGGAAGGGGGGCGCCCCTAACCCTAGCCGCCCCCCATTTTCCCCTATTCCCCCACTCCCTCCTCCTTAGCCGCCACCTCCCCACCCCATAGCCGGTCCCCTTGCTGCTCCTTGGTGTGTCCTCGCTATGGTGGTGCCATCTCCGGTGATCCCCGGCGCTTCTCCCTAAGATTCCCTCTGGCATCTCCTTTCCCCGCCGTCGTAATCGGCCTTTCGTCGTCTCTCGGTGGCCGGCCATTGGAGAGGGAGGAGAAGAGAAGGGAGGAAGACCTTCGGGAAGCGGATCAACGTCGTCGTACCGGTCTACAAGGGTAAACACGGTCTCTCCTCGCAGTTTGATTCCTTAAGAGGCGAGAATTCGAGTTGTTTAGTAGATTCGTTCTGCCTCGGGTTGTAGATCCAATCGGTCCAGTGTGTTGTACACCAAGTTTCGGTATCTTAGAGGCAGAATCTGGTATTTGCGCCTTCTGGAGTTTCGTTCCTGAGGTCGTTAGCTTTCTTTTGGCACCGAGATCACATAATTCGGCCTTATGGTTTAGGAGATATGAATTTTTACTCGCGCGTTGTTCTGTCTGTCTGAGAACTGAGGACTGTCGGTTTGTCCCTCGGTTTTGATCTAGTTAGATTCAAATTCAGAATCTCCACCCAAATAGGTTATTGTATCCTTTTAAATTATCTCTTCATGTTGATAAAGATCACCTCAATTGAATCAGTAGATTGAAAGTTACATAATTTTCTTTGGTACTGTTCTGCAATCTGGACAGATGTCTGTCATTTGTTTTCCACTGTTGTTTAGGCCACTGGTTTGGCCGAATCAAAGAACCCCACTAACTGGAATTTTGTAGCCTGGTGCGTTAATAGTATTTGAGCACTAGTTTCCAGTTATTATGAGTCACAGATATTTAATTACTATTTTTCTCGTACTGCTGATCAGAAGGGCTGAAATTAGGCTTATTAGTATGGACGTTATTTTGAGCCATTGTTTATGTTTGGTTAGTTAGAGGGTTTTGGTAAAACGCTTGTAGCACGTCATGTCTTGTTAGTCTTATTTCGATTAATTATTTGTGTAGGCGGTGGGGCAGTGAGTGGAGGAACACCGTCGTTGCCTCCTAACACATCACAGCGCGGAAGGCAAGTACCCTGTTCGTTATTATTCAATGACGTTATTGCTTCTGATTGTACCACTAGACTTGTTTTCATGAGTTTGTTTGTATGCCATGTGTTACTCTCTATTGATGTGTGATAGACATTCATTTCATGAAAATGCATTATGTTCATGCATCGATTCAATTGAACCACGGGAGTGGAAATTTGTAAGCCCCATCAATTCCAGAATGGGCACGTAAGGCCCACCATTCCAATGTTGGCAATGTTTTGTTCGCTTAATGTTTCTGTTGTCTGTTAAAGTACTTGCTGAGTCTTTGGCTCATCCTTGCTTTGTGTGTTTTATTTAGGTAAATGAGGAGGAATGCAAGACCTTTTGAGGGGTAGTCCAGCACGCTACACATCACCTTTATCAAATAATAAATAATATTGTTATCTTTCATTCATGTCAACTATTTGTTAAATTTCTAAATTGTAATAATCCAATTTTGGTATCGCCCATCGTACATTTTATTATGAATGTTTCTATTCCTTCTCATGAAACTGTTATCGTTTATCGTTGATCCTTATGGAATTTGGTTATTTAAGCCTGTTTAACCCAACTTTGTTGTACATACTTAGTATTTATTAGTTCTTTTAGGTGACATCTTGGCTCTTAATAGCCAGGGTGTTACAGTTGGTATCAGAGCGGGCTTCAAATCCGTGGTTAATACAAAATATTAAATTGACACACTGTGCACAGTAGGAGGGTTTGGGTAATTAATACTTCCGCATTTCTACTGGTGTTTTTCACTTATTACTCTGATGATGAATTACTTCTCACATCTATTCTTATTAAGTTAAATGTAGGCTTTTTTTGTTGTGATGTTCTTAGATGGCAAGAGGTAGAGGCTGTGGTCATGGTCGTCCACCGACCCGTAGTCGTGGTCGTGGCCGCGATCCGGCTGTTTCTTCGTCTTCGTCCGAAGGGTTGGCTGGTGCTGCTACTGAGGAGATTGCCTCTACTGCGCCTCCGGTCGTTGAGCCACCGGCCGCATCAGCAGATCTTATTCAGAACCTTATAAGAGAGAATCAGCAACTCGCCAAAGAATCGCGGTGGCAATTCCTGCGGCTGCTGCGCATGTGGCGGAACCTGTTGCCGCTACTGTTCCACCTGAGGTTAGAATGAGCATCCGTGAGTGGATGTCGCTTCGTTTGGACACTTTTGACAGAGCAGGCACACCGGTTCAGGCTGCGGACTGGTTGGGGTATATGGAGCGACAGTTTGGAGCATTAGAGCTGACATCCAGGCGCGGTATATGCGATTCTTGGCCTTTCAAATTTGAAAGGCGGTGACATCTGGTGGGTGCGAGTCTTGTCTTCGTAACTCGGTCAGGTGGTCCTGTCACTTGGGAGGTATTTGTGGAGAGATTCAGGACACAGTTTTATCCGGACTCCTTCATTGAGAAGATGGAGCAATCGCTCCTGACTTTTGTGCAAGGGAAGATGACAGTATCTGAGTATGAGGCTGGGTTCAATAATCTGGTGCATTTTGTACCAGCCGTGGAGAATGACGATAGGGAGAAGGCTAAGAGGTTCCGACGGGGCCTCAACCAGGAGTATCGCCAAATTCTAGGGGCGACAGGGCTGCGCGACTTTAGCTCAGTGGTCGAGTAGGCCAGAGGGATGGAGTTGGAGAAAGGTCCTTCTTCGCAGGGGCAAGCTGCTTTTGGCTCTGTCGCCACCGGTGGTTCCGGTGGTGGGCAGAAGAGGAGTTTTGGTGGAGGGGGTGGGTCATTTCAGCGACCCGCTCCCAAGAGATTTCAGGGGGGTCACAACTCACGTCCTGCTCAGCAGTGGCAGCCTTCCTCTTCGGCACCACGTTCTTCGTCTTCCACCCCACCGTCGTCTGTTCAGTCGGGGCATGAAGTGTTTCCGGTGTGGAGAGGGCATCGAGTGCGAGTGTTCCTTGAGGGGAACATGCCATCAGTGTGGTCGGGAAGGCCACAAGTCGTCAGTGTGCAAGCAGAATCCAGCAAGTATTATCAGATGGGAGCGGTCCCAAGACTTCTTCCTCCAGCGTTCATCGGGTTCACTTGGACCCTAGCGGCGGTTTGGACCACGCTTCCTCGGGTGGGTGCCTCTGCGGCGTTCACTCGGCACCTCTGCGGGTTCTCTGGAACCCGTCTGTCTACACCTCGTCGTTCTTTCCTCCGCAGTTTACCGTTATCCTTCGCATAGTGTCGGGGCGTCCTCTATTCCGGCGCAACCGGGAGTCTACGCCATGCCTACTCCTGAGATTGTGGGGCGTCCTGACATTGTGTCAGGTACTCTTCTAGTCGAGTCGCATGAAGCTTTTGTTCTATTTGATTCAGGGGCTACTTATTCTTTTGTGTCGCTGGAGTTTACTAGAAGGGCGGGCTTGAGTTTGCAAATTATTTCTGAGTCTGTGGTAGTCAGTTCTCCGGGGGGTCTTATTTCCAGCTCTACTGTTTGTCCTGGCTGTTCCATTTTTATTGATGATGAGGTTTTCACCGCCAACTTGATGGTAATTCAGTTGTCATCATTTGATATTATTCTGGGTATGGACTGGTTATTCCGCTACCGTGCTAAGATCTGTTGTTTCTGGAAGATAGTGACTTTAAAGGCCCCGTCCAGTGAAGAACTGGTATTTCAAGGCAGCGCACCGTCTGATTCGTTGTTCGTGTTGGTTAGTCTGTTTCCTAGTCGCAGAGTGTCAACCATTGGGTTGCTTTGGTCTCTCAACGAGAAGACTGACTCTTCATTGCGTATAGAGGAGATTCCAATTGTGAATGAGTTTTTCGATGTTTTTCCCGTGGAGCTTCCCAGAATGCCTCCCGTGCGGAAAGTGGAGTTTCGGATTGATTTTATCCCGGGAACTCGACCCTTATCCATGTCTCCTTACCGGTTGACTCGACCCTTTCAGGAGGAATTGAAGAAACAATTGGACGACCTGCTGTCGAAAGGTATGATTCAGCGTAGTGTATCGCCTTGGGGAGCACATGTTCTTTTTACTAAGAAGAAAGATGGCAGCTGGCGTATGTGCGTGGATTATCGGGCTCTTAATCAGGCGACTGTGAAGAACAAATATCCTTTGCCCCGCATTGAGGATCTTTTCGACCAGTTGAAAGGAGCTAAAATATTTTCCAAGATTGACCTCCAGTCAGGTTATAATCAAATTCGGGTTCGTGAGCAGGATATTGAGAAGACGGCTTTCTCTACGAGGTATGGTCATTATGAGTATAAAGTTATGTCTTTTGGACTAACGAATGCTCCTGTAGTTTTCATGGAAGCCATGAACAGTATGCTGCATCAATACCTTGATGATTTCGTTGTGGTATTCATAGATGATATCAAGATTTATTCCAAGACGGAAGAGGATCACACCCACCATCTGAGGTTGGTACTTGAAACTCTAAGGGAGAATCAATTCTATGCCAAGCTGAAGAAGTGTGAGTTCTGGATTTCTGAAGTTGGGTTTCTGGGCCACGTTATTAATCAGGAGGGTATTTCAGTTGATCCTAGCAAGATCTCGACAGTGGTAGAGTGGGAGAGGCCAACTAATGTCAAAGAAGTAAGGAGTTTTCTGGGTTTAGCTGGCTATTACCGGCGATTTGTGGAGGGTTTTTCAACCATTGCTAGACCAATGTCCCTGTTGACATAGAAAGGTGTTAGGTTCCAGTGGTTTGATGCATGTGAGAGCAGTTTTTGCACTTTGAAAGATAGGTTGGTGACTGCTCCAATTCTTAATCTTCCTGAACCTGGGAAGCGGTTCACCATCTATTCAGATGCGTCCATAGTTGGACTTGGTTGTGTACTCATGCAGGATGGCAAGGTGATTGCCTATGCATCGAGACAGTTGAAGAAACATGAGCAGAATTATCCTACTCATGATCTAGAGCTTGCTGCAGTGATTCACGCTTTGAAGATCTGGCGTCATTATTTGTACGGCGAATCTTATGATGTATTCACTGATCACAAGAGCCTGAAATACATCTTTACCCAGAAGGACTTGAACTTAAGACAGAGGAGATGGCTAGA
Source organism: Hsuehochloa calcarea (assembly GCA_036346395.1). NCBI lineage: Eukaryota > Viridiplantae > Streptophyta > Magnoliopsida > Poales > Poaceae > Hsuehochloa > Hsuehochloa calcarea. The sequence goes on along the minus strand of CM070614.1, from coordinate 20,002,531 downwards.
GTTGATCAAGGACTATGATCTTACTATTCAGTACCATCCCGGCAAGGCTAATGTGGTAGCTGATGCTTTGAGTCGCAAGGCGACACCTCCTACTCTCAGTTGTCTTATTGCTGATTTTGAGCGTATGGATATTTCCTTACGCTTATGGGTACCGCCTGCATCGAGACTTCGGTTGCTTTTAGAGTCGACTCTTCGGATAGGGTGCGGGCGGCCAAAGAAGAAGATCAAATGCTCCAACGAGTGAGGAAGCGTTGTGCTGAGGGCAAGAAAGGCCACTTCAGTGTGGACAAGTATGATACTTTGCGTTTTAAAGGACGCCTCTGTGTTCCACAGGAAGCTCAGGTTAAACATTAGATTTTGAAGGAGGCCCATCGTACTCCTTATACCGTACATCCTGGTGAGACCAAGATGTACAAAGATTTAAAGAAGAGTTTCTGGTGGAAACGGATGAAAATTGATATCGCACAATATGTGGCAGCATGTGGGGTGTGCCAGCGGGACAAGGCTGAGCACAAGCGACCAGCAGGACTGTTGCAACCCTTGGAGGTACCTGTTTGGCCATGGGATGATATATCCATGGATTTTGTGGTTGGTTTACCTCGCACACAGCGAGGAAATGATGCTATTTGGGTAATTGTGGACCGGTTCAGTAAGTCTGCACATTTCATTCCTATTCGTACAACCAATTCAGCAAGCGATTTGACTCCTCTTTATGTACGAGAAATTGTGTGGTTGCACGGGGTGCCAAAGACCATTGTTTCTGATCGAGATGCCAAGTTCGTTTCCAAATTCTTGGAGAGTTTGTAGAGTGCGTTGGGTACGCAGCTTGGTCTTAGCACCGCGTTCCACCCCCAGACAGATGGTCAGTCCGAACGCACCATTCAGACATTAGAGGATATGCTCAGGTGTTGTGTTTTATCCTGGAAAGGGAATTTGGAAGACCATTTAGCTTTGGCAGAGTTTGCTTATAACAACAGTTATCATGCCAGTATTCGAGCTGCACCATACGAGGTTCTTTATGGGCGTAAGTGCAGTCCCGTTGTCTTTAGGATGAGGTTGGAGAACAGGCGATCTTGGGTCCCGACCGGTTCAATAAACAAGAGCTAGAGTGGCGAGTTAAGCGAAATTTGTTGGTACGGAGTCGACAAAAAACTCTGCGCAGATGTCGAAGCGAGATTTGGAATTCGAGGTGGGGAACGAAGTTATGTTGAGAGTATCGCCATCCAAAGGTGTGATGCGGTTCGGCACTAAAGGGAAGCTTAGCCCAAGGTATGTTGGACCATTCCCAATCGTGGCACGAATTGGAAAACTAGCTTATCGTTTGGACCTTCCCGATTCCATGAGTGGGGTTCACAATGTGTTTCATGTATCGATGTTGAGGAAATTCCTGAGAGATCCAGACCATGTCATTCCCTTGGAGCCTTTGATCATTGCACAAGATCTTACCATCGAGTCCCAGCCAGTGAAAATATTAGATGAATCAGAACGGGTTCTGAGGAACAAAACCCTGAAGTATGTCAAAATTTTGTGGTCTCATCAAACTGAGGGAGAGGCCACTTGGGAGCTAGAGTCTCGTATACGAGATCAATATCCCGACTTGTTCATTTCAGGTAAATGTTTAAGATTGTTAAATTCCAGTCGTTCTTCTTTCTAATAGATCGATGCGTAGATTCGAGAGAGAATCCTGTTAAGGGGGGTAGAATGTAATATTCCGGAATTGAATCGGGTAACTCGAGAGAAGTTGAGAAAGAAAAGACAGTGAAAGAAATGGAAATACCTGTGCTGGGAGGGGATTTTCAAAATTTTCTCGACAACCTGGGCCGCAGGCCACGGCCCAGGTGGCCCATGTGGAGGCCGGCCCAGGGAAGGGGGGCCCTAATCCTAGCCGCCATCCATTTTCCCCTATTCCCCCACTCCCTCCTCCTTAGACACCACGTCCCCACCCCATAGCCGGCCCCCTTGCTGCTCCTTGGTGTGTCCTCGCTGTGGTGGTGCCATCTCTGGTGATCCCCAGCCCTTCTCCCCAAGATCCCCTCCGGCATCTCCTCTCCCCGCCATCGTCATCGGCCTTTCGTCGTCTCTCGGTGGCCGACCATTGGAGAGGGAGGAGAAGGGAAGGGAGGGAGACCTTCGGGAAGCGGATCAACATCGTCGTACTGGTCTACAAGGGTAAACACGGTCTTTCCGCACGGTTTGATTCCTTAGGAGGCGAGAATTCGAGTTGTTTAGTAGATTCGTTCTGCCTCTGGTTATAGATCCAATCGGTCCAGTGCGTTGTACACCAAGTTTCAGCATCTTAGAGACAGAATCTGGTATTTGCGCCTTTTGGAGTTTTGTTTCTGAGGTCGTTAGATTTCTTTTGGCACTGAGATCACATGATTCCGCCTTACGGTTTAGGAGATATGAATTTTTAATCGCGCGCTGTTCTGTATGTCTAAGAACTGAGGACTGTCGGTTTGTCCCTCAGTTTTGATCTAGTTAGAATCAGATTCAGAACCTCCACCCCAATAGGTTATTGTAGCCCTTTAAATTATCTTTCCAAGTTGATAAAGATCACCTCAATTGGATCAGGAGATTGAAAGTTACATCATTTTCTTTGCTACTGTTCTGCAATCTGAACATATGTCTGTTAGTTATTTTCCACTGTTGTTTAGGCCACTGGTTTGACCGAATCAAAGAACCCCACCAACTAGAATTTCGTAGCCTGGTGCGTTAAGAGTATTTGAACACTGGTTTCAAGTTATTATGAGTCACAGATATTTAATTACGATTTTTCTCGTACTGCTGATCAGAAGGGCTGAAATTAGGCTGATTAGTTAGGACGTTATTTTGAGCCATTGTTTATGTTTGGTTAGTTAGAGGGTTTTGGTAAAACGCTTGTAGCACGTCATGTCTTGTTAGTCTTATTTCGATTAATTATTTGTGTAGGCGGTGGGGCAGTGAGTGGAGGAACACCGTCGTTGCCTCCTAACACATCACAGCGCGGAAGGCAGGTACCCTGTCCGTTATTATTCAATGACGTTATTGCTTGTGATTGTACCACTAGACTTGTTTTCATGAGTTTGTTTGTATGCCATGTGTTACTCTCTATTGATGTGTGATAGACATTCATTTCATGAAAATGCATTATGTTCATGCATCGATTCAATTGAACCACGGGAGTGGAAATTTGTAAGCCCCATCAATTCCAGAATGGACACGTAAGACCCACCATTCTAATGTGGGCAATATTGGACACCCGTATGAAACGTTCTTCATACGGTATTTGAGGTCCCCGTACTTTGTTAAGTACGGGCTTAAGTGAACACCGACGGTGTGGCACTCACTATCTGCAGTATAAGTTGTGAGCGATCCATTTCTTCATTGCATTATTCCATTTCATTCATATCCATATGTGTTCGAGATATTTTTGACAAGTAGATTGTGATTTGCTTTGTTAAGCTTAATGTTTACATTATGTTAAAGTACTTGCTTGAGTCTTTGGCTCATCCTTGCTTTGTGTGTTTTATTTAGGTAAATGAGGAGGAAGGCAAGACCTTTTGAGGGGTAGTCCAGCACGCTGCACATCACCTTTATCAAATAAGAAATAATATTGTTATCTTTCATTCATGTCAACTATTTGTTAAGTTTTCAAATTGTAATAATCCAATGTTGGTATCGCCCATCGTACATTTTATTACGAATGTTTCTATTCCTTCTCATGAAACTGTTATCGTTTATCGTTGATCCTTATGGAATTTGGTTATTTAAGCCTGTTTAACCCGACTTTGTTGTACATACTTAGTATTTATTAGTTCTTTTAGGTGACATCTTGGCTCCGAATAGCCAGGGTGTTACAGCGGCCCGAGGCCCAGGTTGGCGAAGAAAAGCAGAAAACCCCCCGCCGAAACTGGAAATTCCAATTCTTTATTTGTCTTTTCCCTCCCCTACTTCTTTTCTATTTACCGATTTGATTTCGGGGTATTGCATCATCAGTCATGTCACAAAGCTCATTGCACTTTTCAGAGAAATTCCTTTCACCCAGAATTTGAACTTCCGGTGAATGCTAATAAATAGAAAGTTGCAGATACTTAATGAGCATACAAATAATAATTGAATTAGGTTCCAATAAAATAGAACTCACAAACATTATAATACTAAAGTTATAGTACAAAATAATGAATTTTACATAACATCATCAACTGTAAAAACTGCAAAAATGAATTGTAAAAAACAAAATTCTTACAAACATTATAATACTACAGTTATAGAGTTGGTTCATTAGTTGCTCATATTTTTCAAAGTTGAACCTCACCTCCCTACTGCTAACAGCTCACAGTACAAATAATGCACTCAATTTATATTCCAACAGCTATCATACCCCATATCATTTAATAAGTAAACCAGCCAAGCTACTAATTCCCTTTACACAACTCTTAAAAGAAAATAATAATAATAATAATAATACATTCCAATAAAAATGAACTCAATAAAATGACAGTACAACACTTAGAGAATAAAATAACCAACTTAAAAGACCTGCCTATAAAGTATCAACTATACCCACTGATAACCAACAATATATATACAAGGATTATCTTTATCAGTCAAATAAACTATTGTCAAGATCAATAATCCTTGTATACATATTGTATTATCACAAAAAAGGCTGGTTTAAATATAAAAGAAATTTAATAGCTCCTCCCAAGTTCAATAAACAGAACATTTTGAACAAAGTATCTAAAAAAAAATACTAACCATTATGAATAGAAAAAACAGAAGCAAACTAAAATAGGACATGGCAGTGTAAAACTTGCACGGATATCAGTGAACATTCAAAGAGCAACCAAACCACCACTCTAAATAAAAATGGGATTACTAGAGTTACAGAAGAAATAGATTAATAACAAGAGAAAGGAATTGAAAGATAACACTACTAAAGTTACAATACAAATTAATGAATTTTACATAACATCATCAACTGTAAAAATGAACTGTAAAAAATATTAAAACAAAGATTGAAAAAGGTACATACAATTTCAACAAGGACAGGATTGTCCTTAGACTCCATACTGCCCTTTTGACAAGAAAGCATTCAACAGCTTTATGCAAGTTGGTTTCTTTTTTACTATGTTTAGAAATCACTTGAACATCATCCTGCGAATAATCCAATGTGACCATACATATAGCAGTCTGAAAAAATAACATAAAGCTGCAACATAATAAACATTAACACTTCGTGAGCTTTAACCAAGGTTGTTGGCATCGGATACGTGTTTCTGACATCAAGTTCCCAAACGCAAGATTCATTTCGTATCGATTGGAGCTTAGATTCGGGGTTGAATCCTATTAAGGGTGGTAGAATGTAATACCCTAGAATTTAATCGGGCAATTTGACAGCTAGTCGGGAGAACAAAGAACAATAAAAGAAGAGAAAAATCCCAGGAAAAATGGGGGTTTTTGCGAATTTACGACAACCTGGGCCTTGGGCCATGTCCCATGTGGCCCAAGAGGGGGGCCGGCCAAAGGGGGGATGACCTCCCCTCTAAACCCTAGCCACCCTCCCCCTTTCCCCCTCTTTCCCCCCATAGCCGCCACCCCCTCTCCCCATTGCTCCTCCCCTACGCCACCACCTCCCCAGCAGCACCACCTCCCTCCCCGGCGAAGATCCTTGCTGCGGTCCATTGGATGAAAGGCGAGGAGACCACCGTTGGAGTGCCATCCAAGATGAGGTAGCATATAGGTGTTGTTCAGTGCTACTGCTCATTAGTTTTTGGTAAGATCCGTACGTTTTCTGATCTATTTCCCAGTTGATAAATTACACAATTTTTAGAGTTGGAAATCAAAAGTTATGGAATTTTACCACATTGTTTATTGACCGTCAAAGTTGCGAGATGTAAATTTACCTGAATATAAGAATTATTAGGATGCCGAATAAGGGGACTTGTCCAACAAGACTATTGTAGCTGGTTTTGTCGTGATTTCAGAGAGTCCAAGATCACCCTATTCCGAGTTGTGTAGCAAAAGTTATGGTGGTTTTAGTGCTCTGTCCAGAGAGTCCGATGTGAAATTGATATTTTATTAGCTGGCCTGGTAGGGGTATTATTTGGCTGATTCAGTAAGGCTCACCAACTAGACTTAGTTAGAGAATTTAATTACCTTTCCAGAAAGTCTAAGAACATCTTATTTGGACTCTTGTACCGGTAGATATGGATTTTTGAAGTTGACTATCCACCGAGGGGACAGATCGACGTTTAGGAATTTGGGGACGGGATCGAGTTAGATGTTTTTGCGAGTTCATGGTTGTTGTTATTGTTTTTTTGATCCGCTGCTGTGTCTTAGCGTGTGTTCTAATTATTATGCAGGTGGTGGACTGGTAGCGGGGGTAGCACCTTCTGTACATCCCTCGTTCTCTCGCAGTTAAGGCAAGTATAATGATGAATATAATATATATTATTGGATGGCAATGTTTAACATATATTATGAGTACTTGTGGGTTCATTTTTGTGAAGATGGTATAATTGGTATTGTTCACGGTTGCTAGAGATATGAATTACATGTTATTCATGGTTGTTTGTCTATGGTTATGAGATTTTGAAGTATGAATAGGCTATTCATATGTAATGTTGTTGAGGATGCATGTTTGTGTTACTTTGAGAATTCATACATATGCATCATGTTGGTTTATTGAAGTCTTGGTCATATGATGGCCAAGCAATTCTTGAGGTCCCCGTCATGTTAATGACGGGCTAAAGGTCCCCATGCTTGAAGAGCATGTGCTTAGGTCCCCATACACGTGGAGTATGGGCAAAGGTCCATGTACCAGATGGTACAGGCATGGGTGTGCATCGACGGATGCGCACTTTGCATTACTGGTAAAATACAAAAGGGAAAGAGGAGGAAAAAGATCATGTTGAGCATATTGGGTAGCATGCATGTGTAAAGTGATTGATATGTGATTTTGTGAAGTATAGTTGATGAGTAATATGCTTGTATGTTGTTGATGCCATTTATTATATTTGCCGAGTCTTTGGACTCACCTCTTGCTTTTATTGTGCTTTTAGGTACCACTTGCAAGAACGTCATGCATGTGAGGGAGTAGGGTTGCTTTGGATGCACTCACTATCACACATTTTTTTAAAGATGATTATCATTTAGATCGTACCTTAATAATAAGCAAACTGTTTAAGGATTAATTTTGGCTATGCTTGAATGCATTGGATTATTTGTAATATTGAGAATGGTAATATTGATTACTAGTATGAATTTAGCATGATTGCTAATTAATTGATTATCTTGGGTTATGTGTAAGGATGGCTGATGTTGAGAGGTTGAGATCGTGGTTGTGGCCTTGGGCTTTACCAGGTTTGTAACACCCCAGCCCAACACTGAGCCTAGAATGCCACCACACTACACTTCCAACTAATAATTATCGACACACTAAAAAATTATAGCAAGAAAACAATGATAATCATATCCAAAGATCACAAACGAACATGCATAATTATGGTTCAAATGATAATAAGTAATCAAGTGGAATAAAACCAGGTAAACAGTCCAAAATAGCATCAACCAATGAATCCAAATGATTAAAGCAAATAGTCTAGTCCAAATGATGCCCTACATTTTATTCAACCTCTAACATGTCCAAGTATAAACCAATATTGAATGAAAAGATTATTATGGCGAATGATCATGTGTTCCATGTGCTCTACTCGCTCTCTGTTACGGCATCCTCGAAGATCACCTAAGGACAACAATAGAGCAAGGGTGAGTCCACGACTCAGCAAACACATCGATATACAACGATAATAATAAATCAACAGCAATCAATAACTTCATTATCATCACAGGCACTTTCATTAATATTCTCAGTCATTAATCTCATTTATGAATGCAACTCTATTCTACATGTCCACATGCACTTCTTTCGCGTATACCGGTATAGCGTGAGTGAATGCTCGCGACAACATTCACTCTCAAGCCCGTTCCTCCATAAGGATCGGGGACCTCCTCCACTCCCGTGGAGTTGTGATCAATCATGATCACCTTCTCATATGCAATGATGCTTATGTATGCAAAATATGCAAAACTCCATCATAAACATCATATCCAACTTTTCATCATGCTTGTCAACAACGATATAAACATACCAATTATTTGTTTGCAATTAAACAGAATAAAAGCACAACAATAATGGTAATAGAAGATAAAGAAAACAGTGATCGATCATTGATCGCTGTCTACCATGCACTTGCCTTTACTAGTTGCGACGCACAATTTGACTAGCAGATGGCAACAAGTACGGCGCCTCTCCTACATTAAATACACAAATTTCAATACAAGCTACAGCATCATAAGAACAACAATCAATCGACATCGCTCCTACACGTCCCCAAATATACCACGTTTTCTTAGATTACGAAGACTTCTAATTAAATCATCTAACCCTCCGTATTTAGCCCAGAAAGCCGATCTGTCCGCTTCGGAACAGCAGTCTTACTAAATTCATAACTATTGTTTTACTCAACCAAAATTCGCGTTCTCAGATTCTACAGAACCATTGGACAATTATCTACAACTTTCATGTAGATCAAAAACTCTAATTAAGTTATTTACTATTTTTAATCTACAGTCTACCAAAACAGCGCCGAAAGACGACAACCGTAAGAACAGCGGCCTTCCGAAAATCATAACTCAACTTCTACTTGTCCGATTGACGTGATTAAAAATGCTATAGAAAGATATCGACATTATCTACAATTAATTAGTAGATGATATTTTCAAAATTCGCCATTAAGGTACCCGAATAAATCGTACAACGGACAATAGGCTAAACGGATCTATTAACCGGCCTTCGACTAGAAAATTTTAAAACCGCTCTCTAATCCCTATTCTAATCTCTAAATAAATTAGTAAAACAGAGAGGAAACAAACCTACAGATCGTTACCCTCCAGAAATCGGATCTCTACTTATATTAGTCTAATCTTTTCCTTCTACCACTAATGAAACTTTCCCGTAATCAAACATAATCCACAATCCTTAATTACCTTAGTGGTGAGCAGTAAACTCGCATGCAATAGAAGCAGCAATGCTTTGGCGAGAGCACAACTGGCGAAGTCTTCACGCGGCTTTCGGTTCGGCGATTGCAATCGGTCGCCGCCAACGCGACAAAGAAGACAATGGCGATCGAGCGCACACACAATCACACAGCGGCCTCGAGCGCGCGGCTCGCCGGTTCGGCCGAAAAACAGCGAGTAAAGAAGAAGCGCCGCTCGCTCGGCTCGGGCTTCCACACGCAGCACAGAAAATCAGCAGAGCAACGCAGCTGCAAAGAACCTTCGGCGGTTGGACCTGGCGAGCAGCGAAGCAATGACGGCCGTACCGCCGCAGAAGCCTTCGGCGCAGAGAAAGCAGATTTGGCGGCGGCGCGGCGGCGTACCAACGCAGATCACGCGCAGCAGGAAAAAAAAAATGCCTGGCGGCGGCGGCGGCTTGGAAAAACAACAAAAGAAGCTAGGGTTTCTAGAGAGCCCAAAATCTATTTATACAGCTCTTAAAATTCTGAATTATCCTATTTCCACGTATACTAAATTCTTTAATTACGCATAAGCCCTAAATTCTTTAACTAATTAATTTAATTACACTCCGACCCTTAAGACGTGATTATTAATATTATTATTATTTTCAGAGTATTACATTCTACCCCCCTTAACGGAATTCGACCCCGAATTCTAATCGCCGTTCTACTCAAAAAAAAAACTACACTGCTGAAATTAAACAACAAAACAACACGTACCCGACGTGAACAACTCCGGGTATTGCTCGCGCATGCGAGACTCCAACTCCCAAGTCGCCTCTCTCTCGGTGATCGTCCCACAAAGACCTTGACGTATACCAACGTCTTGTGCCTCAAAGACTCGCTCAGACCTCTCCGTATCTTGCCACGGACGCGACTCAACTGTGAGGTCTTGCTCAATAGTCAGCGGCTCTAATGAAATCTTATGCTCTGGGTCTCTCAAAAACTTTCTCAGCATCGAGACATGAAACACATTATGAACTCCACGCATGGACTCAGGCAGGTCCAGGCGGTAGGCTAACTTCCCAATTCTTGCAATAATCGGGAACGGTCCAACGTACCTCGGGCTAAGCTTCCCTTTGGTACCAAACCGAACAATACCTTTAGTGGGAGACACTCTCAAGAGCACCTGGTCACCCACCGCAAACTCCAAGTCACGCCTCCTCAAATCAGCATAACTTTTCTGTCTACTCTGAGCTGCCAACAAATTCTGCCTCACCATGGCCACACGCTCAACGGTCTTCTCAACCCGATCGGACCCAAAGCGCCTTCTCTCCAACTGCATCCCAACAAAGCGGCGATCTGCACTTCCGCCCATAGAGAACCTCAAATGGCGCGGCTCTAATACTGGAATGGTAACTATTGTTATAAGCAAACTCTGCAAGTGGCAACTGGTCCTCCCAACTACCCTTCCAAGATAGAACACAAGATCGCAACATGTCCTCCAAAGTCTGAATTATACGCTCTGACTGCCCATCTGTCTGTGGGTGAAACGCTGTACTAAAACGGAGCTGTGTGCCCAATGCACTCTGCAGACTCTCCCAGAACTTGGAGACAAACTTCGCGTCCCCGTCAGAAATGATGGTCTTTGGCACACCATGCAGTCTCACTATTTCACGCACATAAATAGGAGCTAGATCACTCGCTGAATTTGTTGTGCGAATAGGAATGAAGTGCGCAGACTTGCTGAATCGATCCACCACTACCCAAACTGCATCCTTCCCTCGCGGCGAACGAGGTAGCGCCACCACAAAGTCCATAGAGATATCATCCCACGGCCACTGGGGTACCTCCAAAGGCTGTAATAACCCTGCAGGACGCTTGTGCTCAGCTTTCACTTGCTGACAAACACCCCAAGAAGCCACATAGTTAGCAATGTCCACCTTCATTCTTTTCCACCAAAAATTCTGTTTCAGATCCCGATACATCTTAGTCTCACCAGGATGAGCAAAGGTATGGAGTGCGATGTGCCTCCCTCAAAATATCATCCTTGACCTCCGCCTTTTGTGGCACACAAAGACGGCCTTTAAACCTCAAAGTACCAGAATCATCCATACTAAAATCACTCTCTTTACCTCCATCCAGACGCTTCCTAACCTCCTGTAGTAGCCGGTCACTCTGTTGTGCTTCCCGCACACGGTCTGGAATAGCTGACTCAAGAATCAACTGTGTCTCAACACGTGTCGTGCCCGCATAACAATAGGATATACCCATGCGGTCAAAATCAGCAATGAGGCAATCTAGAGTAGAGGGAGTCGCCTTACGACTAAGAGCATCCGCAACAACATTGGCCTTGCCTGGATGATACTGAATAGTAAGATCATAATCCTTGATCAACTCCAACCACCTCCTTTGCCTCAAATTCAGATCCTTCTGAGTGAAGATATACTTGAGACTCTTGTGATCTGTGAAAATATCACAAGGCTCGCCGTATAGATAATGCCTCCAAATCTTGAGAGCAAAAACAACCGCAGCCAACTCCAAATCATGAGTGGGATAATTCTGCTCGTGCTTCTTTAACTGTCTCGACGCATAAGCAATCACCTTACCGTCTTGCATGAGAACACAGCCAAGACCCACTCGAGACGCATCTGAAAAGATCAGAATCGCTTTCCGGCTCGGAAGAGTGAGAATAGGAGAGGTCACCAACCGTGTCCTTCAAAATGCACAAACTAACGCTCACACTCATCACCCACCGAAATCTCACACCTTTACGAGTAAGTGAGACATCGGTTTGGCGATGATAGAAATCTGCACAAAACGCCGATAATATCCACCAAACCCAAGAAACTCCTCACCTCCTTCACACTAGTCGGCCTCTTCCAATCCACCATCAGAGAGACCTTGCTAGGATCAACAAAGAATACCACGAGGGTTAATCACATGACCCGAAAACCCACTTGAAATCCGAACTCACACTTCTTCAACTTAGCATAGAACTTGTGCTCTCTCAAAGTATCTAAAACCAGCCTCAAATGACGCTCATGATCCTCATTGGTCTTGGAATAGATAAGAATATCATCAATGAACACCACCACGAAGTCATCTAGATACTCGTGTAACATGTTGTTCATGGTTTCCATAAAAATAGCAGGTGCATTAGTCAATCCAAAGGACATAACTTTATACTCATAATGCCCATACTTGGTGGAGAAAGCAGTCTTCTCAACATCCTGCTCACGCACCCGTATTTGGTTATACCCTGACTGGAGATCGATCTTGGAGAATACTTGAGCTCCATTCAACCGATCAAACAAGTCCTCAATGCGGGACAATGGATATTTGTTCTTGATTGTGACTGCATTAAGCGCACGGTAATCAATACACATACGCCAACTCCCATCCTTCTTCTCTGTGAACAGAGCAGGAGCTCCCCACGGTGAAACACTACGCCTGATCAAACCTTTAGCCAACAAATCATCCAACTGCTTCTTCAACTCGTCCTGAAACGGACGTGCTAATCGATATGGAGACATCGAGATGGGACGAGTACCCGGAACAAGATCAATACGAAACTCCACGTCTCGTACAGGTGGCAAACCCGGAAGCTCAGCTGGGAACACATCTGGGTAATCACTGACCACCGGAATCTCCTCAATCTGCGAAGTCACACTCGGTTTCTCAGCAAGAGCTAAAAGAAGCCCGATTTTCACTTGCGACGACCCGGAACAGTCCGACCAACATCGAAGAGAGCGCGGGCGCACTCCTGAAAAGTCAAAGTCTCCCAGCACGAGGTGCGCATGCAGATCGTTCTACAAAAGCAGGATATCACGGCTCGATAAGAATGCAACCAATCCATACCCAAGATAACATCGAGCGGCTCCATTTGTATAACTATCAAATTCGCCGTGAACTTCTCTCCATCGATAATAATAGAACACCCAGGACAAGCGGTAGAACTAGCAATAATACCCCGGAGAACTAACCAACACCGATCGAGAAATCCATCAGCATACTCAAGTTCGCTCTCTAGCAAACGCCGAAAACAAACGAAAAGGTAGCCCCGAATCAAAAGGACTAAAGCATCAAGCGAATCCACAAGCAAAGTACATCACCCGTCGGGACGACCCACGGACTCATTGTGGGCATGGCGTACCTCGTGGCGCCATGGCGAAGAAGACGACGGCGGGCGGCGAGCCCCAACAATCTGCTGTGGGCGGTGCGGTAAGGCGGTCGTGCGGCTGAGCGGTGCGAAGGTGGCGGTACCAAGAATACCCTACCGAGGCGCCCAAGCCAAGGAAATGGCATCGCCGGAGGCGATCATCATCCGGAAAGATCCTCGGCGGACCCATCAAGAAGAAGAAGATGGCACAGCCTCCCACTTGATCACGCTAGCGGGGTTACGGCGACACACCCGCTCCTTGTGACCGGCCGACCACACCGACGGCAATCTCCGTCCAAGAGCACTCAGCAGCGGTGTCCATCACCGCACTTAAAGCAAAGCATGCCACCTTACAGGGCAGACGAAGAGCCGAGTACCGCAAAGGACGAGGCGCCAAGAAGGAACGGCCTCGATCGCTAGACTTGAAAGATCTGCGGTCCTCCTTGAAGCTCTTGAAGCGTGTCATTGAGCATGACCCACTTCCTCACTAGAGCTCCTCTTACGGTCACCACGAAACTACCGATCCACGAGGCTTGCGCCCTTTGTGAGCATCTCCAACTCCATGCCCCTAGCTTGCTCCACAACAGAGTAGTCACGGAGTGGAGTAGCTCCCAACACATCTTAGGCTCGAGTTGAGACCACGACGGAACCTCTTGGCCTTCGAAGATCATCGTTAAGCTCTTCAAGGGACAAAGCGAACCAAGTTGTTGAACTCACCTCATACTCGAGAATAGACCTCTTCCCCGAGCAAAGGTCGTCAAGGCAACCTCCATCTTCTTTACAAAAGAGTAGGGTAGAACTTCCCTTGAACTGATCAACAAAGTCCTCCCAAGTGATGGACCTTGAGTGGCGGTCCTCGAAGACAACACGACCTCCCACCAAATATCCACTGCTGACGAAGAGCACGGATCTCTCCCACCAACTCTCTCAAAGCGCGGGGTCTCATCTTGGGCCCCAACCGAGGCGGGTCAACAACAACCCCCTACCATCGACTCAAGCACTACAGGAGGTGGCTCCACGGAACCTCGCCATGGGCCACGACCTCCACGGCCGTAGCCACCACGACCACGCCCTCTACCCCTCGGCATAGCTATCAACCACAATCAACAATACACAATGAGCTCAAAGCTCAAAATAAACTCATCCATCAATAAACAACATAGCAGGCGTAAAAACTATATTCGCACCTCTCTCTAACCTACTGTGCACTAGTGTGTCAAATTTTAGGTTAGTTAACCATTAGCAAATTTTAGTTAATTTACTAAACTAAAACAAATTTTAACAATTTTAGTTTGCCTATGTTGTTAATCTATTCACCACGGACCTAAAGCCCGCTCGATACCAATCAGAACACCCTCAAATTTCAACACCGAGCCTAGAATGCCACCACACTACACTTCCAACTAATAATTATCGACACACTAAAAAATTATAGCAAGAAAACAATGATAATCATATCCAAAGATCACAAACGAACATGCATAATTATGGTTCAAATGATAATAAGTAATCAAGTGGAATAAAACCGTAAATAAATTCCAAAATAGCATCAACCAATGAATCCAAATGATTAAAGCAAATAGTCTAGTCCAAATGATGCCCTACATTTTATTCAACCTCTAACATGTCCAAGTATAAACCAATATTGAATGAAAAGATTATTATGGCGAATGATCATGTGTTCCATGTGCTCTACTCGCTCTACATTACGGCATCCTCGAAGATCACCTAAGGACAACAATAGAGCAAGGGTGAGTCCACGACTCAAAGAAACACATCGATATACAACGATAATAATAAATCAACAGCAATCAATAACTTCATTATCATCACGAGCACTTTCATTAATATTCTCGGTCATTAATCTCATTTATGAATGCAACTCTATTCTACATGTCCACATGCACTTCTTTCACAGATATCGAGTATAGCGTGAGTGAATGCTCATGACAACATTCACTCTCAAGCCCGTTCCTCCATAAGGATCGGGACCTCCTCCACTCCGTGGAGTTGTGATCAATCATGATCACCTTCTCATATGCAATGATGCTTATGTATGCAAAATATGCAAAACTCCATCATAAACATCATATCCAACTTTTCATCATGCTTGTCAACAACGATATAAACATACCAATTATTTGTTTGCAATTAAACAGAATAAAAGCACAACAATAATGGTAATAGAAGATAAAGAAAACAGTGATCGATCATTGATCGCTGTCTACCATGCACTTGCCTTTACTAGTTGCGACGCACAATTTGACTAGCAGATGGCAACAAGTACGGCGCCTCTCCTACATTAAATACACAAATTTCAATACAAGCTACAGCATCATAAGAACAACAATCAATCGACATCGCTCCTACACGTCCCCAAATATACCACGTTTTCTTAGATTACGAAGACTTCTAATTAAATCATCTAACCCTCCGTATTTAGCCCGAAGCCGATCTGTCCGCTTCGAACAGCAGTCTTACTAAATTCATAACTATTGTTTTACTCAACCAAAATTCGCGTTCTCAGATTCTACAGAACCATTGGACAATTATCTACAACTTTCATGTAGATCAAAAACTCTAATTAAGTTATTTACTATTTTTAATCTACAGTCTACCAAAACAGCGCCGAAAGACGACAACCGTAAGAACAGCGGCCTTCCGAAAATCATAACTCAACTTCTACTTGTCCGATTGACGTGATTAAAAATGCTATAGAAAGATATCGACATTATCTACAATTAATTAGTAGATGATATTTTCAAAATTCGCCATTAAGGTACCCGAATAAATCGTTACAACGGACAAAGGCTAAGCGGATCTATTAACCGCCTTGACTAGAAAATTTTAAAACCGCTCTCTAATCCCTATTCTAATCTCTAAATAAATTAGTAAAACAGAGAGAAACAAACCTACGGATCGTTACCCTCCGAAATCGGATCTCTACTTATATTAGTCTAATCTTTTCCTTCTACCACTAATGAAACTTTCCGTAATCAAACATAATCCACAATCCTTAATTACCTTAGTGGTGAGCGATAACTTCGCATGCAATAGAAGCGGCAATGCTTTGGCGAGAGCACAACTCGGCGAAGTCTTCACGCGGCAGCTTTCGGTTGGCGATTGCAATCGGTCGCCATAACGCCTGCAACCAAAGACAATGGCGATCGAGCGCGCACACAAGATCACAAAGAAATTTCCTCGCGCGCGCGATCGCTGCCGGTTGGTGGAAAAACAGCGGCGGCGGCGGCAGCGCCGCCGCTTCGGCTCGGGCTTCCACACGCGGCCGTAAAATCAGCGAGCAACGCTACGCAAAGAACCTTCGGCGGTTGAGCGCCAAAGTAGAGCGAGACAAGTAAATGCCGTACATAAGCAAGCCGCAGCGACCGCGCAGAGAAAAGCGATTTGGCGCGGCATGAGCAGCGGCGGCTACGCAGATCACGCGCAGAGAAAAAAATGCACATGCGCAAGCGGCTTGGAAAAACAACAAAAGAAGCTAGGGTTTCTAGAGAGCCCAAAATCTATTTATACAGCTCTTAAAATTCTGAATTATCCTATTTCCACGTATACTAAATTCTTTAATTACGCATAAGCCCTAAATTCTTTAACTAATTAATTTAATTACACTCCGACCCTTAAGACGTGATTATTAATATTATTATTATTTTCAGAGTATTACAAGGTTACACCATCGGTCGTAGTAAGAGAATAGTAAAGTGGTTCTCTCGGATATCTTAGTACAAGCGTTGAAAGTGATTATCTTTAGAAAAGTTGTTCTCTTTCTTGAATTTGAATTTGGGCAACTCTTGTCCAGTTGTGGCTGATGAATTTATTTTGGGTTCTTAGTTCAATTGCGATTGGTGTTTGCTTTGAGAGAGGTTGATGTGTTTCCGTTGGCTTAACTTGTCTCTTAAAGCAATTATTGTTTTCCCAATTGTTGAGTTATTCTTGCAACTGGTGAACTTGGTTAATTGTCAGGCTTCACCTTTGTATTGGAGTTTTGTTTTTTTTTTCTTTTTGGAAAGCATGACCCATTTATTTCACTTGATGATTTGGATAATAAAAATTTGCTTTTACAAGTCTTTTAGTATGTGGAAGCTTTGACTCAATGTAACTCTTTTGGGTATTCTGAGCGTTGAAGTTGAATGGTTCTCTTTTAAGAAAGAAAATGTTAAACCCTTTAGCGTTGTTTTCTCGTGGTTAAGTGAGAGGTTACAATCAAAGAAATTAATGGATATGATATGGGTTATCAAGCTGGGTCTATAGTGTGGTGCATAATAAATCCTAACGAGAATCATTGGAAGTGAAATCGGATAAGTCGATGTTGTCCTCTAGTAGTTCTTGATGAGCTGTGATTATGAGTATGATTATACTTGGTTGGAATCAATATAGTTATTAAAAATGTGGAGCATTGACGAAATAGTTGATCGTTAGAATTGTGTAGTTTACTAAACTTGTTGGGTTATTTGGTCTCGATGGGCTAATCTAACTGTGTAGAATGAGAAACATAAGGATTTGTTCAACTGTTGTCTCAGTAGATAATTATATGGAATTTTCTTTGATTGGCTATTTTATGATCTTATTTATTCCGTGGGAATACAATAGAGAAAGGTCCATAAATTCGTCCATGATTGAATAACCATCAATGGTTTATGATAACCTCTAGGTTGGAATTAGTGTGAGCAATCCTAATAGGTGTGGGGTTGACATTTCAAAGCGATTTATTCACGTGCGTTTTATGAGGATGAATAACGAGTTTTGGTATAACCTTTTAAAAATTGTGCACTAGATTCCCAATGTCGAGGGGGTACTTGAGGCATCTGGAGTGTGCGGTTTCATTAGACCCGTTGATCCATGAGTCAGACCGTGCCTTCGAGTCCTGTCTGTTGAGTGGCTCTGAAAAAAAAACTCGGGACGAGTAATAAAGCGTAATACGTCAGTTACATTAAGGTGCGTTGGTTGCATCAGACCGAGCGGAAAGCGATCTGGGAATTGGAGTCCCGCATGCGCCAGCTTTATCCATAGTTATTCACAACAGGTACGTGGTAATGATAGTAAGTTGTTAGCGATAGTTACGTGGTTTTAAGCGTGATTAGAATTCGGGGTCGAATTCTGTTTAAGGGGGGTAGAATGTAATACCCCGGAATCGAATCGGGTAATTAGAAAAACAGCGGGGAGGAGAAAAGACAATTGATGGAGTAGAAATTCCTAAAAATAGAAGGGGTTTTTCATAAATTCTCGACAACTTTGGGCTCAGGCACTGCACCAGAGAGGGCCCATAGGGTGGCCGGCCAAGGAGGGGGGAATCCCCCTAAAACCCTAGTTTTCCCCCTCCACCTTCCCCTAGCCGGCCCTAGCTCCTCCCTTGCGCCTCCACCCTCCTCCCTTGTGCCTCCCCCTGCGCCACCACCTCCCAAACAGCGCCACCACCCTCCCCGACGAAGCCCTTACTGCTGTCCATTGAAGGAAAGGCGAGGAGACGTCCATTGGAGGGCCGGCTAAAGAGAAGGAACAAAAAGAAGAGGAGAAGGAGAGGGAAAGGAAGGAAGAAGAGGAGAGCGAGGGCACGTGCATCGCAGCGAGGTGCCTTCTCTAGCGATTCATCAAGGGTAACTTTGATCCCCGATAGATTGGTAGCATTTTCAATTCAATTGGTTGCTGTCAGTAGCAGATCAGATTGGTCTAGTACTGTTGCTCATCGGTTTTGGGTAGATTGCGTCCTTAGCTTTCTTTAGGCACCAAGATCACCTGATTTGGAGTTACGGTTTAGGAGTTATGGTAGTTTTACTACGACTGTCCAGAAGAGCAGACGAGAATTGACAGTTCTCTTGTCTATCCAATATGAATATTTTGTAGGCCGAATCTGAAAGGCCACCCAACACGAATATGGTAGGTGATTCAGTAAGTGTTCAAAGTTAGAACACAATTTTTAGATGTGGAAATCAAAATTTATGGAATTTTTACCACCGCTGTTTCGCTGACTGTCAGATTGCAGAGACAAAAAATTTACCTGAGCATAAGAATTATTAGGATGCCGAATCAGGGGACTTGCCCAACTAGATTATCGTATATGGTTTTGTCGTGATTCCAGAGAGTCTAAGACCACCCTGTTCCGAGTTTTGTAGTAAAAGTTGTTACATTTTTAGCGCTGCTGTCCCGTGGAGCTTTCTGTTAGTCCATCGGGAGGACTGAGTAAAACCTTTATTCAAACCCTAGGTCTCGAGGAGTTGGGGTTAAGGGGTGTAAACAGAGTCCTTTTCTTTAGCATATTTATTTTTAGCGCTATTCTTGTAACACCCCAGCCCAACAAGAGCATGGAATGCTACTAAAATAACAATATCACAAATACAAATCCAAGACACTACAAAAAAATTCAGCAGAACCTCCTTTGTATAACAAAGTTTACCGGAGATTCCAATAGATGCTTATAAAATTATCACTATTTCAACATCCAAAGTTCATCGAAGCATTCATAAATAATCTACTTAGCTAAAACATAAGCAAGCATAATTAAAATTTACCACTCTCATTAATAGAAATAAACCAACGCATTCAAGTATAGCCAAAGTTAATCCTTAAGCAGTTTGCTTGTTATAAAGGTACGGTCTAAATGATAATTATATTTTCAAGAATATGTGGTAGTGAGTGCAACCAAAGCAACCCTACTCCCTCCCATGCATGCCGTCCGCAAACGAGATACCTAAAAGCACAACATCAGCAAGAGTGAGTCCAAGACTCAGCAAAGTACAAATAGCAAAATAATAGCCAACACAACTGTAATTAACAACATCCATTCACGTAACCCAATAAAAAATATGTCTCATGCTTATGCGATGCAAACTGTTCAAATGCACTTTTCTTTCTCTCTTTTGCATATCTGGTATGCGAGTGTGCATCTGTCGATGCACACCCATGCCTGTGCCTTCTAGCACAGGGACCTTAGCCCATACTCCACAAGTATGGGGACCCAAAAGCCCATCATATTCATGACGGGGACCTCAATTAATGCTTGGTCACCACGTGACCATGCCTCCAATATGATATCATGATGCACATGGTCAATACTTTAAATCATCATGCATACATGAAACTTACGCATACTTCTAGCATTTACGAGCATTAATGTCCATAACATTCGAGCATACATGATTCACATAATATACTCATAACATAGTAAACATGAACAAATGATCACACACAATTTACCACTACTGTACTTGCCTTAACCACGAGAGAGCGAGGATGTGCAGAATGAGTACGCTCCTCGCAACGGTCCACCACACGAATAACAGTTATAACACATGCTAAGACACAGCAACGGATCAAAACAACCAATATAACAACAACCATGGACTTGCAAAACTCCTAACCCGATCCCGACCCCAAACTCCTAAACGTCGATCTGTCCCCTCGGTGGACAGTCAAGTTCAAAAATCCATATCTATTAGTACAGGGGTCCAAATAAGATTTTCTTAGACTTTCCGGAAATATAATTGCATTCTCCAACTAAGTCTAGTTGGTGAGCCTTGCTGAATCGGCGAAGTAATATCCCTACCAGGCCAATTAAAAAAACATCAACTTCACGTCGGGTTTTCTGGACAGAGTACTAAAACCACCATAACCTGTGGTACACAACTCGGAATGGGGTGATATTGGACTCTATGGAATCATGACAAAACCAGCTACAATAGTCTAGTTGGACAAGTCTCCTAATTCGGCCTCCTACTAATTCTTATATTCAGGTAAATTTTTTCTAAGTTTTCTGTCTCTGCAATATGACAGTTAGCAAAACAGCGATGCTAAAAAATTCATAACTTTTGATTTCCAACTCTAAAAAATATGTTCTTTATCATTCCTGAAAGCTTATGTGAATGT
Source organism: Hsuehochloa calcarea (assembly GCA_036346395.1). Lineage (NCBI taxonomy): Eukaryota > Viridiplantae > Streptophyta > Magnoliopsida > Poales > Poaceae > Hsuehochloa > Hsuehochloa calcarea. The sequence continues at coordinate 19,981,495 of CM070614.1, read as the reverse complement.
CTACAACTTTCGTGCTGGGTGACCCTTCGGATGCGGCCTCAAAAAAATACAAATTGGCTAGACATGCAGACTGTCAAATCTCGTCAGTTTTCCTGTACAATCGTAGAAAAACGGCCATAACTCCTAAACTATGACTCCAAGTCAAGTGATCTCGGTGCCAAAAGAAAGATAAAACCGAGATCTATAACTTTCTAGGAGGTGATCAGGTCAGAAAATGAACATAACGTACCCAAATCCGACGAGGCGGCGCACAGCAGGGAGAGGTGGGGAGAGGCGGCGGCTCAAAGTGGGGAGGAGGGTGAGTGGCGAGTTTAGGGTTTGGGGGGTGGGAAACCACGCCCTTTTTGGCCGGCCACCACATGGGCCCCTCCTGGGCTGCGGCCCAGGCCCAGGTTGTCGAGGATTTACGGAAAACCCCTTCTCTTTTCAGGAATTTCTACTCATTTAATTGCCTTTTCTCCTCCCGGCTATTTTCTAATTACTCGATTCAAATCCGGGGTATTACATTCTACCCCCCTTAAACAGAATTCGACCCCGAATTCTTTCTGTCATTCTACTCGAAGGACATTTACACCTAGCATGCATGGCTCTAGCTCCCAGGTCACTCTCCACTCGGTCTGATTCGACCACCGCACCTTGATGGACCCCAACATCGTACACCACAACGCTCGACTTAATCTTATCTGGTATACTCCACGGACGGGACTCGAACATAAGGTTTTACTTGTGGTTCCTCGTCCCAGATGAATCTCATACTCCAGACTCTCAAGTACTCTCTCGACATCGGTCGAGGCGAACGTTGTGTACCCCGCGCATGGACCCGAGATGGTTCTAGTGAAATGCTAGCAACCAAAAATCAAACCGATGTACCTTGGGCCAACCTTCCCTGTGGTACCAAACTAGACACTCTACACATGACGCATGGAATTCTGGTTCCAACTCTCGATCGACCTTTTCGTCTTAACAATGAGCACATCCCAAACCGAAAGAGAAACCACTTGAATACCCAAACCAGTTACTTTCTTTATTCTTTCTGAACTGATAAGATCCACGCATGCCAATCATAAGGTCAAACTCCATTTGCGAAAAACATTCGTCATAAACACATAGCTCAAACAAGAATCAAAGAGCGTTTCACTACTCGAGGAAACTTTTTTTTCAATTTCTCTGATAGAAATAGAATTTCTCTGAAATCATGGAACCCCATTTCATCTATATCACACTAACTCTTTTCTCTTAAATTGGCAATCTCATCACTATGCTCAAACCGAATTCACCATTCACACCTTTGTAGAAAGACCCTAATGACTTCCACCCAAAAACATACCCTAGCCAACCTCTAAACTGACGGAATTACTTTGATAGATGACTTCCAAATGCACCTCATCATGGTTTTCACCCACAATCACTTCACCTCAATCCTTCAAGGATAACAACCCGAAATTCTTAGCGCACACACTCAATTGCTACACCCAAGGGATTCTATCAATGAACATCGCACTATTCGGAATCCACTTTGTTTCACCATCTCAACACAACATCAATAGTCTCCAAGGTTCTAGCATAGAACGTCGGGCCAAATTTTGAATCTTCAAGGACCCTATAGATGTATTCGATGTAACTGATATGGAAACTCTCGAATCCGCTGACTAAAATCCCCATAATCTAATCATACTCAATCGTTAACAACCACCGAAAAACATATTCTCAACCAAATTATCTTTAAGGAAATTCTAACTTCTAGAGGGTTACTCATCAAGCCAAGTCGCACTGGTGATAATTCAATTGTCCCTACTATCCCATCAATTGACATTACAATCAGATTACTTCGCTAATCCTACTCTCATTGAATTATACCTTCATAAACCACCTACACAATCTCGCGAGGTTAATTCCCCATCTGTGATACTCTAATAAATCGATCAAGATTCTCATACTTCCGATAATCCCAACATTCCAGCATGAACGAGGGTTCCTGGATTATATTTCGCTATGAGTTCCACTGGTTGTAACACTAATCAATTTTATTCCAACGATAAACATTCCATGGAATTCTCTCCAAAAGTTATAGGTCAAAACCAATTCATCCTCTACTGTTCTTTACATAGATTGGTTCATAAAATCTCATCACTGCCTTATACTTGTCCACCACCAACCAGTCACGAAACAACACTTTATAAAACTTGGCAACATAAGTTTGTTAAATCCTTTCTCAAAAGGAAAGAGATAATCAGACACAAATTCCAACACACAAGAAAATGTTGCTCCTTGGAGTGAGCATGAGACAAAGAGAAGCAGTCAAATAGTAATGATCTCAGAAAACAAAATACGTGCCCACGGTTGAGGGCATAAGTCTCACAAGATTTTCAAAGCTCCATAAATCATAATAGAACAGTGCTATGAAAACTAAAGAAACTCTTAAACTGTAATGGTAGAAAAGTTGCAGATTACAATTCTCAACTCCGACCTCAAATACTTATGGTAACCGATTTCTATTAACAAATAAAACAATTTTCTTTGAGTACATCATTACCTGCCAACCCAACCAAGAAGTACATCTGAAACCAAATCACATTACTCACTTAAGAACCGAATAGAGCCTTCCAATACGTCATGTTGCTCAAACTAATTTTATCTACCACATAGATCATGAATTCCCAAAAGACCATGAATGCCAAACTCCAAATATTTCATTTAGTCGATATAACGGAAGGCAATTAAATTACTTTCTCTCTAGAAGAATCATCACTGATCCGATGAGTCAGGATCTAGTGTAGACCACCTTACTAACCTCAAGGTTAAAACCCCCTTTTCAATAATCATTAACATCATTTCCTTCATTACAAAGGCCCAAGGGCTCACTAAATCTCTATCATCAAAGGCATAATATTACCCGACCATCTCACCATTATGCAAACATAGGTCACCTCTTAAATTCCAATATAAACCTTTCCAAAAGAAACACAGTAGATTATTCCATAATGTTTCTATTATCTCAATAAGATTCCAGCGGTCAACTTGTCCTATAGATTGTCTGATACACAAACCTCACTATCAAAGCAAATCACTTTAATCAAGGGCATGCAGCCACAATTCATCCTCATGAAACACACGTGAGTAAATCACTTTCAAGTGTCAACCCTTCATCTATTAGGAATGCTCACACCAATTTAGTACACACTAATTCCAATCTAGAGGTTATCATAAACCATTGACGATTATCCAATCATGGACGAATTCATGGTCCTTTCTCTATTTATATTCCCACGGGCATACATAAGATCATCAAATAGCCAATCAAAGAAAATTCTATTTCATTATCTCTTTGAGACATCACCAAACAAATCCGTATGTTCCTCATTCTACACAGTTAGATTAGCCCATCGAGACCAAATAATCCAACAAGTTTAGCAAACTACACAATTCGAACGATCAACCATCTCAGCAGTGTTACACACTTTTAATAACTCTATTGATCCAACCAAGTATAGTCATACTCATAATCACAGCTCATCAAGAACTACTAGAGGGCAACATCGCCTTTTCCGATTTCACTTCCACGGATACTCGTTAGGATTCATTATGCACCACCCTGCGGACCCAGCTTAATAACCCATATCTTATCCATTAATTTCTTTGATTGTAACCTTTCACTTTACCACGAGAAAACATCGCTAAAGGGTTTAACATTTTCTTTTATAAGAGGGAACTATGCAACTTCAATGCTCAGAATACCCAAAAGAGTTACATTGAGTCAAAGCTTCCACATACTAAAAGACTTGCAAAAGCAAACGTTCATTTACCAAACCATCAAGCGAAGTAGATGGGTCATGAATCCCAATAAGAAAAACAGAACCCCAATACAAAGGTGAAGCCTGACAATTAAGCAAGTTCACCACTCGCAAGAATAACTCAACACTTGGGAAGACGATTATTGCTGTAAGAGACAAGTTAAGCCAACTGAACCACATCAACTTCTCTCCAACCAAAACCATACATCGACCGCAATGAACTAATAACCCAAGAGAAATTCATCAGCCACAACTGGACAAGAGTTGACCAAAGTTTTCGCATGCTAAAGAACTCGCCGAGATAGTTCACATTATCCAAGGTACTAAGCGAAAAAAACGAATCCTGTTTTCCCAACAGGAAAAGCAAACCTTCACCCTAAAAGGTCAACCTTGCTAATCAAAAATGTTAACAAGCAGTCCAACTCTCGTTGGTCCAAAGAACAAATAATTTCTTCAAGGAACCAATAAAACCAAGGAAAATGTCCAACTGTATTGAAACTATTAACCCAAGGAGATTAAATAACCACTAGCGGTTGGTCAGAAAATCCTGGTATATCCCAAGGGAGTCAATAACCTTCCCAAAGGCATTCATGCTCGACACCTGGAAGTAGTTTTACCAAGGTAATTACTCCACTATCCCCATACCCTAACTAGCGGTACAACCTGGGCATGCCAATGGCCACAACCACGCTCTACCTCTCGACATCGATTATCCCCACACATAATAATCATATAACCAAGTAATAAGCTATCATACTCAATTAATATCAGCAACGATCAATACGATATATCGGAAACGTAAATGCAATGCTTTGCCCATTCCCTTCCTACTGTGCACAGTGTGTCAATTCAAATTTCTTTTTCTTTTCTAGCTACCACGGACCTGAAGCCCGCTCTGATACCAACTGTAACACCCCAGCCCAACATGAGCCTGGAATGCTACTAAAATAACAATATCACAAATACAAATCCAAGACACTACAAAAAAATTCGGCAGAACCTCCTTTGTATAACCAAGTTTACCGGAGATTCCAATAGATGCTTATAAAATTATCACTATTTCAACATCCAAAGTTCATCGAAGCATTCATAAATAATCTACTCAGCTAAAACATAAGCAAGCATAATTAAAATTTACCACTCTCATTAATAGAAATAAACCAACGCATTCAAGTATAGCCAAAGTTAATCCTTAAGCAGTTTGCTTGTTATAAAGGTACGGTCTAAATGATAATTAGCTTTTCAAGAATATGTGGTAGTGAGTGCAACCAAAGCAATCCTACTCCCTCCCATGCATGCCGTCCGCAAACGAGATACCTAACAACACAACATCAGCAAGAGTGAGTCCAAGACTCAGCAAAGTAAAAATAGCAAGACAATAGCCAACACAACTGTAATTCACAACATCCATTCACGTAACCCAATAATAAATATGTCTCATGCTTATGCGATGCAAACTGTTCAAATGCACTTTTCTTTCTCTCTTTTGCATATACCGGTATTGCGGAGTGTGCATCTGTCGATGCACACCCATGCCTGTGCCTTCTAGCACAGGGACCTTAGCCCATACTCCACAAGTATGGGGACCCAAAAGCCCATCATATTCATGACGGGGACCTCAATTAATGCTTGGTCACCACGTGACCATGCCTCCAATATGATATCATGATGCACATGGTCAATACTTTAAATCATCATGCATACATGAAACTTACGCATACTTCTAGCATTTACGAGCATTAATGTCCATAACATTCGAGCATACATGATTCACATAATATACTCATAACATAGTAAACATGAACAAATGATCACACACAATTTACCACTACTGTACTTGCCTTAACCACGAGAGAACGAGGGATGTACAGAATGAGCTGCTCCCTGCAACGGTCCACCACCTGAAAAACAGTTATAACACATGCTAAGACACAGCAACGGATCAAAACAACCAATATAACAACAACCATGGACTTGCAAAACTCCTAACCCGATCCCGACCCCAAACTCCTAAACGTCGATCTGTCCCCTTGGTGGACAGTCAACTTCAAAAATCCATATCTATTAGTACAGGGGTCCAAATAAGATGTTCTTAGACTTTCTAGAAAGATAATTAAATTCTTCAACTAAGTCTAGTTGGTGAGCCTTGCTGAATCGGCGAAGTAATATCCCTACCAGGCCAATTAAAAAAACATCAACTTCACGTCGGGTTTTCTGGACAGAGTACTAAAACCACCATAACCTTTGCTACACAACTCGGACTGGGGTGATCTTGGACTCTCCGGAATCATGACAAAACCAGCTACAATAGTCTAGTTGAACAAGTCTCCTGATTCGGCCTCCTACTAATTCGTATATTCAGGTAAAGTTTTTCTATGTTTTCTGTCTCTGCAATCTGACAGTTAGCAAAACAGCGACGGTAAAAAATTCATAACTTTTTATTTCCAACTCTAAAAAATGTGTTCTTTATCAATCCTGAAATCTTACTAGAATGGCTACAACTTTCGTGTTGGGTGACCCTTCGGATTCGGCCTCAAAAAAATAGAAATTGGCTAGATATGCAGACTGCCAAATCTCGTCAGCTTTCCTGTACAGTCGTAGCAAAACGGCCATAACTCCTAAACTATGACTCCAAAGCAAGTGATCTCGGTGCGAAAAGAAATATAAAGCTGAGATCTACAACTTTCTAGGAGGTGCTCAGGTCAGAAAATGAATATAACGTACCCAAATCTGACGAGGCGGCGCACAGCAGGGAGAGGTGGGGAGAGGCGGCGGCTCAAAGTGGGGAGTTTAGGGTTTGGGGGGTGGGAACCCCGCCCTTTTTGGCCGGCCACCACATGGGCCCCTCCTGGGCTGCTGCCCAGGCCCAGGTTGTCGAGGATTTACGAAAAACCCCTTCTCTTTTCAGGAATTTCTACTCATTTAATTGCCTTTTCTCCTCCCGGCTATTTTCTAATTACCCGATTCAAATCCGGGGTATTACAATTCTTGTGTAGGAGGCGGAGTTCCGGAGTAGGGGCATCATCCCTTGCCTCCTCACGCGGCGTAGCGGAGAACGGCAAGTACAAGTGTTTGTTTGTGATTGATATGTGTTTTTCCCAGCTTGGTGATTATATGATGAATATTGGTGATATGTACTCGTTCAAGGTGATATCGGATTACTATGGTTCAGTTGCTATTATTTCATTATTCATCTTGTTCATTCATGCACGCAAGAATTGTTCTTGCGACACCCACGGGAGTGGGTAGTGAAGTCTCATCATTCCAACATGGGCACGTAAGACCCACCATTCCAATGTGCGCAATTTGGATCCTTGTTTTGAAATATTCTCAAACGGGATTTGGATCCCCGCATTTTGTAGAATGCGGGCATAAGTGAACACCGACGGTTGTTTGCTAGCTATACCGGTACGAGCAGAAGTGAAGGCATGCACATTCATTCAGTCATATGTTATCTCTACTTTATATGTTGATTCACTATACGCTTGATGAATGGTATCTGTTATGTTCAAAGTATTCTTTTGTACTTGCTGATTCATGGACTCACCCTTGCTGTGTTTCTTGTTTTAGGTGAACCATGATGACGGCATTTGTGGGAGGGAGTAGACACCCAGTTGCACGCACCATTGAAATAATCATTTGTTCTTATTCCACATTTCTGAATTTGGACAGTATTAATAGATAGCTCTATTGATGGTCGTTGATGATTATCGTTATGCTTAGGTTACGAGAGTTATGGTTTCGTATTCTCCAATTATCATCTTAATAATGTTATTCTGTATGGAACCTCTTGTTGAATCATTTTTGTGATGCTGAAATTAGGATGTTTATCATACTAGATCATTTATGACTAGAATTTAGTTGGTCTTTTATTGAAGTATGTTCGAAATTGTTTAGATTGTGTTTTTGAGGTAGTTGTTTGAGGTAATATTGTGACACCCCGTTTTTGGACGGCAAATAGTGCCGATCAATTAATTTTGATTTTCCTTGATTTTCAATTCGTCGCTTAAATTCCAAAATTTCGAGCTCTCTTTAAAGCTCGGGTTTGTGTTTCAAACCCATCCTCAAAATTTCAAATTCCAAATTCAAATTGAATTCAACTTTTTCGTATTTTGGACCCCTCTCACAATCTTGCCCCTTATTTGTGGGCCACCCTTTTAAATTCGGCCCACTTATTTTTTTCCCCCTCATTTTCTTTCCCCCCCCTTCCCGGGCCAATTCTTTCCCCCGGCTCGTTCATTTTCCTCTGAACCGGCCCGGCCCGCTCCATTCCTCTTTTTCTTTTCTGCCGGCCCGGTCCGCTCTTCTCTTTCCGCCCGATTGGCCCAGCCCGCCGTTCTCTCTCTCCCATATCCTCTCCTTCGGTCGACCTGTCTTCTCCCGTCGCCGCCGTCTCCTCCCCTCTCTCACTCCTCGCCTTCGTCTCCCCACACGCCTCTCTCGCATGCTTTAGCCGCCTCACTTGGCCCGACCTCGCCTTCCTCCGCTCGGCCCGGCCCACTGCAGCGTCGCCTCCACCTGCTCCACCTACTCCCCAAGCGCCGCCCCCACCTCCACCTATCGCGCCTGCAGCACCATCCCCTGCAACACCGCCCCCACCTCATGTCGCCTTCACCGCGCCCCAGCCTAGCGCCGCCCCATTCCCTGCGCTCGCCCCCACCGTATGTCGCCTCGCCACCAGCTCCCCTGCAGCACCATGCCCCGCTGCACCTACCCGCCGTCGCCATGCCTCAGTGAGGACAATTGTTTTGGGCAGTCATTGGGGAGAATGAATGGACTGGCTGGATAATTTGTTTTATACCCCTTCAAAACCCTAAAACTTCCTAATACCCCATTTGGGCGGATGGAACGGTGTGGGTGCCGTCGAGCACGAGAATGGTTGGCATGTGGTAAGAACCGCCCAGATGATTCTAAGGACTTAATCCTGTGATGTTCTCCAATTGTAAAACAGTACAACCACAAGTTCTATTATGGGTGTCGACCTGGCTAATTAAGTGGTGTCCTTCGGTACGAGCTCCACTATTGGAGGGGCACCCCTTCACCGTGAGTCCACGAGGCAACGGGTTGGGGTATGCGACTTGCGGAACCTAGGCGTAAGTCGTATGGCGCAAGAGGGGGTCTGGGCGTAGTGGTTGTCGGTTTAATAGCCCGAAATGTATTCGTACGAATAGGAGAGTATTGTGAGAAAGAGTAAACCAGGGATTACAATTTTCAGTGATCTCAAGGGGTTTCCGCGAATTCTCGACAACCTGAGCATTGGGCCACGGCCCATGTGGCCCAAGAGGCGGCTGGCCAAAGGGGGGATGACCTTCCCAAAAAAACACTAAACCCCCTTCCTCCTTCCCCCTTTCCCCCACTTGGAGCCGCCACCCTCCTCTCTGCTGTGCGTCACTTTCTCCTTCCCCATGTGCCAGATTTGTTCGTCAGATTTGGGTAAGTTCCGTACATTTTCTGATCTGTCCACCTTTTAGAAAGTTGTAGCCCTTGGTCTTAGCTTTCTTTAGGCACTAAGATCATCTGATTTGGAGTTACAGTTTAGGAGATATGACCGTTTTTGTGCGACTGTTCAGGAGAGCTGACGGGATTTGGCAGTTTGCTTGTCTGGCCATTATGAATTACTTACAGACCGAATCAGAAATGCTACGCAAAATGAATATTGTAGATAATTCAGTAAGCTTTCCAATTTGATAAAGAATACAATTTTTAGAGTTGGTAATAAAACCTTATGGAATTTTAACCGCGCGTTGTTCTGTCTGTCTGATAATTAGGTACTGTCGGTTTGTTCCTCGGTTTTGATCTAGTTAGAATCAGATCCAGGACGGCCACCCAAAATGGTTTTTGAAGATAATTTCACCATGATTCCAGGTTGAGAAAGATCACCTCCATTGGATCAGTATAATGAAAGTTATGCTATTTTATCTATTGTTGTTCTGTAATCTGGACAGATGTCTGTCAGATGTTTTCAACGGCTGTTTAGCCAACTGTTTTTACCAAATCAGATAACCCCGTCAACTAGAGTTTCATAGCTTGCTTCGTTATGATTCATTGAGCACTGGTTTTAAGTCATTCCGAGTTACAGATATTTAATTATAGTTTTTATTGTACCGCTACCCAAGAGTCTTTAATCTGGTGATTAGTTAGATTGTCGGTTTGAACCCGTTAATTGTGTTGGATAGTTAGAGGGTTATGGTAGGACACTTATAGTTTGTCTTACCTTGTTATCCTTATTTCGAATAAATATTTGTGTAGGCGGTGAAGCGGTGAGTGGAGGGGCACTTTCGTTGCTTTCCGTGAATTAATACATTGCTTTCCGTGAATTTCTGCAAAGGAAAAAAAAGTTTTGAGTTTTTTGTGGCTGAGATCATTTGGATCCCACGTTTTACGGGTTGTTGAACTGTTCTGAGCAAATTTGACGTGTTGAAGGATTTTTTTTGATTCCTAATTAGATCTTTTGGTTTTGACTAAAAAAACCTTATCTTGTTTGTTGTGGCAAAATGTTGTTAGTCAAAGGATCAATTTCAGTGTTAAAGGAAGGAGTGCAGTAGGAGTATTTGAAAATTTGAGTCAAGTTTTGTAACTTGTGATTATTTGAATCAGTTCTAAACTTTCTGCTCTTTCCGCGCTAGAGGTGTTGATTTTTTAATCGCAATGTCATTTTCTTATTGGTCGGTACTTGTTAATTCTCTTTTCGAGGGATATGTACCCTCATCTGTGAACTTAACTTTTGTATTTTCAAGATTCACGTTACCATGTTATTTCTTTTGGTTTCGTGCTCGCTGTGAGGGAAAACGTTTTCTTATGTGACGAAATTTGTCCTTATTCGTCTCTTTCTTTTGAGGAAGACTTAACAGTTTTATGTTGCAAAGTTTTACAAAGTGTAATTTGGCAACTGTTTGGTGGTGGTTAAGTAATGATAGTGGTGAGATTTTTCTACCAAGGTATTGGAAGAGCAGTAGAAGATGAATGGGTTTTGATCTGTACCTCTAGGAGGAAATTTGATTCATATGAAATATTTGGTTTCGAAGTAAGTCTAATGAGTGATACGACTGAGTAGAACCTATGGTATAGAGGAATTCCAGAACATCAATTCATGTTAAAAGGTTGGGGATTATCAAAGGCATAGAGACTTTGATTAATTTTATAGAGTAACGCAATTGGATAGTATTGCGAGATTATATGGGGAATTTATGAGGATGTCAATAAGTGAGTATGTTAGAATTGTGGTAATGTTGGAGATTCAATCCGAAGATTTTCCTATCTGTTCGATTGAAAATTTGTTGTAGAGGTCTTGAAGGTTAAATCTGGGCTCTGAACTTTTACACTAGACCTTTGGTCACACAATGATTGTGTGTAGAGAGAGTGGAATAATAAAGTTTTTCAAGCAGTGGAATGATCATTGATAGAACCTTTCTGATGTAGTACATGAGCGTGCGTGCCAAGGATTTTGAGTTGTTCTTGAAAATCAGAGGCATGTTGATTCTTTCCAACTCAGACAAACCGCAAGAAGTTTTTGGTTTGGTCATTCCAGTGATTTCTCCTTTGGTTGTCGTGGTGTTTATTTGCAAATTATTTACTTGGGAAATGGAAAAGGTTCTCGAGATAAATCTTCAACCTTGGATTTGATTCTGTTGGTAGGGAGTTGTTAATGCATGGTTACGATGAGAATCTTTTATTTTCAAGTTGGGTTCTGTATGCAAAATAGTTGTTTAAAGACGACTTCTGTTTTACCTTCCTAGTTTACGGTTGTGCTCCTTATTAAGGTGAAAGAACTGATTGAGACGTGGAACAAGAGTTCTAGGTGTTTTGTGTGGTTGTGTGATTTGGTACCGAAGAGAAGAGTGGCCTAAGGTACAAAGGTTCGTTTTTGGAAGCTGCAGTGATTTTGAAAGGCGGAGTTTCGCTATGACCGTCTCGTGTCCTGGCGCAGGGTATACAATGTTTTGTGCAACCCGGTGTCGAGGGAGTACTTGAGGCATCTGGAGCGTGAGGTTTCAATAAAACCGTAGAACCACGAGTCAGACCATCGAGTCAGACCATGCTATCGAGTCCTGCCTGTGGGGTCGTTCCGAAAAAATTGGGATGAATAATACATCGTAAAACGTTAGTTAGTAAAGGTGCGGTGGACGCATCAGACCGAGCGAAAGGCGACTTGGGAGCTGGAGTCCCGCAAGCTAATTGTTGATGCCCTTTGAGTAGAATGGCAGATAGAATTCGGGGTCGAATTCTGTTTAAGGGGGGTAGAATGTAATACCCTAAAATTTATTCAGGCGAATAGGAGAGTATTCGGGAGAAAGAGTTAACAAGGGATTACAATTTTCAGTGATCTCAAGGGGTTTCCGCGAATTCCCGACAACCTGGGCATTGGGCCACGGCCCATGTGGCCCAAGAGGGGGCTAGCCAAAGGGGGGATGACCTTCCCCAAAAAAACCCTAAACCCCCTTCCCACTTCCCCCTTTCCCCCACTTGGAGCCGCCACCCTCCTCTCTGCCGTGCGTCACTTTCTTCTTCCCCCTGTGCCAGATTTGTTCGTCCAATTTGCGTAAGTTACGTACTTTTTCTGATCTGTCCACCTTTTAGAAAGTTGTAGCCCTTGGTCTTAGCTTTCTTGAGGCACTGAGATCATCTGATTTGGAGTTACGGTTTAGGAGATATGGCCATTTTTGTGCGACTGTTCAGGAGAACTGACGGGATTTGGTAGTTTGCTTGTCTGGCCATTATGAATTACTTAGAGGCCGAATCAGAAATGCTCCCCAAAATGAATATTGTATATTATTCAGTATGCTTTCCAATTTGATAAAGAACACAATTGTTAGAGTTGGTAATAAAAAGTTATGGAATTTTAACCGCGCGCTGTTCTGTCTGTCTGAGAATTAGGTACTGTCGGTTTGTTCCTCGGTTTTGATCTAGTTAGAATCAGATCCAGGACGGCCACCCCAAATGGTTTCTGAATATAATTTCACCATGATTCCAGGTTGATAAAGATCACCTTCATTGGATCAGTATAATGAAAGTTATGCTATTTTATCTATTGCTGTTCTGTAATCTGGACAGATGTCTGTCAGATGTTTTCAACGGCTGTTTAGCCAACTGTTTTTACCAAATCAGATAACCCCGTCAACTAGAGTTTCATAGCTTGCTTCGTTATGATTCATTGAGCACTGGTTTTAAGTCATTCCGAGTTACAGATATTTAATTATAGTTTTTATTGTACCGCTACCCAGTAGTGCTGTAATCTGGCTGATTAGTTAGATTGTCAGTTTGAACCCGTTAATTGTGTTGGATAGTTAGAGGGTTATGGTAGGACACTTATAGTTTGTCTTACCTTGTTATCCTTATTTCGAATAAATATTTGTGTAGGCGGTGAAGCGGTGAGTGGAGGGGCACTTTCGTTGCCTCCTAACACGTCACAGCGCGGAAGGCAAGTACCTTGTCTTATCATAATGAATGGTGATGATTGTGTGTGGATGAATTGTTAGTCTTGCTATTCATGCTCGTATGTCATGTATATTTCTTCATTATGATGTGATAAGAGTTCATTGCATGATGTTCATTCCATTCACGCATTTGTTTTATGTTGACCACGGAAGTGGAAAATTGTAAGTCCCATCAATTCCAGTATGGGCACGTAAGACCCACCACTCCAATGTAGGTAATTTTGGACACCCGTATGAAACGTTCTTCATACGGTGATTGGATCCCCAGACTTTTTTAAGTACGGGCTTAAGTGAGCACCGACGGGTGTGTCACTCGCTATACCGGTATAAGCTGTTGAGCAGTCCATTCCTTCAATGCATCCTATCATTCCATTCATTTATGTATTCATTCCATTGATTCATGTATGTGCTCCAAGAATTGCTCATACTTCAATTGAGTTGGATTGTCCACTCTATGCTTGATTTATCTTTTATGGTACTTGGTGAGTTTCGACTCATTCTTGCTTTCTGTATTCATTTAGGTGAACGTTGATGATGGCCTTGTGGGAAGGGATTAGTCAAACACATTTCACTCAGTTCACCATTATTCATATTCCTTGTTAAGTTCAATTATGTCTTTCAGTTGTCAAATGAGGATGTAATACCTCATTTATCCAGCTAGGTTGTATCGTTTCAATTATCTGGGAATATTATTCGAAAACGAGACTTAAAACTTTCCGGAAACGAATCGGTAAAAAGAAAGAAGTCGGAGGGAGTAAAAGAAACAACTTTCGTGGATTTTTCCAAACAGCGGGGGTAAATGATATTAGACGTAAACTCGGGCCGCAGTCACACCAGTGGCCCAAGAGGGCCGGCCGGCCCAGGTAGTGGCCGGCCAAAGGGGGGAGGCACCACTCCCCCCAAACCCTAGCCGCCACCCCCTTGCCCCTTTCCCTCCCCCTTGGCCGCCTCCTCCTCTCCCCAAACCGGCCCCCATTGCTGCCCCTTGGAGGTGGTGCCATCTCCGGTGATCCCCGTCGCTCCTCCTCAAGTTCTTCTCCATCAACTCCGTTCCCACCGACGCCGACGGCGGCCGTCCGCCTCTACGGTGGCCGCCCTAAGAGAAGAAAGAGAGGAGAAGGGAGGAAGACCCTTGTGCAGCGGATCTTCGTCGTTTTACTGGTCTACAAGGGTAATTAGACCTCCGATTCGTTGTTTGATTCCATTAGAATTGAGGATCCGATTGGATTTGTAGTTTCGTTTTGATTCTGTTAATAGATTGATTCTGTCCAGTAGGTTGTACCTCAGTTTTGGGCATCTTAGAGGCCGAATTGGACCTCTGTGTCTTCTAGAGAATTGTTCCTGGTTTCGTTAGCTTTCTTTTGGCACCTGTATCACGAATTTTCACCCAGTAGATTAACAGTTATGACTGTTTTACCACGTACTGCTCTGTCTATCAGAAATTCTGGGTTTAGTCGGTTGCACCTAGGTTTTGATCTAGTTAGAGTCAGAATCAGGTCGGCCACCCAACTAGGTTTATGAAGATAATTGCACCATGTTTCCAGGCTGATAAAGATAACTTTATTTGGATCAGTGGTTTAAAAGTTAGAGTATTTTCTTTAGAGCTGTTCTGAATTCTGGACAGACTGCAGTTATAGTTTTTCATTGGATGGTTAGACCTCTGTTTTGGCCGAATTAGAGTTTACCATCAGCTAGAGTTTTGTAGCCAGTTAAGTTAAGAAAATTTGAGCACTAGTTTTAGGTCTTTTGGACTTACAGTTTTTTATTGGTGAATTTTCTAGTAAAACTGTCAGATTAGGGATATTTGGAATGTTTGGGTAAATTGATCAAATTGAACTTTTGTTTGGTTAGTTTGGCTAGAGATTGAGGGAGGACGCGTGTAGCATTGCCATATTCGTTTGCCCTCATTTCGATTATTTTACATTGTAGGCGGTGAAGCGGTGAGTGGAGGGGTATCTCAATTACCTCCCAACCCGTTGCAGCGCGGCAGGCAAGTAATTTGTATTCTATGATTGATGCCATGTATGATGTGTGATTGAATGATTACATTTGTTCGTATTTGTAGATGAATGCCATGTGTTCTTTTCATTTATGAGTACTATTCAATATTGACATGGGATCACATCATGACATGCATACATTACTTTTGTAAGACCCATCAATTCCAAATGGGCACTTGAAATCCCATCAATTCGGGATGGGTGCGTGAGTCCACCATTCCAATGTGGGCCACGTTACGTGAGTCCATCATTCCAATGTGGGCCACGTTGACGGATCGTATGAAACGTTCTTCATACGATTACTTTAAGTGAACACCGACGGGTGATTCACTCGCTATACCCCAGATATGCAAACAATATGTCCATTTCCTTCAATGCATCATTCCACTTCATCCATTCATAAATTCGTTTCGATAAATGTTCAAATGATGATTGTGATATATTGCTCATGGAATGTTTGATTGTTACATACGATTACTTGTTTGAGTCTTTGGCTCATTCTTGCTTTATTGTCTTATTTAGGTAAATGACAAGGAAGAATGATCTTGTGGAGGTAGTTCATCACGATGCACTCACTACTATAAACCAAACATTTTGAGGACTTTTCTTGTCGTTAATTATGACTTGTGTTGAATTGTAATAAGCCGCTTTGGTCATAACTACCTTATCTCTCGTAATTGTTTATTTCCATTCCATTGATTAATCCTGATGATGAATTCTTGTTTCCGTATAATCTTACTACTTGATTAACCTTGACATGTGTTTTGATGTTATTCTTCTAAAGAGTAGTGGTTGTAGGTGACATCTCGACTTTCTTATAGTCAGGGTGTTACAGTTGGTATCAGAGCGGGCTTTAGATCCGTGGTAATTAAGTTATTAAAATGACACACTTGTGCACTGATGGGTGGGGTTTGGGAAATCCATTGTTTCGCATTTCTAGTGATGTTGTTCATTATGTTGTATGGTATAGAATTGCTTCTGTACTATCTTTCTTGTTATTAATCTATGACGTGATGCGATATCCTATATATATCTATGAATTATTCTATGATTGTCATGAGATGATCCTATATATTCATAATTGATTGCATTAGTTATGCGTATCGGTAGCGGACGTCGGCGGTGAGTTCGTGGTTGTCGTCCCGGTTTTGCGTGCTACACCATCGCTCGTGTTGTAATAGTAGAGAAGTTCTTACCCATGTTCCATAGTTCTGTGTTGAGCCTGAGCTCATTGATGAAGTTGTTGTCCTTCTCAAGTTTGTATCTGGTTTTCTGGTTGTAGTTTCTGATAGTTCGTGAATTTCTTTTGAATGGAGGGTTATAATGAAGTGGGCAATCTCTAGTAGATTTCTGATCGTTCTTTGAAATAATTATTGTTCTTTCTACTATTGTGATATTTCTGCTCCACGTGAGCGTAGTTAAATTGCAAGATTTACCTTTTCACGGAAGTTCTGTTTTACCCCTGTTGGAAAATTCAACCCATGTATTCGCTTGGGGTTTCGGGCATTGGCAGATTTCTTTTGCAAGTTCTCTATCAAGTGCACAATGATCTTGCATATTTCCTTTGGGATGCTTTAGACAGTGGTTCTCTTCCTTGATTTCTGATTTTGACAAATTCTTGTCCGGTGGTAGTTGATGAATTTCTCTTAGGTTCATGATTCATGGTAGTTGATGAGATTCAATAGGTCTTTAATGGTTCTCTGAAAATAATATTGTTTTTCAGTTGTTGAATTTCTTTTATTTTAACTTATCTTCGACAGTTGGCAATATTGCTATTTCCATGTTTGTTCCTTCCTTCTCATTGGAAAATAGTGACTCGTTTACTCGTTTGATAGTTTGTATAATGAGAGTTTTCTGTTGCAAGTTCGTTAACACGAGGAAGCATTATCTCTATGTATTTCTTTTGGATCATTCCGCGTCTTGAAGTTTAACGCATCTCTTTTCTGAGGATTAGTGTTAAAACCCTTTTTGGGGTGCCTTGTGGTGATTAAGTCGGAGGTGGTAATCAAACAAATTGGTTGGCTACGGGTTCCTATTGGTCCCTAGTTGTTTTTCAAAATAATTCTTGTCTTTCTGATTGCTGAGCTCTCTTTGCTACTTGTACACGATATTATTGACAAGATCATTCTTTTTGTAAGGGTCCTATCCCACTTGTTGATTAAGGGACACAGTTAACAGCTTGGTATTTTGGGAGCAGGAATTAGCTTTTACAAAGTTTGTCGAAGAAAGTCTTGACTCTACTCGTTTCTTTTGGAGTAGTTGGAATGTTGAGTTTAGAACCTCTCTTGAAAAAAAAAATGTCGAAACCCTCTTCTAATGTTATGGGGGAGTTGTATGAGAGGTTTGTTTCAGCTTTTTGGTTTTCGTACTAAGTTTCCTTTCTAGAATAAGTTGTTATTACAATTCCATTTGATGCTGAAAAATTTCTATAACACGAATTGCCATGTTCCTTTAGAAGGTTTATTGACATGATCAGTAATGTGATGGCAATGTTGATTCCTTTATAAAGAAAGAAAGTTGTCCGCCTTTCGTAATATTTCTAAAATGATCAAATTTCCAGTTTTGTGTTCATGCTCTTTTGGGGAATTCAAGTTCTTTGTGGTAAACATAGTTTGTCGAGTAAAACGAAATGTTGAAAAATTATAATAGTTCTTCCATGATGCGGGTGTTTTGATCTTGAATACCTGTTTGTTCCTAACGGTTAAGGTCGGATATTCTATTTTTTGTGAGGCCTATGTTTTCAACTGTGGACTTCCCATATGTTTTTTGAGTTCGTTGCCTAATTGCTTTTCCCCTGAGTTCTGTGTTCCTTGCGAGTGGTAAGTGATTTTTCAGTTGGTGAAGATCGTTTCTATTTGCCTCTTCTTTCGAGAAGGAATCAACCCATTCCTTCCACGTGGGTCTTCCGAAATGTTTTCTAAGTGTTGTTGTTGGCTTGATGTTAATACCTGTAGTAAATTGATCGCCTTTGGTGACATCGTTCAAATAAGAATATTTCAAGTTTAGCCTTCATGGTACCTTGGAGCTCGTGAATCAACTGGTAACTGAAATTATTTTGGGTAACTTGAGGAATTGGATTAACCCATTGTTTCTTAAAGATTTCGCGTGATTTAGTCCGAAAGGCTTCTTGGTTTGAGTTCGCTAAGTGAGGTTGCAATAAAGAATTTTTTTTCGTTGATCTCTTGAGACGAAGTTAATCCGTTTGCTTTCCGTGAAATCCTGTAAAGGGAAATGTTTCGAGTTTTGTGGCTGAGAACATTTGGATCTCGTGTTTCCCAAGTAGATGAACTGTTTCGAGCGAGTTGGCCTGTTGAAGGATCTTATCGATTCTTAATTAAATCTTGTTGTTATTTGAAGCGTCCCTAAATTTGTTGCTCTTTCCGCTCAAGAGATGGCGAATTTCAAACGTAATATCTTCCTTTCGTGTCGGCTGTTATTTGCTATTCTCTTTTGAGGGATGTGTGCCTCCCATTTATGAACTTAGCTTTCGTTTTCCAAGATCACCTTTATCAGAATATTTCTTTTGGTTTCCTGCTCGCCGGGATGAGCAACGTCTTTCTGTGTGAATAAACTTATCTTTGTTCGCCTCTTCCTTTTGAGAAAGGATCACAGTTTTGGGTTGCAAAGTGTTTGCAAAGGGTAAGTTTGGCAACTATTTGGTGGTAGATGAGTAATCGTAGCGGTGATATTTTGCTACCAAGTTATCGGAGGAGTAGTAGAATGTGAAATGGTTTTGATCTGTATCCCTTGGAGGGAAATTGATTCACCTGAAATGTTTGGTTTCGAAGTAAGTCTGAAAAGTGTTACGACTGAGTAGAACCTATGGTATAGTGAAAATTCAGAATTTCAGTTCATGATTGAATGGTCGGTGATTATCGAAGGTATGGAAACCTTGATTACTTCTATAGAGCAACGCAATTGGATAATGATGCGAGATTTGGTGAGAAATTTCTAAGTATGCAATTGAGTGAGTATGTTAGAATTGGGGAAAATGTTGGAGAGTCAATCCGTTGATTTCCCTATAAGTTATAATTGAAATTTGTGGTAGAGATCTTGGAGGTTAAATTTGGGTTTGCATTGTTATGCTAGACCTTTGGTCACACAAGGATTATGTGTAGAGAAAGTGGAATAATGGAGTTTCCTGATCAATATAATGATAATTGATAGAACCCTTTTTGATGTAGTACATGATTGTGCGGGTTAAGGATTCTGAGTTGTTGTTCTTGGAAATTGGAGGTAATGTGATGGTGTGGAGCCTATTCTGTGGTGCCTTGAACGCCTACTATCAAGTCAATTTTGGTTAGTAGAACAAGTTATTTAGAGTATTCGGTGGATTCAATATAGCCTCTCCACAATGGTGTGGATGATGTATTTCAATTTGAGCATAATTTGAGGATGTTTAACTAAGAGGTTTAAGCTCATGTCGTAGGCAGTGAATTCGAATTTCAATGTTCGAGAGTAATTTTATTCCTAGAAGCGAGGAACTGTGGCAAATGATGATTCGTCGGTTAATGATGTGTTTTCTTGATTCTCGTTTGAGTTTTGTGTCGTTGACTTGTGTTTTCTGCAATTTGAGTTGGTGCTGTGTTGGCGTGTTGATTCTTTCCAAATTTAGACAAACCGCAAGTTTTTGGTTTAGAGCGTTTAAGTACTTCTCCTTTGGTTGTAAAATGGATTTATTTTCGAGATGAATTGTCAAATTTGGAATCTAACCTTTTGGTGAGAGTTAGCATTACGTGGATGCGATGAGGACTCTCTATTTCTAGTTGGATTCTCTTCGTTTTTGAAAGTGGTAAGAATTAGGACGTTGGCTTATCGCGTTGATCGTCCCGGATCCTTATCGAAATGCGCGTCGTGCGGTGTGCTCGAGTGTTAGCGAGTATCCGAGCAATTCAAGCTTGAATTATCGTTGTTTCATTCCAGACGCAGTTTCCTTTCGAGTAGATTGGTGCGTAGATTCGAGGTCGAATCTTTTCTAAGGGGGATAGAGTGTAATACCTCATTTATCCAGCTAGGTTGTATCGTTTCAATTATCTGGGAATATTATTCGAAAACGAGACTTAAAACTTTCCGGAAACGAATCGGTAAAAAGAAAGAAGTCGGAGGGAGTAAAAGAAACAACTTTCGGCGGATTTTTCCAAACAGCGGGGGTAAATGATATTGTCACGTAAACTGGGCGCGAGTCACGACCAGTGGCCCAAGAGGGCCACCGGCCCATGTAGTGGCCGACCAAAGCGGGAGGCACCACTCCCCAAAACCCTAGCCGCCACCCCTTGCCCCTTTACCTCCCCTTGGCGCCTCCTCCTCTCCCCAAACCGCCCCCATTGCTGCCCCTTGAGGTGGTGCCATCTCTGGTGATCCCGTCGCTCCTCCTCAAGTTCTTCTCCATCAACTCCGTTCCCGACGCCGTCGTGCCGCCGCTCGTCTCTCGGTGGCCGCCCTAAGAAAGAAAGAGAGGAGAAGGAGGAAGACCCTTGTGCAGCGGATCTTCGTCGTTTTACTGGTCTACAAGGGTAATTAGACCTCCGATTCGTTGTTTGATTCCATTAGAATTGAGGATCCGATTGGATTTGTAGTTTCGTTTTGATTCTGTTAATAGATTGATTCTGTCCAGTAGGTTGTACCTCAGTTTTGGGCATCTTAGAGGCCGAATTGGACCTCTGTGTCTTCTAGAGAATTGTTCCTGGTTTCGTTAGCTTTCTTTTGGAACCTGGATCACGAATTTTCACCCAGTAGATTAAAAGTTATGACTGTTTTACCACGTACTGCTCTGTCTGTCAGAAATTCTGGGTTTAGTCGGTTGCACCTAGGTTTTGATCTAGTTAGAGTCAGAATCAGGTCGGCCACCCAACTAGGTTTATGAAGATAATTTCACCATGTTTCCAGGCTGATAAAGATCACTTTATTTGCATCAGTGGTTTAAAAGTTAGAGCATTTTCTTTAGGGCTGTTCTGAATTCTGGACAGACTGCAGTTATAGTTTTTCATTGGATGGTTAGACCTCTGTTTTGGCCGAATTAGAGTTTACCATCAACTAGAGTTTTGTAGCCAGTTAAGTTAAGAAAATTTGAGCACTGGTTTCAGGTCTTTTGGACTTACGGTTTTTTATTGGTGAATTTTCTAGTAAAACTGCCAGATTAGGGATATTTGGAATGTTTGGGTAAATTGATCAAATTGAACTTTTGTTTGGTTAGTTTGGCTAGAGATTGAGGGAGGACGCGTGTAGCATTGCCATATTCGTTTGCCCTCATTTCGATTATTTTACATTGTAGGCGGTGAAGCGGTGAGTGGAGGGGTATCTCAATTACCTCCCAACCCGTTGCAGCTCGGCAGGCAAGTAATTTGTATTCTATGATTGATGCCATGTATGATGTGTGATTGAATGATTACATTTGTTCGTATTTGTAGATGAATGCCATGTGTTCTTTTCATTTATGAGTACTATTCAATATTGACATGGGATCACATCATGACATGCATACATTACTTTTGTAAGACCCATCAATTCTAGTATGGGCACTTGAAATCCCATCAATTCCAGGATGGGTACGTGAGTCCACTATTCCAATATGGGCCACGTTACGTGAGTCCACCATTCCAATGTGGGCCACGTTGAATGATCGTATGAAACGTTCTTCATACGATTACTTTAAGTGAACACCGACGGGTGATTCACTCGCTATACCGTATATGCGACAATATGTCCATTTCCTTCAATGCATCATTCCACTTCATCCATTCATAAATTCGTTTCCAGTAAATGTTCAAATGATGATTGTGATATATTGCTCATGGAATGTTTGATTGTTACATACAGTTACTTGCTGAGTCTTTGGCTCATTCTTGCTTTATTGTCTTATTTAGGTAAATGACAAGGAAGAATGATCTTGTGGAGGGTAGTTCATCACGATGCACTCACTACTATAAACCAAACATTTTGAGGACTTTTACTGTCGTTAATTATGACTTGTGTTGAATTGTAATAAGCCAGTTTGGTCATAACTACCTTATCTCTCAGAATTGTTTATTTCCATTCCATTGATTAATCCTGATGATGAATTCTTGTTTACGTATAATCTTACTACATGATTAACCTTGACATGTGTTTTGATGTTATTCTTCTAAAGAGTAGTGGTTGTAGGTGACATCTTGACTTTCTTATAGTCAGGGTGTTACAGAGGAACTGTAATAAATAAGGTTAAGACTACCTGTTATTTAGTTCTGGTAATTGTTGCTAGTGGCTTCTTTGAAGTTCTCACTATTTATATGCTGATGAATTCGTTCTTTATTCCTGTTATGCTAGTATTACCATTGAACTTTTCGATTGATTATAGAAGTTCAGATTAAATTCTTCCGCATTGTGGTTGTATGTAGATTCTTTAGGTAACATTTTGGCTTCCGAATAGCTAGGGTGTTACAGTCGGGTCCCACGGGAACGAAACCAAGCTCAGGTGAAACCTTAGCGGGTGTGGCAAATATCGAGGGATGCCTTGTAAAGGCCCTGTGATAATCTCCCCTTGATTCACATATCTACGAAAACGTGTGTACATATCAAGCTGATTATCTCTTATGGGTAAAGATGTACAATCTCTGCAGAGAATAAAAACTGTTCGAATAGCCGTGCCCACGGTCAAGGTCGGGCATGCGGAGCTCATAAGAGTTAGTTCTATTTCAAAAACTTTTGTGGATGGGATGAAAATGTGCGGGGCTCACCTAGCCCTTGATTTGGTTTTTCCTGGGTATTCTTACCCAGCGTTGGTAATAGGTGGGTATGACTACCATCAAATATAAGCATGAAGGTGGAGGTAGCCTCTGCTTTTACTAAATATTGCACAATTAATCTCTTTAAAAATGCAATTTGATCAAAATGCTAAGTGATAGGACTTTCTAATATCTGTATTTATAAATGCTGCTCCACGCAAATAAAAGAACACGAGTCATCCTTGTTACACCTTGCATGTATATTATTGCATCTGTTGTGTTGGCTCGCGAGCACGGTAGTTGTGCTCATCCTCGCTCTTTCCCCAAACCCTCAGAAACAGGAACCCTGGAGCTTTCGACTGCAACAAGGATCCAGAAGTCTGAAGACCCAGGAAATGTTGAAGCATAGTTTTGTCCTTAGCAGTTCTAGTCTCACCCAAGTCTAGCTGACTCCGCCGGTCGTTGTATGCCTCCTATATTGTCCAAGGTTTTCGGATAATATCGGGCGTACACGGGTTCCCCAGTCACTTGCCTGCGGTAGGATGTGCCCTCACCCCTTTGCTTCCGTTGTTGCTTCCGCTATCTTTGTAATGTATTCATTTGGCCTGTTCAGCCTTTAATGTTAAAATTGGCCCGAAGCGGTCTATGTAAACTCTGATGTGTAAATTAATTAATGAAATGATTTTACGTCATGTATGGTTTGATTCAGCATTGTGTCTGTGAAGTGTTATCTACTGATGTAGGGAATAGCACATTGATTTCACAGAGGAATCTAGATGAGGAAATCCGGGGTCCGACAAATATCTTGGCTCTTGAAAAGCCGGGGTGTTACACTCTTGCTTGCCATAGTTCAGAATACCTAGGAAATATAAAATACTTGCAGTTAATAATATATATTGTCCTAATGAAAGAAATAAAGATACACACAACTCTATATAATACTGGGCAAACACAACTAATTTAATCAGTTGGTTCACTTGTATATGCACACTTTAATCAGAAAATATTGCAGCAACATTCATCAAACTATACAATAAATGAGATATTGTGCACATCTAATATTACTATAATAAAAAAATATGATCACTACATCAGTGATGATTACTTCATAGAAATCAAGTTATAAGAAATAAAGTTAACATATATGCACTGTAAAGTATGGATTTTGTTTTCAAAAATGACAAGAGAAAAAAAACTTATAAACTAATCATGTACCGTCCATGACGAAAAGTATTACAACAATCGACTAGACATGACAAAATTTAGATTATATATAACAAAAAAAAATGCTGTTGGAAAATATAATCATCCTATAGCAAATAAACTAAAGCCTAGTTACAACTATTGCAAAATAAAAACAAAGAAATTATGATTCAAGACTTTCAATACATATACTACAAAATTTCAAGACATTTACATAGGTCAATGCTACCTACGTCATGCATTTAGTCATGGACTGAACTCCTGCTAAAAATGGTTCTGAAATTGGTACTGTTGGTGAAACCAGAATTGAAATGCACATAAATTCCATATGTTTTTCTTCAAGATGCAACATAATAGCAAATGAATCACATAACCTCGGTGCCCCAAAAAAAGCGAAACTAATTCAAATTGTAGCAAAGTTCTGACCCATATAATGCTACCAAAATTACAAAGGTTACAATTAACTAAAACTGGCCAAATGTATCAACTGTATTATATGCATATCAGTCCCAAGTATAAAATTAGTACAAAATTGATGACCTTGAAGTTATTTCAAACCTAGCATCACAACTAAACACAGTATTCAAATTCCTAAACTGGCACGGGAACTAGTCGCAGAATTCAAGAGATTAAGGATCAATAAGAATCAGCTCAAAATTTTGGTCAGCTTGAGCAATCGGTATCAATTTTACGAATCAACTGGATTTTAAATTTAGCAAGTTTAGCATCTCAAATCCTCGACTTTGTAATTGAAGGAAATCACTCCAAAGTAACAACTGGGCAAAACCTCGCATACATGCCAAGGAAGCCCATAATTACTTCACAGCCAATCTTGACCATAACAGAAATAAAAAAGAGCCGTACTTCATGCACAAACATGTAATGTATTTTGTGCACAATTGTATAGATGCACATATCCCGTATGAACACAAATATACATATATCAACAGATGACAGTATAGTGCAATGAAAGATGCAACTCTGTACAAATAAGATAGCACAAAACAAAACAAAATAGTTCATTAACCAAAAAAACAAAACAGAGGAAAATATAATCATCATAAACCAAAGAAACTAAAGTCTAGTGACAACTATTGTAAAAAACAAATGGCAATCCCTACCACATAATAGCATACCTTGGGACAAAACCAATTACTTTCTATTAGGCTATTTTATGCACATTCTATCATCCCTTTTACAAGTTTCTACATTTCAAAGCTTATGCCCTATGGACATTTTGTTTGGTGTTTAGTCGTGCAAGCTACATTCAAGCAAAACAAAAGACCTATCTTTTTCCCCTAAGGCCTTATGCATACTCTATACAAGAGAAAACAGTTCAGTCAAGAGATGGTAGTGACAAATCAATCCTCACGGCAAACCTCAGCAGCAGGCACAACTTCAACACTGTCGATTCTCCGATGAGATGCAGATTGAAGGGTAGCCACTGCACAATCACCCAAGCATCACATCAGATCATTAAGTGCATCACCACCAGACAATGCATGCTAGGAATTGCCAAAAAGCAAACAGAGATACGCCAGAAAGGTAAAAAGGAAAATGAAATAGCGCCTGCATAACCAAGCACCATTAAATAGTGCAAATATGGTAGACTGAGGAAGGCACCTCACATTCTCAATAATCATAAAGAAATAATCTACAACATAGTTAATGACTGAAAACTCTATCATAACCAGTAATAGTTAATCAAACTGCAGCAATCCATATACCAACTGGAACAATTACTGCCAAATGTTGAATATCTAGTCAAATTTCGGCATATTTTAATCCAGAAATTAAGCATATAAAACATGACAAACAAGAGCATGAGTGATTCAACAATGATGTATTCATATTCGCTAATGAACAGGACAACAGCAGATCCTATTAACATATTCATAGCGCACAGAAACATCAGATAAGTTCTCAAGGTATACCCTCGGGCGGGGCCAGTGTCTGTGACACCGGATGCGCCGTTACCACCAGTCGACATGATGGCCTATTCGATGTAGTCGATCGGCGTGGCGCAGACGCGGCGTGATGCGGGAAGATGTTCGCCGTGCGATGATCGCGGCGATTCACCACCGTGATGAAGACGAAGTCACAGAATGAGCGATCGCTAATCGCTCCCAAAAACTTGATCGCCCGTCTACGGCGGTACTCAGCCGACGGAGTTTGGAGGCCTACTCGCCAAGAGCCTTCTGCGCAAGGTTACGAACCGGAGATTACGAGAGGCAACAACAAAGAACCGAGCAGAGTAGTAGTACGCATCCCTTTTATGGAGTAGAGAGCCTTTCCTCCTCGATGAATAAAAAAACGAAGAGACTAGTAATCTGCAGCCATTAGTCACTAGCAATCGCCTCCATTACTCCTCCTCGATATGACAAAAAACGAAGAGACTAGTAATCGCGGCCATTATCGCATTTCGAGTCGGTCGTTTGATTTTCGAATAGATAAAGAAAAAGCGCGCTTTTGACACGCTGCAGACGCTGCAACACACACACACACACGCACCGCATCAAGCGACGCACGCAAGACGGCACGCGCGGCGGCGGCGCGGCGCGGCGTGGCGTGGCGTGGCGAAATGAAGGCCAGCGGCAGGCGCGTGTCTGAGCTCTCTCCAATTGCACAAGGGGTTACCACATTCCACCTTTTAAAGTGGTGTAACTCCTATTCAATTCTCCATATGGGACTAATCAAAATTTTCATGTGGGCCTAGGAATTTCATTTGATTAATTGTTAAATTAAAATGGTCCAAGCCCAATTAATCCAACAATCCCCACCAAATTTCAAGGCACACAAGAAATGCTCTCGATCCGCTTGTTGTTATGATATACCAAGGTGTTTGATGGAGACTATTAAGTTGAACATCCACCTAGGAAAGAAGTTACACTCATTCACAATCAACAATGGACTATGCCTTGAATTGACAGTTTTGTGTGAACAAGTTTTACCTAATTCCTTTACTAGTACTAGGCTGCCTAAAGCATCCCCTCTGGTTGGAGCGTATAAGTCATACTCTAGGCCTGTTCATGAGTATCTAGAGATCACCCAAACCTCATAGACTGTGACCAGCAGTCGAACTCATATAGGTGTGTTCCTTCTAAGATGTCCTCAGTAGGCCGACATCTACGCTTTAAATAAGCCACTCGGATCACATTAAGGTAAAACCAACTCGCCATACGTAAAAGGAAAGAAGCGCATCATTGAAGAAATGAGCCCTGTAAAGGTCTCTCCTCCCAGTCAACCAACAGCTTGTTTCATCATCCTACTTCACGGGATCTCCGATCATGTAGAACAAGTTACCACTATGGTATGACTCATGTGGGTCTCAGGCCCATCTCACTCGATGCACTATCTATCACATTACGTGATAAACCCTTTGTAAATTGGTCGGCCAGATTCTTAGCTGTCTGGACATAGTCCAGTGCTATCACTCCGGAGTTTTTCACTTCGGCGGACTTCAACGCCTCTTAACATGCCTAGATGACTTCATGTTGTCCTTAGAACTGCTCACCTTGATAATTACTGATCGATTATCACGGTTCATTAGGATAGCCAGATCGGTTTTTCAACCACGAGCAAATCCATAAGGAGTTCACGGCCACTCGGCTTCAACGATGGCGGTATCTAATCTTTGTGAGTTCTGCTTCCATTGTTGACCTCGTTAAGATGGTGCGCTTGCAAGACTTCCAGAAACAAAGACCACCTCCAAGTGTGAACACATATCCACTCGTGGCTTTTATCTCATCAGCATCAGAGATCCAGTTTGAATCACTATAGCCCTCTAGTACCTTTGGGTACCCAGCATAGTGAATACCATAGCTCATGGTTGCCTTTATATAGCGCATCACTCTCTCAAGAGCACGCCAATGATCATCTCCCGGATTCGAAACAAACCGGCTTAGCTTGCTCACAAGCGAGATGTCGGGCCTCGTAGCACTAGCTAAATACATCAATGAGCCAATAATGCAGGAGTATCTCAATTGATCCTTGTTATTCTTGGTTTTCCTCAATAACACACTAGGATCATAAGGAGTAAAACAGCTTGCAAATCACTATAACCAAAGCGACTCAAGACCTTCTCCACATAATGGGATTGCACAAGTGTAACCCCACCATCACCTCCTCTCAGTAGCTTAATGTTAAGAATTACATCAGCCACTCCCAAATCTTTCATTTCAAAACTCTTGGACAGAAAGTCCTTGACCTCCTCAATCACATTGAGTTGGTCCCAAAAATCGATATGTCATCAACATACAAGCACAAGATCACTCCTTCTCCCCACCATAGCGATAGTACACACATCCGTTTGGCTTCATTCACAACAAAGCCAAAGATATCAAAGTTATGTCGAACTTCTCATGCCATTGCTTAGGTGCTTGCTTTAGGCCATACAAAGATTTTAACAACTTGCACACCTTTCCTTCTTGACCTTCTACCACAAACCCGTCTGGCTGATCCATATAAATCTCCTCCTCCAACTCTCCATTTAGGAAAGCTGTCTTAACGTCCATTTGATGGGCGAGAAGACCATAAGAAGACAGGGCAAGTAGTACTCGAATTGTGGTCAATCAGACAACAGGTGAATAAGTATCAAAGAAATCCTCGCCTTCTTTACGAGTATAACCCTTGGCCACAAGCCTTGCCTTGTACTTTTCAATTGTACCATCGTGCCTAAGCTTTTCTTGAAAACCCATTTACATCCTACAGGTTTACACCCATAAGGACGGTCAACGATCTCCCAAGTTCCATTAGACATAATAGAATCCATCTCACTCCGTCTCGCTTCCTTCCAAAGTCGTCGTCGGAGAGAAGAATATGCCTCTTCAATGGTTCTTGGAGTATCATCCATGAGGTATACAATGAAATCATCACCAAAAGATTTTGCAATCCTCTGTCTCTTACTCTTTCGAGTCCCTTCATTGTTATCCTCCTCAGGATTTTCCATAGGCGTTTGTTCACCATGTTCTATCGGCACAAAAGAATCAAGGGAAATTATAGGTTCTTGACTAGATGAGCTAGGTACATCACATTTCATAGGAAATTCATTCTCAAAAAATGTAGCATCTCTGGACTCTATGATTGTACCAACACGCACGTCAGGTACTCCAGTTTTTATAATTAAGAACCTATAACCCACGCTGTGCATAGCATAACCAAGAAATACACAATCTACGGTTTTTGGTCCAAGTTTGCGCTTCTTGACAATTGGCACGTTAACTTTGGCCAAACATCCCCAGGTGCGCAAGTATGAGAGAGTCAACTTCTTCTTTTCCCATTCCTCGAATGGTGTTACTTCTTTATTCTTTGTAGGAACTCTATTCAGGACATGACATGCGGTCAATATAGCCTCACCCCACCATTCCTTAGAAAGTCCCGCAGTGTCTAACATGGCGTTAACCAAATCAGTTAGAGTGCGATTTTTTCTTTCGGCAACCCCGTTTGATTCGGGAGAATAGGGAGGCGTCCTTTCATGAATAATTCCATGTTCCTCGCAAAATAAAGTAAACTCATTTGAAAAATACTCTCCCCCACGATCAGACCTTATCCGCTTGATTTTCCTCTCGAGTTGGTTTTCTACCTCAGCTTTATAGATCTTAAAGAAATCAAATGCTTCATCTTTTGTTTTCAATAAATACACATAGCAAAATCTAGTGCAATCATCTATAAGCGTCATGAAATATTTCTTTCCACCTTTAGTCAACACGCCATTCATCTCGCACAAATCGGAATGAATGAGTTCTAACGGTGCCAAATTCCTCGCCTCTTTTGCTGCCTTGTGAGGCTTGCGAGGTTGTTTCGATTGAACACACGTATGGCACTTAGAACCTTTGACCAAAGTGAATTTCGGATTAAACTCATATTGGCTAAGCGCCATACACCCATAGTTAACATGACAAAGTCGTGAATGCCAAACATTAGATTCATCATCATCGTTACACACATGGTTCACAACTTTATTATAGGAATCCATCAAAGAGAAACGAAACAAGCCTCCGCTCTCATAACCTTTACCAACAAATGTTCCATACTTGGACACGACACATTTATTGGACTCAAATGTAAGCCTAAAACCATCTCTACACAAGAGATCCGGACGAGATTCTTCTTTATAGAGGGACATGTCAGACGTTCTTCAGATGCACGATCTTTCCCGAAGTAAACTTCAGATCGACCATACCAACACCATGAACAGCTGCATGCGATCCGTTCCCCATCAACAAGGAGCAACCTCGACAGACCTGATAAGATGAAAATAAGGAAACATCAGCACACACATGAATATTAGCACCAGTGTCAACCCACCACTCAGGTGATTGACAAGCGAGAGAACTAGGTAAATAATTACCGTACTCGATGTTCCTCCATTACTAATAATCATGTTGGTGACTTCTTCTTATCCTTGCGGTGCGGACAATCCTTAGCCCAATGACCGAATCACCGCACACAAAGCAACCGCCCTTTCCTTTGCCTTTCTTCTTAAACTCGAGATTAGCCTTAGGCTTGACAAAAGGCTTATTTTCTTCTTATTGTGGATAGCCCGAGGGTTCTTCTTACACTAAATTGGCACTAGAACCTCCCTCAAGACAACTTTCTTGCCACGAGTATCTTTTGCCCTCGCCTTCTCTTCAACACCAAGAGTGCCAATGAGATCGATGAACACTCAACTCCCGCCTCTTGTGTTTTAGAGAGGTAGCAAAATCCGACCAAGAAGGTGGTAACTTGGCGATAATACCGCCACCACAAACTTGTCCCAGAACTCACACTTATTATGCTCAAGCTCCTTTGCGGCATCAATCTCATGAGCTTGTTCTACTACGTAACGATCATCGACCATCTTGTAGTCATAGAACTGCTCCATGACATACACCTCCTTGCCCGACATCGGGAACTCGAACTTGGCCTCAAGTGCATCCCACATCTCTTTGCCCGTAGGAAAATGCATGTACACATCCACAATGTTATCTCACGGTATGTTGACAAGTGCACCTCGAAACAAGTTATCCGCTAAATTGAACTTGCGTTCGTCCTCGTGCAGATAGAGGCTCGTGGGCTTGCCTTGTGCAACATGAAAACATTCCATGGCGAGAAACCACGGATAGCACGTGCACGCCATCTCTTAAAATTGGAACCATCAAGCGAGGGTGCGGCTTAAGTGACGCAAAAAAGCCAACTACCGAAAAAGACCTATCAAGTTTTTGGATTGTTGAATATCTAGTCAAATTTCGCATATTTTAATCCGAAATTAAGCATATAAAACATGACAAACAAGAGCATGAGTGATTCAACAATGATGTATTCATATTCGCTAATGAACAGACAACAACGCAGATCCTATTAACATATTCATAGCGCATGAAACATCGATAAGTTCTCGTGGTATACCCTCGGGCGGGGCGATTATGCGTGACACCGGATGCGCCGTTACCACCGATCGACATGATGGCCTATTCGATGTAGTCGATCGAGCGTGGCGCAGGACGGGCGTGATGCGGAAGATGTTCGCCGTGCGATATCGCGAGCGATTCACCACCGTGATGAAGACGAAGTCACAGAATGAGCGATCGCGCTAATCGCTCCCAAAACTTGATCGCCTGTCTACCCGCGGTACTCAGCCGACGGAGTTTGAGGCCTACTCGTCGAGCCTTCGCGCAAGGTTCGAACCGAGATTACTGAGAGCGGCAACAACAAAGAACCGAGCAGAGTAGTGCGCATCCCTTTTATGGAGTAGAGAGCCTTTCCTCCTCGATGAATAAAAAAAACGAAGAGACTAGTAATCTGCAGCCATTAGTCACTAGCAACCGCCCATTACTCCTCCTCGATGCTGACAAAAACGAAGAGACTAGTAATCGCGACCATTCTCGCCACCGAGTCGGTGCGTTCGATTTTCAATAGATAAAGAAAACGCGCGCGCACTCCGACACGCGCTGACGTCTGACACACACACACACACGCACGGCACGCGGCACGGCGGCGGCGCGGCGGCGTGGCGTGGCGTGCGAAGCAACAAGCGAAAGCGGCAAGGCGTGTCTGAGCTCTCTCCAATTGCACAAGGGGGTTACCACATTCCACCTTTTAAAGTGGTGTAACTCCTATTCAATTCTCCATATGGGACTAATCAAATTTTTCATGTGGGCCTAGGAATTTCATTTGATTAATTGTTAAATTAAAATGGTCCAAGCCCAATTAATCCAACACCAAATTCATGTATGAAATGTGGTTCTAGCCAGTCATTTAAGATAAGCACTGAATTTTTCTTCAAGCTAGAAGCTCACAAAAGGAATTGTCCTTATGAAGCTACAATTAGTCAGCGCTTTTGATAGTTTACAGTAACTAAAACCATGACTTGATTTAACTATTTACTCCCTACTCACTGCGTAATTTAACTGGAAGTAGAAGCATACAATTTATGTGACATTCTAGGCTACTATTATCCATATTTCCCTAAAATGAATGCAAACAGAGTATATTGCTTCCGCAATTCTAGATTGGCATCTATATCATATCAGCTAGCTTTAACCAATCACCAACATAAAAGTTCATGACCTAACATGAGCTGTTGCTAATAGCTCATGTACCATCTCCATCGATCGATCGATCGATCGATCTTTGCTTTAACCAGTACATCAAATACATATGCAACACTGCGTATGTAAGTAGAACAATATTATTGGATTCTAATCTTTCAAAAACATAAACACATTGCACTAAGTCGCTCACAACAAATTAATAGAAAATACAATGAACATACACAAGAGATACTACTTAGGTCCTGTTTGGTACAGCTCCATATTCTTATTTTCCAGATTCTGCTCCTGATTCTCTGATAATCCGCTTCTCTGGGAATCTAGAGCTATCTGTTGAAACCGTTTGGCTGGTAGGTTGGCTCCAAAAACCATACGAGGGAAGATTAGAGGCAAATAGTGTAATACCCGGATTCGAATCGGGAGATTTTAAAAGAAGTCGGTTACGAAAAGAATTCAAAGAATTAGAATTTTTGGTGGGGAGAGGGGGTTTTCGCAAAAATATGACAACCCGGGGCATGACCACGGCCCAGCGGCCCAGAGGGGAGGCGGCCCAGGGGGCGGCCAGGGAGGGGGAGGCGCCCCAACCCTAGCTGCCTCCCCCACTCCCTACTCTCCCCCCTAGAGCCGCCACCTCCACCCTCCTCCCCCCGGTGTCCCTTGCTGCTCCTTGACGGCGTCTCGCTGCTGTGGTGATCCCCGGAGTCGCCCCCGGGCTCTCCTCCGAAGTCGTCTCCTTCCGCCGGCGCCACCGGCCGTTCGCCGGCGATCTTGTGGCCGGCCCTTGGAGAGGGAAGGGAGGAGAAGGGAGGGAGATCCTTGGGAGGTGGATCCACGTCTCCCTGCAGGTCTTCAAGGGTAACGAATGATTCTAGTGGTAGTTTGATTCGATTTTATTGCTTAATGGTTGATTAGATCTAAATCGGTTTCTGTTCTGGAAATTCCAGAACACATCCATCACCTTGCGCGGCCAGTTTCGACCCTTTAGAGGCCGAATCTCGGGTTTTCGTCTCCTAGTGTTTTATTCCTCAGGTCGTTATATTTCGTTTGGCACCAAGATGACGAGATTCTGCCTTATGGTTAGGGAGATATGAATTTTTAACCGCGCGCTGCTCTGTCTGTCTTGGATCTGGGGACTGTCGGTTTGTTCCTCGGTTTTGATCTAGTTAGAGTCAGATTCAGAACCTCCACCCCAATAGGTTATTTTAGACCTTTAAATTATCTTTCGATGTTGATAAAGATCACCTCAATTGGATCAGTAGATTGAAAGTTACATCATTTTATTTGCTACTGTTCTGCAATTTGGACAGATGTCTGTCAGTTGCTTTTAACTGTTGTTTAGGCCACTAGTTTGGCCGAATCAAAGAACCCCACTAACTAGAATTTCGTAGCCTGGTGCGTTAAGAGTATTTGAGCACTGGATTAAAGTCATTATGAGTCACAGATATTTAATTACGATTTTTCTCATACTGCTGATCAGAAGGGCTGAAATTGGGCTGATTAGTTAGGACGTCATTTTGAGCAATTATTTATGTTTGGTTAGTTAGAGGGTTTAGGTAAAACGCTTGTAGCACGTCATATCTTGTTAGTCTTATTTTGATTAATTATTGGTGTAGGCGGTGGGGCAGTGAGTGGAGGAACACCGTCGTTGACTCCTATCTCATCATAGCGCGGAAGGCAAGTACCCTGTCCGTTATTATTCAATGACGTTATTGCTTGTGATTATAACACTAGACTTGGTTTCAAGATTTTGTTTGTATGCCATGTGTTACTCTCTATTGATGTGTGATAGACCTTCATTTCATGAAAATGCATTATGTTCATGCATCGATTCAACTAAACCACGGGAGTGGAAATTTGTAAGTCCTATCAATTCCAGAATGGGCACGTAAGACCCACCATTCCAATGTGGGCAATGTTGGACACTCGTATGAAACGTTCTTCATACGGTATTTGAGGTCCCCGTACTTTGTTAAGTACGGGCTTAAGTGAACACCGACGGGTGTGTCACTCACTATACCAGTATAAGTTGTGAGCAGTCCATTTCTTCATTGCATTATCCCATTTCCTTCATATGCATATGTGTTCAGAGATGTTTTCTTTTCACAAGCAGATTGTGATTTGCTTTGTTCGCTTAATGTTTCTGTTGCCTGTTAATGTACTTGCTGAGTCTTTGGCTCATCCTTACTTTGTGTGTTTTATTTAGGTAAATGAGGAGGAAGGCAAGTCCTTTCGAGGGGTAGACCAGCATGCTGCACATCACCTTTATCAAATAATAAATAATATTGTTATCTTTCATTCATGTCAACTATTTGTTAAATTTCCAAATTGTAATAATCCAATTTTAGAATCGCTCATCATACATTTTATTATGAATGTTTCTATTCCCTCTCATGAAACTGTTATTGTTTTTCGTTGATCCTTATGAAATTTAGTTACTTAAGTCTGTTTAACCCGACTTTGTTGTACATACTTGGTATTTATTAGTCCTTTTAGGTGACATCTTGGCTTCCGAATGGCCAGGGTGTTACAAATAGACCATGTCACCCCTAGGTGTAATACTTCGATTGTATTTCTGTAATTCAGTGGTATTTGCGGGTAAAAACCTTCAACTTCAAAGGGTATTTTTTAATACCTTGGAATTGAATCGGGAGACTAGAAATGAATTCGGGAGAGAATTTTAAAATAGCGAGAAGGACCAGCTAGAAAATAGATTTATCAGTAGTTAGAGAGGGGGATTTCTACAAAACCAAGGCAACCTGGGCCTGGGCCTTGGCGAAAGAGGGCTTGTGTGGCCGGCCATAAGGGGGGAGGCGCCACCCTCCCCCAAAACCCTAGCTGCCAGCCTCCTTCCCACGTCTCCCCACTTGTGGCTGCCACCCCCCATCTCCCCCTTGGACACCACCTCTTGTGCCTCCTCCCCTGCATCTCCAGCACCTCCAGCAGCACTTTTTTCAGCTATTCATCATGGGTAACCTCGATCCCCCATTCGATTGGTGTTTAATTTTCGTGATTAGGCGTTACCGGTAGCAGATCAATTCTGGTAGTCGGTAGAGATCGTAAGTTTTGGGATAGTAAACGAACGAATTTGACCACAACGTACCGTACAGAATTGTAGGGCTCGTTCTCAGCTTTCCATACACGTAAAGATCACCCAATTCGGAGTTATGGTCTGAATGTTACGTTGA
The DNA here is from genome assembly GCA_036346395.1 of Hsuehochloa calcarea. NCBI lineage: Eukaryota > Viridiplantae > Streptophyta > Magnoliopsida > Poales > Poaceae > Hsuehochloa > Hsuehochloa calcarea. Next base: position 19,945,654 of record CM070614.1, on the reverse strand, counting down.
TTTATTTACTGCTATCCAGAGAGTCTGACGAGAATGCGCAGTCGTTTTGCTTATTAGCTATGATTTAGTTAGAGGCCGATTCGGAGATTTCACACAACATTAATATTGTAGGTGATTCATAAAGCTTTCCAGATTGGTAAAGAATTTGAATTTTGGTTAGGCCAATCCAACGTTATGAATTTTCTTCTATTGCGGTAGTTTCTGACTGACAGATTGTACATGCAGAATTTCATCTGAGCATTAGACATAGAAGTTGGCCGAATTGGAAAGTCTTGCCAACTAGGTTATTGTATAAAATTTCGTTATTTTTCCAGAGATACTAAGATCACACCTTTCCGAGTTTCATAGCAAAAGTAATGAAGGTTTTAATACCGCTGTCCAAAGTAACCTTCCGCTAGTCTGTCGTGTAATATGAGTAGAGCTAATATTTAAACCCTGGGTTTTGGGGAGACGGGTTATAGCGGTGCAAGTAGTGTCTTCTTTTCACATCATTCTTATGTTAGTGATTCAATTGTGTAGGAGAAGAGGCTTAGGAATTAGAGGCATCGTCCTTGCCTCCCAACTCGTCGTAGCGCGAAAGGCAAGTACAATTGAATTGTGTTGATTGATATGTGTTCTCCTGGTTTGATGAACGTGTAATGAATAATTTTGCTATTTACTTGTTCACCTTCATAATTGATATACCATGGTTCTTTGATATAATGTTTACGTTCATTGCACTCCTTCATTCATGCAACCACAATTCAGGTTTCAGTGGGTACTGAAGTCCATTCCAACAGGGGCAAGTACACATTGAAAAATGTATTGACTCATATTTGTTTGAACTTCCTGATGCTCATGCTATGATTAAGTTATATGGATTGTGAGTAATTCCAATCATTCTTGTTTCTTTTCATGGATGCTAATCAATGCTACTTAATATTATGTCTTTTATATCTATGAATTCATCCATTCATTCATTCATTGTTCATATTTCACCCACGAGAGTGGGATATAAAGACTCATCATTCCAATATGGGCATGTAAAACACACCATTCCAATGTGGGCAAATTGGATCCCCGTTATGAAATATTCTTCATACGGGCCTTAGATCCCCGTATTTTGGATAATGCGGGCATGAGTGAACATCGACGGGTGTTCACTAGCTATACCAGTATAAGTAGAAGAGGAGGTCATGCATTTCATTCATTCATATAATTTCTATCATTCCATGTTCTTACTCTATAATGTGACTGTCATGTTCTTATTCATTGTTATTCATACTATTATGTTGTACTTGCTGAGTCGTGGACTCATTCTCGCCGTGTTTATTTGTTTTAGGTAAATAATGAGGACGACATGCTTGGGAGGGAATTGTCACGGATCACTTCATTCACTTCACATTATTCACTTTTAAATAAATGAACTAGTCATTACCTTTCATTTGAGTTGAATTAGTTATTGCCTAATGATCTTGGTATAGTCTATTGATAAATTTATCAAAAATGATTTACTATGATTGGATAATTAGAGTTTTGATATGTTGTTGAATTCTGATTCAATCCATATATATTCATTCTATTAGCCGTTGTTTTTATGTTATTAGATGAAAGATTCTTGAAATTAATTCATAGTATTGTTGTGGTGTTAGACTTTAGATAATATCTTGACTTCCGCATGGCCAGGGTGTTACAGTTGGTATCAGAGCGGGCTTTAGGTCCGTGGTGAATAGATTAATTAAAATTTACTAATGGTTAATCAACTTAAAAATTTGACACATTGGTGCACAGTAGGATGGGAATGGGCAAAGCATTGCATTTACGTTTCTGTTATATCGTATTGATGATTACTAATATTAATTGAGTATGATTGCTTATTAATTGATTATAAGATTTTTATGTGTGGGGATAATCGATGTCGAGAGGTAGAGTTTGGTTGTGGCCATGGCATGGCCAGGTTGTACCGCCAGTTGGGGTATGAGAATAGTGGAGTGCTTACCTTGGGTAAACTAGTTCCAGGTGTCGAGAATGGATTTCTTTGGGAAGGTTATTATCTTCCTTAGGTTGTACTAGGATTTTCTGACCAACCGCTGATGGTTGTTTAATTTTTTCTTGGGTTAGTGGTTTCAATGCAGTTGGACATTTTCCATTGGTTTTATTGGTTCCATAAAGCGATGATTTATTCATCGGACTGATGAGAGATGTGCTGCTTGTTAACGTTGTTGATTCGTAAGGTTGCCATTTTATTGTGATGGTTTGCCTTTCTTGTTTGAAAAACATGATTAGCTTATTCGCTTGGTACTCTGGATAATGTGAACTATCTTTTGTGAGTTCTTTAGCCCGTGAAAGCTTTGACTCTGTAACAGCCCAAAATTTCAATTTCATTTAAAAATAAGACTTTATTAATTTTTGTGGATTTTCTGGAATTTTTTAAAAGCTTTTCAATAAAGTATATTAAGGCTAAAAGAATTTATGTGCAAAATCTATTACCAACTAAAAGATGGAATTATTTTATTTAGGTCCAGAATGCCTCATAGAATTTCTGTGAATTTTCTCAAAATTTTTGGACTTCATTTACTATTTTCTAAAGCTTATTTGAATTTCTGGAATTAAATCAATTGAAAAAGGTTTAAAAATCTGTCACATAAATCTCGGGCGAAGCCCAAAGATCAGGCGCTTCTCGCCCACTCTCTCCCTGCAGAAATGCTGGCCGTCCGATCAAAATCGGACGGCCGACAATCAATCCGTCGCGCCTCTCTCCCGCTCTGTCTCACGACGGTGGGCCCACTATCTTGGCTTCTTCCTCGCCTTTCTTCTCTCGCATACGCCCTCCTGCCGCCATTGATGCCGCCGCGAGCTTCGTCTCCTCCGTGATTCCTCTCGCCTTAACCCCGCATTCACGCGTTAACTTCCCTTACTCCGCCGCATCACCTCGCCGCTTTCCCCTCCTTTACTCGCTCCTAACGCCCTCGGCTCTCGCCTCGCCATTACCGCCGCACTCAATCTCCCGCCCGGCCTCCTCGCCTATAAAGCACCCGAGCCGCGCCTCTCCTCCTCATTCTATTCCCCACCTCCTGTCCCTCGACGCTTCTCAATCGCCATTTTTCGCAATTCCCGCCGCGCCGGTTCGTTCTTCTCCGATTCCGGCGCCACCAGGCTTCCCCCGTCTACCTCGACTGCACCTTCGGCATCAGCATCCTCCGGCGATCCTCTGGCGCACCTTGGCTTCGCCTGAAGACCCCCGGAGCACCTTCGCCGCCAACAACCGAACCGCACCGCCGCCTCTCTCCGTCGCCGACGACCTTCCGGTCACTCTCCGCCGCCACTGTAGCGCCCTAGAACCGCGTCCTCCCCTCTATCTGTTGGGCACCTCACCGGAGCTCGCCGCGCCGCCAATCGCCGGTGCCATCGGTTCCCGTGCTCCTCCTCTCTCCGGCGCCGACGTGGACAGCCACCTCAGCGCCACCTCACAGTTTTCGCGTGCGTGGCGGCCGTCGGCGCCACGTGGCGCTGCAGAAGCCACAAGGCGCAAAGACAAAGCCGCCTTCCTTCACATCTTGTGAGCCGAGTCCACCGTGGACTTGAAAACACCGTGGACTCGACCCATGACTGTTTGGGCCCACATGTCGGCCTCGAGGTGCAGATCACTGACGTCACCGGCGCAATAAATAGAATTTCCTTTAGAAATTTAATTGGAAATTCGAAATTTCGATTTTTGAATTAAAATTAGATTTAAACTTCCAGAGCTCGTATTTCTTCATACAAACTCCGATTTAGGTGATTCAAATTTCTAAATTTGTATAAAATCAAGATCTAGCTAACTAAACCAAAATTATTTAATTTGGAGTTAATTTGAATTTTCATTTGAATTTATTTGTGTTCATTTGAATTCTGTTTGAATTTGGAATATTTTCACAGATAGATTTTGACGACTCAGGAGAGCTTGACCCTATTGAAGAAGTAGAATACCAGAATTTGAGCAAGGCAAGTTACACCATTGACCATTTTGCCCCAATATTTAAAATTATTTAATTCTGTTTTAAATTATTATTGCATGCATAATTGTATTTAATTATTTTAAATTCTGTTTTAAATATTTAATTATTCCAATTCCTTTGTATAGCCAAATTTGATTGTTGTATTACCAATTCCTTGTAACCTTAGTCAAATAAATTTAAAATAAATATATGCATAGCAAATGCTTAGACCATGAAATATTTGACTTTGGGAGAATTTAGCCAAAATTTCATAAATTGATAAAAGCCTATGACATTGCCTTGTCATGGTGGACTTTTGCAAATGTCTTTGAAAATCTAAAATAAAAGAAAATGGTTTGTACTTGGGCAAACATGGACCGTTGGTGGGTGCAAGTTTATGCACTGCACTGTCTCAGTTAGGATCGAGACCTGTGGTTTTATTGAAAGTTGCCCAAGTAGATTAAGGACCGGCCTTTGAGCCGCATCTTGCAAAAGCTCCACCGTACTACCACATGTTCTCAGATGGGCGAACCGGGCTTAATAATTTGTATTACCTCGGTATTATTTATGCCATTTTGTTGTGTGGGTGTCGGTTAGACTTTATTCCCACTTGGCGCAAGAGGGGTTTCAGCAGTGGTTAGCCTAATGGAAATGAAACCTTAGCGCATATTGGTATTGAGGTAAAGCATTGGAACGCCTTGTGATAATTGCCTAGTCACACACCTAAGGAAGTGTGTATTGGCCGACATAACGGGCAAATTATCTCTTGTGGGTAAAGTTGTACAACCTCTGCAGAGTGTAAATCTATTCGAATAGCCGTGTCCACGGTCATGGACATGCTGAGCAAAGCCACTCTAAGTTAGATTTGTTTTTGGTTTTAAAATAACTTTGGACATGATTTGAGGATGGTTAATCCTTGTGGTAAATTTGGCGGGTAGCCTTGTGATAGGAGGGTATCCTTCACCATGTTTCATATGGATGTTATCCACTATAAAATGATCAATTTTAAATCTGATTTTAGTTATGTAATGAAAATGTGCCTTGAAACTTAGTATAACTATTTAAAACAAAAAGGCTGATTTATGCAAATAAACCCTACAACCTTCTTTTGAATAACTTATGCATGCATTCTAAATTACAGATTGGGTGTAATTTGCGAGCACAGTTGTAGTGCTCACTCTTGCTGAATATTATTATTCAGGAGAAGACTGCTATCCAGAAGGTGAGGAACAGGACGATTAGGCAGCGACCTCCAGACGATTGCCTGTGGCGTATCGTGTGGCTACCATTATATTTTGCTTCCGCTTAATGTTTTATTTGGCCTCGGCCCGCTTGTAATAAACTCTATGAATATTAAATATACACGCTGGATATGTTTGTGATAACATTTTTGTGACTGTGTACACTGGAAATCCTGGACTAGTGTATGAACACAGAGAATTTGGGATCCTTCGTTCCCGGGTTCGACAAAAGTGGTATCAGAGCCATATCGACTGTAGGTCGTGACCTAGAAGGAAATCAAACCCTTAAGGACTTATTTTGAAAATTAAAAATACCTTGGTCTTCTGGAGTCATTCCTCAACTTTTCTCTTGAAAAATTATTTACTAACTCATCTCCTGTTCAAAAATTGTAGATGGCTGAAGTTCCGACTGCCATTTCCCATGGAGTCTTTGCTGGTCATTGGGCCGCCATTCTCTGGAAGATGATGCAGCACTTAGACTTTGAAGAAAGACCGACGTATCAAGGATACAAGTATAAAGTGGGAAATCAGGAACGATGGAGAGTAGAGGTGATCCTTTACTCCAATCTATCGCCGAACACGGACTTCCACGTCTTCGATGCCCCAATGCGACGAGACACCTTCGCCGAAGGCATCCAGGATGCAGCCAGGGAAGCAACCCGCAGACTTCGCTACATCTACGATCATCGCCTCAACGGCCTGGGTTCCACTATTACCCAATGCACATTCCAACCCGGCATGACAAAGCTTTCCGCTCAACTAGAGATGAAGATCGTCCCGATCTCACTCATCGTGGATCTGCCGAGCCATGGATTATGCCTACGGAATACACTAGATGAGCCGCCTCTTCCGCAAGTGAAGTTACAAGATGCGTAAGAAAAGTTGAAGAGTGCGAAAAGAACTGGCCTCTTACAAGGAAGGCGAGGCTAGTTCTAGTGAGCCAGATTATACCCCAATAACACCATAGATTTGACCTTAAATTTTTCCTTTAGTTGCGAATTATGAGCTACCAAACCTTTGTAGTAGCCATAATGAATTAATAAAATAAAAATAAATTATTTTGCCGAAATGTTCTTGCCTTGTGTTTGTTGAATTTGGGCTATTTTAGATCTATACTCTTATAATTCCTATCTCTCTTGTCTAATCTGTGAAAAGTTCATCAGATGGTGACCACCCGCACCTAAGTGTTAGTGCTAGAGGGCAAGGAAATGAGAATGCCAATATCAAGAAAATCCAGTTCAACACCCACCACCTCCTCCAATCAAGCTCTGATCGGCGCCAAATGATGGCCAATCGACTCATCGATTGAGTTGCTAGCCCATCCCTTCACAAAGAATCGAATACCCAAGCGCCGCCACCTATCATGCTCCTCCACCTCCCGCAAGAGTAACTTTGTCAGAGTTCATGAGGATGCGTCCGCCAACGTTTTCTAGTAGTACGGAACCCATGGACGCAGATGATTGGCTCAGGGCCATTGGAAAGAAACTGGATATTGCTCAATTACGATCGTGAGAGAGTTTTGTTTGCCTCTCATCAATTGATTGGTCCCGCATCGAATGGTGGGATAATTTCAAATGTCTCATGCTAATGCCCAAGAAATCACTTGGGATGAGTTCATGCAAGCTTTTCGCGATCTCACATTCCATCCGCATGATTACCTTGAAAAGAAGGAGTTTCGCCGCTCGCCAAGGAAACCGCTCGGTTGGCGAGTATCGCATAAGTTTAACCAACTTGCTCGCTATGCCCCGAGGATGTAGCCGAGACGAAGACAGCAAGAGCGGTTTCGGAAGGGTTAAACGACGAACTCTCTGCTCGCTTGATTTCTCGAGATTTTACCGACTTTCAAGAGTTGGTAAATAAGGCCATACGCCAGAAGGCAAACATCGAAATGGAGAATCGCAAGAGGAGGATGGCACTCGAAGTTTAACTCGGAGGACTACCCAAGCCTCGCTTTCTCTCGATCTCACCACCTCGGCGGGAGATTCGGCACTACTACACCAAGAGTTCCAGCTCGATTCTGCGCCCAAATACTCCGGATTCCGTAGTAGTTCATCCGAGGACATTCCAGCAGGCTGCTATTTCCACAGCGAGAATCACTTGCTTTCAACGCAACGAGTTGGGTCACTATGCCAATAAGTGTCCCAAGAAGCGTGCAGATCGCACCCCGTCAAGCCAACTCCGGAGTTTCAGTCTCCATGGTCCCTCAAGACCACCGGTCAATTCATGAAGGGCGTGTGAATCACGCCACCGCAGAGGAAGCCTATGCAAACCAGATGTTGTTCTTGGTACGTTCCTTGTCAACTCAAGCGGCAAAGATCGCTTTATTTGATTCCGAGCTTCGCATTCTTTTGTGTCAAATAAGTTTGTGGAAAAATATGGGTTATCTACCTCCCCTTAGTTAAGCCCATGTTGATCCATTCCCGGCTCGTAAATGAGGGCTAGTTTATTCTGTCCAAATCTTACCTTTGAAATCTCGGAGTAACTTTCTCGGCCAACTTAATAGTCTTGCGCTCGCAAGGATTGGACGTAATTTTGGAATGGATGGCTTGCCAAAAATCAAGGTAGGATAGATTGTGCTAGTAGATCTATCAACCTCACCAATGAACAAGGGATTTCAAGAGAGTTCCAACCCAAGACTTCTACTGAAAGAAGTCCTATCTTGACCAGCTTTAAAGGAAGTGAAATCGAAGATATACCGTGGTACAAGAATTTCCAGATGTTTTTCCGAGGACTTACAGTATGCCACCGACCGGGACATAATGTTCTTAATTGACTTAGTCCTGTGGATCGCTCCAATTTCAAGCGACCCTACGAATGCTTGACAAATGATCTAGCAGAGTTGAAGAAGCGATCGAAGAACTACAGAGTAAAGGTTACATTCAACCGAAGTTCATCGCCTTGGGAGCTCCAAACTATTTGTCAAAAAGAAAGACAATAGTATGAGAATGTGTGGACTATAGATCACTCAACGAGGTAACAATCAAAAACAAGTACCGTTACCTAGAATAGATGATCCGCTTGATCAACTTAAAGGAGCCAGTGTTTTCTCCAAGATTGATTTGAGATCGCTACCATCGCTAAAAATCGCACTGTAAGATATTCAAGACGACCTTCACCACCGGATATGGATTATGCGAGTTCACGGTGATGTCATTTGGACTAACAAATGCCCCGCTTATTTCATGAATATGATGAACAAAGTGTTCATGGAATTCTTGGATAAGTTTGTGGTGGTATTCATAGATGATATTCTCATCTATTCAAGAGATATGGAAGAGCATGAAAAACATCTCGTAATTATTTTGGGCAAACTTGAGAACACCAACTTTATGCCAAACTCAAAGAAAAGTGAATTTTGGCTCACCAAGTGGCTTTTCTTGGACACATTGTGTCGCAGGAGGAGTTGCGATAGACCCTCAAAGGTTGAAGTCAGAATGGATTGGAAGCAACCCAAGTCACCACTGTATGAGAAGTTTTCTCGATTAGTGGGTACTACCGCAGATTCATTGAAAGTTTCTCCAAGATCGCCAAACCCATGACTCAACTTCAAGAAGGAAAAGAAATTTGAATGGACAAGTGCATGTGAACAAAGTTTCCAAGAGTCAAGAAAAGATTAGTCTCTGCACGATGCTAGTTTTACGGATATACGTAAGGATTTTGAAGTTTTCAGTGGCGATCTCGCCAGGCTAGGATGTGTACTTGATGCAGAAGGAAAGGTCGTGGCTTATGCATCTCGCCGATTAAGGCCACATGAAGGAAATTATCCAACTCATGATTTAGAGTTAGCAAAGAATTGTGCATGCTTTGAAAATCAAGCGGCATTATCTTATTGGTAACATCACGTGAGATTTTCACAGATCATAAGAGTTTGAAATATATCTTCACCCAATGATCTTAATCTCGTGCAAAGAAGATGGTTAGAGCCGATAAAGGATTATGACCTTGGAATTCATTATCACCCGTAAAGCTAACGTGGTAGCAGATGCTCGAGTAGGAAAGCATACCGCAACACGGTGTTAGTTCAAGAAAATCAACGAGTTGTATGAAGAACTAAAGCATCCGAACTGAAATTGTCACCAAGGTCAGATCAACACAAAGGAAGTCCAACCAACCATACAAAAGCGGATCGAGAAAAACAAATAGAAGACGAAGACATCAAAGAAATCATGAAGAACATGAGAAGAGGCAAAGCCCGGTGATTTTCTCAAGACGAGCAGGCACAAGATGGTTTGGCAACCGCATCGTGTACCTAAACACCATGAAACCAGACAACGGATTCTGAAAGAAGCTCATGAATCACCTTACTCTATTCATCCCGGGAGTACAAAGCTGTACCAGGATCTGAAGGAAAAGTATTGGTGGGTTAGTATGAAGCGAGAGATCGCTGAGTTTGTTGCATCGCCAGATGTATGTCGGCGTGTTAAGGCGAACATCGAGACCTGCGGATTGTTGCAACCATTACCAATTCCCGAGTGGAAATGGGAGGAGATTGGTATGGATTTTATCACCGGACTACCTAGGACCCAATCAAAGTTGTGATTCCATTTGGGTAATAATTGACCGATTAACAAAAGTGGCTCATTTTATTTTAGTCAAGACCACTTACGTAGCAATAAGTTAGCGAAATTGTACATGGCCAGATCGTCTGTCTACATGGTATACCCAAGAAAATTGTGTCCAGCAGAGGTTCGCATTCACTTCAAAATTTTGGCGAGTCTACATGAAGCTTTGGGAACCAGACTCAACTTCAAAGACAAAGATATCATCCCCAAACAGATGGCCGATGAACGTGTAAATCAGTCCTAGAAGACATGCTTGAGCTTGTGCTATAGATTATGGAAGAAGTCGATAAGAATTTGCCCTATGCAGAATTTTCCTACAACAATAGCTTTCAAGCTAGCCTCTGAGATGTCGCCATTTGAAGCATTGTATGGTAGAAAGTGTAGAACCCTCTCCTTTGGGATCAAGTAGGAGAACACCAATTCTTCTGACGGAATTGATAAAAGAAGTCAAAGTAAGGTAAAAGCAATAAGAGAACGTCTGAAAGTAGCTCAAACCCGACAAAAGAGTTATGCCGATAATCGTCGGAGAGAACTATCCTTTGAGATGGGAGATTTTGTCTATCTCGGGTAACTCCACTCAGGAGTGAAGAGATTTCGACTAAAGGAAAACTCGCACCTGATTTGTCTGACCTTATAAGATTTTGGCAAAGAAAGGTGAAGTTGCTTATCGCTTGAACTACCAAAGATCTCTGTCACTGCTTCACAATGTCTTCCATGTATCCCGATTAAAGAAATGTCTCAGAGTACCAACAAGAAACACACGCTCGAGAGCATCGATCTTCGTGAAGATCTCACCTATGTGGAACAACCAATCAAGATTCTCGATGTGGCGTAACGCGTCACCGTAAGCAAAGTCATCCGCTCTTGTAAGGTTCATGGAGCAATCATTCGTAAGAAGAAGCTACCGGGAGCGAGAAGAAGTTTTGAGAACCGAGTACCCTACCTTTTGTCGACCAAGTCCAATCTCGGGTCGAGATTCCCTTTAAGGGGTAGGTTTGTAACACCCAAAATTTCAATTTCATTTAAAAATAAGACTTTATTAATTTTGTGGATTTTCCGAATTTTTAAAAGCTTCTCAATAAAGTATATTAAGGCTAAAAGAATTTATGTGCAAAATCTATTACCAACTAAAAGATGGAATTATTTTATTTAAGTCCGTAATGCCTCATAGAATTTCTGTGAATTTTCTCAAAATTTTTGGACTTCATTTACTATTTTCTAAAGCTTATTTGAATTTCGAATTAAATCAATTGAAAAGGTTTAAAATCTGTCACATAAAGATCGGGCGAAGCTCAAAGATCAGGCGCTTCTCGACCCACTCTCCCCAGCTGAAACGCTTGGCCGTCCGATCAAAATCGGACGGCCGACAATCAATCCGTCGCGCCTCTCTCCCGCCTCTGTCTCACCGACGGGTGGGCCCGCCAGATCTTGGCTTCTTCCCGCCTTTTCTTCTCCGCAGCGCCGCCCTCCTGCCGCCATTGATGCCGCGACGCGAGCTTCGTCTCCTCCGTGATTCCTCCGCCTTAACCCCGCATTCACGCTGCTAACTTCCCTTACTCGCCGCGATCACCCTCGCTTCCCCCCCCTTTACTCGCTCGAACGCCCGCGGCCTCGCCTCGCCATTACCGCCGCGACTCAATCTCCCGCTCCCGCCTCCTCGCCTATAAAGCACCCCGAGCCGCGCCTCTCCTCCTCATTCTATTCCCCACCTCCTGTCCCCTCGACGCCCTCAATCGCCTGCATTTGCAATTCCGCCGCGGCGAGTTCGTTCTTCTCCGATTCCGGCGCCACCAAGCTTCCCGTCTACCTCGATCGCACCTTCGGCATCAGCATCCTCCGGCGATCCTCTGGCGCACCTTGGCTTCGCCTGAAGACCCCCGGAGCACCTTCGCCGCCAACAACCGAACCGCACCGCCGCCTCTCTCCGTCGCCGACGACCTTCCGGCCACTCTCGCCACCGTAGCGCCCTAGAACCGCGTCCTCCCTCTATCTCATTGGGCACCTCACGGAGCTCGCCATGCGCCAATCGCCGGTGCCATCGGTTCCGTGCTCCTCCTCTCTCCGGCCGACGTGGATAGCCACCTCGGCGCCACCTCCGCGCTTTTTAGCGTGGTGTGCGCAAATCGGCGCCACGTGGTCGCCAATAAGAATACAAGGCCAAAGACACCGCTCCTTCACACTGTGCTGTGAGCCGAGTCCACCGTGGACTTGGAAAACACCGTGGACTCACTCCATGACTGTTTGGGCCCACATGTCAGTCTCGGGCACAAGATCTTGCTGACGTCACCGGCGCAATAAATAGAATTTCCTTTAGAAATTTAATTGGAAATTCGAAATTTCGATTTTTGAATTAAAATTAGATTTAAACTTCCAGAGCTCGTATTTCTTCATACAAACTCCGATTTAGGTGATTCAAATTTCTAAATTTGTATAAAATCAAGATCTAGCTAACTAAACCAAAATTATTTAATTTGGAGTTAATTTGAATTTTCATTTGAATTTATTTGTGTTCATTTGAATTCGCTTGAATTTGGAATATTTTCACAGATAGATTTTGACGACTCAGGAGAGCTTGACCCTATTGAAGAAGTAGAATACCAGGAATTTGAGCAAGGCAAGTTACACCATTGACCATTTTGCCCCAATATTTAAAATTATTTAATTCTGTTTTAAATTATTATTGCATGCATAATTGTATTTAATTATTTTAAATTCTGTTTTAAATATTTAATTATTCCAATTCCTTTGTATAGCCAAATTTGATTGTTGTATTACCAATTCCTTGTAACCTTAGTCAAATAAATTTAAAATAAATATATGCATAGCAATGCTTAGACCATGAAATATTTGACTTTGGGAGAATTTAGCCAAAATTTCATAAATTGATAAAAGCCTATGACATTGCCTTGTCATGGTGGACTTTTGCAAATGTCTTTGAAAATCTAAAATAAAAGAAAATGGTTTGTACTTGGGCAAACATGGACCGTTGGTGGGTGCAAGTTTATGCACGGCCCGTCAGTTAGGATCGAGACCTGTGGTTTTTATTGAAAGTTGCCCAAGTAGATTAAGGACCGGCCTTTGAGCCGCATCTTGCAAAAGCTCCACCAGACTACCACATGTTCTCAGTATGGGCGTAACCGTGCTTAATAATTTGTATTACCTCAGATTATTTATGCCATTTTTGTTGTGTGGGTGTCGGTTAGACTTTATTCCCACTTGGCGCAAGAGGGGTTTCCAGCAGTGGTTAGCCTAATGGAAATGAAACCTTAGCGCATATTGGTATTGAGGTAAAGCATTGAAACGCCTTGTGATAATTGCCTAGTCACACACCTAAGGAAGTGTGTATTGGCCGACATAACTGCAAATTATCTCTTGTGGGTAAAGTTGTACAACCTCTGCAGAGTGTAAATCTATTCAATAGCCGTGTCCACGGTCATGGACATGCCGAGCAAAGCCACTCTAAGTTAGATTTGTTTTTGGTTTTAAAATAACTTTGGACATGATTTGAGGATGGTTAATCCTTGTGGTAAATTTAGGCGGGTAGCCTTGTGATAGGAGGGTATCCTTCACCATGTTTCATATGGATGTTATCCACTATAAAATGATCAATTTTAAATCGATTTTAGTTATGTAATGAAAATGTGCCTTGAAACTTAGTATAACTATTTAAAACAAAAGGTGATTTATGCAAATAAACCCTACAACCTTCCTTTGAATAACTTATGCATGCATTCTAAATTACAGTATTGGGTGTAATTTGCGAGCACGGTTGTAGTGCTCTCTCTTCTCAATATTATTATTCAGAGAAGACCGCTATCCGTAAGGTGAGGAGCAGGACGATTAGGCAATGACCTCCGCGATTATTGCTGTGGCGTATCGTGTGGCTACCATTATATTTTGCTTCCGCTTAATGTTTTATTTGGCCTCCGGCCCCAGTTGTAATAAACTCTATGAATATTAAATATACACGCTGGATATGTTTGTGATAACATTTTTGTGACTGTGTACACTGGAAATCCTGGACTAGTGTATGAACACAGAGAATTTGGGATCCTTCGTTCCCGGGTTCGACAGACTCTACGTATTTCTTTTGTACTAGTTGGAGTGTAGAAGTTTGGTACTTCTTCTTTAGGAAAGAAAGTGTCAAAACTCTTTTGTAACGTTTTGTTGTATTAAAGTAAGAAGTTGTAAGCAGTGAAGATATGGTATGAGTACCAAGTTGGGTCAATGGCATGGTACACAATTAATCTTAACTAGTATCCTTGGAAGTGAAATCGATTAAGTTGATGTTGACTTCTAGTAGTTCTTGATGAATTGTGATTAAAGGTATGTTTATACCTACTAGGAATCCAAGATTTATTAAGAAGTCTGAGATATTGAGGAAATCGTCTGATCATTAGAATTGTGGAATTTGGTAAATTTCTTAGATAAATTGGAGTAATGAGTCTCAATGGATTAATATAACCATTGGTAATAGTTATGTTAAGGGTGTGTTTGAACGTTGCCTTAGAAGACATTAATCCAGAAATTATCGTAAATTGGCTATTTGATGATCATATATCGTTGCTAGATTTACATATTCCTTGGTACGATTAATTGTTGGAATTGTGTACAAAAAGTTGAAGGGATTGAATATTGGTGAATCTGGAATTTATGGAAGGAGTTCTAGATAGTTCGTCTATATAGAATGACACGATGAATTTGGTTGTAGTGTTGGTGAGACTTTTGATCGATGCAAGATTTTTGATTCTTGAAATTCTAGTGTGATTTAGCTGAAATCTAAACATGAAGAGTAACAGTTGAATATGTGTTTGTAAGTATTCATATGATTCGCAAAGAAAAGTTGGTAGCAACTAAACTTTATAATGAAGCCAGTCGATAACAATGATAGTTGGGATGCAATTATTGTCTGTTAAGGTTTGGTGTTGAGCATCACTACGAGTTGAACTGACATGATTTAATAGGTGGTTTATGCCTATATGACTGTGGAGATCGTCAGATGATAGCATGTCCTTGATGAAAGAGTTCTGGTATAACCTTTTATATTGTGTAGTAGATTCTCTCTAAAATAAATTGGTGGTTGTAGCGAGGTTGTAAGATTTTAGTATACTCTCAATTTAAGGATAAGACGATAAAGTGGTATGTAGGACCGTAAAGGCGACTAAAGGGGGGGTGAATAGGCGCTTTCTCAACTTTCTCGCCTTAATCAAATTCAACACGAACTTTACTCCTTTAGCTATAAAAGCTAAGAAGATCAGTAAGTGCACAGTGGAAGCCTTGTGCTGAATTCGATAACCCCGTCAACCACACGACACAAATATGGAGAATTGAATTCATCGCTCGATGCCGGTACAAAGGTCGATCGGCCGAGATCGGCGGTCGGACCGACGGTTAACGAGCGGTCGGACCGGCTACTAGCTGGCGGTCGGACCGTTGGATATCGGTTCGACCCGGCAATACTGAGCGGTCTGAAACGCGGGCGGTCGGACCGCCGTTACAAAACCGGTCAGACCGATTTAGTCCAGAACCGAAAAACCAAGCCCAAAACCAAAATAAAATTTGATCCAACTTTTGATTCAACCAATGAAACTTGACCAAATTTCGAGCACACCTCCATAAGGATATTAGAGAGCTATTTCTAGCGACGATCCTTCAGATCCACTTCGTAGAAACGATCTCTCAAGGTTTTACCAAAGAAGTGCACAAACCCTAGAAATACGAAAATCTTTGATTCAAGACTTGCTTGTGGGGGTTGATGGTCTAGATGATTCTAGGAGTATTCCCACACCTCAAAGCAAGAGAAAATAGGTCAAGAGACCAAGCTTAACCACTTGAATCAAGGAAGCACCAAATTCATCCAAAAGAGAGAAGAACACAAAGGGAGACAAATGATCTCCCAAGCAAACATCACAAGATTGATTGATCTCACAAGATGCTTACAAAGCCACTCCAACAAGGAGGACAAGAGCTCACACAAGAGCACACTCACAATTTCTCCAAACCCTTGCTCTCCTCTCCTCTCCTAACCCTAGAAAAAGGAAGAGGGCTCCAAATGCTTCAAGGGGTTTTACATCTCCCCCTTTCTATTTATAGGAGAAGCCTAGGGTTTCACTTTTGGGACCCACACACACATGGGACCCACACACACATACAACTGTTGAAGCAATCGCCTGCTTCACCACGTGTAGGTTGATCAGCGGCTCTCATCACGTCGCCAAGTCTCTCCTGTCCGAATCCCATCGGAACCTCCTAGAGACTTGCACCGACTTCCGCACCGCCTGATCCAACCAGTTGCACCGAACTACCCGTTCGATCCATCTTGCCCATTCTGCACCATGCTTGAGTCACACGACCACCCAAAGATCCATGATCGCTCGGACCTCGGCTCTCCAAGCGTAGTCCCGATCCACCTCACCGCCGACGCCGTTGACTGCAAGCCACCGCACAAAGAATAGACAAATAAATCGTCTCCGGAAACAAGTTCTTCACAACTTGACCCACGTTAGTTCCACAATGCAATATGCAACAATAAAGCATTGAAGTTCAAACAATAAACACATTCAAATCAACTCAATGCCAACTTGGCTACCCTCCAAGTCATCGGCGGTCTGACCGCCCCACATCAACGGTCTGACCGATTTCAGGCCGGTCGGACCGATCCCACAACGGCGGTCGGACCGCCCGAAAAGACTTAGCCAAATTTCCATTGTGAAAATCCGAAACCTTCTGGAATTTTCAACTCAATAGAACTTTTGACTGGGAGCTCCAAAAATGATGCGACCATATCCAGGAGACTCCCCTCACTTGCCTACACATCCTATTTTTGGATCAGCTCCAAAAGCCACCTTTAGGCAATACTGGGTCGGACCGCCACCAAAGACCGGTCGGACCTCTCCACGGTGGTCTGACCGCCCAACATTGCCGGGCCGATCACTGTGGTCTAACAGACTGAAGCAAACCCCGAAAACGCGAGATTTTGCAAACCAACAAAGCCATTGCCAATTGACTCATCATCCTGAGATCGTGCACATATCCTCACGATATCCACAATCTCCCCCTTGATGAACACATTGGCAATTTCCCAGAAAATATGGTTTTTCAGATTGAAAAGTAAAAACAATCGTCGTTTTCGCATAAAGGCACAACTTGGTCCATAAGCAAGAAAAAGCCTAGGAAACGACCAAGCTGGCTTCAGAATAGTGTAAGCAAGTGAGATAAGGCAATGAGGGCACAAAAGGATTCAATTTCCAGAAAGTAGCCAAAAATCTCACTTAGGTCCATATGAAAGACAAATGTTCTAATTGACCTTTGATCATTGTGAGTTTTCTTCAATTGCAAATATAAACAGAAAAAGGCAATAAAACCCAAAGACTCAACTCACTATGATCACAAATTTTCAGAAGGTTCATTTTTTTTATTTTATGAAGTTCTTTTATATAAAACCTTATGTATGAAACCACAAGCTCCAAAACAGCATTTTCTTCAATCCTTCTCCCCCTTTGACAATGAATTCATCAAGATGCATGGGAAAAGAAGGAGCAAGAAGAAATAACTTTATTTTTGAACTTTAGTAAAAAGGAGCCATGACCATTATACATGAAGACAGTACAAGTATTATACCAAGCCATACAGAGAGTAGACGCTATATTCAATCATGGCAAAACATGTACTGCAAAGCTAACACCAAAATAGCAGTCATCTGAGATTAACAGAATTAAAACCATGAAAGGTTGCTCAATGTCATAGATTCACTAAAAGCAACCAAAAATGAGTCAAGCCATGTCTATAAGTAAAAAGAGACTCAACACTAGAACTGAGGCATTTTGAGCATTAAGAGTACACTTTTGAAGCAAAACTCAAGCACTTAGCATTTTGAGCATTTTCCTAAAAAGGATTTTTTTTTCACTGTGCTAGATCTCAAGCCTTGCCGCGACCATCTCAAGCGATAAGCTTAAAAGAGTGGTCTAGTGCAATGGCAAGCCGTCTCATCAGAAAGGATTGGTGAGATCAGTTTTTTCGCACAGAAAATCTCATTTTTCATTTGCTTGACTTAAGAAATTAAAAAGCTCATTTTCATCTCAAAATAAGTTCAAGACTCAATTCAACCTATATGACATGGCAAGAATCATAAAAGGATCACTAGAGCAAAACTAGTCACAAGATCCAACAAGACATGATTTGATTCAGTTTGCTCACAGATATAAAGCTAGCAAGGTGAAAGCTAAGCTAAACCACGAAGAGCCATAAAAGAAGTCTAGCAGACTATCACTTGACATGACAAGGTATAGAATATGAAATCAAGCCATACAAGGATAATAATCAAAGCTCCACAAAATTTTATTATACAATGCAAGATATTTGAAATAAAAATGCATTATGATACAATGAAAGCAAAAAGAGCAAATTCCCTCAAAACATCCATGCCTCAGTACTGGGATTTGAGATAAAAGATCTAGGTGTCCAGTACTGAGATGCACGATGCCTAGGAATAGCAGAAGAAGTAGCCATAAAATGATTAGGAACAAAATTATAAGAATGCACACGAGCACCACCTGGACCTCTCCAAAATGATCTACCAAAAGACCGATACTCCCCCTGTCTAGGTGCTACCCGTGGTCTCTCCTCACGATATCCTAAACCAAACTGCTGCCTGGACCCACCAAAAGAGTCAACAAAGTTCTCTACAAACCTAGGCCTATAAGTGGTACGATGAATAGGCTGCCTGGCTCTAGAGACTACAGCTGGTGAAAAGACTCCTCTAATGGATCTCAAAGTGCTCATTCTCTCTTTCCTCTCAATCTTTGCTCTTCGGAAGCAAAACTCAACAGTGTGGCCCTCTTTCTTGCGTAAGGTGCAATGGTACTTGACCTTTGAGGGGTCCGTCTTGGTGAAACAAGCACCTTTCTTGCTAGAATGAGTTTGAGCAGAACTGCAGATTTAAAAGCAACCTTTGAAGTCTTAGGAGGTTCTTGCTCAAAATGCACCACCTTCACAACTCTAACAATCTTTGGTGGGTGATTCTTGGAAAGCTCTAGGGACTTAAAACCTAGGTCACTGTTTTTCACACTCACCTTGGATTGGTCTAGAATCAAGTTGAGTTTCTTTTTCCCACTAGAAAACTTCTCAAGAGTCATTTTGAGGTAATCATTCTCTTTTGCCAAAACTCCACAATTAGAGCACTTTTTAGAATTGATTGCCTCAACATGTTTACTCTTAAGAAGGTCCACTTCCACTTTTAGAGCCTCACAAGACACACAATAGGACTCTCCAATCCTATTCAACTGCTCCTTAAATTTGACTCTAAAAGCCTCTTGTATCTTACCAATAACAGTTTCAACTTCAGCATGCAACACACAAGAGGAAGAATCAATGACTTTCTTGGATGCAGTAAGAGACATGGATTTTTCAATTTTAGCTTTCTCTTCAAGAGTCTTGTTTAAAGCTTCAATCTCAATTGTAAGCCTAGGATAATTTTCACAAGATGCAGCTCTAGAGTAAACAACCATTTCGGTCATCTCTTGCATTTTAATCCTATTGTTCTTACAATGAGAGCAAGTGTGACTAGCATCAAATTTTTGCAATTCATTCAAGGAGCTATCCAATTTTAATTCAAGCAAAGCACAATTTGAGCAAGTTAAAGGAATAGCATCCAAGGTAGTCACACCAAGCGGAATGGCATCCATGCAAACAGAACTAGACTTGAGAGATTCTAGTTCAACAAGAGCATTTTTCAGTTGATTCACAACAGAGGAATGAGCAGAATTTAAGCTTGACAATTCATTAAGCAAGCTAGAGCATGAATCACATAAATCATCAGGATTAATGGATTTGAGCCTAACAACTTCTAGGTTCAAATTATCAATCATAGTATCATGTTTCTTAATCAATTTAGCTTGCTTATGCAGTTTTTGTTCAGCAAGCACTAAAGCCCTTTTCATGTCAGGAAATGAAGGGCATACCTCATCGGGATCACTAAAAGGATCCTCGCTGTTGGAGGAGTCACTGTCGTGGCTGTTCTTGGCCATGAAACACATGCCCGTAAAATCACGAGCCTTCTTCTTTCCACGGGAGTCACTCTTGTCGTCCTCCACCTCCGAGTCCACATCGCTCGTGCTTACATCCTCTAGAGCTTCAAGGACCCGGCTGACAAACTTGCGATAGTTTGTCTTCTTGGGTTTAGCATCCCTCCCGTGAGGATGCCTTTGTGACTCCTTCTCCTCCTTGCCCTTCAGCTTGGGGCACCTGGAGCGAATGTGGTTCGGCTCACCACATTCAAAGCATGTGATAGGTCCACCTCTCCTCCTACTCCTCACATTGTTGTAAGCTCTCGTGAATTTTGTGGATAGGAGGGCTAAATCATCTTCAGGTAGTCTCTCAAGTTGCTCATCACTGAAAGAATGCAAAGCTGACAAAGAAAAGCCAGATGAGCTACAATCCATAGAATCAGAATATCTACCCTTAGATTGGTCGACCACTAAAGCCATCGAATCTGTCATGGGGAGACACGAGATAAAATCAATCTCATGCGTCTTCAACCTAGAGTAAAGCTTATCCATGGTAAGCTCACTCATGACAGTGTTGTCATTGATGGCAGTGATCTTCATCCCCCAGACCTTCACAACCAAAGCACCCAAAAGTTGGCGTGCATTTTCGACTCAAGAAGACAAGATCAACAAATACGGAGATAATGAAGAATTTTAGAAAATCTCCCCACACCTCATCTAAAGATTCA